>CM056576.1:18632893-19832893 GCA_029721435.1 Gymnothorax reevesii | reverse complement strand
CCTACTTGAGAATATGCTTGTCACAGCTCAGATGTGGCAGATTCAAGTTAATGTCTGAAGCTGGTAAATATCAAAATGTGCCTTGAAATGAGAGGCTGTGTCCTCATTTAATTCTATTGAAGATGAATTTCATGTTTTGATAATATGTGATGCATACAATACTATACAATAAGGACAAAATATCTAGGAATGTATACAAACAAATTCTCCTGTAAAGATGAATTTATGTATCTGATGACATCTGAGAGCTATACTGTTATCCACGATGTTTGCCTTTATTTGTATAATGCCAAAAAACGGAGAAAATAATGCTCACTCATTCCTAAAATGTTAAACTCAAGCTCATGCAACACTTCCATGCATATCTTTATGTATTTTGGGCCAAGTGCCTTATACTGAATAAACTCCGTCTGTCTGCCTGTCTGTCATTTGATTTGTGGGATTTATTATGCTGTAACTGACTGATGAATGTTCTACTACGATTGCAATCGCTTACGCACCAAAGTTTTCTTCATAAGAATTTCCATTTTAGATGTTATACGGAAATCGCCTTCCTCCTCTTGTCATCTAATTTTTCATCTTCATCTTCTGCTTGTTTCCCCACTTTACCACTGCCTGACCCCGTCCCAATTTTGCACAGTACCTGTAATTCTGGCTGAAATTTTCTCACTTCTTCAAGATTTTAATTTAAAAACTTAAAGCACTTCCTCCTGGGAATTAAGAAATGCATAATTTAAGTGACAGATATTTATAATTAACTTTATCCCATTTCTTTTTAAAGACTTTGGTCACCCCAAGATTGGAAATGGATCTATTGCACTTCCCCAACAAAATATACTGCTGTTCAATTATGAATCAGAGAAAAGTGGAAAATACATATGATCATGTGGGTAATAAACTGACTACATCTGTCCTAGTGTAATAGAAAACTAGGTATACAACGGGCAGTAATTCCAAAACCTCCTAATATAGATACAACATTGTAAAAAACCTCAAATTAATATTTATGAATGGCACTTCATGTCATTGAATGTCAATTTTCTGTAATTTTATGCATGTAATTGGAATGTTCAACAAAAAAGCAAATCGGGGGTCATGATCCAAATTCTAATTAATCCAGAATTCTGCTGGATTTACAAGACCTTGTTCTAATTCACATCGTGTAATTATGTCTAAGGTCTCCTTCCGGATCGGCAGACATTGTTAAACAGCATTCCTGTATAACAGCCAAACAAATTTTATTACTTCAGACAAAGACAATGATTACTGCAGACAGGCAGAATGTCCTGTTCTTTCATGTTCTTATGACGAAGCAGTGATGATGACACCAGCTAAAGGCCACATGACCAAAAGAAAATAGTAAGCAGATATTATGAAGAGATGACTGGACCAAAAAACCGTGTCAGACCCCTAAGGTACTGAGAGTGCACTTGTTTTGAGATTTGAGCTGTGGATACAAACTGTGTCAGTAGGTAACACAGTCATGCATGAGTACACTGCCAGATATCACATTGTTTATGGCTGGTGGCTCGTGGAGTGTATTCTGCATGAGATACATGCACACATTCCACTTCTCATCGGACCGCGAGGCACCAGTGGGGATTTAGCTGGAGAATAAGCCACGAACCCTTCACCATCCATTAGATGTACAGTTATAGACAGTGCTTGCAGTATCTTATCTCAGAGCCTGCCCTGCTTTGACGACACAGCATTTGGATCGATCGCAGTCTCCAAAAGCTCCATCAGTTTCAACTAACCTGCAGCACGTATAAGAACCAGAGAATCAACCAAGATCATACAGTATGTGTATGAGCGTGCGCGCACGTGTGGGTGTGTGTGCGCGTGTGTGTGTAGGGTGAGCAGGGGGCATTCTGATACTGTGTGTACATGCTGGGAGGTAGTGGAAGAATCGAATAGACTGATGTAATCTTGCAAAAACCTTTCACAGTTCAATTCAACAGGAGTTATTGTTCCGTTTCTGGTTCAATAATGCCTAGACTGATCGATGACAAATCTCTGTTATTTTATCCCACCTAACCCTGTGTCCTATGGGTCGTTTGAGCTCTCACAAATAACAAGGTCAGGGGGAAGGCATGAATGCAGTGTTTCACTTTGCAATGTTGGTAAGTGAAATCACAATGCAGATACAAATAATTAGCAATCAAAGCAAATTCTAAAGCACAAGAAGTAACATTATCATGTTACAGGCATTTATAGCAGAGGGTTTTACCTAGAGTTTATAAATTGAGTATGGGTCAACCTTCCTCAGAGCAATTTGGGGTTAAGGGCCTTGCTGAAGGACACAACAGCTGCACTGAACTCACTGAGGCTGCACCAGCTCTCGAGTCCCAAGCAACTTGGATAATGATCGTCAGCCTCTTCCTGAAGATTAACCTTCCTGTTTGTTTTCACTTAGCAGGAGACCTGCGTTGAGCCGATAATTGGTGAGTCAGGTGCAAAGAATTAGCGTCGTGAAAACCCGGCGGATGGTAGATTTCCAGGAACGAGGTTGGTGACCACTGCGTAAGGCTACAGGCTGCTGTAAGCGAGCTTTCAATGCCTTCTCCTGCATACGAAAGCAGAAGTCCAGGACAGAGTGATCCAAGAGAGGCGCTGGCTCTGCTCAGTATTCAAGGCCAAAAACGAGAGAGCAGAGAGAATCGGCAGAGAGCAGCAGCGCTCGGCAGAACAAAATGTCTCGTTATCTAACAAAGGGCCGTACATCCAAAGAAAACACATCAGAATGGAAAAAACAGGGCACCAATTCCCTTAACCAAATTTATCAAGGCTTTTTGGAGCAAAATTCGTTAGGAGCGCGTCACAGATGTTCTGTTAAAAGGACTTCCATTCCTGAAGGTTGTGGCTCTGGGAGCGTTTGAGGCAGTTAACTACGCCAAGCACAGCCAAAGTTTATCTAACTCAGAGAAATCGCAAAGTGCACTCGACACTGCAGTCCGTGCATGCGATGCTCAGGTATGCCGGAATCCGTATTGACACATCAAAGAGCTACAGACGCATCACCAAGCCACCCTGAACAGTGCGCTATATTTGCCCTCATTCAGATTTCCTACCTTTCTAGCTAGTACATTACCAAAGAGCAAACTGTTCATTTGAATTGCAATAAAGTTTCTCATGACATTTACATAACATTCATTTTCCACCTTGCTAGCTAGTGGAGGATGTCCCATTTCCCTTTAAAGCAAAGTCCTCCCTGACATTTTCTCTGATTTGGAACTTTTTACTTCATGTACTTGTAAATTTGAGGTTCAGGCCTGGTTTTGGCTCTTCTGATACACTTCAAAATATCGTTGCGGCAGGCTTCTAAAAAAAGCCCTGCAGATTTAAACCCAAAGTTGAATTCAATCAAAGTACGAGCACCAGGCTCAAGAATTACAGTGGACTCACCTGCAGGTAGTGACAAGGCCTCTGGGATGGCTTCAGGTCCTGGTGCATCATGGGTTTCTCCAGGTTGAGGGAGGACTTGCGGTAGGCCTCCTTGGCCTGGCTGACGGTGAGCGTGGACCACGAGCTCCTCTTCATGAACTTCCCCTCGGGGCCCATGGCTAGGCCCTCGCAGGCCGAGCACTTGACGTCGTTGTTGCTCTTGGAGGTCTTGAGGGTGAGGTCGCCAAAATGGTGGCCCGGCAGGGGCTCGGGGTAGCAGTGGCCGACGTGGTCCGGGTGGTGGCGGCTCATGACACTGGGCGTGCGGTAGGTGCTGTCACTGTCCAGGTTGTCGTCGGAGCTCCACCAGCCGCCCACGCCGGAGCGGTGCTTGCGCTCCTTGCTCTTGCTTCGCTTGCTGCCATGTTTGGAGTGATGCCCGTGGCCGTGGTGATGGTGGTGGCCCCCGCCGCCCCCGCCGCCCTCCCCCTTGGTGCCGTTCATCTTGGACGAGCCCTCCAGCGAATGGGACTTGGTGAAGAGCTTCTGCACCGAGTGGACCAGGTGGCGGATGCGGCCGGGGCTCTCACTGCGCTGCTCGGCGGTTGCGGCGGCGGTGGCCGAGGCGCGCTGGTACTGCAGCGTGTGGAAGCCGTCGCGATGCAGCGGCATCTGCTTCTCGAACTGCTCCAGCAGGTTGGCGGGAATGCGGTTGCTTTTGCCTCCACCGCCGCCACCGCCGCCGCCGTGGTGCGAGGAAGAGGAGGAGGCGGCGGCGACGGCGACGGTGGAGACGGAGGCAGCCGCGCAGTCTTCGCGCGAGGCCGTGTCGTAGTACTGCGAGCTGTAGTGCATCCTGGGGAAGGTGCTGCTGGACACATGGTCGGCCCCGCCCCCGGCCCCGCCCCCGCCGCCAGGCACGCCCACGGGCATCATCATGCAGTCGGAGTGGATGGAGCTGCGGGGCGAGTAGCGGTGGTGGTAGTCCATCGGGCAGCTCTCGGTGGGGCTGAGCAGGTACGAGTGGCGCGTGTCATGGTGGATGTGGTGCTCGTGTGGATGTTCGCACTCGGCCAGGCTGCAGGTGTGCCCCGCCGGGAGGTGGTGCTGGGAGCGGCCGCCAGATAAGCCCTTCATGTTCCTGGGTGGAGGGGAGTAACTGTCTTCATCGAAGTGCGGAGGAGATGGCGACCATGAGTACAACTGGTCTGTGTTGGGAAGACAAACGAAAGAAAATGGAATGAAAAATACAGGAGTAAACTCAGAATAGATAAGTCATCAGGCATTTTTTTGTTTAACTTTCTCAGGTTTTAGAGACAAAATACACTGATGCAAATATTGTATTTATCCTAAAATTTCCTCTGATGAAGAAACTCCCCAGGTGGAAATGGGCAAATGTAAAAACAAGCAATTTCAGAACTTTTAAGTCACTGGGGCTTTACTTTTGCCTTTTTCCTGAGTTAGTGATGAAATGCAGCGGTGTGCAAATTCTGCGAAGTCCAACTATTTTTAATAACTTTTTTCTCACTGGCCATATTTGCCTATATTGACAATCAACAAAGGCAGAGAATAAAGTATTCCCAGCACAATATTTTGAATTTTGGACTTGGTTTTAAAGATGTTTTCAGATAAACGGTGTTTTTCACAACAAGGCCCGCTGGATTTCAGGCAAATGTTTCCCTTTACTTAAAAGGAGAAAACATGTAAAACACCTGCATCGACCCCGCTACTGTGGTTCGCTAAACATTCTGTGATTTATTCCATGATATAAGTGCATTCCCAACCATATCAGCCTCCTAAATACTTGCTTTGTATGTCAAGAAAAGTCCACAAAATACCAAAATACTAAGTCACCGAATCAAACGAAGTTCAATAATGGCAGCGTAAACATCACAGAAGGCCAGGAAAATGAGAATACTTTACAAAGATATGCTATAGGACAACTGTAAATTACTCTGTCACATTTGTACAATTCATTTGTCACAGGCAAAACAAACTGCCTTCATGGGCAGCTATGCCCAGATATACATCAACTGAGAGAATATAAAACTCAGGAGGAATATTAAAAAGAATAATTGCAGGAGTTCTGAGAAAACCTGAGTCATTCAACAGCCATTCAGTAAATGAATAGAACCTCCAAATGTCAATGAAAACAATTAAACATGGGATTTCAAGCAATAAGGCAGTTCCAGCATTACACGTCTTACATATACTGCATTAGGTTATAGTATAAAACAGTTTCACTACTTATTCAATGGACAGACCTTCAAAACTCCTACATTGTAGTGACCTCCGACCATAGTCAACATCACTACAGAAAACCCGGAATGAACCCCTCAATGATTATGCTGGGATGCTGGATTTTTTTCAAGCATTACTCACGTTACTCAAAAGCAACACGGCTTTTTTCACTTAAGTTTGGTCCCATCTTGACCAATGATGCATTTCAGAATAAATTGGATTTTATGTTAGACCCTTTTTGACGGGAAATTCTAACACAACCAGGATTTCAAGTTAGTGCAACAGTATTTTTCTGCGACGGGCCCTTAAAACAAAAAAAGTCCTGTGACTCACGTTACGTTACTCACGTTACAAGAGGTTTTAAGCATCAGGAGGCTGATCATACTGCATTTTACGCATCATTCACAATGTTTCAACCATGTCAGCCATTTCTGTTCAAGAGGCCTTCATGATCTCCAATTTCTCAGGCCCCAGTCTGCGAGTCCGTCCTCCACCCACCCAGTTCCCTCTCCCTCCCCCCAGAAAAATGTCACACTTGTGGCACTTAGTTTTCAGAACAACCAGAAACTTTTTTTTTTCTTAATTTGACCAATCAAGTAGCCTCTTCACAACTTCAGTATGCGGATAATGTCAAAATTTTGCCTAATATGTGTTGCAAAAAAATTTTTTTTTCCGTCTGAACCATACACCCGCATATACTGACAATACAGCCATACATAAGTTGTATTGCTACTTCATGTGTGAATTTTCAGTGGTCATGATACACTTCAGCTGGAATTGCCCAACAGTCCTATCGATACTTTGAAAATAAACCATGCGCTTCAGGGCCACTAAAAATGACTGTTCGTCCGTCGTGAATACTGCAGGGACACACCTAAATATAAATTGCCAATAGATGGAGAACACCTGGTGTGGCACTATAGTTAATTAAGGCTGTAATAGTGACTATGCTAGCTCCCGTGAATACAGAAATATAGGAACAGCCCTAGACTTTCCAGAACTCTTAGCCTACTTATTATGAAATACTGTTCTGTCAACCAGGTAAGTCTCCAATGGCACATATTTAGCAGCCACAGAACTGTCGTCATGGTAAATTTTCTTTTCTATGTTCACAAGAGACCCTACGCCTTACACTCTATTAGAGTGAGGACATAGAGAGGTTCCTTTTCACAGAGTGGCACAGCTTTACTGGGACATGATAAAGTCCTGACACTTTCAATCATCCCTGCCTACACATATTCTTTAAGACTGGACTGACACCGAAATGGCAAAACAGACCCTTCTCAGCGTGAAGGACAAAATCATTCTTTACCTTCACCCCCCCATCATTTGAATTTCCCTCCAAATCCCCCTGTATGTTATTCAATGGTTTCCCCCTCCATTCATTTTTCCATGTTCAATCAATATGTACTCTGTAGTGTCAAGAACAGCCCACTTTGTTCTGGCGTAAATTATCAGTTGCCCAGTATTGGGGCTCTTTTTCTGGTACTAAGGGAGCTAGAGACATCAGCAGTCTCTTTAGTTAGTAAATTCTGCTCACATTATTTCCTCACAATTTGACTACTAAAATAACCTGTATAAAAGGCTGTTGGCTTCATCATTCAGTTCCACAACATCAGCTACATCGGTGTCTTTCTCGCACAGTGAACCTTCTCCTCTCTGTGATGGAGAGGTGGTCGGATGCGGGAGTCATATTTTTACACCGACTCACAGAACATGTTACTCCTCTTGAAAAATCTTATTCTCAAGTAAAAAAATAACCACAGGTTTGCTTGATTTACAAATTTTGGTAAATTTACATTAACACCTAGGCCTCACTTTGAGAGATTCTGAACAATGACATCGGGTCATTAGCATGTAACCGCTCAGAAAAGGAACACTGACTTACAGTCAGTTTGCAATGTACCATAACCTACCATTGCACAGACAAAACTGATCCCGGAACAGCAGTACCACAATCATCTTTTATTGACTTTGGACCATCATCTCCGGGGCGCTTGTGCAATGCCAGCAGTCAGGGAACAGCTGTGGTACCAGCTTTGACTGTCTCTCAGAAGTTGGTGAGAATGCTCGTAAACCAAAAATTTGCGACTTATGCAAGGCCTCAAGAACTCAAAAGTCAGCAATGAGAACTTAAGTAGTCCAACAGTGAACCAGGGATAACCGTTCAGGGCCAGATTCACCATGACCTTCAGCACATACAAAGTCTTTTAAGTGAGCACAAAACCACATTACATGCTCAATTATTAGCAAAAAAAATAAAAATACAATGGCTGACCACATTATTGGCTTTGATATTCCTGAAGGTTTCTGCACATGCTACAGGGCTAACTGTATCAGGCCCTTCACATGTGATCAATCTCATTTCCTCTGCTTCTCCGCACCTTTGTTTTCCCACAGTGAAAAGCAGAACAACATTGCCCAAGAGAAGCAGCAGTGACTCATTAACAGTATTTTCATACAAACACGTGGCCTACTTCCATGCCAGAAAAGCTGTGAGTGCAACACTCGGAGGGGGTAGAGGTTGCACCTGTCAGTCAGCGGCAGCAAGAGAACGAATTTCACACTTCACGCCGACACACCTCCGAAAATCGTAACCTCTTCAACTCTGCAGATCCCATATGTGGGTTTGTCTAGAGAAGCTGCTTTGTTCAAACCTGTGCAACTTTGGGCCCATTTGAAACTCTAAGGGAAAACCCAAGGTTTCCAAAGTTCCCAAATATGTAATAATTTCTTGAAAATGTGTACAAAATGATGCAGAAGGCCTCAATATTTTATATTTGATTTAACGCAATGGCTATGAAAACATGGTGCCCAGGTTTGAAATCTTCCCTCGGTATTAGTGCATTGTAGCTTCAATGAAGCGCTACAGCCAGCAGATAGAGAATATGTATGTGACACGGTCCTACAATGCAGAGAAAAAGGTTTCTTAATCAAATATCAGAGGTTAAATTAATGCGGGCCATGGAAATCTATATCAATCAAGCCCCAACCCCCTCGAAATGCAAGATTGCAGCACACTGATAACTACCGGAGTGGAATCCTAAAACACTACTGAGTGAAAAGCAAGAAATTATTTTTGCAGTAACATCAAAGATACAGGCTCAAAATACTCAAATTACAAAAGTGACGCAGGAGTATGGCATATTACACAGCCTCCTACGATGACATCCATATGCCAAATGGTCCAGGCCCAAGCAATTCAATTTAGGAAATATACAATACCTTACCAATAAAATATCAAATATGAAAATTAAATAAACAAATTGAATTAAAAGAAAAAAAAACCTATAAATGACATTTGGAGAGTATTACAAATTTCATGAGATCATTTTATTTTGAAAACTAGGGCAAGGAAAGCTCACCCCTGGCATTATAAGCCTTGGACATTTCCGTCTTCTAAGAGAGGCAACACTTTCCCGTGAGTAACGGAAAAAATCTTCTCAATGGACAGAAATCGCCTTTAAATAGAGCTGATCCCACTGAAATTCCGCACCATAGCAGATTAGCGGACGGAGGCGCGCATCCTCCGTTTCCGAGCCATAAATACCAAACAAAATGTTCCTCTGAAAACTATAAATAATTTCTTAAATACACGTACAAGCTCAACCGCAGGAAACCCCCCCCCCCCCCCCATTATGAATATTTCAGCGCTTATATAATGCTCAAGGACTGTGATCCCGAGCAATGCATCAAAAGAGACAGAAATAAAATGCACGGTTGTCATGGCAACAAAGGACAAAATCTCAGTGCAGCATAATGGGATTTTTTCAGGGATGTTCGCATGGATCCCGTTAAAAAACACATCTAACAAAAGCACATCTTGACATTTGCTCATATGGAGTTTCTTAAACGCACATCTTTCTTTCATTTTCATTTTTTTTTTTCAAAGGCTGATGTTTTCCCATCGCGATTAGACCTCCTTAATGTATGGATTTCGATATAATAGCATCAGCGATTACATGATGAACGGTGTATTGTGCACTTGCAGTTCTGTGATGTCAAATCCGTATATTTCAATGAGATATCGCTTCACAATCAATGCACAATGTGTTGCAATTACAGTTCTGTAATTATGCTTGCTCCCCACCCCCCTCCCCGCCTCCCCCGACTAATTGTGATTATATCTCTAAAATGATTGGCAGTGGAACTGTCCATATCCCAGAGGAGCTGCTTGGCAAAAATAAATAAATAAATAACACTGGAAAATGTGATACACTGAAAAAAGTGTCCTACACTGAAAAATAAGTATTTTATTTTTATATTTGTTGTATAATATTTATGTAATATTCCTGAAAAACTAGGCTTATGCCGTCAGAGGCGACAGCTGGGGGTATATCTCCGAACATCCCCAATCCTCCAATTCCCCAATCCTTGAATAGACCTTGAATAGACTTTCATTTGAACTTAATCTCAGGTCAATCGGTGAAATGGTTCTGAAGATATGGCCAAAATGGTAATTTTCCATCACAAAGCGCCACCTGGTGGCAAAATATTGAACCATAAAGGTATGATGTCATCATGTGACACGTTGTGAGGTCATGACTTTGCAGTTGCACATAGTTTCATGTCAATTGGAGAAATAGTTTGAAAGTTATAGCAAAAATAGTGAATTTTATGTGACAAAGCTCCACCTTGTGTCAAAATTTTGAAGCAAACAGGTATAATGTCATAGTGGGACACATCCTCAGGTCATGACCTTTCATTTGCACTTGATTTGAGGTCAATCGGATGAATATTTCCAGAGATATGATAAAAACAGTGATTTTTTCCGTTTTTGGCCCCTGGTGGCCAATCTAGAGATCGTAAATTGTCCAAAATCAAATCAGTTCTTCCTCTTTATGATACTTACTCATATGCAAAACTTGGAATTTCTAATTGAAATATTACTGCAGTTATCGCGTTAACATGTAAATCAGTTTTTGGCCCCTGGTGGCCAATCTAGAGATCATAAATTGTCCAAAATCGAGTCAGTTCTTCCTCTTTATGATACTTACTTATGTGCAAAACTTGAAATTTGTAATTAAAATATTACTAAAGTTATCGTGGAACAGTGTTTTTTTCAGTTTTTGGCCCCTGGTGGCCAATTTAGAAATAGTAAATTGTCCAAAATCAAATCAGTTCTTCCTCTTTATGATACTTACTTATAAGCAAAACTTGGAATTTACTGAAGTTATCGCGTTAACACGTAGTGCGGCGGCGGCGGCAGCGGCCAGACCAAAAACATAATATCCTCCGGAACGCCATGCGGCGTTTGGGGATGTAATAAGTAAAAATAATGAAGCACTCTAATCCAGTGTTTAGACTCAAACCACTCATTTTTATGATCCTTTTTCTCGGTAGGACAAAAAATTTGGCCAATGAGGTGAGGCAGTTCTGACTCATGCCTAAATTTGCCACTGGGATCAGAAAGATTCTCTTGTTAATTACCTGGTAACTTAAGCTGCTATTTTCCATTTCTCACAAAGGAAAAATAAGTTAAGACTCATAATTAGATTAAATTACTCGATAAGATGGGCAGTTTTTACAGCTGTCCTAGGCAAAAGAATGATTAAAAGTCCACTGACTACAAATGCTGAAAAATAGCGGGTGCAGAGCCAAAACCAATTTACACACTTGTCAATGGTATTCCTCAAGCATACCAATTTACACCTGTGTACAATTACACAGGATATAGGAAGCATGAATCATTTCTGCTGGACTGGCCAGATTCATTACTTGTGTCAGTGTAATATATACAGTAATTCATGTACTAGTGCTATTACTTCGGCTAATTTTGAAAACTGATATATATTTAGTGCTGCCCACAAAAAGTTTGATCTTCATGTTTCGGATAACTGCAGTGGCTTTCAAAATTATTGGTACCCCTGACTGAAGATGCACTAAAAATACTACTTTAAAACATCAGATTAGTAACAGTTCAGAGATCTTAACTCAAAATGCCAAGATGTGGCATATTGGTTTATTTATGTTGTGGGATATTAATCTAATGGAACCAACCAAAATCATAGTGCATTATTTCATGAATAAACAAGCTCACCAAAATTAAGGCTTCATCATTATTGGCATCTCTGGTTTAGTACTGAGTGCAACCACCCGTGGCAAGGATGGTCAGCATGGAGTCTTCTGATCAGTTTGACAAGGTTAAGGCACATACTCAGAAGGATTTTGGACCATTCCTCAATGCAGATCATTTCAAGATCAATCCCATTCTTGCATTTTGTGCTTATCAACTGAACTCTTCAGTTCAGCCCTCAGGTTTTCAACTGGATTGAGGTCTGGTGACAGCGAAGGCCATTTCAAAATATTGATTATTTTGCCGCTGTGGCCTTTGAAATGCGCTGTGGATTGTTGTCTTGCGGGAATATCAAGTTAAGGCCAAGTCTCAGCCTGCCATAAGCAATCAAGTTGTCAGCCAAAATTAACCGACACTTGGCAGATCCATTAAGCCATTGGTTTTTTCACTTACCCCTGAACCTCTAGAATTAAAACAGCCCCAAAACATCACTGATCCGCCACCTTATTTCCTTGGAAGCATGTCTGTTTCAATGACAAGCATGCTAATGCCACATCAATGTTCAATTTTGGTCTCAACTGAGCATGGCACCTTCAATGACCTTTAGTAAAATGCAAGCACTTGATTCTGCATCTTGGGCTCAAAAAAGTCTTCCATCTCGCAACTCTTCCAAAGGAAATAGCTACTGATGAAGCTTTTTGAAACCAGGTGAGCCCAAGACGCCACCAAGATCGGCTATTCTTTCACAAAAATTCTCAAGATTTTTATTTATTTATTTATTTTTTGCTTTCCTCACCATCCTCATCCCGAACTTCGGTAGGCAAAATGCATTTGCATCCTCTACCCGTCAGGATTTAAAATATTCAAATTTTTTAAAATGTTGGATAATTACCCTGAGACTGATCAGTGTTATGTGTTTTTTGTTTTTTTTTTGTAGACCTTCTTCTGATTCCAATTTCAACGAATGATGGCTGACCACCATCAGTCTCTTTTAAACAGCCAGATCTTTTGTTTTCTTCATGGTGCTGGATGGTTAATGGGCTTTGCATGCCTGTTGCCACATGTACCCTAGTAAAAGGTGCATTCAGAGATCTTAGCTGTTCTTACAGACTCCTAGCTGACTAGCCACAAAGAAGTTCAGGCACCCCCCACCCCTTCAGAGCCCCCTCCCCCTCCAGAAAATCGTGCAGGTGCGCGCATGCAGTATTTTACAGATCACAGACAGTTCTAACTCCTCTTCTCCCTATCAGAGGTAAATGTCCAGAGAACCATGAAATATTTCTTTGAATAAAACTTTAGCAATGAACTTAGCAGTTTATTGTGGTCACACACAACATTGCATGTGATTGTGGCAAAGTAGAAGTGAGGGTGCTGGCGATAACTGATATGATATTAGCAATGGCAAGTTCAAACTGGCTAATATTAACTCTAAGCTATCAATGACTGATAACATTTTGTAGTTGATCTAACAATTGGTGCCAGCCATCAGGCAGTTTTTCCTCAACTACAGGAGGAAACAGATGGAATTTGTTTGATAAAGTTAGTGTTTTCAAGGTCACTCGCTTGGTTGACTAGCACAGCACAGTTTTATAAATTAACATGAAAAAACGTTGGTTAGCTTACTTAGCTAGCTAGCTAAGAACCCGGTTTGTTACCCTAATTTGCTAACTAGGGTATGATGGAGAGACAGCTCCCATTAGCAAACTAAAGCCCAGTCTAAGAAACAAGCTGCTTTGGCAAAATCAGTAGTTTTGAACTTTCTGCTATCACAGCAATCACACTACATTCTAGAGGTATTTGTTTAAGCATGCTGTGAATGCACTAAATAAATAAATAAATAAATAAATAAATGATCAACCAAATAAACAAACTCATCCTTAAAAATCCAGATGAGTTTTGGTTGAAGTTCATTTCCGGTTTAAATTTGGCAGAAATTTGGTAGACCTTATTTTCAATAATCTTTATGGAGTGTAATTAATTGTGAAACCTGAGGTTTGAGGAAATAGATTTTACTTAAATGAATTATTAATTTTGGTGGGTTCCACTAAAAATTTAACATAGTGCAGCATTTCTCACGTTGCCAGTTTTATTATGTTAATATTTTTTTACAGCATTTTTAGTGCATTTCCAGTCAGTGAAGACAATAATTCCTAAGCCCATATGCAGGGATTGCATGGAATAGTAGCCCATTTTATTCATCTTAGGCCAAATAAGATTTGCAAGGCAATACAATAGACACATTGTACCTACCCCATCCATGAGAAAGAATGTGTATGTTGTAACTGCTTAGAATTTTGTATTTCACCTTGTGCGATTGCTAGTTTGTCGGCGGTATAGGCAGGTACCGGTAGACTGCATGCGCGTGAATGTTTGTATGTGTGTGTCCCTGTGTGTGCGCGCATGTGTGTGTGCGTGTGTGTGTGTGTGTGTGTGTAATGAGAGGGATTTGATTACCTTATAGTACTCCACTCACTCCCACTCAGTGGAGTGGTTCAGCAAAGCAGCGAATTAGCCGAGAGATTGACCGGCTATAGGACATTTCAATATGCAGAGAGAGTGACAGCATAATCCATATTTCTATTTACAAGGAAGAAAAATTGAAAGGCAGGTGGCGTTCAGGGCCTCGCTGGTCCGCTGCCAGCCTTGGCAGACATTTAGTCACTTTCTCGAGAATGCCATGATAATCGGCACCTTATTCTCTCAGTCCTCACTCTCGACATCCCTAATTTTCCATCTCCATCCTGCCCTACTTCACAGCACAAGCTTTTCTCTCGCTACGCACATCTCTAATACACACACACGATTATTCTCTCCATCCACTCTCTCTATCTCTCTCTCCCCTTCAATGCACCTCTCGCTCGCTTGTTTTTCCACAAACAGCCTCACATGAGGCAATGCAGCGCAGCATTCAAGAAGAGCTTTGCGGTTTCCAAGGCAACAGAATGTGCCAGAGGCAAGCAAGAGTCAGAGATACATGAGGCCAATGGAACAAGAAAGAGAGGGAACAAATACCAGTAGCAAACACTGAACTAAAGGTGGGTCACTTCTCCTGTGCTGACATCGACTGAGGTAAATCGCTACCAAGAATTTTCCCTCCACATAAAAAAGGTTCAAGGAAGAGGCACCAAATGAATTCCTGGTATTATGCCAGAATTTTTATTTCTTCAATCGTAGTAAAAGGACACTTTTGGGTGACATGAAGGGTGATCTCACTGACACCTTTCAAAATGTAAAAGGTGCTAACACAGTTGAGAACAACAAGTCATTCAGGTAAGGTTCTATTTGCAGAACTAGGGGTCATACATGGAGGGTAACACATGAGGAAGCATTGTTTTTTCCACATGGAGAGTGATCTCACCTTGCCAGAAAATGTTGTGGAGGATAAGATCTAGTTGTTTTCAAGAGCAGGCTCAATATAATGCTAGATATTATTTAGGCATCCATAAAGTCAAGTACACTTGAGAGGAAAATGAACAGCAGAACGCAACCAAGTCTGTACTGTTTACTTCACAAGGCTCTCATAGCTTCCAGTAAATACCATGAGTTTCCAAATTCTCAAGTGAGATGGGATGCTACTTCATGCTAGTTTTCACGCATGTTTTTCTAGAACAGAATAATTCTATCATGCTTAGGCTACATATTTGGAATCAAAATCTTCTACCAGCATTTCTCCACCCTGGAACTTTCCATTCCTTTTTTCAGTACAGATGCAAGTCAAATAAAATTATAATCATGTCGTTATGAATCCCATCTGTAATTCCACTCCAAGGACCCCTGGGGTGTGGATTGCCTTAAATTGTAAGAGCGCTCCCAAATAATCGTCCTTGAGACAAGATATTTAAAAAGCTATTCACTGTAAACGTGGCAAATAGAGTGGAAAGTCAAATAAATTAGTTATTTTATTTAATCTGTAATCTCTTCAAGGAATACAATTTATAGGCATGAACGAGGATGGAAAGAGGAGAAGAAGAATCTCTAACACTGGCCTCTCCGAAGACGGCACGTCTGTACCGACGCCTCGCTTACAGTTCAATGGTTACGGCTTCCATTCAGTTATAAAAACCTGCTCAGTCCTTTTTCTCGTGAAGCAAATTGATTAGATTCTCAGCTTCGGCACGTGAAAAGAAAAGGGCAACGCTATTACGAAGTGACATTGCTCTGCTTGAATTAACAATGAATACATGAATCTGTTTCACTTGATGGTCAATTTAATCCCATCAGACACCTAATTAAGCTTCATGGTCATAGTTTCTTCTAGCTGGATTTTAACAATGAAAAAGACATTCAATTAGAGAAGGCCAAGAGAAACTGTAGGACTTCAAAGGAGCAGTGCTGGTAAGAGACTTTGATAACTTACACAAATTTTATTCACTGCTGACATTGGGCAGTAAACCACAAACCCTTACAGGGACGGTGACTGGTGGGCAATATACATGCAACTAGCTTTTGAACTCAGCAGTTGCACCAGTTACAGCTGATGACAACACCTACACCTACACTTATGACAACATTATTGACAGATGCACCCTACAGACACAACTCTAAAACTTAGAATTAAACATTCAGTTTTACGCTAAGGTATGCAAATATCCAGTTCAAACGGGTTCTGCTAATGATCCTAAAAGCAGTACCGGTAGTCCAACTCCAAAAATTCTGGGGATCTGAAATAGGAATGTTTTCATTGTACCTAATAACCTTACACACCGTTGAGCCTAAACATTAAGACCAGTCACAGATGAAGCAAGTAACATTGATTATCTCATAACAATGGCACATGCCAAGGTTTTGCAGACAGACCTTCCTTAAATGGTAAGCTGACACTTGGTTCTCATAGTCAATGTATTTAATGTGGGAGAAATGGGACCTGAATGACTATGAGAAGAGTCAAACCAGTATGGCCAGATGAATGGGTCAGAGCATTCCCGAAGCGGCAAGACCACTTGGGCATTCCCAGTCGGCGGTGGTGAATACCCACTGACACCAATCCAAGGAGAGGCAAAGCATGAACCGGTGACAGGGCCCAAGGCTCATCGATGCACAAGAGCAGTGAAGCCCATCTTGTCTGGTCCACACTGACAGAAGGGCTACTGAAGCAAAAGTGCCATGAAGTTTCAAAGATGGTTGTGGGAGGAATGAGTCACAAGTTCACAACACACAATGCTTCAGAACCCGCTATGTTGCAGGTTTGTAGCTACACACCAGGGGACTCGCTGCCAAAAATGCCATCAATTGACATGCGAGCAACCGGAACTGGACCGTGGAGCAATTGAAGGTCACCTAGTCCATTTGGTCCTGTTTTCTTTTCCATCGCGCTCTGACTAGGTATGTGTGTGTGCCCTGCTTACCTGGAGAAGGGGCGGCACCAGGATCCATGAGGTGAGGAAGACAAGCTGGTTGAGAGAGTGATGCCCTCTGAAAAGTTCTGACTGGATGTCCAAAAATTCAACTGGTCAGCAGTTTAACAGGTTTGCTTTTGTGCCACATGGGGGACCGTCAGCATATTAAGCAGTTTTGATGTTGTGGCTGACGGTGTAGCGTAGGCATGATCGAGTGTCGTCATGCATGCTACAAGGCACTGGTCTCAGAACAGCAGTGGTTCTCAAACTCGGTCCTGGCGCCCCACTGCTTGTTTTTGTTCCAACCACAGTTGCAATCTTAGGACTTAAACAAGCTGTTGATTTGCCTTAATTGGGTGCATTCATGTTTAGAGCAGTTATTTGTCCTCTTAAACCACATTTGACAAATCTGCTCATGCCATGAAGAATAAAATTTCATATGCACAATGAGATATGTTAGAAACCAGTATGAATAACTGCAGAGGGAAACGATTTGACCGAACCCTAAAGCAACGTGAACAATCATAGGATCCTCATTGGTGAAACTGTCAACACGTGGTTGCGAAAACCAACAATTTATTTGGCAAACAGTAAAGTCACACCTGTTTCATTTCATGTTCATTTTATTCAGTTCAGGAAAATTATTTCAAAAGAATTCCCAATTTGGAGCTAACTGATTTTCTCAAGTCTAATTTGATCTGTTTAGAAATGTTTTTTACCTGCAAATCCTCACAATATGGAAAAATAAGCATAACATGTTTGAGGGGTTTTATACTTCATGGCACAGTAGATATGTCCATAAAAATGCAGCTAAAGGTGGTAAATAACTGTGCGCTAAACACGGAATGCAGCTAATTAAGACAAATCGACACCTTGTTAAAATTCTAAGATTGCAGTTGTGGTTGTAACAAAAACCAGCATACACAGTGAGGCGCCAGGAACGAGTTTGAGAACCACTGCAGTAGAGCAAGATTAAAATTATTGCAGTTAGCCTCAGAGAAGGCAGCAACATATTGCAGGTATGTATTAAACATGAGCCGAGACAGGCCTCTTCAATGGGGATAAGCTCAGTAAAAACACCACACAGGTTGGTTCTACAACTGAAGAAACAAGAGGTGCACTAAAAAACAAATTATAATCCCATCCCAAAACTTTAGGCACCACTGAAGGTCATCTGTATAATTATATTGCAAGAAATATATACAGTTGTGCTCAAAAGTTGGCATGCCCTGGCTGAATTTGTAAAGTAGGTATCATTTTTTAAAAGAAAATATGAATAGCCAGGCAATACAGATGTCTTTTATTTCTGATTGAATTAATATCCAACTACAGGTCATGTAGAACGGCAGAATCATCAAATACAGCATGGCAATCCGGGAAAAATAATGAAATAAACCCTCTTCGGAAGTGTGCATACCCTCAGTACTGAATACTGTGTACTGCGCCCTTTAGCACCAATAACAGTGTGCAGTCTTTTTTGATAGTTGTCAATGAGGCCCCTAATTCTATCAGGTGGTAAACCTGCCCATTTTTTCCTTGCCTCCAGCTCTTGCAAATTCTTTTGTCGTCTTGCATGAGCTGCACGTTTGAGATCTCCCCGAAGCAGCTCGATGATATTGAGGTCAGGAGACTATGATGGCCACTCCAGAACCTTCACCTTTCTCTTCTGTAACCACTGGGGGGTCAACTTGGCCTTGTACTTTGGATCATTGTCATGCTGGAAAGTCCAAGTGAGTCTTATGCAGAGCTTTCCTGCTGAAGAGTGCAAATTCTCTGCCAGTGTTTTCTGATCACATGGTGGATTCATCTTGCCATAAATTTTCACAAGATTCCCTGTGCCTTTAGAGCTCACACACCCCCAAACATCAGAGAGCCACCATGCTTTACTGAAGGAAGGGTACAGTTTTCACCATAGACCTCTCTGAACATAGCACTTATTGTTGGGACCATAAAGTTCTATTTTGGTCTCGTCACTCCAAATGACAGTATTCCAAACGTTGTGGGGTGAGGCAAGGTGTTGTCTGGTGCAATAATGACTTCCTTCTAGCAACTTGACCACGGTTGATAAGTAACGTCTTATTGTGCTCCTTGAAATGACCACGCCGTCTTTTTCCAGAACATACTGTATTTGTCTTGAGGTAACTTGTGGATTTTTCTTTGTGTCCCAAACAATTCTCCTGGCAGTTTGGACTGAACTCTTTCTTGGCCTACCTGACCTTGCCTTGGTATCAACATGTCCCCTAATTGTCCACCTATTGATCATGGACTGAACAGTACTGACAGGCATTTTCAAGTCTTCGGATATCTTTTTATATCCTTTCCCATCTTTAAAAAGTTGAACTACCTTGTTACGGAGGGCCTCAGACAGCTCTTTTCTGCTCCCCATGGCTCAGTTTCTAGCCAGATCAGAGCATTCACTTGGGAGCTAACAAACTCAATGACTGTACACTAGTTACAATCTAAAAAGGTGTGATGATAAATTACTTTACGTGATCACTATCCTTACATAAATGACAATTTTTGTTGCAAGATGAATCATATTTTCAAAAAAAATGGCAACATCTCACCAATTCAGCTAGGGTGTGCAAACTTTTGAGTTTGACAGTAATAACACAACAAATTGAACCACGGACCAATGAGGCACACTGAAAAGATATAAGGTGATTAGCATCCATCACATTTTAATGTTCAGTGCCAGGATGGAGGTTTTTTAAGAATTTTTTTGTTTATCTTATTGCGATAAGAGTTTGAGATCCAAATAGTGCAACAAATCAAAATCAAAAGTACATGAATTTGCAAAAAAAATCTAATCTACCTGACGCATAAATGGCACAGTGACTGACAGCCGAACAGATCGTCGGCTGCATGGACAGAGACAAAATGAAAAATAAGAAAAAATCAGAGGAGGGAGGGTTTTTCTGGAGCGGGCGGGGATTCTAACCAACTAGTTTTGATCAGTAACATTCAAGCGCAGTGCACTGTATTGAATGTAACTGATGAAGATGCAGTACCGCAGGCAATCCTTTGGTACAATTTTCTTTAAATCACAAGGCAAACTGGAGTTCCACCATTGGTGAAAAAGAAACTATTTAGGCAGACAAAGAAGATCGAAGAAAGACTGTCCATCATCCAGTATCCAGAACGATCCATCTCACCTTACACTGGCCCTGGCAAACCTGGCATCCTTGCGTCCAAGTGTCAAAACACAAAACCTTAAATTTTAACTTTAAGATATATCTATTTCACAGAAGAAGTTGTAGAGGAGAGGGATGAAAGTTTAAGTGGAGTGTCAAATGCTCCAGGTGCCTAATAATGATGTAATATCTATGATGATCAATACACACAATTCAAACTAGATTTAGTCAGTAAGCATGGCTTACAGGATACCCCCCGCAACAACAAGTAGTCGGGCAGTACCACGGTCGATAGACCTTCCAGCAAGGAAAAAAATTTTCAAAATCGGATGAGTAGGTTATTATTAATTATTACTATTCATAGCATTAACAAGTAAGGTAGAATCGTCACAAATCTGAATCCCTGTTTGTCCTAGTAATGTGTACACATTGCAAGCAATCTGGTGTGTAATTTTCAATTTACTTCAAAAAGTAAGCCGTAGTGCCTGGGCCCATTATTGGTGCAGGAGACAGAACATCCACAGAAGCGAACCGACCCGCTTTCACAGCTTACTGACATTCAGTCCATCTTGGTGCTGCCAAGCCTGACAGTTATCGTCATGCATGACGCGGGAAAAAATCCCCCCTGTCACTAGGGAAGTGCAGCAGTCGTCTTCACCCAGTCATTGATCAACAGGATGCTCCAAACAAAACCGGGGACAGTACACATGCTAAATACAGTGAGATTTGGCTCACCAGATTTGACGGCATTTACTGCATTTTGAGCCTTAAAAAGAGGCCGGTAACATCTGCGGTCATCGTCATCGGTCTGACTATAGGCTCAGGGATTAAAACCAGGACTGCCTGAACCTTCTTTAGTAATCATTAAGCGGTGATAAAAATTCTAATTATTATAATCAAAAAGCTTCAGCTGAACTTGACAGTGGGCTAAGGCTAATTACTGCAGTCGGATGCAGAATTACAGGCGCTTTTCTTTAAAATATATTCATATTTTCATGTGAATTCATACAGCCAAGTTTATGATGAATTGACAGTGAAACGTGGTTGTTCCACATCTGCAGGGCTGCTGGCGTTCTGAGTCTGGAACCTTATAAACAGCTGTGCAAGGATGAAGGTGGCAAGTTCCATTTACTGGCTGTGTGACACCACGTGAAGCTAGGCCAGTAACATCTTTGTCATATATTGCACCACCATTCTTGGATGGTCCTTAAACAGCATACCTTCTAAATAACTGCCAAGCATTACCAGGTGGGCATCTGTGAAGTTACCATCCAGCACAAACTGAAAAATAAAATGTTACAGGCGAGTGAATTACAATTCAGCTAAATAACCTTTTGTCTCCCAACCCACACAGATGGTGTCCTGAATTTTAAATTATTATCTTTTTTAATAAAGCTGTATATTTTAGACATTCAATCTGATTTTCTCCATGAGAATCACGGCTCAAATATTTTTCCAAATTTGATGTGTGATAAACTCACACCACACCACTCAATCAGCCAAACACTTCATGGTTGAATTTCTACGAGTTAATTCAATTTAATTGGCATTGGCCATGATAATATTAAATGCCACAAAGAATACATCGCCATTTAAAAGCAAATGATTAAAAGCTTTATCATGAGGCAAACAGTCCATTTTAAGTTAAGTTTCAGTTTTAGTCATTTTTATTTCTTGATGGCAGCGCTCACTCTTAAACTGCAAATGATGCCTCCACTGAGTCAGCCAGCCTATAGCCACCAATGATGGTGCTTCGAGCGAGACCTCTCAGCCTGTAAATGCAGATACAGATTCAGACGGAGTAGGGTCAGAGGAAGACCTTCAATATAACATATATGTAGAGACCACAGCTGCCCTAAATTAACCCTTTGTTGCATGTTGTCCAATATTTTGGACATAAGTTAAGAGGGGATTATTTTCTCTAGGCTCATAGACACCCTGAAAACACCACATGTAAATTGAACTGGACATTTCCAGATGACAATTTCCTCAAAAGGTGCCTCTCTGATTAGTCACATGATTTTACCACAAGCAATCACAATGGCTCCATCCACAAGTAGAAGGTAAGTTGACGAAAGTCAGAAATAGTCTTATATTGTTCAAGCTTTGATCAGACTTTGATCATGTAGGGGGATGGAAATACATTATAGAGCACAAACTGAAAACACATAACCTATGTAATGCATGTCTATTTGTTGGAATACATCTGAGTCTATGCTCAATCAAAAATATTGGACAATATATACTCAGCAACAAAAGTTTCTGTGACACCAATATTGTTAATTATTTTTCATAACGCAATTATGAAATTGTCATACATGGTGATATCAGACTGAAACAGTACACGTAAACACAACATTGAAATGGAAATCATGAAAATGCGAGAAAATGACTTTGCACGTGAAAATGTGCGTAAATCATGCTTGTGGATGGCAATAAAAGAGGAGAATTTTTGGAATGTTCACATTGTGCCTGATGAACGACGGAAGCATCACTTATCGAAAACACAGCCATTTCGGATCAGGAACTCTACCCTCTAAATGCCAAGACTGTCTGAAAATGATCGGTGGAGGGCCATTGGGATGATTGAATCCGGAACCTCGCAGAGGGAAGTTGCTCATCGCCTGAATGTCCACCGAAACACCATTTGGAACTTATGGCAGCGTCATCAGCAGACAAGACCTGTCAGAGACCGTCCTCGCAGCGGCCGTCCACGAGTAACCACTCCCAGACAGGACAACTGGATTCGAACAACCCATCTCCGAAATCGATTCCAACCTGCAACCATAACTGCAAGAACGATACCTGGTTTGAGGCGACTGTCTGCACAGACAATCCTTCGCCGTCTCCGTCATTTTGGCATTGTCCCACGTCGGCCAGCAAGACGTCCAATACTCACAGTACAACACCGACGACTGCGTCTACAGTGGGCACAACAACATCGACGGTGGATCCAACGTCAGTGGGATCTTGTACTCTTCACTGATGAATCAAGATTCATGCTTAACCGATGTGATGGTCGTTTATGTGTATACCGTCGACTTGGAGAACGTTATGCCAACAACTGTGTTCAGGAATTTGATCGTTTTGGAGGTGGTAGTGTCATGATTTGGGGAGGGATCATGGCTAGAAACAGAACAGATTTGCTTGTTATTGATGGAAATCTGACAGGTCAAAGATATCGCGATGAAGTGCTACGGCCATTGGTGGTACCGTTTTTGATGCAACATGGTCCCGGAATAACGCTGCAACATGATAACGCCAGACCACACGTTGCAAGGATTGTACAGCAGTATCTGATGCAACAACATGTCAATGTCCTGCCATGACCAGCCAGATCCCCAGACATGTCCCCAATCGAGCATCTTTGGGACGAGATGGATCGACGTTTGCGGCGGTCGGATAACCCGCCAGCTACACTCCAGGAATTGCGACAACGTCTACGTCAGATTTGGAATGACATCGCACAGCAATTTCTGGCACATCTGATTCGGTCCATGCGCCGGAGATGCGTTGCTTGCATCATGGCACGAGGAAGTCACACCCGGTATTGAAGTGTGAAGGTCACAATTGGTTAGACGTCAGACAAGTGCTTCATGACGCATGAAAATGACATTTTTCGTTTTGAGTGACATTGGCACTGAAAAGTCAGTGTTTCTCCTGTTAAATAAACATATTGATTGCATTGAGATCTTTGCGTGTCATTTATAACATACACATAAATGGTGTCACAGAAACTTTTGTTGCTGAGTATACATGCCGGGTAAATAGCTCAAATAACCAATGTCCAGAATACAGGTAGATCATCATAAATATCAATGACCAGGTTTCTTCAACTTCACATTGTTTCTGTCACTCCGCATGCATGATACTGGATGGCAGTGTGCATCCCACAAGCATACTGTCCACAATAATGGACAGATAGACCACCCACTTGCAACCTCCCCATCCCCACCCCCACCCCCACACACACACGCACACACACACACAAAATATTAGACCAAATCCCAACAAATGGTCCAAAGCATTTTTATGTCCTCTATGAATCAAAGGGTTAACAGTGTTGGTAATTACCAAAATAATTTTAATGTTTCTGTAATGATTAATCCACCAGTATGCGCAAGCTCTTTAAGTGAAATGATACTTTTAATGCTAAAACATAATTCTTATCTATGAATTTTCAAATTTACCGTTTCACAAAAAAGCAGAAAAAAAAAATACGCGCATTATCATTTTTTGATTAAGATGCGAAATAACAGTTATTTTCTTGCATTCCTGAACATAAAAATTAGTTTTAGAGGTTGAATGCAAGAAGGCAAGCAGTTACACTGTAAACCCTGATAGTGTGGTGAGCTCAAATGTTTTGTGGAAACCGATTACCTCAAAAAAATTGTGTGGACCAACTTAATTGCATTGTGTGGAAGGAACTTACAGAAAATAAGATAAAGATTTTTTTTTTTATAGTTTAAGTGCTGAGAACACAAGATCATTAAGTTGGCATACTCAATTTTTTTGAGGTAATCGGTTTCCACAAAACATTTGAGTTCACCACACTATCAGGGTTTACACTGTTTCAGGGCAAGAGGAGGCCATAGAAAATGTAGTTGTTTTTTTGTTTGTTTGTTTGTTTTTATGTGTGAATAAGGAGTCAACCCTTTCGCATTCGATGTGAGTTTAAGTGGCATATTTACATTCCTCTGCTGTAGTCAGCAATTATTCAATCAACACATATGTAAGAGATTCTCGGGCGGAATTGAAGTCCTTGTGCACTGGAGGGGTTGGAAGCAATGGAATTGCATAAAGACGTTTCAAATGATATCATTTCATTTAAACGATCATGAAACACATGCATTGCTTCCAATCCCTGAATAAAGAAAAGCGTGAGAAGTCGGGGGTTGTAATCGGTATGCGTTATAAATGACAACTGGCCACATCTGATAATGTTGAGAGTTATCAAAGTTTCTGGAATGGTAATTTAAATGAATGATTCAAAATGGGTTATGACTAATCGTTAAATTCGAGGGATTGCTTTGAGCCTCCACTATCGCCAGTTCACCAGCCGCCATACATATATATATATATAATCCGTTCCAATGAACCATCTAGTGTCACATCTTGCCATCCGAACCATCTTGCTATCCGAATGTAGTCTCCTACACCTCGCAAAACACAATAGAAAATTCCAAGATTCTCTATAGTGCTAAACTCTGCAGTCAGCAGAAGCAAAGCCCTGATTCTGAGCCTCTGAGGCACATACAATACAAACAACAGCTGACCCATTGCTGAATTAGCCATCCAACAGCCTCATTTATTTATGTTGTTAGTTTTTCTTAACGCAATTAAATTGTTTTACATTTCCAAATGTAAAACCATAACGCCTGTTTAAAGATGGAAAATATAATCACATTTAAAAAGAAAATGCTGTCCATATATGCAGGCAAACGTTAGTTGTTATCAGTCTTCAAATTTAATTTTTAAAGCTTTTATGTGGTAAAGAAAACTATGGGGGGGTCATATATTTCACTGCAAAACGGAGGGTTTTTTCTGTACAACTTAGCGCAGCAACTACACTATGAGAATTTCAAGGAATTTAATCACAAGATTATTCAATCTAAGCAAAGGAAATGAGGGAAGCATATACTCTAGTTTATTCATATCTTCAAAGATAACAGAACTGTTGCGACAGAAGTTCTCAGACCATAAGGCATAACACGCATTGAATGAATATACGCTAAATGCCCAAAAGTCGGCAAAAACTTGTCCTTAGTGGAATACTGAGTAAAATTTGTTGCTTGCAGTTTCGAAACACAACATCCAAAGCTGGCCCCTCCTCCCCAGCTCAATGACATTAGAGGCACAACATGAGTCTTATTTTTTGTTTTTTCAGGAAAATCCAACTCAGTTTATCTTTAAAACATCTCATTCAACATCTCATTCAACACACACACACACAGACACACACACACGCAAACACACGCGTGCGAGCACGTAATAAGAACCTCCAGTCCCTTGATGTCTGAATAGTCCTGAAGGGACCTAATTCCCTTTCAGCCTAAGAGATATTTATGAGGCTCATGTTGGGCGGTGAGTCCTGGCTCATTGATGGCTTTACAACTGATCCCAGAACAGTTCAATGAGGCTCAGAAATTGAATTCCTCAATTTCAATTTCAATAACCCATGAAGGGACCTCATTCTAAGCTAAGAAAAAAAGAAAAAAAAATGAGCACAAAATTAATGGAAATATCGAGCAGGTCAAGATGTTCCTTCGGTGCATCGGAGACACCAGGTCAGAAGAACCACTAAAAACAGCCCCAAACAACAGGGTGTCCACATACTTTTGGCTGCACAGGCGCATACACAACATATTTAACATTGTCAATAGCGCATAAATCCAAGTTAAGTCAAAATTTAATCCAGCATAACAGACTAATTAGCTAAATACATTTCAAAAATCAATTTTTCCTTGCTGTAAAATGTTTGACTTTCTTTCTTTGCAACAATGTAATTATGGACAATGTAATTGGCACACATAAATATTAGGCAAGCAAAAGTATTAAATTATCTAATTTAAAATTATAATTCATTTTCGGACTCCCACTTTGAGTCAGGTAAAGGCACGTGCAAACTTAAACAGTCTAGGTTCAGTGAATGCTCAGGGACTGACTGAAATATCGGTTTTTTTGGGTTTTTTTTTTTTTGGTATCTACTTGATTTATTTACCCAAGTGCTTAAACTGAGAACTCAATTAATCATAGAGGTGATAACTTTAAGTGATGGACAAGAATGCAAATGAGCGCTGCACTGTATAGCTAATCAGATGTGGTTTATTGGAAAGAAGTGGAGGGTACAATTTTTAGTGGACATTTGGTCATCACTACCTTTTCAACAAAGAAATAATAAATGATTAAATTGAGTCAAGAGCGCCAGTGAATATTTTAAGCAACATCTTCCTCACCACAGTGCCTCCATAATTGTGCTGGAGAGCTGGGCTTCTATTAGCTCCAGAGGGAGGAGTAACACCTATTGGCACTGATGCGCGAATGAACACAAATGTGACAAATGTGAAAAAAAGTGGAAAGTAATTAAACTGAGGGTAGAAATGGGTGAATTTAGCCATGGGGACGGTGGGGCAGTGGTTGGCACTATTGGCTCGCACTAAGGAGGTTCCACGTTCTTTCCATATACAGTACGTGTGGATTTTCTCAGTTGCCCCAGTTTCCTCTTTTCTAAAAGACATGCACTATAGGAACACTCCAACCATTGCACCAATCAAAAGCCTGGCTTTAGACTAATAATTAGGAGTTAGGACCTGCATTGTGGCAGACTACTACTCCTAAAACACTAGTATAGGTCAAATGTACAGTACAAACCCCAAAGGGTTTACTCAAGTTTATCTTTTTCTATCTCTCTTTTTAATCTAAAGTGAGTAGAATCAGATACTAACAAATTACCTGTACCAGATATATGAGGAGTTAAGCCATCAAACTGCATGACTGCACAATATAGCTCATGTGGTCCTATGAAGAATGAGATGCTCTCTAATCTGCTCTCTTTTGGATCTATGGAGCAGTTAAAGCAATAGATGAGGCTTATAAATCCAGAATATTTCGAACAGGGGGAAAACTACAACAAGACAGGCCATGTCTATCAAATTAACATTGTTGTTTGCTTATTTCGCTGGAGCTATTCTCCAAATTACCTAAAGAATAATCGACTTGAGGGAGCAGATGTCTAATTTCATAATATCCGACCACAGGTGTCTGTCTTTGACGCACCGAAGCAACCCACACGCGTATGCAAGGACTCATGAGCGAGAGATACTGGACTGTAAATTTCAGAGAAATTTAATGCAATGCAATACGCCCTACGGAAAATTCCTTGAGAAACTTAGGAACTTGAATCTCTCGAAGGAAGACCCAAATCTGGGCCTGAGTGAGTGGTAAAGCTGTGAATGAACGGGCTATTAAAAGCGCGTTTGCGCATCGCACCACCACCCCGACCACCACCACCACCACCACCCAGAAGAACTTCAAGAGCGGACGGCCTCTGCTTCCTTGAAGACGGTTACGTAACTTGGCATCTGCCAGCTCTTCCTCCCCCGTCCCTGCTATGCTACCAAATGCTGGAGGGAAGAAGCAAGCGGTGGACCAGCTTCGCACCCCGTGAATCACGACGTTAAAAATAAAACGGGAGGCTCTAATTGATCGTTGTCCCGCGCTGTGGTAGCGCCTGAGAGAACCATTTGAGGAAATCATCTCCAGTTCCCCATTCCTTAAAAGCCTACCCAAACCAATAACCTATGAACACATTGTTTAAAAAAATCATTCAACTCGAGGGGGAGGCCAAGACCACATTACAACAATAGCTATGGGGACAGTGACAAATGGTATACTTTCAGAGCAGTATTTTTTTCAGCAGTGTGAACATACACATGGATATCCAATCAAAATGCCTCCAGATTTTTAGGACATCATCCTAAAAATGGCCAGATGACGTAGCCCAGAGACTAAAAAATGTTTTCGATTATCGGTGTGGATGCTGACATTGTTATGGATATCTTTACACTTATGGGTCGAATACATAAACAAAAAAGCGGTTGATATCTGCGTATCGCTTCACCTCCCGTGTGAGAGCCCATCTTCCTTATTATATTTCCCGCAACGGCACCAAAGTGAATAGTTGAAAGTTGAGCTGACCTTACACTCCATCTGCAGTGGGTAGGTTAACTCCGTCTACCCACTGCACGTTTTCGTACTCTTTCATAATAATGGCCACCAGGTGGCAACCGCAAGTCGATGACGACTGAGGACCAATCAGCGCCGAGCTTACAAATGCGTCGCCAGCAGCAGACGGAATAGCGGAAACAACATGTAAACGGTGAACAATCCGAGATGATCATGGCAGAAAATACTCCCAAAAAAAGGATATACCGTTGTGCCGAAGGGCTTTCATGCTTGTGCATGGTATGTCAGTGCGATATAAGATTAGGAAATACGTTTGCATGTGGAAGACGATGCGTGACATCACGTGGGTCGCCCGGAGCCAATGACAAATGATGTTATAGATTCTCAGCTTAAAGCAGGATGAGTGCGCTGATTGGATTGTTGTGATCATGTGACCTAGTGGCCATTTTTATGAAAGAGTACGAAAGCGTGCAGTGGGTTAACCTACCCACTGCAGATGGAGTGTAAGCTGACCTCTACTCCGTGATTTCTGCCACTTGCCTCGTGAGTGCACGGGTCCTACATCAGTTTGGCAGTTTTCACGACAACAAAGCTTTGCTCGCCGCTACGCCAAGGTAGACCTGGCGGGAATTTGCTTGTCGCCCACCATTAATTGAAAACTAATAACACATTTGCGAATTCTCCTACCATATATTCCGCTCATAACAAACTAACGTATTCTCCTACCGTGTATTCCGTTCAAGTCATAACAAATTAACGTATTCTCTTACTGTGTATTCGGCCCGCTTAGGTTCTTGGTTGTGGACAGGGCTTAATCGCGTCACGCTGTCTGATTGGTTGAGCGGTTGGGCCCACGATACCTACTGCTCGCACATATCCCTCGTGTGGAAGAAAGACCTGCTGTATGTGGGTGGCTCTCATTCAATATCCACACATTCAATATCTGCTCAGACCACGTAAAGCAGACTGGCTGCAGAGATGAATTACTAAGCCTATTAATCACGTTCATTTCCTCTGTTTAAAACCATGATTTTATACCTTCAATTGGAACTTAGGTGCTTTGACTGAATACTGTGGAGTCCTAATAAAGGAACTGATTTGAGCTACTATAGATAATGTAATTTTAGCCAGGGGAAGTAAATCTGAAGCTAAGTGGGGTGGTAGCCTCCTTTTCAGTCACATGACTCGAAAAAGATGAAGCAGAGAAAAATATTTTAGGATGCTTCACTAAAGTAAGGGCAAGATCTGAGAGAATGCAATATGTTACTCTGCTTATACTAGGAAAAAGATTAAATACAACTACAATGGAAAACTGGCAGCGTAGCCGTATAAAATCTGATTTTCGAATAAAACAAAATACAGATCCAGTAACATACATGCACACACTGATATGCACGGCTGCACATACAAGCACGCACATGCATGAACATATATATGCACACACAAATGCACACACAAGCACATGCATGTACCAAAGGTACTAACAAACACATGCACAAACGCACACGCATACACAAGCACGCGCAAACACACATACATGCGCACAAACACACAAAGTACAACGGCACACACACACACAGACAAACAAGCACACACACACACATGCGCACAAACACACAACCACGCACAATCATGTGCACACAAACACATGCAAAGACACATACAAATACACATACATACTCAAACACACTAACAGAGACCCTTACACAAAGCAGAAAGGCACACACACGCACAAACAAACACACACACGCATGCTTGCACACACAAACAGCATGCACTAGAAACCCAAGAGGGATTCAGCGATTGCGCAGCATGGCTTCTTTTTGCAGTATTTTTTTATCTTCTCCATTTTTTTGAGAGAGAGAGAGAGAACGTGTTATGTAACCAGAATCCAGGCGAAATACCTTCTGACTGATCCAGATACAATGGAAATGAGAGCTGCTCTGTGCCAGAATTTGCATTCGCCATGGACCAAGTCTCCCACACTCACTCCCACACTGCCAGCGCTATTCCCACTACGCTGAGACGACCATCGGCGCCACGGCTGTGCACTCTCCCTCAGACGATCGTGGCAATAACGGCCGGGCATCAGCCATTCTCCGCTAACGCCTCTTGTTGTGACACAACAACCCAGCTGCTGCCACAACAGCCGAGTGTAGAGATGAAAATGCACATATAAGCTATCGGGGGAAGAGGGAGGGGCCTAAAACAGTCGCGGCAAACATGAGCCAAGCAAGCGACTGAAACAAAATATATAAAATATACCTTGCAGGGATGAGATGAGATTTGAAGGATCTGTACAGGTTTACCGCAATGCTTTCATTGATATTGCATATCATCATGAGCAACTGATTCTGTGGCAAAGGCTTTGTGACCGAAAAAAAGTTATCGAGATATCACTCCTTTTCAATACAAGATTTGCTGGTCCTCCCAGTGACCTCGAAAATATACAGCTGTAAAAATTCAGGCTCTTGGCCAATTCAGTTCATTTGTATGTGGTTGGCTTGATTATGGACAAATTAAATTTATGTCAGAGAACTGTGAAAATGTAAAGCCGATTCCAAAGTAGATGGAAGCTCGAAGCAGAATAAATATATTTTTGTTTCTGGGGCAATCATTTCCAAATCTCGTGAGGGGTCGGATCGGTAAGGAAGAACTTTGCGCACTCTTAACCACAAATGTTGAGCAACAATTTCAATACAGCTTCTTAAACACCTCCCTGTTACTCTCTAATCAGGTGAGAAATAGGGCTGGGCAATGTATCGATATTAGCGATATCGTGATTCAAGATGAGATATCGCCTGAGACATTGGATATTATAATATCGTGACATGACATAAGTGATGTCCTTTGTGGTTGTAAAGGCTGTATTATAGTGAATGATTGTAGTTTGCGTTTATGAGGCTGTTCGAGCTGCTGGCTCTACCTGCTTGGCCATTACATTCACATTATTCAAATCCAAAGTAACATTGTGTTAATATTCTGTGAAAGCACTAATAGTTATCCCGACAATATCGCCACAGTATTGACATTGACGTACTTGGTCAAAAATGATTTGATATTTGATTTAGTCCCGATTGCTTAGCCCTGAAATATGGGATTTCTGACAGCTGTCGAGGTATTCACACGGTCCACAGCTAGGTTGTACACTATCTGACCCTACTATCGCTGCTGAGGGTCACACAGTGTTCGGAACCTATCCCAGCATGCAAATGGCCAAGAGACGAGAACACCACCTGATCAGTCCGGCCAATCCAAAGTCGGAATCACACACACCATTCACTCACACGCCCAAAATCTATGGCCAATGTAGAGTCTCCAGTGAGCCTGGCACAGATGCCTTTAAGGTGTGGGAGGATACCAGAGCACTGAGAGCGGGGGTCCCTCCAATCCAAATCCAGCCCTGGCTTTCTTTCTTTCCAGGCAATTTTGTGATTAATTACTGCTATTGATTAGCCAGGCTGTCATCTTTCATGACACCCAGCTAAAGGGATGGTGGAAACCCTCGAGAACCGCGAGTCGGGGAACAAGACCCCAGAGTAAACCCACGCTAACACTCGACACAAAAAGGCCCCAGCTCGCATTTCAACCCAAACTTTCTTGCTGTGCGGCAACAGCGCTACCCATGGAGCCGCCATGCAGCCCCGACAGCAGAACAGAAACCCATTATCTGCCTGCTGTGCAGCGCTCCGCAATAAAGACCCAGTGGCACATTTTCGCCACGTACAGCAACTTCATTTCCAGAAGACTGTTTTATCCACACCATATGGAAATTAAACTAGCAAAACTGCATGAGAATGCTTTGTACTCTATATATATATATATATATATATATATATAGAGACAAAATAGATATCGCAATGCAATTAGATGAAGATAGAACCATAATAAGTGCAATATTATTTCCTTTTTCCGCTGACATTTCATGATCTGTGCAGCTTGCCTACACTACACATCATAGTCCCCAGGGGCTGACATCTGCCACTGGTCTGCTACCCCCTGTTACCTGCAAATCAGGTGTTTGGACATCCTGGCCAATCAGCAGAAATTGTTCATTAAAATTACCAGGGCAGATTTGGAATTGAGCGCCGGATTTCAGTATCCCCCATACGGAACTTCGCCAATATAGAGTAGGTCTAAATTATGTCATAATATAGTCCTAAATAGATGCGGATTGACCACTGGATAATTGCTGTGTTTAGCCAGTACACAACTGCAGTGTTAAAAAAAAATGCAAATTGCAGTAGCCCTGAACATTTAGAGTATATACTAAAAATCAGGACTGCAAACCCTGCTGATCAACCATCTACCAGATCTTCATTCCACCCATAACTCTGCCAATTAAAGGAGAATTCCGGTGTGAAATTGACTTGGGGTGAATTGAAACATGATGACGAGTACTAACCTTTGTTGAATACCCCACCTCCGTACGCACGCAACTTTTCGAAATACATGACTTTTTAGCCGAACCTCCCAACAGGCTTACAATGGTAGTGAATTGGGCGTAGCGTTGCCATGCAAAGAAATCGCTATTTTTTTTCATCATTAACAAGGCTCAAAGTAGCTCCACACTTCATCGGTAGAACTCCGAGGGCCCTGACATTTAAAAGAAGTCACTGAGAACTTTTAAAATGCACAGGTAGTTTATTAAAAAAGATGGTTTATGCAGACAGAACCTTGAGGTAGATTCCAGTCGCCTCCATCTTGAAAGTCACGATAAGTCGATTGACAAGCACAAACGAATATGAAGGATAGGGGAACAGATTGCATTCTATTCGTTTGTGCTCGTCAATCGACTGTCGATTCGTTGTCTCATTCTCAGAGAAATCTAATCAAATAAAATGGCTCCTAGAGGAAGGCTACTTGCATTGCAGTTATACAGATGTAAATTAAACCTTGGGCAGCCCGGTTACTGTTACCAACCGACTCACGTCTAGCACAAGACAGCAAACGTCAATGTTTAAAATTAGCATTACCTGCCATTATGCCAGTATGGCCATTCAAATCCGTCTCACCATTAGGATTTTGTAAGGTTTGTATACCCCTTCACCCCCTCCCTAACTGAGGACTCCATTGACTGTTGGGTGTGTATGGGGAGGGGGTGGGGGTGGGGGGTATGTGCAGAAAGGGCCAATATGGAGTAGATATGTGTTTTAATATCGATCAATTCTTTTCAAATTCAACGAAAAACTCAAACATTTAATGTGGAATACTGCAAAAAAAAAAAAAAACATTCCAAGGAATCAACTCTTCAAGGGGTCTATATACTGCAAACTCTTTAAAGTCCTGAGCCATCCAAACATTTAATGCCTGGCGTTAAACAGCTGGCGCGAAGGAGTCCCTGTGATTCAGGTCTAAGGATAGCTGTAATTCCGCGGTGATAGCGTCGAACACCCAACTGACTGTCTTCCTGAAACAGCCTCTGCACGTGGGAGGTACCTGCTATATGTGACTCAGGTACTGAGGTCTCTGGTTCTATGGGATAGAGTCTCTGAACACTATCACACCACTAGAGAAGGATTTTAGGGCTTAATCAAAAGGATACGCCATAAGACACCAAGATTTATTTGAGTGAAACCTTCTGTGAGAGTAGCGTTTTTTATTTAATGGACGGCAGGAGAAAAATGACAAGAAGCGTTCCTCTGAAGGACTTCTCAGTTGGAGAGATGGCGGGCGAGGAGTCTCAAGTGTTTGCGAGGGAAATAAGCTGCACGCCATCTGCGTGTGCTGCTGCATCCATCTCGCCCTCGGGGTGCGTTCCGCCGACGCTGTGAACCCTGAGCGGTGTTAAATGGATATGATACAGCTAGGCAGCCATCCTTGCTGAAATTCGAAAATAAGACCCTCTCTCCCTCGTGATGAGTTTTTAAATCAGCGGTGCCCAACCCCAGCCCTTATTAAACAGCGCGGGGTCGAGGAGGAAACATCTGCTGTACCCTCTAGCACTGGGGATAAGACTCCGAGGGCCCTTATATTTCTTAACCCTTTAAATCCCCAAAGTACATATGGCACTCTTCCCTGAAAGCAGAAAAAAATCCCAGGAGTGCTCCATGGAGCAAATTCTGGACCTACCACTCTTTCAGCCCCATCAAATCGGCTGTCATACTGTCAATATCAGCAAGAATGGATTTTGTGAGGGGGTAACATCAGACGAAGCTTGAGACTCAAAAGGATAAAGCCGACGCATCTCCATGGAGACGGTGAAGCGAATTCCGCCGATTCTGAAGCTTTCCGGCAAAGGCAATGGGCCAATGGCGTGCACTAAAGTAGTGGTGATGTCGATTGTACAGTGAAAGCTGAAAAAAAGGTGTGGGTGGCTGAGGTCTGGAGAGCTTCACCCTGAATCAGAACACAGGCTGAAGTTGTCAGCGTGTCGCCATGGAAACCACTCTACGGGCAAATGCTTGGATGTTCAAAGTTGCACACAGTTTAAAACGAATAAATAAATAAAACTAGCGAGAACTTTTCTGTTCCTTCAAAAAAAACCCTGTCACCAATGATTTTTTGAGGCCCAAAGAAGTTATTTGGAAGAACTTTCAGTTTGTTGTTCTCCATCAAGCCTCATTACTGTCGATTCGCTGTGTCATTCTCAGAGAAATCAAATCAAATAAAATGGCTCCCAGAGGAAGGCTACTTGCATTGCAGTTATACAGATATAAATCAAACCTAGGGCAGCCTGGTCACTGTCACCATAATCAACCTGATTTTTATACACATGCAAATGCATGTGAACATGTACATCCTCTGATGCGCTAAGAGAGAAGGAAATGAGCACTTCAATTGAAAAAAGACACAATTATCTGAAGCGTATCCCTTGACAACCCGGCACATTGATGAGGGGGATGTACAGAGCCTGATGATTCGCTTTCCTCTTTTCACTCCATTGACTACAGCAATTCATCTCACGCATTATCCGAGCTAAAATATAGGACGATTTTTGCCGGATTGCCAGTTCTGCATCATAGCTCCTGAGGAGCGTTGACTAAGTTGGGCTTATACCATCCTGGGCACTTTGCCCAATAAATCTGTTCCAAATAGTTTGGAATAGAGACATAATCTAGATCTTGGTCCTGGAAAGCCACAGCATGTGCCAATTTTTGAGTTCACTTTAGAGCCAAGAGACAAGATGAGACAAGTCAACTGTGTGATATACTGCTTTCAATGATCAACTCCTGGGCAAAAGCTGATGGTGGACCACAACGGGGTATATCCCAAAAATAACAGCATGCTGCCCATAGGCAAAGTGCATAGTTTGACCATGTGGTGGCGCTTTAAGAAATAAAATAAGGCCCAGAAAATCAACAGAGGAACTACTCTAGGCTCGAGGAAAGTTCACAACCAATTTTACTTGATTCCCATAAGAATTATTTGACTCATTGCATTTTCAGAGAAGTTAAGTGTGGCCCAAAGGTGGTGCTATAAACAGTCACAGTGTCCCCTGTATCATAAGATTTCTCTTTAACACACCAAGATGTTTACAACAAAATCTATTTAATTTCTGATTAAAACAATCAAACTTTTATAACTTTTGGAAATGTAGTTTCACATGATGGTGGTGTGACAGTAAAATTAATAAATCGATAAAATTGAATTAGGTTCTTTCTTGATGCGCCAGAAATGTTGAAAGCAGATTTTTTTTTACATATCCATAATTAACTGCAATTTTTAAATAAAAAAAATTGGCCAGGTGGTGGCGCTACAAGCAGGGTCAAATGGTCACCAACATCACATCCAAACTCGATGAACGAATACAGAGGGTTTGTCATAAATCTCATCAAAACTGTTGCATTTGGATATGATCAATTTGGCAAAATGGTGGTGCTACGTTAAAACACCACAGCACTACCACAATCAATGACTTGCTCCTCTCAGCTCCAGGAATGTTAAAAGCAGATTTGAATCACTAAAGTATCAAAAAATAAAAGTTTGGCCTGGAGATGACCTGTAAAGGTCATCGGGTGACCAGCATCAGTAAAAGGTCTTCTTTTTTGCTCCAATCACAAGTGAGTCATAACTCCTATCAAAACTATTTGAGTTATCACATTTAGAAATGTAAAGTTTGACCTGGGGGTGGTGCTACAAGAACAGTCAAAGGGCCTACAAAAAAATTTAATTGGTTCTCTAGGCACCAGGAATGAACACAAGAAATTTTACGCCTTTCCCATAAAAACTGATCTAGTTATCGAACGAACGTAGAAGATCTTTGGCAGCAGTGACAGCATCCAAGCTGCATCCATAATTTCTCTGAAAACTCAGTTCTTGGGTACAATTAAGTTCTGAGTAAGAACAGAATTCACAAGACACTGCGGTTTTCGGGGACAAGGGTTAGCCACCCAGATCTAGAACCTCCATTTGGGGAGATCATGAAACCTTTTGCACGCACAACACGGACAAACACACATAGTACATTCAAGACGACGGTGAAGAAACGATGGAAGAGGTCTGGCTGATGCGACGTGCTCAGTGAATAGCACCTTGCTCAAATCGCCTAGTTGGTATGCACAGAAAGTTTAAAACAGAGCATTCAGACTGCTGCAGAAATTAATTTGAACAGTCACCGCACTATCTTGGGAAAGCAAGCCGTAATACGAAGTATATCTCCGGAAGCCACAGTCACCGCAATGGCCGCCATGTGCTCTGGCAGACAGTCTCCCCGCGGGCTCCCATGTCATGGGCAGGACCGCCCCCCCCACCCCCCCAAACCTCAAAGCTCCCTCATTCTGAAACATGGTCCTGGCTGAAAAAGCCACAAAGGAGATGAGGCGCACTCCTTTCTCGCCGGGAGCGGTTTTCAAGTCCTCCTGCGCCTTTTTGCCAATCCATAAGCGCCGGTACCGGGCCCACGCAGGAAACATGAACACCCCAAATGCCAGACTAACCTAACATTAGACTGCAATTAATGAATAATGGGCCAGAAGCCCGCACCACGTTCACTAGTGAACAAAGCGAAGGGGTGATCAGTGCAGGTTGGCGGGCGCTGAGACTGTGCTGCACCAGGGGCCGCCTTCCCCTACTGTGGAGAAACTTTCACAAAGTGCTGCAGCTGTCAGAGGCAAATCCCAGCGGTGCGGTAAACAGGGAGCGTAAGCGGACTGAATTCGGCTGGCCGAGTCTGTCGTCTCCGCTGCCAGCGGATCTTTAGCATGCTTCTGAACGCCTGCTAAAGCCCAGAGGAACCGACAGGTTGGAACTGGAGTTCTCTGATTCTGACCACACGGTCAGTACATACAGAAACACAGCACCCTTGGCAATATCCCAGGGTCCAATAGCAGATTCCCCATAACCGTATCTGAAAGTGTGTGTGTGTGTGTGTGTGTGTGTGAGAGAGAGAGAGTGAGCGAGAGAGGTAGTGGGACTAATACAGTCGGAGAGAGGGAAATAGAGAAATGGAGACAGAAAAGAGCAAAACAGAACGAGAGGGTGAGTCGGAGAGAGGGAAAGCCAGAGAAACTAAGAGAATGGGAGCGAGTGACAGAAAGAAAAAGAAAAAGGGATGCCTCACAAAAAAAAAGACAAACAAATATTATAGCTAACACAAGTCACTGGCCAATTTGCATTTGTAAAGGTTCTAGTGACAAAGAAATAGACTGAGTTTTAATATAAATAGTACTGAATAAGATACTGTCTGGTCACATTTTCACTGTCTATACCATGGACATAAAGGTGAAAATGACCCGAGATCTGAGCTTTTTCTCAAAGGCCTTTTATTCATAAAAGCCCCTCAATTTTCAAAGGTTGGGTACAAGTAAAATCAAGAACAGTGTCACTCGCCATGTCCAAAATCCTCAAGGAAAATACTAAAGCCTTCATTTTTTTTATGTTTTCATAATTTGCTGGACAGTACGTTACAATATCAAACAGCCCACGAAAGAGCCCTACGTTTAGGTTGCTAGGCAATTCAGAGTTCCCATAGAAACAACATGCAGTCGCATATTTCTGCAGGGCAATTAAATGTATGGAAAGCTTGGGACAAGACAAAAAGCTACGATATGAAAAAAGGCAGCTCTACCATCTCGGCAATAAAAAAAAAAACCAAAGTATTGAATCATTTTGCAGAGAACCAAAAGTTGAAACCAGCAGCGATTTGATTAAATGTCTTTAAACAGGATGTGAATTTGAAGTGCTTATCCAATTGAAACAGTGATTATCACCGTGTGGTACTGTGCCGTCAACCGCTCCAGAACAGGGGAAGCCATGTTTCGAACAGGCAGGTTAAGCCTCAAGTTCCGTTAAGTTTTCAACTGCCCTAGATTGCAGGAATACAGTGTTCATTTATTTATCCTGGAAGTGGTTCCTTTTTTGTGACAAAATGACAAACTGTTAAAACCATGCTGCCAGAAATAAAAAACAATGGCTTGAATTCAACAAATTCTTAACTTTTACCCCGGATAAACTACAAGTGTGATAGTTTTCTTCACATGGCGTTTGGCAAACAACGAATCCATCAAAATTAACATGGCCATGCTAGTGAATCCACGAAAAAAAAATGCTAACGATGAATCACCGCTAAGTTTGAAGGAAAATGTTCACTGAACCTCAGCCAATGTCTTGTTCTGGCCAGGAAAGGACAACCTTTAAACGGAGTCCAGACGGAAGACGACACGACCAGCTGCATACTGCCGAAGAGAAGACCGAAATACAAAAAAATACAGGACAGAAATATGAAGTCCACAGCTTGCCATGAAAATGATCTGAAATTCACTAGTTTCCTTTCCAGTTTGATATACACACACAAATTAATCCAGGGTGGGCAGCCCTTTTTCTAGAGTACTACTCCTTTTCTGGATTTTGTCCTGTCTAAACCGAAACCTGTATAACAGGATTGATTTTAATTAATTCAATTTTCATGAATGTGATTAACAGCTTTCAAAGTTTCACCATTCAGAATTCAGAAATTCATGCAGATATCTGTGACCATCCATCAAACCTAGAGGTCAGGCTCGGACCGACCGAATAAAAACTTGAAACGGCACCAGCATCCCAGGATCAGGGTTACCCAAACCTGCATTAAGCTTAGTCCTGAACTAAAACCAAATTTGAAGAGATTCTTCCAATAAAACTCAATTTAGTCCTGGAGTAAACTAAGTCAGTGTCTAAAAAACCTTCCATGCTATTTCAGGGAGAGACCTACGGCCTCTGCACTGAGTTGTTGAGTTGTTCACAGTAAGCTTATCCCCACTTTCTCCCTCTAGGAAATCACAGAGTTTAAAAGGATGAACCAGTCATCCAATTACATCACATGCTGCTCACCCGCACCCCCGCTATACCGAACAGGGAGTCTGCCTGCCCCAGCTCTCCATGCCAATATGACAGCGCTCTGCGTCATGGCTTCATTGTGACACGACCGCCTCCCTCCTGACATTTGTACCAACATTTTTTTTTTTGTGCGCATTTGAAATGCCATGTAATTTGGTCAGCTGTGACAGGATTCTCTGCACGGACTGAATCGTGACTGAACATGATGGCATTTGGAATACGAGTACAGTTGTTGTATTATCGTTATTAGCGTATCACATTACACTGTACTCGCGTGACGGGGCTGTGAAATGTAAGGGCATATGAAAATGCTGGGGTAATACAGTATAGCATTCACATCATGTGCATGTATTCGCAGAGGGAGCCAACTGAAGTCACCAAGCTAGTTTGCAAGGCATGTCAAAATGCTGATACGCTGATTAAATGTCATCATGAGCCCAGTGAATTGGACAAGCAGCCTCACAAACCGGCTCAATTTAGGGGCATTTTTTAATCCAAAAAGTCACCTGCACCTTGCATTGCCCACTGGTAGTGCAACCACCATTCATTTCCCTCCGCTTGACCGAAATTACGCCAGGAGTCTGGCACCCTGCTCCCATCAAAGGAACCAGAGAAACAAAGCGCGGAGGCGAAAAAGGCAGGTCCGAGTTAAATGTCTCAAGGCGATTTAGCACAACCCCTCACCCCACCGGGGAACATTTGTGCTAATGGTCACATTTGCATGTGGACGGGTCATTTCTCCAGTAAGGAGCCCCAGCGACCTGCAAGCTCTCCAGCGCAGTGAGAGACAGGGCTGGATCAGTCGGGGCGGGGGGTGGGTGGTTCTGACCGATAGTCACAGTGCACTCTGCCAAAGGTAAGCCAACCCCTCTGTGAAGAGCAAATTAACAGTATTTAAATATCGGGGTGTCTACAATGGAAATATATGCTCAGTCCATTCAAAGCATGATAAAAACAAGTTTTACAAGATGTCGGGAGGGCTCTGCACCAATTTGAGTTTTGCATTTTACACATTATACATATATGCTGCATATTAAGATAACCAATGTCTTCATCAGCGTACATAAATCTGTGCATAAATCTTTATTAATAATAATGAGAATGCAGTGACTATGTGGTCCCTTAATTAGGGAACAGACATTATTTCTTCATCAGTCAGGGTATAGTGAAACCAGTCTTTCATATTTAAATCAATACATAAAGTATATCAAGTGATTACGTGCTCAAAATTGAGCATTTTTTCATCATCACTGTGATTCTGCCGTTGCTAAAAGAAAAACATTGGTTAATTCTTTTCATAGTTTCCTGCGAAAAACCATTTCAACAAATTCATAGCATCTCTGGCCCTGTTTCACACTGAAGATCTGAGAATTGCACAGCGCTAGTTAATTAGCGTCCAGTCCATCTGCATCTTTAGCATCCATCTCACGGGGAATGCAGAATATTCCTCCATACAAATAAGAAGCTCATAGTCTCTGTGCATCTGCGCATGCTAGGCGTACACACATATCTATTTATTTATAGAGAGAGTAAAAATGAGCGACTGAGAGAGGTATTCAAGTGTGTAATTGTGCTCCAAATGAAATCCAACAGACTGGCATTTCAGAAAACGATTGGATTTGTTTCTCCAACCAGCCCCAGTGACTCAGGCGCACAGACAAATCTGGATTGCAATTAGATTTGGTAATCAAGCCAGATGCAAATCAGCTAAACAGAAAGAGGACGCATCTTAAAAGCAGCACCATCGTCTGCCATCACAGAGCTTTTGACTGTTAGAAAGCGTTGAGTACATCACGCAGTCAAGCTAACAGAGCGAGAGAGAGAAGTCTATCTAATACCATATGCAACATGTTGACAGAGCAATGTAAGAATGTTAGAGTTCCAACTATCAGGATGATTAACAGCCAGTGTGAAAAACCTGAACATTCAAGCATAAAAAATAATGAAAGATGTAATACTAACAGTATGGTCCAGAGCTAACCGCTCAAATAGACACTTTTTCAGATGTAGCAGTTTACATCTTTCTTTATTGCGTCAGGTCCTGGATTTCAATTAGCTATTGCCTACGTTAGCATTTTTCTAAGTCAGATTACAGGCAATCAAAGAGCAGACTTGCCGCGCTAATAAAGCTCATTTGAATTGAATTAACTAGAATGAAACTGAGCCGCACACGACTGAAGGGAAATAAACTGAATTGAATTGAATGTATATGGTCACACATCACGTCTCACATCTCTAGGAGTCCATCCTGCCAGATAGCTGTCTTTGCGAGTCATGCTGTAAAATTTGACTCGGCCCTTGTGCGGACGTCCGGTCTCATCACCGTCCCTCCAAATAAGGCTCGTAAGGCCTAGTTCTGTGACAAGGCTCCAACAGACAGCTTCAGCCCCCCTTACACCTTTAGCGCATCTCTCCATCGCCCCATCAGTCCGCAGTCTTATCTCTAATCTTCCGCAGGCCCATCAATCAATGACTGCGAAGAGACACGAGAGCCCGGCCTGCCTGTTAATGACTCCAGAGTACAGAGCAGGAGGGGAAGCAAGAAGCGATGCAAGGGAACAAAGAGAGGGCTTCCAACTAAAATGCACACTTAAAAGCCTGTACGACAGCCACAGGTCATTACCATGTCACAAACTCTCCATTGCCTTATTATTAAGCCCTTGTTTTTTTTTTGTTTTTTTTTGTATTAAAATAACATTGATTCCCCAGAGCTCTGTACAGCACTCGTGCCTCATTTCAGTGAGGTAACATCTCATTGCACTTGGGTCTTAAGGGGTTAAAAATGGTTGTCCATCGCAAAACAAATTTGCAGTATTCTCATACTGAGAATTCTCACTAATAACATGTAGAAAAGATAATATGCCTTGGCAAACGGGTACTGCATCACACATGAGCACTTTGTAAGTTTGTTACAGACACATATGCACAGACGGACGGACAGACACAACTAACTATATAACTCTTCGAAAAATTGTTTTCCGCGCAGGCAATAAAAAGCGATTCATTTAGGTAGCCGCATGATGCAATGGCAAGTAGGAGTAAAACTACGGTATAAAAAACTGACTATCACATTTCACTAAGTCTACTGGAATTAGATCGGAGAATTTGCAATCCAAGCCCTGCAGTTACAACCGCAAGCTGTTTTAAATTGGCTGAAGCCAGACCTCGGACCGACAGCAAAGCGATATGGCTAGTCAGACCACAAAGCCAGGCACCCCCATAAAGTGATTACAGAAATACAAAAAAAAATCCATGCCGTCAAATTCAATCTGTTCAGTCTGCAGCCATGGAGGAAATGTGCATTAAGCATTATTCTATTACTGAGCGACAGCATACACTGTACGGCCCTCGTTTAAATGAAATAAATGTGGCACTGCGGGCTATTAAACTATCCAAGCAGAAGCCAGAGCCCTTAGACAGCTAGCGGATCTACAGTAAATCCCGGCCGTGCTGTGGAAGTAGGTGTAGAGTCAGTCAGGTCACTGTATAATGGTGCGCAGGTAGAAGACTGGAACAGGAAACTGTCAGCCCCAACATTTAAAGAAGAAGCAGGGTGGTTGGCTGTTGCCGTGGCAACCTTCCCTCAGCACAGTGAGAATGAGGCAAAATAAATAAATAAATAAAAATCACAGGGGGGAGACACAGCAAAAAAGCATTTTGGAGTACCAGTATTTATGAAGGATTCAGGCTACCCATGTGCATGTTTGCACATTTGACTGCGATTAATTACAGCTATCACATGTTTTGACTTCAGCTATGACACTGTAGCTAACTCAAGTGACCTGATGTTACTGAATCTCCCTTGACTAGCGAACTGATTTTACTTCCCGCAACGTTTTCTTCGCTGCCAACATTACATAACCCTATAGTCAGAATGGTGAGCATTTACCATCAATTTTGTCTGGACTTTCAAAATGACTATAGGTTATATTCAGCTGTGCTGAAACCTGGAAACTTTAGTATGTGCACCTAGCGTACCCTTCTGTCCTGGTGAGCGTAAAGGCACATGCAGTCGTGACAGTCTCTTGCAGACTAGACATTTTGAATTTGAACTAGCCCAAGATCCAAGATGGTGTACACTCGCCCACCCTTGTCCTAGATGGAAACAGGTAATTACCTCATGTGTAGCCTCGTTTTCATGATATGATATCCAGAGGCTCCGGGGTAATTTCCAATTCTAAACAGAGATGATAGATTGACAGACAGACAAAACGGTAGATGTAGATTCAAGCTACTTTACAGGTAACCCTAGTTGTGAGTGATTACCATTTCAAACGTTTTCAACAAGTCTGAATGATAGTACAAATTTCAAATTAAAATTCACAGTCCGAGCCGAGAAACTCGTGAAATACAGCGGGCTCCAAAATCCTAGCCCCCCTGACTGGGAATGCACAAACAACACACACACACACAAAAATACCAACAATATAATTATAGAGAAACAGAAAATACTGAAATACTTCACATTATTAATTTTTTGATGGAAATAACCAAAATTATAACAATCATTTAAAACAAAACTAATTTCAACAAAATCAAAGTTTCTTAATCATTGGCACCCTTCATTTAGCACTTACAAGCACTTACACACCTGACTTAGTTATATCAGGTGTGTGTAAGAGCTTGGTTGGAATGAAAGCCTGCACCCACACCGGCCCATGCAGGATAATGTTGAATAGCCCTGATTTAATGCAATCACCTCTGGCAGGGATAACAGCATGGAGTCTTTTCATGTAATTTTTGAGAAGGTTAAAGCACACATTTGGGGGTATTTTGCACCACTCCTCTGGGCAGATCCTTCACATTCATGGGTTTGCGCTTTTCATCTGCCCTCTTCAGCTCACTCCACTGGATTTCAATTGGATTGAAGTTTAGCGACTGAGATGGCCATTGCAGAACATTGATTTTTTTTTGTCTTGGAGAAGAATTTCTGTGTGAATCTTGAATAATGCTTTGCGTCATTGTCTTGTTGGAAAGTCCACCTAGGGCCAAGTCCCAGCCTTCCGGTGGAGGCAACCAGATTTTCAGCCATAATATCTTGTTATTTGGTGGAATTCATCATGCCATTAATCTTAACCAGTGCCCCCTGGACCTCCTGAATTACAACAGCCCCAGAACATGACTGACGCACCATCATGTTTCACCATGGGTATGAGGTGCTTCTCCTAGTATGCATCTCTGTTTCGACGCCAAAATGCCGATGCTGTATCTGCGCAAAATATGCAATTTGGTCTCATCTGACCAAAAGATGCTTGCCTCTGTGTCTTCTGGTCAGCAGAAAAGGCTTCCTTCAGGCAACCCTTCCAAAGAGTCTGAGATTGTGGAGGTGGCGCTTGATGCTGCTTTTTGAAACCCGGTGAGCCCAAGATGCCACCAAAGCCAGCAATTCCTTCACAGTGATTCTTGGGGATTCTGTTGCTTCTCTCACCATCCTCCTCAGTATCCTGAAGGGGCAAAATGCGGTTGTGTCCTCTACTCTTGAGGTTTTCAACTGTTCCATATCTTTGAAATGTTTAAATAATTGCCCTGGAAGCGTCCAGTTTCATAATCAATCGTTTATGAATCTTCTTGTAGCCATTAACAGATTTATGAAGGTCTATGACCATCTGCCTCTTTTGAATTGACAGTTGTTTTGTTTTCTTCATGATGTTGGATGACAAAGGCAAAATTTTTTTTAACCTAATTTTTATACCCTAGTGAAACAGGAAATGAAGGAATGGCTCAATACAGTTCCCATTCAGTTCCTTCACACTTAGATAAAACTTACATGAGTGGAATTTAATACCTGGTTTAATTTTGGTTGATGATCTTTACAATAATCTTTAAGGGTTCCTTGATTGTGAAATCTTGATTTGGAGGAAACTAATTTTGAAATAAATCAGTAAATGATTTTGATTGGTTCCCTTGGAACAATTATATCGTGCAGTATTTTTCACATCATCATTTAGAGTTTCTCTATTTTTTTTTAGAATTTTTTGTGCATTGCTTGGAAAGGGTGCCAGTAATTTTGGAGCCCAATGTATGTCCCCTTTGGTCCAGTATTATACCCAGGTCAAAACCTAGCATAAGATTGGACCAAGAGGACAAATTATGGGCACCAAAATTTGATTTGAAGCGTCCATTATCCAATCCACTTCTTCCTGGTTAGGGTCATGGGGGTGGATGTACAGAGGCCAGAATCCAATCAGACAGAGGCAGGAGTGCATCGCAGGGCACACCCATCCACTCACACCCTCATACCAATGGCCAATTTAGAGTCTCTTTTCAGCCAATCATTCATGTCCTTAGACTGAGGAAGACAACCGACACGAGCACTTAAGGAGAACCTCACACAGAAATGCCCACGCTGTCTTCGAACCCACAACCTTATTGCTTTGACTTGAGTCAACAGGGCTACCTACTGCACCATCATGACCTGCTCCAAAAGATAAGGAATGCCAGCTGGAAATCTACGTGCGTCATATACATACATTCCACAACATTTTCCCTACTGTATTTATGCTTGCTAAAATAATAACAGTGTTAATTAACAGTACTGCAGGGGTGGTTTTACACGATCCTTTGCAACAATAAAAACACAATAAATCCATCTTTACATCATTATAAATCCATCAATTTTATGTGATGCAATATACCAGTCCATAACTATGCCACAATGTGTCAAAGCCAGTTTAGACCCACCAGAGGAAATTTCAGCAGTCGTCGGCACATTGAAATACTAACAAGCCAACCTACATTTTAAGTCCCGATTGAGAGCGTTAGGAGCCAGAATGTTGATTTATTGTCACTGATTTGCAATATCGATCGCATTGAGGATGGCACCTTGCAGCCTTCAGTGACCTTGAGGCTTGTAACATTTCAAAGCCCTTTGGTAGACTGTAGATGAGCTTCTGCCAACTGCTGGCTCATTAGAACTCTAAAACAAAGCAGCTGAATTCAAATTCAAGTCTACAAAGAATGTTCAAACATACTAATTTACTTCCTTCAGTTAAAACTCCGCAGACCACTTCTGTCCTAGCATGAACTATTTTGTTTCTTCTCAATCCAACATTGACAAAGGCCTATTCGACGGAATCACTCAGATCCATTGCTCGACTGATCCATCTATGAGGCTTGCTGTCTCCAGAAATGATTCCCTACCTTTCAGTAAAAGCAATTGCATGAGCCATGTGCTAATTCAAGAAAGGCAGACAGCCCTACCTGTCAATCACAATCTTACTGGCATAGAACACCCATCAAGTATTCCCTCACCACACATGCAGAGAGCGAGGGGATTGGTTGGAGCGTGTACACTGCGACCTCCTTGGTTTCTACGCGTACCGGATGGATGCGGGTGAGTCAAACGGACGAGCAGGTGCACCAACACGCCCTCCTTTCCCCTTTTCAGCCGAAATCCCCCATGATCATAAAAGCGGCACTGATAGTTGGCATTCGTCTCCATCTTGGCTCCAGTTGTAAAGCTAGACAGCAAGGTTTCACGTGTCTCTAAAGCTGCTAAACTGGCCACTATTCAGGGGCATCATTTCAAAGAGAGCCAATTTAATTTCTGTTCAGCTCAATGCGGAGCAAACGGCTGTAGAGGCAGGATTATTAATCTGCTTCTGCAGTCATGCAAAAGAAAAAAATGTCTTCCATTATGCACTGACATATATAAGGTAGTATCATATGCTTTTTGAGTTTTCAATGGATTCCCCACTATGGAGCTATCAAGCACCTAATATGTACCCCACAGATAAGAAAAGGTTAGCACATTATGTCTACACCATAATGCACACTTATGACACAGATTGTTCTTTCATTTAAGTTGTTCCAATGACAGACCGTAATCAGAATTCCAGTCACTGAGCTGAGCATTATACCGGCTACTTTCAAAAGTAAACTGTGTATGACTGCTTCAGAGGAATAGTGATTCTGTAACACTGTATAAAAGAGAACTACAGGTGCTTGTTTCCATTCATCCATCAATCCATTCGTCAATCCATCCATCCAAAACTCCATTTTCCTACCTAATCCCTAATCCCTACCTAGAGTCGCAGAGGAACTAGAGCCCTTTCCAGCATTTAATTGGTGAAAGGCAGCGGTAAACCCTGCACAACTATATGCCGTCACATTTATAAATCAAAGTTCCTTATACCAAACAGCACTATCTTTTTCAGTGCAGCATTGAAAGTTTTACAAATGATATACTGATTGTAGAATTTCAGGTAGTTTCTCAAAAAACTTCCTCTGTTCGTTTCCACTGCCAGAACATAATTAGTTTCCTTGTAGATCCTAAAATATTCACTGCTCACGCGTGAGGGGATTTATAATAATGCACTTGTGAAAAACCGTGCGAGTCCAATGGCAGGTTTTTCAGCTAACCAATGCCACATCTTCAAAGCAGGTGGGGAGGTTACTGAAAATGCTTCTCTGTGTGAAAAATAACACAACGGCAAAAAACCATAAAAGTTAAGTAATTAGAAGGTAATTTGACTGAGTCTATCATGAAACAGGAAAATGAGATGTCGTAACAACGCAGCAAGTAACATTGATAAATAATGGGCCAATATTACAGTTGGTTTGCAAAGTAAACATTAAACCAAATTATAGCTTATTTTGCGACGTACCCATCAAAGTCGCATGAACTGAAAAAAAAAATTGATACATGAAAGTGGAAAATTTCAAAGCTTTTTTAATGTGGTTCCCCCCCTCCAAAAGGTAAATCTGCAGGGTCCCTTCCTGTACCTTCAATTCCAATTCCTTCTCTGCAACTCCATATTGTTACGTGATTAAAAGTATGTACGAGGGAAAGGGTTCCTCCTCTTCCTTACATCTCGCTACCTGAACCTCCCGCGCAACCTCCCCCCACCCCCCCCGACCATCCTATTAGGTGCCATGGAGCCCCTCCTCCTATCTCTCCTACCACATCTCCCCCACAGTCTCTCACTCCAGAAAGAGAAATATTTTCCCGCGTCTGAGCCTCCTAGCGCAGTCAGTCCCTCTCCTTGCATTAACGCCGCTGCGCTATAAAGCTGATGGAACAAACAGGAAACCCCAAGAGACAAATTCTGGGCCTGTAAACACCCCTGTGAAAAACACGCCTGTTGGTTGCCAGCACTTCAGCAATACGGACGGCTCAACAGCGAGCAGCATGTGCTAACTTAATGTTCGTCCACTCATTCGTGCTGCTTCGGTAGGTATGTAAGCCCCGTTCGACTGTACCTGATCCCCAAAGGCCTTTTCTAAGCCTAAGTGCTCAGGACTGCTACTCTGAAGTCTGTGGTTATGTCACAGGATTACCTCCTGTGCTCGGTAAATATTCAGGATTAAGGGGACAGCAGTATATTTAGTTAAGCGTTGTTTATATACATTGAGAATATTTTGGGCTTCCAACACCACTTGCACTAGTTATTATTGATAATATCTTTGCGTGCACACCATAGAAATTGTTCTTAATGATTAATTTGAATAATTTGCCCACCAAAATCAAGGCTGTTTCTTTACATGAAACGCTTTTTAACCCCATAAAACCTACAGACCTATGTATGAGTCCATAAAATGCAGCAGCTGTATTCAAACCAGCAGAACTTCAGGCCAAACATAAATACAACAGGAGATCCCAAGGTTTCCAATGATCACAAACACGTTTTGCTGCACTTCAGGGAAATGTGTATAAAATGATGGAAAAGATCTAAATATTTTCCATCTGATGTAGTGCTGTGGCCATAAAAACATGGCATCCTGGGTCAGAATATTTCTCTCAATTCAAGTTTGATGTGGCTGCAGTGCAGTGCTACAACCAGCAAATGCAGAATATGTAAGTGGCATTGTCCTGCAATACAAAATAAAACCCCAATTCCAAAATAGTTGGGACAAAGAAGAGAAATTTTACAAGTTTATCCATAAAATGAGCTTATTTGATGGCTGCTACAGGTCTAAAAAAGTAGGGACAGGGGCCTGTTTGCCATGGGGTAGCATCTCCTCTTCTTTTTAACACAGAGTGGAAGCGTCTGGGCATAGAGGAGACAAGTTTCTTGACACTAGCCATTGGAATTTGATCCTACTTTTGTTTAATACAGGTTTCCAGCTGCTAGAGAGTTTTGGGTCTCCTTTGACGGACATTACGTTGAATTATGCGCCAAATGTTCTCAATCGGTGAAAGATCAGGACTGGAGGCAGGTCAGTTCAGCACACGGACTCTTCTACTACGAAGCCATGCTGTTGTAATAGCTGCAGTATGTGGTTTTGCATTGTCCTGCTGAAATACACAAGGCCTTCCCTGGAATAGATGTCGTCTCTAGGGGAGCATATGTTGCTCTAAAACCTTTATATACCTTTCAGCATTCATGGTGCTTTTTCAAACATGCAAGTGTCCCAGACCATATGCACTAATGCATCCCCATACCATCAGAGATGCTGGATTTTGAACTGAATGCTGGTAATAGGAGGGGTGGTCTTTCTCCTCTTTAGCCCGGAGGACATGACGCCCATGATTTCCACCAAAAATGTCAAATTTGGACTCGTCTGACCACAGGACACTTTGACACTTTACAACAGTCCATTTTAAATGAGCCTTGGCCCACAGAATATGGTGGCACTTCTGGATCATGCTCAACAATGGCTTCCTTTTTGCATAATAGACTTTTAGGTTGCATCTGTGGATTGCACGGCGGACTGTGTTTACAGACAGTGGTTTCTTTAAGTATTTCTGGGCCCATTTAGTAATGTCAATGACAGAATCATACTGGTGAGTGATGCAGCGGTGTTTGAGGGCCCGAAGATCACGGGCATCCAGTAAAGGTCTTCCGCCTTCTCCCTTACGCACAGATATTTTTCCAGTTTCTCTTGTGATGATGTTATGCACTTTTGATGACAACACCTTCAAAGCCTTTGCAATATGACATTGAGGAACATTGTTTTTAAAGTATTCCACAATTTTTTTTACGCAAGCCTTCACAGGGTGGAGAGCGTCTGGCCATCTTTACTTCTGAGAGACTCAGCCTCTCGAAGACATCCCTTTTATAGCCAATCATGTTACACACCAGATGCCAGTTAACTTAATTACTTGCTAAATGTTCTTTCAGCTGATTCTCTTATGCATATATTCATTGCTTTTTCAGCCCTTTTTTGCCCGTGTCCCAACTTTTTTGAGACCTGTTGCAGGCAGATAATTTTAAATAAGCTCATTTTGTGGATAAAAACGTAAAATGTGTCAGTTTCAACATTTGCAATATCTATGTTCTATTGTAAATAACATATTGGCTCGTGATCTGAAAGTCATTGCATTTTGATTTTATTCACAATTTACACTTCATCCCAACTCATTCGGAATTGAGGTTGTAAAAAGGAAAAGATTCTTCTGACTTTGAACCAATTTAAGGGAAATTTTCTGCAAAAAGTTATAGAGGGTTAAAGATTGTGTTTGCCTTGTTTTAATGGGACAGAGTAGCATGATGTGCAGGCACATAGTGACAGGCAGCAACACCTGTGAAGCAAACCATTCAAGCAACGGTGGAAATAGTCCGCCAATCCTCCAAATGAAAATAATTTTGGTGGCACTATAATTCCTACCGAGGAAAATGGGTCGGCCAAGGGTTGACAAGCCAGCCACAATGGGAGCCACAATACCTAGGGTTCTGTTTAGGCAATTCAAGCAGCATGGTCTACCATTGTGTTATACTACCAAAAAACACAAACGTACAATGACAATCTTTCATTATTTATTTTCACTTGTGAAGTTCTCACATTCAGCAGCCCAAAGTGCTCACCATTCAATAAAAAAATAGAATGAGAACAGAAATAGGGAGTAGTAAATGGTTCATGGTTGTTCTGCTCGTAAGACTAGCAGCACATTCATACCATAGCAGATAAACAAACGTGTACTGCATGCACTCATGTGGCCTCTGCAGTGAAGCACAATTTAGCAATAATACAATAACCTATAATCATCACTTTCAGAATTAACAGACTACAGCAGCATGGCATGTAATTTAAGTAGAAGTGCTGCCATAGTAAACAAGAAAAAAGTAATGATTGACATGTCATCGTCCAAAAAAATTTGACGTAAATTTGCCAAATTGCACCATTCAAGATGCACATCAGGTGACCATAAAAACTGCAAACCAATGGTTTGACAGATAAAAATACCTTATACCTCGGTGACTGAAATACTGCTCTTAATCAGGCAATCCTCAGCTCGAAGTAAAATCAGTGCAACACTGTAAATACAGTATTATAAAGTAACTATAAATGGTGCTGACCTTTTTATAGAGCTGTAAATATTAATACAATGAAATAGCCATTGGCTCATAACACTATACGAACAAGATCAGATTAAAAACAAACTGGAGATATGCTTACATAGGCTCATAAAACCATATCAGGCAGCACACAAAACTTGGGCAGTACGGACGTGGGCTCACAATTGCATCAATAAAGCATTGTGGTAACTCACTTCTCTTTGTTTGCTATATTGGGAACAGAAGACAAACGTTTCGGCCACTGAGGACAGGTCCATCTGAAAGCTGTTTGTTTTCTGTTCACAATAAAACAAACAAAGAAAAGTAAGTTGACACAATGCTTTATTGAGACCCTAGTGCGCATTTCCGAATTGCCCAAGACTACATCTGCTCAACAGCCAGCTGTCGTAAAACGAAACTTTCATAGCATAAGGGATATCTATCTAACCACCACATACATTTTACCCATATTACTTTGGAGAAATACCTCTTTCTAAAGCATTTATTATCTTTCAATCAACCTTATCCACTTCCAGAACCATCCAGTTCTGCATTTGAAATTCATCAAATTCATTAAAGGCCATTAAGATGCCATTCAAAAAACAAATTATCTGATTTTTTTTTTTGGACATTTTTGAGAACAAATGAAATCAAAACCCTAGTTATTCAGACAAGTTTTTTTTTTTTTTGTCAGCACTCAATAGATAACTTGGTAGCTGAGGAGACTTTTGACTTAAAGCTATTCTTACCTTTCTGGAATTTTTACACTTTTCATTTGTAATCTTAAAATGCTCCTAATAAGCGTATGGCACACTAAAATGTAAAAGAAATCCACCAGGTGTTGAAACTCATCGATATTCAATTCTCATATATTTCTGATAAAAGTCTGACCAATTATTTTCTTTGGTCCGAATAAAATGATTTGCCGAGCTTCCTGTCTGTCATCCGTTGCTGTGCCCCTTCCAGTTGCCTACCGCTGTCACTGCTTGCGAGTCGAGAGGTAGAGACAAAACAGGTACTCAGCGAAGTTAGCCTGCAAACAAAGCAGCTGCAACTGCTCTTGATTTAATGACTAACATTACCGGGACAATTCTGGTGAGGTAAGACGTTATGACAGCAGTTTTGCAAGAAAATAGGTATGAATTCTGCCGAAACACAAAGCATCTGACTGTAAACAGACAGGTGCTAAAATGCTATAAGTACTAACGTTAATGGTAGTTCGTCAGACGTTACAAGGGCATTTTATTTTTTACCACATATAGAATTGAATATTATATCATTACTGTTGGTAAGTTTTCACTAACCGGTGCCTCTGAATCTGACTTCATTGCCCCATTTGAAGATGCTTTCATATCAGACGAGAAACAAATTTTTCGTACGACATATTGCATTCAAAGTCAATGCAAAGACACGAATACGCTCGAGATTCAAGTCTTTGCATTGACTTTGAATGTAATCTGTCGTGCGAAAAGTTTGTTTCGCGTCCGGTGTCAAAGCATCTTGAAACAGGGCAATTGAGTCAGATTCAGAAGCAGCGCTGCTTCATTCGCGCTGCTCATTTTCTCACCGCACGCGTCAAGGGAGGAGGGGAGCCTCAGAGGTCAGGCAGGCGGGGGAGGTTGGGACATTGGAGGGAGGCGGAGTTGTTCATGTTCAAATTTCTACTAAGTGCTGTGCCACATGCCAGAAAGGTAAAAATAGCTTTAGGAGAACACTACGGTTAAAACAGTGATATCCTTTTCAAAGACTTCACTTGCAAGCTAGTTTGTACCGCATGGCGACCCAGAACATTGATTTTACAACAGTAATTGTGATTAAACTTTACAGCCAGGGACCTATGAATCAATTTGCATAAATAATGAAAACCCTATCCCCTCTTTCAAAGTTAAAAACCTGCCAGAACAGTCCGGAATTACCATGGTTTAGTGAGACTGTTTTAAAGGGCAGCTAGGTCATACTGCCCCACAGAGATCTACAGATTCAAAACATCTTAAGAGATTGATCCTTCGTAGAGAGATAGAGTGGTTCTTTTACTCAATATGTACTCTGTAACCTACATTATACTGTCCACAGTCATCACTAATTACTGAACTTCACAGGAAATGGCCAAATAACTCAAAGGGTACAACCATCAGAGTCAGGACAAGAAAGGCAATGGCATGACAGACTCTATCAAATAGGAATCAACAATTAACACGAAAATAATTGACAGGGTGGTTGGGGGGGTTGGGGAGGCACATGTGATAATACAAAAACAATAAGATTAGACAGAAATCCCCATTTACCGAATGTTGCATAGGAATTCAATTCTATAAATTCTGGTGAGTTTATATCAGGTGATCAAGGCATAATAATGAAAGCCCTATCCCCTCAACCTGGGTAAAGCAGTGAAAATAATTTGCATGAAAATTTTAGGTTTGGGAATGTGTAGAAAAGATTTGAAGTTGTAAAGAAAATCTGCATACAGATACAAAGCAAAAAAAATAATAAACTGTGTGAAGCTCAGCAATAATTTCCCAAGCTGTGTGTGAAACTGAACTTAGGAGTACAAAATTTGACGGGTTTAATGGGAAACCTGTGGAGCCCCACAAAATCCAGGAGATAAAAGATTTCACTGAGATTTACAGGAGTTCCCGCCAGTCTAAAACTCCAAGGAGAATCTTGGGGCTTAATTCTGATTCTTCTTCAAGGACACATCATGAGGCAGTTTCAGAGTATGCCGCAGAGCAAAGAAAAAAAACTAACCGAAACTGAAAGAGCTAATAACGGAAAAAAAATCAAACATTTAAAAACTTGTCAGAAATTATGAGGGTTCGCCGGGCATGCAGGATTAACAAGGAAGGGATCAAGAGACTATCGTCGTCGGAAAAAAGGCCGCACATCTCAGACTTGAAGATCAGCACAGCTGGTGTAATTGTCGGAGCCAAAATGTTGAAGATTTCAAAGCGAGGTCTGCCACAATGACTTGTAACTGCCTGCGGGGGTGAAGCAATGGTTTGCAGGGGTTTCAGAGGAATAATGAAAAATGTCCCATAGCAACAAATAACAAACATGAGCAGCGAAAAGGGAACCACGCACCATTTGATTGCAAAATGAAACAAAATGCCACAAGTGCAAAAACGACAGGGCATGAGGCACAATGACAAGGAACAGAAGAAATTGAAGTTTGGTAAGATGGTGATCAACCTCATCAACAAACTGCCCTGTAAAAAGCCAATCTGGTCAATATGTCTTTGTTCGTGACCACATATTCTACCTGAGCCCGAGAATTTCCCCTGAGGTGATGGTAGTCTAACCTGAACGCATGTTATAATGAACAAGTGGTGGGTGTTTATTTGTTAATCCAAGAAATATCCCGTTTATTTCATTTACATACACGTAATATAATGTAACGTGATGTTCGGGCTCGGTTTTACAAGCTATTTCACCAAAAGATGCAGTCATCAAATTTAATTAAATCTATAGATAGCCGAGCAGAAAGACGAAATAGAAAACAGTACGATTACTGCAGGGCTGGAGATTGGCTCATGTATTTAAGCTGCTGTTCTCGAGTACGGATTGGCCCCACAGACCAGAGACAAATCTGCACTGGGCGAGTGCCAACTTCGGCTTCAGCTTTAACCAGTAGAAAGACTAGTTTAAATACTACACAGCAGTGGCAGCTAGAACACTTGCCTCATTTTCTGTAAAATGCTTATGTATCCATCCTCTGTAAAATTACCCAACAAATAAAAATGGAGTTGAATGGAATGGGCCGCCGGATCTAAGTGAGAATGGGGCGGGTAGCATATTTCACCAAAATGCGACTCTTTCGTCAAGTAATGCACAAATCCTGTTTAAGCCTTGGCTTTAGGAGCCTGGAAAAATACTTCACCTCAGTGAAACTGATTTTGCATTATAATAATGCAATTTAAATAACAGATTTTTACCCAGTCTTTCCAATCAGGAATTTAGCCAGCTTCATTGAGTCAGGCCTCATTGATGCATGTTGAAAATAGTTTAAAAGCCTTCCTGATATGAATTTTATATCATGTGTTATGTAGAACAATATTAGATGCTTTTAGACAACTTGGGGCAACAGATGACGTAAGCCACTGATCTGGTTTTCTGTCTGAGCGAAGACTGATCATTCTGTCAATAAAACAGATGCATACGGTGTAATGGTGCATCATGAATCAATCTGATTAGCAATGCAATACACCACACAGAACTAGACAGTCCTGTCGCCCGCGACCACATGGATTAAGCCTTCGAGGGGCTGCTTGCGATACATTGAAAACTCTGACCTCTAGAGCGTTCACAAGCCGCACAGAAAGGGCTCATTTTCAGCATAAAATAGTGCTTTCTTTAGCCAATTCTGTCGATATGGCAACCAAAATCAACAGGTGTTGTGACCGAACCATAACCTATGCCCATCCCCAGTATCAAAGGAATCAGTTGAAATTTGTGGCCTGTTGAGCGTCCACAAGAAAATCTCTAAGCGACGGTGGGGATGACAAGTATGAATCTACAGCACCCGCCCGACTTCATCCGAGGGCAACAATCACCTTGAAAAATGTCACACATATTGATGACAATGACATGATTCTCAGTCTTTATTCTTGATAAAGCAAAGATGTAATGCTCTGGGCAAAAATACAACATTTTGAATAGACCCTATATATACAGTACTGTGCAAAAGTTTTAGGCACATTTAAAACAATTTCGTAAGGCAAATATGCTTGAAAAAACGATGAAATAAAAAGGTTCTAATAGTTGAGAAATTTACAGAACAGAGCTGCAAACTGTTATAAACTACATCAAACCAATATTTGGTGTAACTGCCTTTTGCCAAAAAATCTAGGAAAATCTGGGAAATCGAGGCTATATTGACTGTTTTTTAATGAAATACAAGCATTTATTTATAAAACGTCTCTTTAAATTAGCATTTGGAATTTCAAATTTACTTTTTATATTCAGCAACTCTAATTAGTGTAAAACAAAAAGAAAACATGTAAGGCAAATTTAAATTTTAAAAAATATAGAGTGCCTGACACTTTTGCACATACAGATGTATTATACATCTTAAATGACCCATAAAGAATTATGGGATAAGCATATAAGGAGTGGTGGAGGAACTGGCCAAGCAAACATAGAGACACACGTTCTAGTCCCACCTGGGCTATAGTACACTTGACAAAACTTAACCTGAATTGCTTCAGCAAAACAGTAATAAGACCCGCAGGCATGATTCATAAGCAGTAGTCACAACCTTTAGGTTTTTGGGAAAATAACACTAGGTTTACACCTCACAAAGATACACAGACACCTGACAAAAAAATTGATGTAAACACAAAGGGAAAAGGAGATGCACTCAAATACTTTTATCACCATGATGTAAAAAATTGACACCGCTTCAGTGGAAAAATAAGTAACATCTTAGCATCAAGGTCAATCCGCTGAAGGAAATTTACTAGTTTAATGACTCCCCAAAGACCAATTTCCTGTTAAAAACACCAAAATAGTCACATAAAATCTTATTTAATGAATTAATTTACAGGCTTGAGCCAAAGCATAAACACAAGCCTTCACACTCAATCTCCATTCCTTGACGTCCCAAAGCCATCTTTCACCATCAAATTCATACTCAGCAAAGCAATGACATGATTAACAGCGTTTTATGCCCACAAAATGACATCTAATCTGTGCCCTTCTCAGACCGTAATCATGGCACCTCTTGACACCAGGAATGGACCTGGATATGATATATTAACATAATTCAGCTGTGCAGCTTTGGTTTTTTAACTTCAAATAACTTAAAATCAGTATCACGTCTTTGAATATTGAAAAACTTATTGTTATTTTAATGGTCTATCATAGTATATTGGAGATAAAATTAAATAATAAACATGAGCAAACTTTCAGCTTCAATTTTAAGGTATTTACATCCAAATCAGATGAATGGTGCAGGAATTTCACCTCTTTAATACAAGGACCTCCTTTTTTCCTGGAGACAAAAATTATTCAAACTACTGTCTGCACAGCTCTTCCATACCCAGGCTTGAACCCAGGTTACACGTAAGCAGATATAAGGTCATGGGTTGATTTCAAGTGTGGCGCTCGTATTTGCAGTTAATTTTCAAAATGAATTCCAAAGAGCCATTGCCACTAATGAAGCAGGTCATCGTTAGTCTGAAAAATCTACACAGCAAAAATATAAACGCGATACTTCTTATTGCGAGAAATATGACCATGTAAAGAAAATCAATGCACCTTCAAATATTGAAAAACATTTTGATCGATGATCGAAACAGACAAACAAGAATCTCACGTCAGCATGATGACAAAGGGGAAGGGGTTTACTGTCAAAATTTCAAAAATCAATATTGGGCATGTTTGCCTTTGGCCTGCTGCACTGCTACACAACTCTGCTGAATGGACTGTAACAAATGGTCAATGGTGACTTGGGGGACATGATCCCAGTCATCTTCAAGAGCTGTGTGGAGTCACAATGTGAACCAACAACAAAATCGTTGGTTGAGGACATCCCAAAGATGCTGGACGGGAGGAAATCTGAGGAATAAGCCAGCTATTCAAGCATACAAATGTTTTCAGGCTCAAAAACTCTGCATACACAGGTGATGTGGGTCTGGCATGGTCAAGCTGGAGGTTACTGTTTTGACGGACAAATGGTAGGACGATAGGCTGCAGTATCTCATCATAATATCACACTGCTTTCAAGATGCTGTAAATGAAATGCAGTTGGGTGCAACGTCCATGGGATATTCCCACCCAAACCAGCACTCCACCTCCATAGTTCACCATGCACACCACATTGATGTCAGCATTTCAATCCCGCTTCCGTCCACTCTGTGAAGTTGGAAACATGACTCTTCTGTAAAGAACACAGTCCTCCATTGTGCCGCTGGTCATCAAACGTGTCTATTCGCTCAGTCCAACCAATTTTTTTGTCGGGTGTCCAATCCACGGATAGCAATACGCACAGAGATATGACATCCTGGAGATGACTTTTTATGGTTTAGGCAAAAATGCAGCGATTGTGGGGACCAACTGTTTCATTTGCAGAGGTAGTCGCTGGTCTCAGATGGTCACAGAGTCTGGATATGGCGGTCTAGGGCAGGGGTCGTCACACATGGTCATCATGCATGTGGGCGGTCTGCTGTCATGCCTAAATCCTCAAAAAGCCATCTTGTGCGACTTTTTGCTGGAACATTGACATTGAGAGCCCTTGCTACAGCCCTGAGAAACATTCCTGCATTGAGCATGCCAATGGCAGCCTCCTTGATGGCTCCAGGCATCTAAGGATTTTTTTGAACAGTGGAAGAACTGGGACTTTTGAGGTGGTCTTTTATTGATCAGAGTACAGGATGTGCCTGGGTTAACCGTACCTGATTTCAGTAGCTGTAGATCAGGGCCCACCTGTCTGACAGGCCAACACTGACAAAGGGCATGAACTTGACAATGATATGGAGAAGGTGACTGAAATGCTTACAGACCAGTGGCACACAACCTTTGTCACATAAATAAACCCTAACAAGCAAACCTCAGAATTTATTGTGCAGAATATTTAAAGGACTAAGCTGTTGCATTTATATTTTTGTTCAGTGTGTAACAAAACCATCAGAGAAATTGAAAAAAATGGGTGTGGCCAAATCAATGCTTGCTGCAATGTTAAAAAGAAAAAAATGTACTGGTGAGCTCCGGAACAGCAAAAGGCCAGGGAGATCAAGGATGACAACTCAGTTGGATGATTTAATTATTTTGCAATAGAAGTAAAAAAAACTCCCTCATAACAATTGGCCTCACAAACGCTCTCCAGGATGCAGGCACATCTCTGTACCGCAAGACTTGGGTAAAGAACAGCATGGAGGAGGGAATGAACTGCTCATGATCCATGACATATGGCCTAGTCTGTTAAGTGTGGTCATGCGTGGGCATGTATGGCTATCAGTGAAACTGGTTCCCTTGGATTTATTGAAAACTGACAAAATCACAATAAGTTCTAAATTCAATGGGGTCATATTACCCGCTCATATTCAGCTGAATGATGCTCAGTCTAAATAGTTTTGAAACAAAGAACAGATGGACAATGTCTTGAAGCAAACCAACACTTTTTAAGGCAAGAAACTGGGATGTTCAAAAAAAGCCAAGTCAGTCACCTGATCTGAGTCCAATTGAGAATGCATGTAACATGCTGAAGACAATATGGCCAAGGAACAAGCCGGAACTGAAGAAAGCCACAGTGAAAATCTGGAAGATCAGTACCAGCGAAGAAACCCAGCCTCAGTTGGTGTCAGTAGGTTGCAGACTTCAGGCAGTCATTGCCTGCAAAGGATTTGCAAACAAGCATGAAAAATTACAATATGTGTATGATTATAAAGTTAGTATATCTAACTAGTTTTGAGCCCCTAAAATGGGTGAGAGGTTATGTATAAAAATAGCTGCAATTCCTGCAATATTTTTAGTGAAACTTTAAATTAAAGTTAAAAGTCTACCCTTAAAGAAAAGTTTGTATAATTCATTTCAAATCCATTGTGATGGCGCATAGAGCCATAATGATGAAAATAGCGTCATTGTCCAAAGACTTACGGACAATATGAACTTTTTTTAAATGAATTATTCAAACATCATTGGTGGCTCCCAAGCCCTCCTACCCCCACAGTCAAGACCTAAAAAAAGGGCGTTTAATACATCTGGATGCGTCACAGAAAATGCTAATAGCTCAGCTACTGCTGAGGTAACACGATGAGGGTGTCTATTCACACAATCACAGCTGACAGAGTCTTCATATGGAAAAATTTGCAGAGATAATTAACATTACTCTGGCAATGATTGTGAACTGGCATGGTTTTCCGTCTACAAAAAGCATATGCAAACTCTGCAATGTGTACTCACCAAAAAATGAACAGAGGATGATAAACCATGATTTGGAAGTGCCGCAATACCTTGCTGACAACTTTGGACTGGAGCATTTCATTTTAAAAGGTAAAACTGTATTTTCTATTATTTACTACGACACAATTCCACCCACTTCCGAGCCACCACAGTGTGAAAATGAGCCTGGGGCCACTGAAGGATTTGCATTAAAAAGTAGAGCTGAAACAAACCCCAAAAATAATTACCCAAGCACAACAGAACCGATGAAGATGAATAATTTATCCAGGATGTAAACTCCCACAGAGGGGAGATCAGAGAATTTAGCTAGCACTGAAGCTTCATGGTGTCTTTCCTTGTACGTGGGTTTCCTTCTTTTTAATACTGTAACTGGTTGCCCAGCAACTCACAGGATCTAGCATGTCGATGGAAGACACCGAGAGCAAAAAATCTCTAGCGCTCACCATTATCAACAGCATCCACTGGCGCAAGTAAATCGTCCAACAGACCAGAAATCGACCATTACCATTGGCAATAAAAGCTGTCACAAATAATAGGGATATAAAGACCGTTTTTCTGTCTTTTTGCTTCTTCATATAAAAAACGGTGACGTCCTCAAAGCTGAAACTGGCATTCAGAATCATCTTCTGCAGTATTCAGCACCAGCTTTTTGTCGACGTCGCCTTAATCAAAGCTTGCTGAAGAGTGGTCGTTTGAAAGACTGATTAAGGCAATGCAAAGAGATTATAGACACCATAAATTTGAATTTATTCTTAAGTCTATAAAAAGAAGAGTGGACAGTCCAAACTCTTTTATTTGTATTTTTTATTTGCAGTATTTAGACTAGGAAAAGGGTCACAGATGGAGCGTGGATTACGGTACAGAAGGAGTCACATGGGGAGAACAAGTAAGCGGCAGAAGAGTCTGTCACCCCGAAAACTCAGCTGGACGCATTTCTGACAAACAATAAAAAAACCTGAATTTCAGTGCAACATTTCTACTAAACCTGCAAACGGCTGGGCAGATTTAAATGACAAAAAAAAAAAACCCTTCTACATAGTGCACTAAGCAGTATGCATAAAAACACAGCTATATAAAGGATATAAATTAATTAAAAAAAAGCTTTTAAAGATTAATCGTAGGCATAGAATCATGGAAATAATTTTGGAAAGCTGTGATTATAAGTCAATTACAACACAGCAAGTCAAGAGAATAAATAATAGTACTCGGGCAAATGCAAAAGTGAGTGAATAAATTATTCAATAACAATAATACTAATAATGCACTAGCTTCCATTTCCAGTAAAACTTCTACAAACAACAAGATAATGGATTCCCTGGTTGGTAATCCAGCTCTGGTCATTTCTGGTGGCAGGTGGCCATGCGATACCCAGTGTAGGTCCATGAATCTCTGTTTGAAAACCATGTCACTTAGAACATAAGACAACCAAGGATTATCAACTGAATTGGGGAGGCAGGGAGGGTGGAGGAGAGGAGGGAAGAGCGAAAAAGAGGGAGAGAAAACAACAGAGAGAGAGAGAAAACAGTGGTAGAAAAAGTTGGAGGGGAATGTGTGCACAGCTCTCCTCAGAGAGGAGTGCACAGATGAGGACTGCATTACTAATGGCCTGCTTTACGCTTGAGTGGACTCCTTTCCCAGCGGAACATCTATCACCAGACTCTCAGCACCCAGAGAGAGGCTGTGTCGATAAGCGCCCCAGTCCCAAGCCAAAGCCCGCAGTCCCACCTCCCCCTGCAACACACTGCTCTCCCCAGGACCCCCGTCTGCTGTAAGAGTCCACATCTCAAGCATGGCAGGAGCTGTAATCACCGCCGACCCTCTCTATTATGACCAGCTGAACGACCTTTGTCCCCGACCACACGGAAAGCGGCGGCGCGTACTAGCATCTCTCGTTGGGAGCCGGGGTGTCGTCATGGACGACGATTCCAGCGGGCAATTTAATTCCACCACCAAATCAAACATGCAATCGATAGTGATGTGCAGCAGAGGGCCGACCATATGTGACCCGTGTCACTTCAAAACTCACTTCGCCAGCACTTCTGTTAGTTTAAACGAGGCTAGCAACGGAGCACTACTTATTGATCTGTGGGAAAATGTAATGTGTAAAATCACATTGTGCATGTGATGTACTGCTTCCTTTTAAACAAATACATATGATTTGCACTTAGTGATATGTTAGCACAAGATTTCAATCATCCGATCTAACAGCTGTGTAACATACAGCTGCAGCAAATATGTTCCACCATTAAGTGGCAAATACAGTATTTGTTGTATTGTAAAGCTGTATGTAAATGTATCAAAACAAACAGACATGTACAATGTTGGTTGGGTACTAATAATACCATGCATAATTATTTTTTCTTGCTAGTGTGTGTGTTACAAGCTTGTTGTTGGCTAACAGTTTAACATAACACTGAGGTGAACCTGATGATACTTAAAACATGTCAGGTCATGAATACATGTAAGAAAAATGTGTTGATTAGTTGCCACCTCCTCCCTTGCTTCCATGGTGCGCTTCCTTCTGAGCAAACACCACAGCAGTTGACTTTCACCACAAAGTTTGCATTCGAGAGACTGAGAAACTGTTTTAACAAATGCTACCAGGGGTATAAATTGAGATACTGCTTCGACACTCCGTAAAGAAATAAAGGAGAAAGCAAAGTTTTATGGACATTAATTGTGACACTTATCCTCATAAGTCAGACAGTCAGTACACAGGAGGTCATACAACTAAATTATCTCATGCTTTCCTGAGGCTGGAGCCACAATTTGTAGCTACCACTTCCATTCGAACCTACCACACGTAGCTAAGTGTATGAGTACATCCAAAACATCAGAACCAAGTTACCATTCTAGCCTCCACCATTTTCTTTTCCCCATGACACTCAGTCCATGGAATTCTCCGGAAAGTTGCAAACTAAAAGCAGTCACCTCCAGATGAAGAGACCTACAATGAAGCTCCTATTTCTCCCTTCATCTAATCCCCCAGGTGCCTGCAGGGCCCTCCAGAACACGGAGTCTCCATCTCTAACCGCCCATATCTTTTTATATGTCCTCTACACTGACAAGCCCATCCTCCAGTGCAGCCTATGGCAACAGCTGGTCATATCAGCCAATGGACCAGATAACCGCAGGATGGAGCCAAAAGAATCGCTGGTGCCCAGAGCCGAGGGGGGGGAGGTTCGAGGAAGCGTTGGAACAACAGTGGAGTTTGCTGGCTCTTGGCGCTAACAAAAGGTTCTATTTTAGGCATTCCAGCCACCTCTGCAGCTGATGGAGAGAGAGAGGCTGGGAATACACAGATGTGACCGGTTTCGAGATAATGAAGTAATGAAGCGACAATTTCTTAGGGGGGGGTTTTTCCCCAGTCCAAATGCAGCCAAACTGTTCAGTCCACAACCACGACCTGCTCCCATCGACTCAGGAGGACGAAGGCTGTGGCACGACTTGCATGACGGCTTTCCCCGCTTCTTTCATACTAAGCAGTCGCACTGCCAATCACACACTGCTTAGGCTGTCAGAGGATAGCACAGTCAGCGTACAATTTGCACATACGGCTACATACTGCCGGCCAACCAGGAGTGGCCGCAAGAGAGCAATGAGACTAATGAATTTTGACTGGCTGAACCACTGGCATCCCAGGTGAGGCTGAACCAATTGTCTCCTCGCCTTCTGGTTCTGGTTATAACAGATACATGTGCGCTCTGGGTCTGGTTCTGGTTCTGGCGTTGCTGGGATTTGAACACCCAACCACAGAGCTTCCAGATAAATATCTTCACCACTCGAAGGTCCCTGTGGCAACAGATTTTTAAAGCAAAAAGCACTTGTTCATCGAGATTTAGAATTACCCCTTATGTTTCCCGCTCGGCGAGATTTCAGGGCCACTTCTGGTCCACAGATGTGGAGCTGGGGACCAGCCAATACCAATTACCCCCGGACCATCTATCGGTGGCAGCTGGTGCTTTTGGCTGCAGTTTGCGGCTGGGTGCAGAAACTAATTCTGCGAAAGTGTTCTGGGTTACACATCCCAGATTTAGCTAATGTTCCATAAACACAGCACAAATAAGTAGCGGTTGGAGACTTCTTGGCCCCAATTCGAAGCCTCCGTCGCCAACTGCTGAACATGCGACAGCAGCGTCAGGTGGTCATCAATTTGCTGATGTCACTGGTGTCACCACTGGTGATTCAAAATTACAATGGAATAATTCAGATACCAGGCAGAACTGAGATGCAACAAATGCAAGGGCAGTAGAATCAGGATTGGATGACAAAGTAAAGTTTATGATGGGGTTTAGGACCACCAACACAGCACAGAAAATCCCTAGGCATACTTTAATTTAGGAGACAATTTGAAAAAAAAACTGCTACAAGAAAAGTTTGTTTCCAAAATGCAATATATCCATTTTACTCATTTTGAGAAAATCAGCTTTTTCTATGTTGGTGCCTATTGCATTTTATAGAAAAACACAAACTTTGACCATTAAAGAAAATACACCCTTTATGTTTGTAGTATGAAGTTCTAGAAACTGATTTCTGCACAATGTGCAAGAAGCACAGGGCTATCGCTCTATGGTATTACCTCAATTTCTGCAACTTTGGCACTTATTGTGTTTTGGAAACAAACTCTTCAGTTCCAACAAGTCATGGAGATTAGCACTGGGCTCACAAGTGCTGCGAGTATGTTAAGCATAATGAATGGGGCAAGTAGAAAATTCAGAGCCGCTAATGGTAACCGCAACAATCGAAAACAGCAGCAGAGGGAGCAGAGCAAAGGAAGAGCATCCATTTACATCAAGAGCAAAGAGGTGAATCAAACGACCAAAGACGGGGGAGTAAAATTAAATATATAAGAGCTGAATGCACAGCACACGACTTCATTAGAACGCACTTACCCAGGGAAACTTACAAAGCCTTCACGCATTATCCATCAATTCAGCTGGATGCTTCACTGAGGCAATTCAGGCTAAGTACCTTACCCCCAGAGAGGGAGGCGCAGTCCAGTTTAGCAACCACAACTTGATGCTGCAGCCAGCATCTGCCACTCAGTTCCAGGAACTAATGAAATCAAGCAGAGGAAATGGAGACAGGAATATAGAACACACGCCTAAAGCCTCTTTCACACCGGACGCGAAACAAATTTTTCGCACGACAGATTACATTCAATGTCAATGCAAAGACGCGTCTTTGCATTGACTTTGAATGTAATCTGTTGTGCAACAAATTCATTTTGCGTCCTGTGTGAAAGCAGCTTAATAGATATGTGCTTCTCTCATAGTGCACCAAACCCAAGAATCAGGCATTCATACGTCCGTAAGGACAGCCACACAAAACTATGTCCGATTCAGAACATTCCTTTTCCTATGGTATCATCTAGGTAACAGTCTCTAAGCAACCGTAAATACAAGTACCATCTATAATTTCTGTCAACCATCACCATCTGTCTAAGCAATCTTCAGACTGCTGATGAAATGTATTGGGTCAAAACTGGAATTCAAATAAATCACTTTTTAATGAAAAAGTGACTTATTATTATATCAGACACTATGACTGACATAGTGAATTATGGCAGAGATGTTACAACTTTAAATATCTAAAATCATCTACTAAACCTGACTGTTAAAAATCATGGTACTAAGCCTGACTGTTTAAAATCACAGTACTAAACCTGACTGTTGGCTGGCGACTATATTTGCATCATACGGAGTAAGGTAAATTTCTGATCAATATTGTCTGCCACCCTTTGAAGCAAAATATGTAATTCTCAGTTGGTCACTGGCTGCCAAGTTTCTCAAATTCACTAGGTGTGCAAACAATCACTATTCCAGCTCTATGTTATAGTTCATAGAAGTGAAAAATCAGAGCTTGCACTGCCTTTTCACCCGCAGAGGAGGCGACTTAACTCGTGATCCCACACCCTCTCTGCTTTCTCACATGCTAACCAAGTCATGCCGGCCTTATTAAAATGTACGAAGGCACACAAATGGACTACAAGTATTGGTCAAATATATCCTGTATACCTGCAGTAATTTTATATGCCCAAATGTTAATAGAATAAACAGGTAAATGAGTTCACACAACTTTCTTCCTCTTGAAAATATTGTTTTCACATTTTATCGCAGTATACTGTGGTATAATTTCATAGCACACGCAACAGATATGAAGCAATTATTCAAAAAAAATAAATATGTGGTGCAACAGCTGTCAGCTTTGAATCTTGGCTCATCTAAAGGCCTATTGAATTTTAATAATTTGTCTTTAAGAGGAATAACAAATTGGACTTTTCCAGAAAATAAATTAAAGATAAAAGATATCCTCATTTGTGTGAATCCTGCAGAAAAGCATTCTCTAATAGGCTGACAGACAGGCCATTAACGCAAAAAAAAAAAAAATCTTGTAAGCCTTTAATATAAAGGTTTAATATTACCTAATAACAATCTTAGATAAGACAAAACGTTTTATTTTAACATTAAGAGAGTATTAGAGTACGAAAGTATTATTTAAGCAGTAAAAACTATTAATGTTTTTTTTTTTTTTTTTTCAAATCATGAAATATCAATAAATGTGATTGCTTCATTTGGTCTTCTTGTTTTATATTTTGCCCTGACAGTATAAACAGATGCCTCAGCAGCAAATAACCACTAAAGACTGTAACGATGACCTTGCGTCTTAAGTGAACTTGCTAATGAGAAATTATTAGTGCCCATATGGAGCCCTCGTCCGCAGCTTTAACTGGCATAATGAAGAATTGGAGAAGTACGGTCAAGGCACACCGAGGTAGAGGGAGCCAGCATTACTCTGCTGTGTAACCTTAAAGCGACACCGCCAACACATTAGTATAGCATTGCAGAGGTCCTGGGATCTCTCTTGTGAACACCAGAGGGGCAGGAGTGCCTTGTGCGTTCGCTCAGTGTTTTCAGTGCTAGATATCGGACAAAGATAGGCCACCTGCGGCCTGCTTAGAGACACAGACTGGAATCCATTCCGTTTCCCTTTCAGAGCACCTTAATGCATGAAGTCACATAGTAATCACATACTCCTGATACAGCGACGGATTTACTGCCTCTGCACATTTGACAGGTCTGCGATAATGAATTGACAAATTTCATATTTATCGGACCAGTTTGGCCAAACTAAAGCTTATCAGTTTTGAGGCATACATCAGTTTAGCATCAGAATTAGGTATCTGCTACTTTCGATATCGAGCACAGGTATCGATCGAGGCACCAGGATCTGCCCCTGATTACATCAGAGCAGCATTTACAACAAAACTGTTTATAAATCGTGCGCAATCACACATAACACCAAGTTATTTATTGATGCTGGGATGAATAGTCACTGATGGACAGATAGACAGGTGATATTTGGATAAGATATGAGATGAACAGTAACAAATAGACAGATGACATTTCGATAAGATACCATAGACTATTTGTGGTGTTTATGCAATTACTAGCAGAAAGAGGTACAAACCCAATTCCAAAATAGTTGGGACAAAGTGTAAATTGTCGATAAAATCAAAGTGCAATGACTTTCAAATCACACCAGACAGTATTTTATTCACAATAGAACAGAGATAACATAACAAACGTTAAAACAGAAATTTTACAATTTTATCCACAAAATGAGCTCATTTCAAATTTGATGGCTGCTACAGGCCTCAAAAACGTTGGGACAGGGGCCTGTTTACCATGGTGGCACATCCCCTCTTCTTTTTAACACAGAATGGAGGCATCTGGGCATTGATGAGGCAAGTTTCCCACTCTTGTTTAATACAGGCTTCCAGCTGCTGGAGAGTTTTGGGTCTCCTCTGACAGACTTTTCCGTGTTCTCAATCGGTGAAAGACCAGGACTGCAGGCAGGCCAGTTCATCACACAAACTCTTCTACTACGAACCCATGCTGTTGTAATAGCAGCAGTATGTGGTTTTGCATTGTCCTACTGAAATACACAAGGTCTTCCCTGGAATAGATGTCATCTGGAGGAGACCTAAAACCTTTATATACCTTTCAGCGTTCATGTGCTTTTTAAAACATGTAAGTGTCCCACACCACATGCACAAATGCATCCCCATACAATCAGATGCTGGCCTTTGAACTGAATGCTGATAGCAGGATGGGTGGTCTTTCTCCTCTTAAGCCGGAGTACACAAAGCCCATGATTTCCAACAAGAATGTCAAATTTAGACTCGTCTGATCACAGGACACTTTTCCACTTTGCTACAGTCCATTTTAAATGAGCCTTGGCCCACTGAACACAGCAGCGCTTCTGGATCATGCTCAACAATGGCTTCCTTTTTGCATGATAGAGTTTTAGGTGGCATCTGTGGATGGCATGGCGGACTGTGTTTATAGACAGTGGTTTCCTGAAGTATTCCTAGGCCCATTTAGTAATGTCAATGACAGAATCATGCCGGTGAGTGATGCAGTGATGTCCGAGGGCCCGAAGATCACGGGCACCCAGGAAAGGTCTTCGGCCTTGTCCCTTATGCACAGAGATTTTTCCAGTTTCTCTGAATCTTTTGATGATGTTATGTACTGTCAATGATGATGAGACCTTCAAAGCCTTTGCAATTTGACATTGAGTAACATTGTTTTTAAAGTATTCCACAATGTTTTACTCAAGCCTTCACAGGTTGGAGAGCCTCTGGCCATCTTTACTGTACTTCTGAGAGACTCAGCCTCTCTAAGACATCCCTTTTATAGCCAGTGATGATGCCAGTTAACTTAATTACTTGCTAAATGTTCTTTCAGCTGATTCTATAATACAAAAGTATATTAATTGTTTTTTCAGCCCTTTTTTGCACCCAGAAAATGTGAAATAAGCTCATGTTGTTGATAAAAATGTAAAATGTCTCAGTATCAACATTTGAAATGTTACTTATGTTCTATTGTAAATAACATTTTGGCTCATGATCATTGCATTTTGATTATATTCACAATTTACTCTTTGTCCCAACTATTTCGGAATTGGGGTTGTAAAAACAGACTATTAGAAGCTTTTGTTTTCCACTAAGCCAAAACCAAAATCCACTGAAAGTTAATGACAATGACAATTAATTTGTCATTTATTTGGATGTCTCAAGGCAAGAACAATCAATGAGCAAGATAGAGTTGCGTCCCTATATAGGTTTTGCAGTATACAGCACACACATCCAATACGTGTGAGTGTGCAACACCAGGGAATACACAGGAAGCAATTGTGACTTTTTGATATAGCCATTCAGATCTTAAAGTAAAGCAATCTACTGTAATTATAAAATGCCTGCCCTGAATTAAATTATTGAATTACATCCCAGACCATGTTCATGCAATACATCGATAAATTCATGTTGCCTGCTGCTATTCAAATCCACATTTAATGAGCTCATGAGACCCAGTCAAGTGAATTACTAAAATGATTCAGCTCAAATAATTACTCGTCTTCCAAATATCGCTACATGTATATTAATCAAATAGTTTTTGCCAAAGTTTATCCTTAATATTGCATGGCTTAACAACCACACTTGATTTTTTTTGTTCAAATCAGAAACACACGCCAAATATGTGTACTCAAGCTATTGAAAAATTCCAGTCTGGTATTTGAAAAGGCATAAAAACCAATATCAAAAAAAAATTGAGAGGATTTCCATTGTTTGCTTATTGCGTGATTGAAAGCTCGGGTTTCTGAGCGGGGAAACTAGCTTCATGCCTTTGTGCAGGGTTTTAAAGAGCGATATCGAGCTGAAGGCGAAGCAAACAGAATGAACTGCTTAATCAATTCGACTGACTTTGAGCAAGGGTCGGAATACGCGTAGCACGTAGAAGTCCAAACAATTAACACAGAATTAGCAAAGATAGTGACACTCACAGTGGAGTAAGTCTAACGGTACAATGTCCTCTGCCCTGGCTTACACTCAAATCAATGACCGAAACTCGAAGACAGAGGTTCATTCATTCTAGTTATTTAACAGACGCTTTTTCCAAAGCTAATAACAGTTGATTAGACTATAGCGTTGAATCACTCCCAATGCAATGTCCACCCAAACAGCCAACAGCAGCGTTCATCTGGTAACCCTGGAGCTTGAACTAGCACCATTGGTCTGTGAGTCCAAAGATGTTTCCCATTAGCAGCTAGTCACCCAATTTCGCCTTAAAACATTCTCTGTGTGGTCATTTTTCAGTGGTTACACAAAGCCTACCATTTAAATCAATGTCCCAAAGCTTGAGTGAACTCCAACGGCCACCCGACAAGATCGGCCCTTTTCCTGGAACAATATCACAACAACCTGAATTAATGCAGCCCACAAAACTAAGCTCCGGAGCGCATTCGTTATCATGCCGTGATTCACTAATTTATTCTCTTCAACTTCCCCGCGAAATTCTGGCCTCAGCGGGCAGGCAAGCGGTGACTCTTTCGCAGAAGGCTGTGTGTCATCTGTCCATTGCCGTCCTATTAATAGTCACATGGCGCATGGCGATGTGGTGGGTGGTGTTGTTGCCTCTCAGCGAGAGGGCTAGGGGTTTGAATCCGGCCTGGGGCCTCCGAGTTTTAACACTCGCCTCATGGGGGTGGGTTTGTTCCAGGTTCCTTCCACAGCTCCGAAGAGCTGCATGTCAGGCTAAGTGAAGACCTGCATGTCAGGCTAAGTGAAGACTCTAAATTGCCCACAGGCATGAGAATGAGAGCGAGTGCTCTGTTATCCTAGCAGTGGACTGGCAAACTGTCCAGGGTCTGTTCCTCCTTCCTTCCGATTGGCTGCTGGGATAAGATCCACTCTCTGAGTGACCCTGACGACAAATACAGTAAGTTGGTTGGATAGATGTATGTATGGATGGAGAGATGAATATATTTTAGGGTTGAATCTGCAAAGCCACAATTGAGACGTATAGCAAAGCAGCAAAATATCCAGCGCTCATTAGAAATACATGGCACCCGAAACATTTTATCCTAAAAGATCCCGAAAATCAGAATCAGAATGCCGATCATCACAGATGCATACCGAACGGCAGACTTGCTGTCCACCCACTCCAGTGTGCACATGCACGGGCGCACACGCATGCACACATACGCACAATTATGCAACCCCTGCACCCACACATGCCAATACGGCGATCTGGCCTGCAGTCCAAAAGGCATCAGCATGCAGAGGATCGTGTGCATTTGTGAGAGTGCATGTATGTGCGCACATGCGTGTGTGTGTGTGTGTGTGTGTAAGCGTGTGTGCGCGCTCGCACAAAATGCACTACAGCTCCTGTACATCTCCATGGCAACAGGATGGAGAACAGCTCGGCATTGCCTGCAATGCATACTGTCAGAGACTGGCAGAATGCAAACCTCATTAAGAGACAGAGAGAAACTGAACCAGGAGGTGGAATTTTTTAAAATGGGAAAAACCAATTAATGATTCACTCCCTTGATCCCTTACAGTACTTGCACTTAAACATTAACAAACCCCCTACCTTATACTGTAAACCTGAGGATTAGCATGGTCCTTCTACTCCAAACCCCCACCCAAACATCACCAGATAAAAATAACAAGCTTAAGAGCTGTGTGGTTACAGAGAGTTTACCATGATTGTGCTGATGGCCGGCAGATCACTGTATGGTCCGAGGAGTACGTTCTGAGTTCTACATCAAAAATCCATTATCTGACTGACCTAATTTGAGTCAAAATCACAGGGGAGTAATACAAGAGTCAAAAGTACTAAAAAATACTAATACTAATAATATCATTGCATCGAAGAAGTTAAGCAATCTAAAATGAGGCTTGTATGATACATATTAAAAAATACATATTTTATATATATATATATATATACAGTAATATTTAAAAGTTCTTGTGATATATACCAAGATATAAAATTTATAATGGGCTTATATGGTCATTATATTTGCATATAGCAATATAATTTCTGTCCAACTTCATGAAGCAAACTGGGTCAAGTTCACCCAGGTAACCATGTGGGACAATTAGTCTTTCCATAATCACAAAATAAATACAAAGGGCTCTGTAAACAGTTGGAATGTGATACTGTGTTTGCATTTTGGCTCTGAATTGGATGTTAAAACAATGTTATGCCACACTCAGTTTTCATTTTTTGTGTTTTTTTTTTCCCCCATAACATATAAACTCTACAGTCCTTCATATGCAGTTTCGCTGTTTTAATACCAAAGACTGCAGTGTATTTTGTGGAGAAACCATTAAAATAACATTCCATTAGGCTTGTTCATTTGACTTCTTTCATGAATAACTAATGCCAGGGCTGTCCAGTCCGGTTCTGAAATATCTATGATCCAATAGGATTTCACTCTGGCCCTAACATAGCACAACACTTAATGAATAGAGATCTCATTGAGCAGGTAATTAGTAGAATCAGATATGCCAAATAAGCATAAAACACAACAAAAACCACAATTAAATCAATTGAAATGAATAATTTTGTGTGACACTTGTTATGAAGTTGAACTATCAGCTAATTAAGATCAAATGATCCTGACTCATTTCAAGATAAACCACAGGGTAAGTTAAGTGCACTCAGCAAGCAAGAATGTACTTAAAACACGGTAAAGATTTATTTGGGAGGATGAACACTTAAGTCCCATAACAGGAGTAAATCAGTTGATATAAACAGATTTTTTTTTTTCCTACAGCAAATGAAACCCAAGCTGGGAAAATCTCTGCAGGAACACAGGTAGGCAGCCCTGATGTATACCACCCATAGGCTTACCTAAATATGAAAACTTAGCGAGGCTTATACTGTAGTTAATCACGTAATGAGGGAACTCAATGAGAGAACACAGCCCAAGATGTACACCACCTGCCCCCCAATTTTCATGTAACATGGCATCATGACCAGTCGCACAGCAGATTCACGACAGAAACAATTAATTCCCCTGTGGAGTTTAAAAAAAAAAATCAATGCAGGCTGACATCCCTGTTTCCACTGAAAATGACTAATGTCTTGCATGTAAAAAAACAGTAGTCTGAGGACAGACTGTCCTGATAGCTTTACTGCACTCCCACAGCCAGAAATATAAAATCACACTTTCACTCCGCTAACTAGCAGAAAGAATGAATGCTGCACGGGCAGATTCATTAGCGAATCACAACTATTCATCAGGGACCGACCTCACAATCAACGCTATATATTCCTAAAGGAACTCTGACATTTTAATTAATTAAGTTTACGGGATGTGTTCATTCTGCCATAACTTCCCGTTGTATACGGAATATATGATTGCTAATTGTTAATGTAATTAATCAGGCATTCTCTTAGGTATAATCGTTTTTCTTCAGGAATGTCACAAGCCCATTCATCATCTGGCCAAAGTACGCCTAAAAACTTCAAATGTGCTGTTGTCTAAAGTAATTAGCATGACCTGCTTCACGTAGAACTACTTATATTAGCTTAAAATGCATTAATTTGAACCAATAGAGGAACACCTGCTTTCTGAATATTTTTGGGCGCAGATTTAAGAGGCTTTATATGCCGTTTTAGGCCATGAGGCAAGAGGTTAAAGTGCAGTGATACTGAGGAATGTGCCGGCAGTCACCTCGTGCGGAGCAGTATGACCCCTGAATAGATTTTCACAAGCATCTCCCAGTGCTCTGGGACTACTTCACAGCCTCAGCAGACAGCAAGCCAGGGGAACTTGGCCCGCTGTAAACGTTTGCCTCTCGACTGGCCCTGGCCTCTCACGGTGCGGCTCGCAGCAGTCGTTTCGAACGCTGAGGGTAGGAAGTAGGGTTTTGACTGAGGTTCAAGAGCATAGCGTCCCCGGCATCAACTGACGGCTTCATAGAGTGTCGCTCGCAAAGAAGCAAAGAGAAAATCAAGATGCCCCTGCCAAACTTCTTTACTGTGGCTTGATATCAAATGGGATCAGGTATTTAACGGAATCAGAAGGTCACTCGTTGAAGCCCCAGCATTACCTCAGTAAAATCACAGCAGCTACGGTGACCCCAGAGCAAAGCCCTTAAACTTCCCACTTTTCAAGAGAAACTTGCCTCATTGAATGGTTTTCAATGTCAGTCCTGGGGACTCACTATGTATAGTGGTTTTTTTCCAACCACAACTACAATCCTGGAATAACTAGACAGACCGGTCGGCCGTGACCGCATGGGTGTAGCCCCCGAAAGCCCGCTTCTCCCTTATTTTGCGCATTACTCGGCCAATGCTTCGGCTATGGAAAACAAAATCCATAGGCGTCATAACTGAAGTATAACACATGTCCATACCAAATATGAAAGTAAGCAAAATTTACAGCCTGTACGGTGTCCACAAGGAAGTGCCCATGGATGAGGACACAGAGGCGGCGGCGGAGACGACAAGCCTGAATCTGACTTTGTCCGGGGGCTGCAATAACAATGTTTTACTTTTTCTTGATTACCTACTTTTCATTTTTAATGGATTTATTCACCCTCTTTAGCCACATTGACCAAACAAGGGCTAAATCAGCTGATACTAGGGTTTAGATAAAAACCTCTGCAGAATAATAGTGATGCAATGTAGACGCTATCAAAATAGAGCCATTTTAGTATTGACGTGGTAAAGACAGGGTGTCACATCCATATGTCATTTCCGCCAATACAAGCCCTAATAACATCTCATGTAGCCGATGTGGTTTCCCACGATAATATTCGGAGACAAAGCCATTTTTCTAAACCTAGAGTCTTCGACGTCAAGGTTTAGACGCCAATTGGGTTACCCTCTTAACTGTCACCTGCATTTTCTCACATTTTGCCTGGATCGGTACCACATTTCAAACACTCACTGTTCTCACATATAATGGTTCTCTTACACAAAATACTGCGTGTCTGTTGTTGCTGATATGAGTATTTACATAAAACATACGGCTAAATCCTCAATTTTGGGACAAACAACGTGGATATCTTGATTGCACAGGTTCTTAGCTTTCGAACAAGACCAGATGGAACGGATAATACATGGTTTGACTGTCACAACACAACTTTGATGATGAGGACTGACAACTTTCATTGCACTCAAGTATGTGGTGTCTATGTTGAGAAATTGTTTTATTGCATTTGTTAAGACTGACATAGGGAAAAATGGTGGATAGAAGTGAAATCCTGAGCATTTAAGCTTTCAAACGGTATATCGTTTGCCTGGATTGGTTGAGGATTTAAGTTATAATTTACAAATGAAGGATTCAAAATTTGTTGGAAAATTCCATAGGCCCTAATTATGGCCCAGTGACAGTTAACAGTTAAACTGCTTTGTTTTTTTGGTCCCATTTCACTGGGTGTTGTCTACCACCACAGCAGACGACTGCGCAAGCTGATAGTGTGAGGTTTTTCCAGTGCGTCTCTGGATATATGTGTGAAATGTGTGCGTATCAGAATATTTACTGTGATATTTACTGCGATGATGCAGACAAAACGGCGAAAAACTACAACCTGAACATGTTCAGTGCATGAATGAAATCGTCATGCTAATGCATTCTGTCACATAGCTCTTCACCAAATAGGGATTCATTCACTCACATACTAGCCGCATAGGTCTCCAAACAATAATCCTTGTGTCACATGACCCTACGTATTCTAAAACTCTAGGCAGAACTTCAAGGATTGCAATAGGTTACAGGCATTATAAGGCCCAATACTAGACAGGGACATCTGGACCCCATATGTCACCTAAAAAAAAATAAAAAACGGTATACAAAACAGGTGTTCCTGCATGAAGCACAAAAATGAGGAACCAAAAGCACTGCAGCTGGATACCTGCAAGGCGCCACCTATAGGGCTGATGCACCACAGCCTGCAGATCTTAAATGCTCTGAGTTTAAATAACTCTGACAGAATACATGTGGTCTGTATTGGCTCAGCATGCCAGAATGGCTAGTTCAAGACTGATATTTCACTGTGCATGCATACATCACTCTGCACTTGATTGATTGATGTATAGAAGAAGCTCTCGTTAGAATGCATAAGCAGACATCGGCCGTATTTGGAATCACCAAAGTGATTGTGGCCGAAAGCAGCTAGCGGACGAAAGTCTGTGACCAACATTATATTGTCCACGATGCCAAAGACACCTTAATGGCTGATTACACCAGCCTAATTTCACAGTATACACCCAGAGTTGTTCTTATGGTACAGCGCATCCCACAATGCCTAACAGTGAATGGTTATGTCACTGGTTTAACCTGCCCGTCATGTGACTGTACAGTATTGTACATGGCATGGTCATTGTCACATAACAGCTACTACACCGTATTCTATGATATGCAGTGTGTAATATCCAGTATATACTGGTGCAGTGTGCAGTATGCGAGTCATAAGGCTCGCAACCACAAAATGCCGAGCACGCTCAGTTGCAGCCTGTCAGAGGAAAGCAAGAGGCTTGTGAGGACAGCCAACAGCCATCTCAGATAAACCCAGCCTCGAGGAGTCTCTGAGAGTACAGAGCACAGCCGCGCGTGTTCTGTTACCGCTAGCGCATTTTACATCTGGCAACCACACAGGAGTTTTCATGTGTGTGTGTGTGTGTGTGTGTGTGTGAGGGGTGGGGGGGGGGGGTCTTTTTTGCAGAGGAACAGAGGCACCCCTGCCCCTCCTGCTCCTCTCTAGAAGAATCTGGAAAGCGGTGCGTGAGAGAGTGTGCATGCGTGTGTGGGCATATGCATGTCGAAGGCATGTGCGCAGAAAATGATGCTGCACAGCAGCTGACGTTCCCAAGACAGCATTTCTCGCAGCACCACTCAACGAAACGCGGCGGGCTAAGGCATTCGTTTACAGCTGTGGGCGACCAAAGGACGGGTGGAGGCGGTCACGGTGGCGCTGGGGGCTTATCGTTTAGCGAGGGCGATGAATCTTCTTCAATCCGACGGCAGGCCTGGACAGAGGGCACGCTTTCCACACGACAGAGTGATCGAAGGGGAAGGGCTTTCTGTGCCCCGTTCGGCACATGTGTGCAACCTCCTTCATGACGGATGCAGAGAGACTGGGTTCGGCGAGGCGCGCGCACATGTGCACACACATGCCTGCACGCACACACACACATGCGCACACACACACACACACACACACACACACACTGGTTTTGCTCTTTCTCACGGGACCGGAGTGTGGCGTGCACGTCGGCGGCTTAACGGCGTGCATGGTGTGCCCTTCCGACGGCCACTGAACCAGAAAATCTCATTTCCCCCCGCTTTCATCAACGAGCCCTTCGATGGGATTATTGCTAGGCAACCTTCCCTCTCGCTAACAGCTTAATTCTTTTAATTGCACAGATCAAATTGGAGATGTGTTCATTCAGTGAGTGGAAGGTGCGTGTGTGTGAGTATGTGTGTTTGGGGGGGGGGCATTACATGCGATGGATGGAATATATACAGATGTTGCTAACATCCTCTGCGAAATCAGCCACTTCCTTCACACAGGCAGCCTATGGTGACCAGTTTCTTCCCAGCCAACTTCGCTCTCCGGGTTTGCAGATACCTGTAATTATCAGAGACGTTTCACTGCCTCTAATTCGAATGCGAGCCGACACTGTAACGCCAGTCAAAGGTGCTGCATTGGACTCAGTTCACCTGCCACAGCTCCCTTCACATCTGCTCCTCAACTCCTGTGTCAAATACTGTTGCAGGCGCTGGGATTTTTCGGACGCTCCAAAAACATGTACTCGTCTCCTGTGCCGTTCTGTCAGGAATCCCCCCCCCCCACCTGCCTGCACCCCCCCCCCTTCTCCCTCCCATGACAAGGTAAGAGAAGAACAAACAGCTTTCTACTAAGAATAAACAGCTGTTTAACAGAGAGATGTGATGAAAGGCAGAATGCCGTAAATCACCGAATTCTTACCTTGCAGGGTGTCTATGCACAGCAGACATCTGAACGCATAGGCTTCCTCTTGACACGGCAACAGAAAAGCGCAAAATAACGGCGAGACGGGCAGGCGGAGCGGGCGACGGTTCTTTAGTTATGAATTTTAAAAGAAAGGAAGGATAGGTGTGTCTCTCTTTCCTTTTTTCTCTCCCGCGTTAGTTCTTTTCGTTTATGTTCTGTGTTTATCCGGGACCCTATGAGGAGATGAGTGGGATACAGGCAGCGCTGCTCCGCGCTCCGCGGCGTGTCTCTCCGGCTCCGTGTGTGTGAGTCTCCACTGCAGCAGTGAGGGGGACCAGGGCTCCTGCAAAACACGGAGCTGGAGTTCCGTTCCGGATCGGGATCCTCCCCGAGCCTCCCTCCCCTGCTGAGCGTCTCTATCTCTCCCTCTCTTTCTCTCGCTCTCTCTCTCTTCCTCACTCTCTCCTCTCAATATCTGAATATCTCCTCTCTCATTCTCTCTCTCCTCTCAATATCTCTTCTTTCACTCACTCTCTCCTCTCAATATTTCTCTAAAAATCTCTCTACTGCTCAATCTGTCTCTCTCTCCTGCTTCCTCACTATATTTCTCCCTCTAGTTGTCTCTCGCTCTCTCTCAATATCTCTCCTCTTTCTCTCAAGACTTCTTTGCTCTCATCAGTATCTCATCTCTCGCCTCAATATCATCCCTTTTCTCTCTCCCTCTTTCCCTCACCATTACAATCTCCTCACTCCATCTCATCTCACAGCCTCCCTCTCTCACTCCCTCAGCCTCAAATACAAGGCTATAAACGTCTTTATTTTATTCGCCCTGTCGTGTCTGAGGTCCGCCGTTCGGCCATCAGGTATGGGGGGGGGGTGGCCTTGTAGGGAGGCGGGAGGGGAGGGGAAGGCAGGGGAGGAGGTAGTGGGGTTCTCTTAAATCAGCGCAAATCTCTGATGATGATGTCACTGCCTCGGCTGACCGAACATGGGCAACTTCCTGTGCCTCGCGAGAGCAGTGGCGTCGAAGGCAGAGGCTTTTCCCGCCGTACGGAGCCGGAGTCACATGCTGGAGGAGACGCTGTTGCGCCGCGCAGGTATCAACCTGTGGCAGCGTGTTCGTTCGCCGGGTCATCGTACCGCTGAGCGAGCTGAGGCAGCGGTGGATAAGAGCGCTCGCCGTCTCTCTCTCTCTCTCTCTCTCTCTCTCTCTCGCTCCCTCCATATCGCTCCCTCTCTCTCTCTCTCTCTCTCGCTCCCTCCATATCTCTCTCTCTCTCTCTCTCTCTCTCTCGCTCCCTACATATCGCTTCCTCTCTCTCTCTCTCTCTCTCTCCCTCCCTCCCTCCATATCTCTCTCTCTCTCTCTCACTCTCCTTATCCCTTGTTCTCATTCTCTTACCGTCTCTCAAACAGTGAGAGCGGCCCTACTGTAGGAACAGCTGTCTCAAGCAGACTGAAAGAGGAAAAAGACGAAGGCTCATTATCATGTTTTATTTTCAGACCGTTGAGCTATATCTGAATCACATGAATTATTACAACCCCCCCCCGTCCGTTATCAGCAAAGTGCCACATTAATAAATGCTCATAATTCATATTTAGTCAATCTAAATATAATGTTCTCATGTTACCTGCGCTTGCAACCTGTATCAATTTAGCCATTTTTTTTTAAATAAAATGCACTATTGCACTGAGCTACAGGACAGCCGGAGTAATAGGAAACACTACGAGTTATTTTTGTCAGAGGTTTAAGAGCTAAAATAAAATCTGCAGCTTAGACAGTGAACTTTGCGACCCAATGGACAGCGCGATAGTTACCATCAGCGATGTACTCACTCAATGGCGTATCTGTCAGTCAAAATGCAGTACTAGGCCAAGTGTGGAGGGTGTTGCTCTTGACATGCTAATGACAGAGGAGAAAAGGGAATTCATAGCTGTTGAATGTATTATACATTCAGTGTTTCGGGAGTAATTCGTTTTAAAAATGACTTCCAATGGTGGGGTTTAATCTTCCAAATTTAAAACTGGTTAACTATTGAGAAACGCCTTACTCTTTGCTTTCATGAATACTGCCTGATATCTCATGAATTAGGCACTTGATTATGGATCTGGAACGAAGCCTCATAAAAATGAACTTGTGAGCTGAAAACAGTACATTTGTCAGGCAGTGTCTTTCGCAGCGCATCAAAGTTAAACACAGCCCCTGCAGGCCAAACATGATTTATGTTCCTCAGAAATACCTTCCCTAAAACAAATGTGCTGGATCAATATGCAGCTCACAAGCTCCCAATGGTCTCAATCAACAGAGCGTTTCATGTGATGCCCTGAAGGTATTCAATAAGGCCAAACTAAACTGTAATCCCTCCCCCACGCACACAATTACACATAAATTTAGGGTAAACATTCATCAAGTGGAAGTGGAGAGAGGTCAATGGCTCCCAAGAACAGCTCAGTTGATAACCAAAGTGGATTTCGCTGCGATAGCCGACCGTTTGTTTAGAATCTTTACAGCCAGTGGTACTGAATTATCTCCAGGGGGCTCATGATTAAAAAAGACTGATGACCAGATAAAAGATTTTTTCTTTTAACCCAATACATGTTGGCTACATCTGTGCCTGCTGCAAGTCACTGACTTCACCTAAAAGTGCAGGGGAACAATATCATGAAACTTGCAGGTCAAGATTAGCATCAGGCTGAAATCATGACATTTTTATTCAGATCACAGTTCAGCCACGCTAATTAATAAACCCCTGGCTGTGAATGCACTCGCCAGTTCTCAAGCACCAGTGTCCACTGTCGGAGCTACGCAAGTATCTGTGATCAAGGCAACCACAGTCAGTATTGCATAAATCTATTCCCTAGTCCTTATGAGCGGTCTACAGACTGAGCACTACCTGATGTACATACAATCACCTGATATGTAATCAAATAGCTTTAAAAGCTGACTGTGTGAACTGGTTTTTAACCTCATATTCACTGTTTGATTGCAATTAGCCTGAGTGGACAGCCAAAGCCAAAACACATTGCACTACTGTCCATATATATATATGTATATATAAACTGCTGTATATTGGGGCATTCACACTGCAGGGACGTCCAGCGACAACGATGAAATGCTGGCATTGATTTTAAATGAGACTAACTCTAACAATGCAAAGCGATAATGGTTGGTGACTGAAAGTGGGCAGGGCCAAGCAATGCAAAAAAGTTAGCGAAGTTTTACTTCATGCAGATCGCAAGCAATTTTAATCAGGCAAATATCAATGGGTGTGAAACAGAGTGGGCGCTGAGAGAGAATGTTTCCCACTGTGAAACAAGAAAAGTTTTCAGATTCCAGTACTTTTCCAGCATGAAGGAAAATATAGAGATGCTTACACAAAGGATATCCAACCGCTCAATATCATAAGAAACTACGGACCTCTAAGCTCTATTTACAAGTATATTTACAGCCTGAAATGCTCTGTGAAATGGCTAACTTGCTGTTAGCAGTGTCAGTCCATGAATGCTTTGGTGTGGCTATGGAGTACTGCAGATGAAACATTTGTAAACTTTAATTTTGATTTAATTTTGCCATGATCTTATTTTGTTTTGCGCATTATCATGCTAACCATTTTTTTTTTCTCTGCTAGGCATGATATAGAAGACAATATGCGCAAACATCACTTAAGCAACCATAAGTAGCTCTTTTTGGGAATGCCCCACCAACAACTTCAGCAAGCAACAAATCGCTTAGGTGTGAACGGTGCTTAATACTACACATCTCCAAACATAAAAAAGATGTGGTTTGTAAAGGAGAACGGAAGAATCGTACGTAAAGTCCTGACCCAGGGAACAGGTGGCACCAACCATAACAACTGTACAAATATATTCAGGTCCCCTCCATCTCATCTCCCATAATGGTATCACGTCATGACCTATTTTTCATACCTTACAGTTTTTAAAATGTACATTGTTTTAGGCAGCTCTTAAATCACCAGGCACCGCCCTTCATACTATTTCCTGTATATTTTAGGCCATTAAGTCCACAGCAGCCAATTTGCACCTCTATAATAATCCTGCTATTTGACAGCATTTTGTTCATAGACAAAGAAATCACTCCATCAAAACCAAAAGATGTTTTATATTTCTATTTATCCTCAACAGCTGGGGTGGTCAGGATATGAATTTCTACATCCCATGAGGCACTACATCCAAAATTACTGATGTCAAAAGATACTGTGCAAAAAATAATATATTCCAGTCATTCTTCACACGTTGTTTCAAAGCCGCCTACTTGCGTTTCGGTGTTTACTATTGACAATGAAGATTCAGGCGACTTTTACATAGTCCCAAACACACCTCAGTTCTCATCCCTTACGGAGGAAACAACAAAAATAGAGATTTCTCACCATAAATCAGTGACAGGCTGCCAGAGCACGCAGAAGATTTTTTGCGTACATCCCATTACAAACGAGAAGGCAATCAGGGAATTCCTACTCACACATGCGCTCGTGTGTGTCTGTGCTTCCCATTTCATTACATTGAATTATTGATGTTGCAAACACTCTTATCCGAGAAATCGACAAAAGCAGATAAAGCCCAAGTGCTCTGCCCCAAGGGATAGAAGGACCACCCTAACAACACGGGTCCAATAACAGCTTTCAAGCAGTAGGCACCACTGCCATCACTCGAGTCGCTACAAAGTGCAACCATTTCAACAAGGGCAATGGGTAGCTGGTTGATGTGCATGTACAGAGTATTTCACACAACGCGCGTATACAACATGCCACGTAACACGGATTGATGGCTGTTCACACAAGAATGGCATGGCTAAATTTAAAATCACAGAACCAGGCTCAAGCTATTGTCCTCAATAAGGTTGGGCAATTCCAAACTGCAAGGGGATGGTGTATATGTACAGGTATGTCCCACCAACTAACCCATTTCCACCAAATACCCAAGCTAACTGAGCTAATAGGACATTAACATCAACATTGGCTTCCTTGTGCATTAGATCATTGCAAATATTTCACAGACAACAATTGTATGCAGCTTTCTTCCAAGTGTTTATCAAGAAATGTAGTAAAAATAGGAGCAATTTCTGGGGTTAAAGCCAGAAACTGGCAAGAAACCAGAAACAGATTCGACCCTCCTTCCCCAACTCTGAGCGACACAGTCTTAGTATGAACTTCACAGAAAAGAAGGTGGTGCACCTTATGATGGGAATATCTGAAATGCTATATACGGTGGCACATCAATGTCAAAAATGCTGTCAGCCAATCACACTTTTAGATTTTGCACAGCCGAACAACTTTAATATTTACGACAGACCGTATAGGTTGGGAGCCAAACAATCCTGAAAGCAGTGACGACCACTAAACAAAGACTGACTCAGCTGTGCTTGTCAGAAACGGTTGAAAATTTGTTATTGGAGTGTTGTTGGTTGAATACATTTGGTTAAATCAATGAAATTCAGTCACTATCACAACAAAAAGGAAGTCCCTCAAACCGAAGTGCGGTGACCTTCCTGTTTCTTCAAGCAATAGACATGCATGCTCGCAAACTTCGATGAGTGAAAAATGATGCTCTTTCATGCTGGCCGTGTTCGTGAGCACAAATACTATGGTCCTACATTTTTAGAAATCTGACAGTGTCCATAAATATAGAAATAAAATGACAATAAATGCACCAAAATCCTCAGTACAGGCATCTCCCTATTCAAAGAGATAAAAGCTTCGTCTCATAGATCGCCATCCTGCAGCCGAGGATGTTTCAAAGAGGGAGCCAGGGAGCGCAGTCTCCTTTTAACATTGGCAGAATCTCAGGTCAGACTCCATTTCATATAGAATAGAGGTTGCCAAACTCAGGCCTGGGGCTTCCTGTGCATGCTGGTTTCTTTTCCAAACAGAATGGTAATCGCTAACTTTTAACAAGCTGAAAATGTTTCCTAAACAGGTGCATTTCATGTAGAGCAGTTATTCACTCTCTGAAGCCACGTTTGACAGAGATATCCGTGCGCACCAGCAAGATCATAACTAGATAGTGCCACAGGCACCAAGTCGTGTATCACCCCGATCCCCATGAGAGATCACTTGCAAATTTTTACAGCCGCAATGTTACTGTTTTTAGGTTGCCGGCCGTGGGCCAGTAACCTAATGTCGTCACTTTGCGTCCGGCGGCGTCGGTGTCGTCCGTTTAAAGCCATTTCTCAAAAATGGTCTGATGAATTGTTTTTTTATTCGCAGCAATGGAATCAATATCATGACCTGCTTCAACGGTGTAAACAGGGTTTTCATTGAATCGCTCCTTCATAGCGCCACCTAGGAAACGCGTCTGGACTTCATCATTTTTCGGGGTGTTTTGCCACAAAATGTGCTGTAACTTGCGTATTATTCCATTGATAGCATAGGTATGAATTGAGCACGTACAGCATATCATGTTTGCCGAGCGTTGTCGGTTGGTCGAATTTGACCTTGAGCAGAAAGGTGAAGGTCAAATGGTAAAAATGTGCTATAACTCTTTCTTAATATAGCATTTAGAGCTTAGGTAGGTATGAGGCATCTATTGGGAATCAGGTATGCCGAACATTGTGAGTCAGTCACATTTGAACTTGGGCCTCAAATGTCAAAAATGTGCTATAACTTGCTTAATATGACATTTACAGCTTAGGTATGTGTGAGGTACCTATAGGGAATCATGTAAGCCAAACATTCTCGGCAAGTTGAATATGAATTTGGGCGTCAAGATCAAATGGAAAAAATGTTCTTTCACTTGCTGAATATGGCAATTAGAGCTCAGTCAAATTTGACGTTGGGCCTCAAGGTCAAGGTTATATTACAAAAATGGCCCATATTTGTTTAATATTGTTTGTAGAGCTTAGGTATGTATTGGGCACTAATAGCAAATCATGTATGCTGGTTGTTTTCGACATATTGGATTTGACCTTGGGCAACAAGGACCAGGTAATGAAAAAAACGGCCTAAAAGTCCTTTAATGTTGGTTTTAGATCTTCGGTATGTATTGGATACTAATGAAAAAACATGTATGCTGATCAAACACACCACATTGGATCTGACTTTGGTCTTCAAGATCAAGGTAATGTGACAAAATCAATCTATGCATTTCCTTGTTTAATAATGTCTTTATTAGTATGTATTAGGCACTAACCCATACAAAATTCAAATTTTAGCAGGCATTGTAACCGCATGATTGACTTTTTTTCGCGATCAATTGCGGCAATAAAACTGGTCAAAATCCATTTTTGGATGTTTGTTCCTAATAGCATCATGGAATAGAAAGAATAATACTAATTAGATCCACTCGATGGCAGTGTTGTGTAAAAAAATCATTGTCTGAAAGCAGAGCAAGAACCAGAAGTGAATTGAGACGATGGTGCTCTTCACAAATTCACAGCAGACAACAGTGAAAGTTCAGGTTAGAAAAAAATCTCATCGTATTTCATGATGTAGACTTCATAAAGATTATATTTTTGCTAAACGGCAATGTTGCTGTCTGTCACTCATGAAAAAGTGTGACCACACAGTCGAGTTGCCCGATAATGGTAAGTAAAACCCCTTTCTCACTGAGCTGCGTTCGCCTGTGGAAGTGTTCGGATGAAACAGTTCTCTTCTTTCGCAGAGAAGAATTGATTCAAAGAAACGTGAATTGATTCGCAGTGGTACAGGATCATTTGACATCACTGCTGAAATTCACAGGTTTAATTTTTTCATGGCCAAGCTCGAGCTTTTCTAATGCCAGTATCGTGTAGACAACGTGTTGCTTTCGCAAGAACTCGAGTTGGCTTCCTGTTGAATCCGTGGACTGATGCTAGTAACTTTTCTCCCTTTGGGGCAGTAATTGCCAGCAACCCTCAGGGCCCTTGGCACTCTAGATACTCTTGCTTTGACATTAATCTGCAAAAAAAAAAAAAAATTCACACAAAATCTGCAAAAAAGAATTTTGACAAAATGGCCATATTGGATGTCAGAAATTGGTGAGAGTTGATCTTGAAAAAATCTCTGCGGCCGCGGCCCCCCCAGAACTAAACCATAGTATCTCCCGACTATCGTTGTCGGGGAAATACAAGTAAGTTGCAGACGTTTTCAGTCCTTTCAAAATACTTTGCTTGATCCCAATTACATGAACATGACACAAAACAGGCTAGACTACTTATTAGTTGCTTGTCTAATAAAAGGTTAATTTTCATGAGCGCACCCATGGTTTCACCAGTGTAGAACCTACTGAATTTTTAATTTGATCAATTACATTTTTCGCTCTTTTTATACAACGGTTTTCAATATACAGGGCGTATCAAAAAAAGTTCACACTTTGAAAAATGTCTCCAAAATTGTCTCCAAAAATGAAAATACGATTAACCCTTTGTCTGCTACCAGCCTGCCGACTTCAGACTCGGATTGCCGAGGTTGCCATTTTGTCTGCCGAGGATCCTGCAATGGTCCAACAGTCTGTTTATGACATGCACAGGAGAGCAGAGGTCTGCGTACAAAGGAATGGAGCCAATGTCGAAGACTGAAATTTGAATGCAATGTTCCTTGAACCATGGACTTAAGTACAGTGATGCTGTTGTAAGTGTGCTGAGAATAGCAAAATGTGAGTCTGATGTTGGTGGGCTGGTAGCAGATAAAGGGTTAATCCAATTTTCATGAAAATTTGCAAGGAAAAAATTAAATGTCTAAACTTGCCAACGTTTGTGTTTGTTTCATTTTTTTTTTTTTTTGTAAATTTGGCATCTCCAATCCCACCCGAATCTGGAATACCCAATTTGTGAACTATGTACAAAGCTTGCTCGTATGCGACCCCTTGCTGCCAACACAGGATAGTGAGGACAGTTCACGGCTCTCCTCTGAAGCACGTGCCTGTCAACCACTAATTCTTATACACTCATTGGTCGAATCCTCGTAAGTTCAGAACGAGGGCGGAGGATACCCGGACATGAACAAACCCAGAGTCTTCCTGATGAGCACCCGTCTGGCCAACAGGAGGCGCTGGAGCAACGAACAAAGCTGATTATATATCCCAAATCCGGCAGTCCCTTCCCCATTTGAAACCCTGTAGCGCCATGGCCAACTGTGCGCTACTCTGAAAAAGCTGCCGACCCCTGCCGGTGGGTACCCCAGGGCTCGAACCCGCGACGTGATAGTCACCTCTGCACTGCAGCGCAGTGCCTTAACTGAGTGAGCTATCCGGCAGCCCGTTTGTTTCATTTTTAACCCTCTCTTTTCTGTGCACAAGCCAGTTTAAAATCGGGTGGAAGTAAACAATTTGTGCTCACTCATGCGGAACAGCGGGCGATTAACAAGGTGTCAATAGGAGCACGAGGGCATGGTCCATCAATACATCATAAAAAATTATATCATATCAATTTTGGAGACAATTTTCAAAGTGTACACTTTTTTTTCGATACACCCTGTATAACAAAATAGAATAGCAGAATTTTTGTTTTTCATGGCATGCATGGATAATTTAGGAAGGAAACCAGAGCACCTGGAGGACACACTCGTGAACACAGGCAGAACATAAAGGCTCTACACAGGAAGGCCCCAGGCAAGATTTGAACCCAAACTTCTTGTGAAGAGGCAATAATGATAATGACTGCCCTTTCTGCTGCATTTATTTGATAAATTTAAGAAATAATCTGACATGTCATCTTCCAGAGAAGTTGAATGACAATATTGAGAATGAGAAGTTAGCAAAGATATAGCTCTATCAGTCACAACTGCATCTTTATTTTCAGTGTTCAGTGACTTTCAGACATGTAGCGTACAACAAAGCATCCAATGGATGACATTCCATCTGTAACACTAACCCACTTCCTGTTGACTGTTATTCTTGACTCCATCGTCTAAGCCCAGAGCAATCTGACTAAGCCAATGACAATGTCATTCTCAAAAACTCCTTGTTCTTCAAAAGCGTACCAATTGTGTTATCACTATTTTCACAAACTGCAGCATTTTTTGTTGACTTCAGTAAAACAGCTAATGAGATGACACAACGTTTAAATTAAAAGCAGCAGAAAATGTGGAACCCTCGACACGTGTTGAGCAATGAGACAGTGTGCCTCATTGTTATAATATTCTCCCACACAGACTGAGTCCAAAAATACGCAAGTTAGCTAATCTGAAGTATTAATCGATGGAACCTTGAATTTATTCACAATTTATGGAGTGTAAAAAATCTGCACGCAATTATGAAATTGATGTTTTAAAGGCAATTGTAATTTTCCTTTCGCAGAAATTAAGATTCAGACAAATTTGCTGAGTGGTCACCGAAATTGCATGCATGAGACATCATACCTTGAAGTCCTCAGCAAACAAGAACAGAGTGCAGGGTCAGTCCAAGTCAAATACTGAAGATTAAGGAAACCAATTAAAGGTCATAGAGTTCAAACCTGCAATTTTGCCTGATCAACAGACGCAATGTATGGAGGGCTTTTTTTATCAACACAAACCAGTTAAATGTCGACAAGCTTTCAGACACAGTTTTCCTTTTGCACTATAACAAGGAGAGAGAAAAGCTTAGAGCGACAGAAGCTGCAGTATCATTTCCTTGCAACAATATCTATATGATGCTTGACAGCGATAGCTTGTGTTCACCCAGTTAGACATTTATCAAGAACAATGAATAAGGAAATCTTGCCTGAGGCTGTCACCTCAATCGCCTGCTATAAGATTTTAATTATGAGCCAAATAGTTTCAACAGCTGCCAAGAAGATGTATTAAAAATGACTCATGTCCAAATTCCCAAGATATGTTCCCCAGTTTCTGCAGAGAAATCAAAACAGTGCAACATTTAATTTAGCGTCAACCAACTAGCTTTTTAGGACATCAGTTCTTCACAAACAAAAACATAATCTACAGTCATTTTCTAATGCACTTTTTCAAATATCAGTTAAGAAAGCCATTCACTGGTCGAGTTTTTGAGTTATTGAAAGAAAAATCTGCCTACTGAGGTGTGATAAGATCACTAGGGCACAGCTGCCTGTTAGATGTACACCTGGCAGCAGACAAACTAAACAAAAAATATAGCGGCAAACTCACCACGCCCGCTTGCCCAAACATGGCCAAAATCGATCTTGGACTAGATTTTCATCCCATATACATGCATATAAAATATTAAAAGGATCCGTTAAAAACTGAAGGCGCTAGAGCACTGACAAGGCAAAAAGTTTACAGATGCACGGACGGAAAAAGACCACCACGAAGGCATCTAATCAAAGCATAAGCCTGACTGGCTGAGCGGCGAAGCAGGCTTAAAACTACAATCACAAAAATCCATTTTGCAGAGGACATGGCAGGCCTTGACATTAAGCTTTTTCACCAGCAGAGCCAGTGGTGCGAGAAACTTGCTGGCTCTGAAAAAATTTCTACTGGCCCTAATGTTTTGGGTGGGCGTGAGGCAGCAGATGCGTCAGAAGCAGCGCCTGCGCACAGCCCTTCAGGGGGGTCCGGAGGAATGCCCCCTGGGAATTTCTTTTTTAAATGATGCAATTTAGTACAAAATGGTGAACTTTAAGACTGAAATTAACAGTTTTTCCAGAGGGAGATTTGACCATGTAAATGGCCATAAAAAATAATAATACTAAAAAAAATAATAATAAAAATATCATGACTCTTGGTGTTCACAGTTTTCTTATTTCAAGTTTTCTTACTTCTGCATGAAGTATTCAGCATGAAGTATTCAGTAAGACCTTACCACAGTGCATGATCCCTTAGCCTTATAATCACCATATATTCACCTACCCCATTATAACCTCCACTCCATAATATAGCAGCTGCAATACTTCAGGAAGATTTCAAAATTTTTAAGATGATTTAAGATTTTAAGAAATGTTTTCTTTCGTGGTGATGGCACATAATTCAGACATGGTCTGGAGAAAAAGTTGTTTCTTAAATCCATACACTGCACTCTGGTTCATACACAGAATCCACATAACACAGGCCACTCCCAAGTTCGCACCATAGTGTGAGGGGACCATAAAGTACATCCCTGTAAGTATAACAAAAAGTATCATGAATTAACCATAAAAACTGATTTCAATTTTTTTTGTATTGACTTCACTTCTAGTGCAATTTTATACTAAAACAGCACAATTATTGTTCAAATTGTATGTTGAGTTGAATTTAAAAACATTCAAATGCTGGAGCGATAAATACATCTCAACTTTAACTGTGTAAAGAATGTAAAATTTTTTCCAGACTTTTTCCGCTTTAACAAGGGGTTACATATTTTTGACCACAACAACAATAATAAAACTTCATAAAACTATTATATAATATACATGTAATAAATAAATAATATAATATAATATAATATAATATAATATAATATAATATAATATAATAATATACAACGTAATTAATAAACTAATGAAATTAATAAAGGTAAATACATAATAATTACTGCATTCAACACATTTTCATTAATTAGAACTTCATAATACGACTTAGTAAATGTTGTGGTACCATAGGCAAGCTACATAACTTGCCAGCTAGCTTGTTTGAACAAAGTGCACTCTAAAAAAAGAGTATTGCTCGGCAACTATCTTCACTTCACGTGTAAATTCAAATCACAAAGTCGGACATAGCCAAGACCTACGCCTAAGAGTAGTGATCCACTTTTCTACACCCTGCTGGTGCGGTCCGCGGCAGGAATGTACGGCAGGTCACGTGGTACGAACAAAGGTAGCAGCAGCGGAACGGAGAAATTTCCTGACATTACGATGTATTTTTGTGAAGGAGGTCAAAAAAAGGTAAAAAATTTCACAAACAAGTTATGTTTCAGTGGCCTGGTCAAGCAATCAATACACATTATTAACTGGCCCCCGATCTTCACAAAAAGTTGGCCCAGCGGGCAAATGGCGATGTCAAGCCCTGCATAGGCAAGAGATAATTAACAAAATGCAAATTTTCCTCATTGTGGATGCTCTTGCTGTTATCGTATAGTTACCATTTGTATCACTCCCGTAGACGGTTTGGCTGGGTCGTAAGTTACGCTTAACAAAGTTATAATCTGTAAAGGATGACCTTACTCCCGTCTGGCTTCATCTGTTTTCATATCTAAACTGTGAACAGCTGACCACTTAACAAACTTATCTCCGGAGTACCAGCACCAAGATCACATCTTAATAGGATAGCAATCTTGTTTAACCTCACGGCTTTCTTCACTGAATACACAAGAGGTGATAATGATGAGAAATATTCATCAAACCAGCAAACAGTCATGAACTCACCCCAACCACACACACACACACACACACCATGTCCAACACAGCCAACTGCACAAGAAACAAATGAATGCACAGCTCTCTAGAGTCTATGGGACAAATTAAGCAAATCATGCAATTAATTAAATGTATAAAATTAGCATCTTCAAACAAACAAGGTCACCTCTGACTGGAATCAAGCAATTCCAAGCACCATGCAGTCCCCTCAGTAAGCAGGGTACGGCGATTTAGCGGGATCATGAGCAGTTCCGCTCAGTTCTCCCCTCATCTCCATTCCACAGTAACCACCACAAGGTCAAATCAGTAGCCCAGAGATACTCAACCACAGCACGTACAGGAAGTCCTGGGAATGTCACATCCTATAACAAGATCCTCCAGCAAGCTAATGGCCTACCAATGTGGCTCATTCTGACATTGAGGCAAGGTGATAAGACAAAAACCCTTAGCAAGAAGTGCTAAAGCCGTTGGTTTTGTGCCAGTAATATCAAGCAGAGACCAATGAGAAGACTGAAGTGTCAAAGCAAATGAGTGTAAAATGAGTTTAAGGCTGTGTGCTAATGTTCAAGCGCAAGGCACACCAAAAATACGCAGAAGATGGAATCCAGTATTGTATGCCAGTACAGTTCACCTTGACTCCAGCCTCAAAATGAAAGTATGGAGCTGCAGAGAAGGACTGCAGTTCTTGTTCAGTCCATCTGACAAACACCAGCGTGTGGCCGGCAGCCTTAAGTGATGCAGCAAATATACAAGAAAAACTGTGGTATAGAATTAGGAGCACACAAGCCCTGCACAGCGCTTCACCACATAAACACATCACCATTCCATTACTTCTAATGCAGGGCGGCTAGAACTGATATGATGTAGCTTCCTGAACCACATCTATACAGGCCTGATCCATCACTCAAATCCAAACACAGAAGCTACTACACCCACAGGAGTCCATCTCGCATCTCTCTGCTTCATCGCCTTCCAGACTTTTCATTTGGTCCGACTTCAAACAGCTCCTCTCTCGTCGAGAAGGGAGTTGTTTTTTTCATAGAGAGAGAGAAGTAAAACCATGGCAACATTTAACTTTTCTTTTTTTTAATTTGGGCTTCATTTACACATGATTTGTATTCATCTGGTGCAAGCCGTGCTGCAGAAAATGCAGGAGTATGCACTCCTGCGGGGGGGTGCGGGGGTGCTGGCCTCCCAAAAATCCCTGAGCCACGTCTGAACATCCAAACGACTTAACTGCAAACTAGGTACTAAAAACTATCAACTTTTCAAAGAATGTAATTGAGAAGTGTTTATATTTTCATTTACGCAAGTCTATCTTGAATGGATTCAGCCAGACTTCGCAGGAAAAACATCCTTCTTTTTATGTGTGCTGTGCTTCAGTCGTGTCAGTAATCATGTTCAGATTTGAGACGCTGGCTGTGTCCGAAATCACTCACTCATTCACTATTCCCTACTCACTACAAGGGGACTCATATGTAGGTGACTATATACTGAGCTCATGGGCGGAGGGAGGAAATGCTTTCGGACACTACCTGGCTCATTTTGTCGGCGCTGTTAATGACGTCATAGCAGCTCCTCTTCGGTTTGAGTGCAGTGCATAATGGGACGTATTGCTGGGTTGGCGACCATCGGTTGGTCACAACATGTCGAGATGGATTGTGGGATGTAATGAGTTCACTATATAGGGGATAATCATTTTTACCATCAATTCGGACAGCACTAAAAAATGGCAGACCCACTGTATAGTGCACTATAAAGTGAGTAATGAGTGATTTTGGACACAGACACTGCCTCAGGGATGATTTTGAATTCAGACGTGGGGCTTATTTTGGGGTTTGGATTTGCGACATTCTGCTTGATGAACTCCAGAGCAGAACGTAGAGCGCCGTGATGTTTCTTTCGAAGTCTCCATTCCTACACATACAAGGCAGATGAAGTCAACAGCAGCAGAGGGATGTACTATGCAGCTACATTAGTAGGATAGTCAGCGAAGTTGAACACGGTTGAGGTCGATTCCATTTTATCAATTCCAATTCCACATCAATTCCAAATAATATATTCCAATTCCAATACCATTCCTGATTTATCAATTCCATCTCTAATTCCCATTCCGGAATTGACCCCAACCTTGATGTTGATCCTAAAGCCAGGGTTAAATGTCGCAAAGGTGACTCTCTTTTAATCTGCCATGGTAACTCGCGGCGTATCTGGTTGCGAGTTTAGGGTTTATGAAGCCAGCTCACGCAAGGAAAGCCTGGCTACACCTCCCAGGGCTCAGGAACAAATGAGAGGTATTTGACAGAGCTAGAGTTTCAAGTCATAAACCATAAATACCCTATTAAATAGGTCAGAATCACAGGTCAGAGTGCTCAGTAAATACCAGCCAACATTTATCATGCACCAACAAACAAGCATGGGCACAGCCCTGTAGTAGTGATATGATGCTATTAGGCATAGCCCTGTGGTAATGATATGATACTATGTACTGTAGATTCGAGCCTTGCTCATGTTACATTACATTTGAAAACCAACTCCTTTGCGTTTAAAGTGAAGAGATTCAAGCCATTCCGCATCTACGACAAAAAAGTGCCACACAAAACAAAACGATAGACCGATTCAGAGCATAACGCAGTTTCCATGGTACCAAGCAGCTTGATAAACAAGTATCATTACAAGGGCGATTACCCATATCCCTCTGCAGTGCAATGAGCAGTGCAAATGATATGTTTTAAAGCACGACCATATTTGTGATTTTTTTTTCTTCTTTAAGATCACATGAGACACTATGACAGCATATGTATTTTTTTCGTCACTGATTCATTAAAATGGACAAAAACTGAAAAAACAATGTATGAATTTAATGGGCTATTAAATGATCACTTGTTAAGAATATATGACCATCTCTGACATAAAGAGCAATATTACTTCAGTCCATCGGTTCTTTTTTAATGCATTCGGTTTCAGAATACATCTAAGGTCCACAGCACCAGGCCTAGAGAGCCACAAGGACTGCTGAACTCTGAAGTAGCGATAACTTGGCACTCGTTTGGTCATTTATGGCATTGAACACCCATAGGACTCACCTTGCTTGGTTTCTTTTAATGGACTCACAATGTATTTCATGTTTCATTTCGTAACTCAAATTTAGCTTAAAAAAATAGGCTGGTTGCCGATATTAAGGTGGAAATGAAAGCTAGCAGTCGCGGGAGCTCTCCAAAATCAGGGTTGCATACTTTTGCTTCAGGCAAGAAAAAAACTGCCTCTGAATTTACAGAGTTTATAGAAAAACAAGCCTGAACTCAAAAGAGCCAACTTGATGGGCAGGAGAAAGGTCAATCAATAACTACTCATTGGGCGTCAACAGGCTTTAGTCACTACCTGCTTTCTAAAAAAACAGATGCATGTATTCAGGGAGCACGTAGTCAAAGCAACCTGATGGCAGCACACACTCCCTTGGTCCAACTCCAAAACGTACTCACAGTTAACTTTGATGGCACTAAGCCATTAGTCCTCAATACTTTCATTAACAAGAAAAAGCCATCATTAGCCACAAAAAAAGTGAAAGCAAACATTTGCCCAAATGTTCCACTCTCAGGCAGAAGCTGAATGCAACTCAGCTCTTGGCCATTTCAGTTTTTCAGAAAACTGATGCTGGTTTTACAACTGCTCCCATTATCATTTTAATGATACAGATTTCAAACTATTCTTCTCATCATAAGGATTTCTTGACTTGTTAGCTCTTCAACACGAAAAAATAATTGTGAGGGATGTTATCACTCATATTCAACATCCATTCACTAGTCTAGTCATAGCTCCTCCACCATAGTCAAGCCAGCGCAACTTATTTCCAGAAAAAGCTCTCAGAAATATGCAGAAACGGCAGAAATGAGTGCATATATAGGCCAAATATCTGCAAAGAGACTTATGTGATGTGGCCAGAGATAGTATCTGACAAATTAAAAACCACATTGGACAGATTTTTAAATTAAAGAGGTTATAGCCATTCAAAATAACTGTGAAAACCTTCACTCAGCTAGGGATATGAATTCAATTTTCAAAATATTGCCATTCACAGATTAATCATCTCTGTTAATCATTGACAATGACATCATGGCTTCTCCTTGCAGGGATGCAATGACAACCATTATGTGTAAATATTTTTGAAACCCAAAAGGCATACTGGCTAAACAAGAACCAGGTGATGGCACAAGTTTAAGCCTGAGCCTGTGGGTCCAGTAAATCAGAGAAAATGCGGAAATTGTGGTCTATAATCATTATGTAGCATACAGGCAAAAATTTTTTAACGACATTAAACCAAAGGCATATTCCGAAAATACAGCATTCAGAAATTGAAGCCTCTGAGGGAAGATAGACTGAGCTAGAAAAATCAGACCAAAATTGTGCTATTCTTGTCTTGCTATAACCACATGGTCATGTATGAACTTGCAAAAGCGCAGATCAATGTGTGGCATAAACACATACTGTATTTAAATTGTGCATTCATCAATCTAGTTTGACAAATTAGGTGCACCATCTTCCAGGGCTGATTTCCCTCTGGTGGCTCCTGTACTACAACAACAGCTGAATGCACTGTTATCCAAATATTATCTGAAATTTGGCGGCACCAATCATTTGTGTCGTATCACACAGTATTTATATTCTTCATCCCAGGGTGTAATAGATATATCATCTATGGTAATGCAAAGTCATTGAACTTTAAAGCATAAATTCAGCACCTTATCTCACCTTGGTTAGCTCATTAAACACATTTCTGTTTCTAAAGTGAGTAATTGGTGATAGCACCATTTGAATAGCTACATTTATTTAAAAAGCAACTTTTTAACGCTGTGAAGTAAGGAATAGTAAGGTATCTGACTCAGCGGCTGTGTTCAGAATGACATATTCACTATATGCAGCATAATGCACCAATATCCTGAATACAGTGTCAGAAACTTCTAGCCAAAATTTTGCAACAAGTTAGCTTGTGATGTCCTCAAGTATGGACAAGTTAAAGCCCGTATCAATGCATGGCAAAAACACATACTGTATTTTAAATGCTGCGTTGATCAATCACAGTGTGACAAATTGGGCTTGGCTGTGGTGCCCCTCTGGGGAGTGTATAGCCTAGGCCCACTTCTGTACTCTATATTCAGAAAATGATTTATTTTGTCCATTCCAATTGCAGTATGGCCACGTTCGCAGTTAATTCTACATCATCTATGGCATCTAACACCTTGGCAGAGCAAAATAACCACCTTAAAAGTGAATAGGATTCAGCTTATGATTGGATGACAGGAAACAAAATTGTACTCAAAGAGCATTATCTTTAGTTCCAATAATTCGGGTAAAGAAAAACTTCAGCTTTGCCTCCAGTCAATGGCAATACCATACAGCAAGTTTCAGAAACGAAGCTCTCGGCATTAGCTGGATGAGAGACTGTCTTCGACCAGTCAAAGCGAAATCAGCAAAATGCTCAGAGGCGTGTGTGTGATTAAAAGGCGCGGCTCCTTCCTGACTTCTATAACTATTAATATAGTTGTACAATCTTTACTTTTATTCATTTGGAAGGTGTAGTGCAGCTGAAAAAGACATGTTAGTGTGTCCTGGTTGAAGGCGGAGGAGAGACTGGTTTTCAGTCTTTTGACCTCTTTTAGAAACATCTATAAGATGTGTATTTGAAAGGTTAACCGGTGTCCAAGAAAACCATCACCTTAAATCCCGTCAGCTCAGCTGATAAGGAGAAATGCAACTATCCCACAACCCAGGAGTCATGCTATGACAAAAAAATCTGTCACACAGTATATAAGGCTGTAATTGCGCATTAAATAGCGCAAATGTGTGTTTGAAAGGCTGACTGCTCTGAAACCACAACCTCCAGCCTACGTCGCGTTTTAAGAAATGCTACAACTGTAGTTTGTATTCAGAAGAAATAACAGGTAATAAACTGGTCAACTATGTCAGGTATGCAGGATTTTCTGATGTGTGTGGAGCATTTTTCCGATGTTTATGACTTCCCCATATATCCAGAGAGCAGCCAGCTTTGTGCCACCGAATCAGCAGGAACTTGAGCAGATATGAATCTGAGTGACCAGCTGTCTGGGACTGTTTCCACATGCATCACAATCCCCAAAATAAAAAGTTAACCAATCCTGTGCCATTATTAGCTAGTGCGCATCCCATTTTAGCAAGTTCCCTAGCTCCTTCTCCCCAGGTCAAGCATTTAACTTTCTGGCACAAGCTTCATGATTTTGTATATAAATCTTGACATAGGCTCATTCAGCTACATTTTGAGTTTTCACCGTTTTCCTCTCACGGTGTTTCCCACAGAGCAGGAAGCAATGTGTGACAGACCGCGGGGCAGGAGACATGCTTTTCTTTTTCTTGGGGAGGGGGGGGGCTGGAGGGGTGCTGTTATTTTCTAGAGCAGGGGTGGGGGGTGGGGGTACATGTGTGGGAAACCCTGCCCCAACTGAAGGCTTGCCTGATCATATTCAATCAGTTAACTAGTTTAAATAGACTACCATTTTAGCCAGCTACCAAACTGCAAATAGTTTTTTCCAAGGATCATGCATTTAATTTTTAAGGCATGCATAACAGCTAAATAATTAGTGAATTCTGTGAGCTCATTTAGCTGAATTATATTTTTTCTAACTTGCAAGCTTTTCAAGCAGAATGATTTGAGTCAATTCGTCCTTAACTAGGCGGTTTACTAGCTATATATTAAAGCACTTAAACTCTGCCTGGATTGCCAAACAGACATGAAGAGACAATCCATTAAATGTTAAAACAGAACTGCATAGGGAGATAAAAATTCTTCATCTTAAATAGCAGCCATTTCCTGAACAGGTACAAAGAAACTCAGCAACCATGTAATATGTGGACCACTGCATTGTACACTAACAGGGACCGGCCTATGCATTTCTTATTAGCTTAGACGGCACGGCTGCACACAAACTCAGCATAGCTCTAGAGGTGCAAGCTGGTATTGCACCACATATGCACGTTTTGGTTTGAACAGGGAATATCAGTCAGTTACTCAGTCAGTCACAAATTGACAAACAGACTCACAGGCAGTACTCCTTGGGTGTAGATAATATGGCAAACAGAACATATTGACGTTATTTCCAGGTGTTTGAATAAAACGTCATTTCCAATAATAAGACCCAATACAGGCAGTTTCTAGAATGAGGAGAGTCACTTTGAAGCAGTGTTCAGATTTCAGCTATAAAGTACACTTATCACTCAACATATACAAATCAAAACAAAACTTGATGTCAGAGGAAAGTATTCCCAAATCTGTCTGCCTTTTAAAGTAATCACATAAAATGGGCTGGATGGCTATTAATAAGAACATAACATTTTGAGCTGCATGTTTTGAAAACAATAGGTCATTGAGCAAATTTGAAGTAAAAGCCCATGCGTTTGTATGCAATCCTTAAATATGGTTTGAAACGGGCCAAACTGAACTGAAGATGCCAATTTCAGTACTGTCATATAGTTCTGTTACTCCTCCCTTATTTGAACGAGGTGTGTTTTCACATAGCCATTTCACAGAAAAACAAGGTTTCCCTCCCTGCTTACGGACATGAAACATTGCTGGACAATTATATTCTCTCCAGAGGCTTTCTTTCCTGTAGGACAACTAAGTGCACATGCAGGCAATTGAGACAGACATAATTAAAAGCGCGTTGATTTGTTTCCATTTGAAACCTTTAAAATCGCATTAGTGTAAAGGAATGCATGAATGTGTGGGAGGAGCCCAGAGCATGCAAATAAACATGCGCTCCGGCTGAAGAAGGGGTGGGCACTGTCCACCCATGTGCACACCACAGTCCTTTAGATAAGCCAAGGAGACAAACCTAAATGGATTATTTATTACTATTTTGTTTTAGTAGTAGTAGTAGTAGTAGTAGTAATGGTGGTGTTAGCCATAGTAGTAGTAGTAGTGGTGGTGGTGTGATTAATCGCAGTTAGCAAAAGTAGCAGTAGTATTAGCAGTGATAGCAGAATTATTAGCGGACGTGGTAGTAGTATTAGCAGTAGTACCAACATTAACAGTTGTGTTAGCAGTAGAAGCAGTTGAGTTAGAACCCCAAATCAGAAAAAGTTGGAACAGCATATCACATTAAAATTAGAACTGAAAACAGTAATTGTAAATCACCTTCCATGTGAATTACACTGGAAACATCATGGCCGCACGTTATTGGTGTTTTTCCCATGAATTTAACTATTTTGCTCAAAATAAATATGGATATCAAATTCGATTCTTGCAACACATTTCAATAAAAGTTAGGACATCCTTTTGAGGCATCTACCTGTCTGAAACATTCCCTTTTCTCTCCAGAGCACTTAAAAGACGTTTAGGCATGCAAGAGACCAAGTGATGAAGTGTTTCAGGTGGAATTTTATCCCATTCTTCCTGTAAACAGGTCTTAAGGTGTGCAACAGTGCAAGGTCTTCCTTGCTGCATCTTGCGTTTCAAAATGAGCCACACATTCCCTTTTGGGGACAGGTCAGGACTGCAGACAAGCCGTTCCAGCACCCAAACCCCCTTCTTCCTCAGCCAGACCTTTGTAAAGTGTGCAGTATGTGGTTTTGCATTGTCATGTTGAAATATGCATATCACAATTAGTTGATTGACGACCACGAACGAATAGATTGCGATATGTTCCCCTATCCTTCCTATTCGTTCGTGCACGTCAATCGACTTATCGTGACTTTCAAGATGGCAGGCATGGCAAAAGCAGAATTTTTTTTTTGCGGAAAATGCGTTGACGGTGCCGGAAAAGTTGTCGGGGGAGTCGAACGAATGCAAAATTAAATGACTTTTCGTCTTTAATCGCTAAAAATGTCTGTGTTTCGTCAAAATGTAAGCAATAGCACGTGTCTGTCCGCACCTCGCATTTCTGCAAGAGTAATGCCAACAACGGAATTGCGCGACCGATATCAGATAAAAACGGCGGAAATCCGCCGATCGGCAGAAGATTGCCATGCCTGAGATGGAGGCAACTGGTAACGACCTCAAGGTACTGCTTGCATAAATAGTCTTTTTTAATAAACTACCGGTGCATTTTCAAAGTTCTCGGTGCCTCGTTTTAAATGTCAGGGCCCTCGGAATTCTACCTATGAAGTGTGGAGCTACTTGGAGCCTTGTTAATGATGAAAAAAATAGTGATTTCTTTGCATGGCAACGCAACACCCAATTCACTACTATTGTAAGCCTGTTGGGAGCTTCAGCTAAAAAGCCATGTATTTCGAAATGTTGCATGCGTACGGAGGTGGGGTATTCGAGAAAAGTTAGTACTCGTTATCATGTTTCAATACACCCCAAGTCAATTTCACCCCGCAATTCTCCTTTAATTGGGGCGGCGCCCGGATTCTATTTAAGCCAAGTTCCACCTCACTGCCCTTGCTAGAGTGTCAGTGTTTTGTTTGCACTTCAGCCGGTAAGGTCTCTAGTGAGAAAGTTGTTGAGGTATTAGCTGCAAAGGAGGAAAGTGCTAGATAGCAAGGGAATCTTTCTGTTTTTCCACATTCTGGGCACCGTCTGGTGCCAATTCTTTTTATCTCGGTTTCCGAGTTTTTTCCTTTTTAATTCGTTCTGTCGAACTCGCTTTGCTTCCTTATTGTCACGGACTGGATCTAGGTCCTGTGGAAGCGTGAGTTTCTCTGTCTGATTTCTGTCTGTGTTTGTCTCTTATTTTGCTGTTCCTCTATTTGTTCCGGCCACAGCATTTGGTGTCTCAAAAAACTAACCATCACACCTGGCCAAGACAGCAGCACAAACAAAAATAGACAACCCTGACAAAAAAAGGTCAAACACTCTGATATTTGGTTGGAGCAACTTAAACGTTGGTCATGGATTGCATTCACCATGGCATCATTTCAAAAAGCTTATGCAAAGTCATAACATTTATTTCAGCCAGTGTACTATTAGGAATCAATTGCAACAAGACAGGAAAATGGCAGGCCATCAAGTTTGGGAAAATCAAATAAAATCTCAACTCTAAATTTAAAAACAGCAATAACCATAAAAACATTTAAATTCTTCCCTGAAGGTTTCTTTATTGATAAGTTGAAAATCACAAATTGAGGGCGATATGTCCAACTTGATGCCTTCTTGCATCCAAGTTGATTCTCTCTTGTTGTATTAGCAGTCGTATCATTAGCAAAAGTAGTTTTATAGTCACTGGAGTAGCAAAAAGAATACTTTTCTTAAAAATTAAGTTGAGTTTGTCCTTCAGCATTAATTTTTAAAAAGCATGAATTTAAAGTTGCTGTGTATATTAGAGAAGTGTGTATTCAGAAATTACATGGCTACCAAGAAAAGACCAATCCAAAAAGATCCAAGAAACTAGAAAATGTGTGACCTTGGACACGAATGCCCCCACCACAAAAAGTTTGGGAAGCCCCGAAAATTGTGAAATTATCCAATGCTGTCAAATAAAATATGAGATGCACTTGTTCGTTCTGTATGTAGAAAGCATTTACCAAAGCATGTTGAGTTTTTGATTCTGGGTAAGGCTGCCTGACTCTTGATTTTCCACTCCTTTCATTGTTTAATCATGTTCAGTAATTTTGTGGTTTGGCTTCTTACTATTGAGCAATGTCTCCAAATATTTTCGCTGTCAACATGCTACATCAAGTACATTTATTGGCTTACTTTCTTGACTGATAGTACAGGCTAATAAATTAAATTTAAAATTAATTATTAAAAAAAATATATTTTCAAAAAAGATACCTACTGTTTTGAGGCGTCATTTGTAACTTTGTTATAATTGCTAGAATATTTTAAATAATTGAAGGCATTTCCAAAAAAGATGCCAAATGTTTGGTGGTGTCAGGGGGTCATCAACTTGATGCAGTTGAATCATTTCCAGATGCAGCCAAATATTAGATTTATTTAATTTAGTCAGAAAAAGGGCAATTTATCAAGGTACTAAGGCTCGTTTGAAGTGATGGTGCTACCTTGGAGAACAGCATAATTCCTATAGTGAAGTACGGCCAAGTACCTTTTATGCCAGGGGCTTGTTTTGACTTCCTGGGTACAGGGTTCTTCTTAAGGTCAAAGAAATTATGACCCATAGCAAGTGCAATGACATTCTGGCCAAACAAGCTGGTGCTCACAACCTGGAAACACGAATTCCACTACAAATAGATGTTTGATTTGCGGCTCAATCATATGGATCTTTAACAGCTCTATGGTCCCAAGAAATCCTCAAAATTGACCAAAACTGCTTAACAGCCAACCATTTTAAAATGGTCATTTCAGTGAGCAGACTGCAGCCCAACTGCAAATCTGTCCCCAACCACCAAAGGACTCAACAGATATTGAAATATTGTGTATCAATGAATGTTCAAAGACACCATTCAAAATGTTCCGCAGTCTCACCATGTGACACAACAGAAGACAACTCATTATATATTCTTGTGCTAGTATTGGATGCTAAGTGAATATGAACATTCCATTTATCACATCTGCAACCATCAATGAGGTTTACGACAAGGACAGACTGTTAGCCATATAAGACGCAGTTGCCTCATGCCAGGAAGAAGATTCCCGACTGCCGGGATGAGATGCTGTTTATCAAGCGAGACATTATAGTTTACTATGACTGAGGACATTACAGTCCCACAGCACTTAGCACAGTGTCAGAAGCTCCCAAGTGTGCTGGATGTATTCCCAGTTTAGCTACATCAATCCACATGTCTACTCATTTTCCATACAATCCACCGACCTCAAAATATGCCCAAATTTTAACCCATGACTAGTGCTATATGATTTAACCCCTTAAACCAAATGTTTTACTGATGTTTGAGTTCAAAGTAAAAAAAAAAAAAACTTTTTTTTTAATGAAAATGTCACATATATGTTCCATAACTGCTGGTTGCGGCACTTCAATGAAGCTACATCACACTCATATTGAGAAAAGTTTTCAAACCCAGGATGTCATCTTATATAGCAAAAGTATTACATCAAATGTAAAATATTCAGACCTTGGACTACATTTTATACACTTTTCCATGTACTTCAGCAGGACATATTAGGGATCTCCAATAAAATCTAAAATAGGCCTGAAGTTTCACTTTATGGAGTTAATCCTCTAAATTGTCCTCAATAGAAGAGGTCTGTTTCGTCAACACATTTTTGGATGGCAACTTCAAGGGGTGCGGTAAAAATAAGGGTAATTCACATATTTACCTCTTCAGTTTTCGTTCATCTTAAGAGTCCCTCACATTCCGAGAAAAATATCTGATGAAAATGTTGCCTTGCTTACGGGCAATCACCGTTCATTTTTCCACGACGGAAACGGTTTCAATTGCTTCACCACACGCAGCAACACACCGCCACCTCATGGTGTAATTCAGAAATTCAGGAAGAACAATAACATCAGAGGCAAGATGTGTGTAGGCTTACATTCCTTATACCACTGTCATTATTCCTATTATTAATGATGTGCTTAGCAGACCCCCTAACTGGGAATGGCGTTCGCATAAAATAAATCACTCATTAATTGTAATATATGGATACAAGCCCAAGTGGAAGAAGCTTTGATCCAAAGTTCAAAAATACAGACTGACAACAGACTAGGGAGGATATACACCACTAAGGAGCATGCATATATATATATATCGGTGGCGGCTGGTGAACTGGCGATATGAAGGCTCAAAACAATCCCCTTAAAATTAATGATTGGTCGCGACCCATTTTCAATCGTTCATTTAAATTACCATTACAGAAACTCCAAAAACTCAACATTATCAGGTGTGGGCAGTTTTCATTTATAACACATACCTGTCAACTCTCATGCATTCGAGGTGAGTTTAAGTGGCATATTTACGTTCCCCTGCTGTAGTCTGCAATTATTCAATCAACGCATATGTAAGAGATTCTCGCGCGGAACTGAAGTCCTTGTGGACTGGAGGGGTTGGAAGCAATGGAATTGCATAAAGACATTTCAAATGATCTTATTCCATGAAGCACATGCATTGCTTCCAATCCCTGAATAAAGAAAAGCATGAGTAATCGGTATGCGTTAAAAATGAAAACTGGCCGCAATTGAAAATGCTGAGTGTTATCAAAGTTTCTTTAAATGAATGATTGCAAACAGGTCATGACCAATCATTCATTTTAAGGGATTGTTTTGAGCCTCCCCTATCACCAGTTCACCACTCGCCACTGATATATATGTATATATATGCACACACACACACACACACACATACACACACAAAGTCAAGGCCTCTAACTTCCATAACAACATATCACTGTCCCTGCAAAGCTAATAAACCCAAGCAATACTGCCAAAAACAGGGCCTGGTCAGAAACCAACCAGACCACCACTACCTTACATTGACGCCTTAAGACACATCCTATAAGGGTGAGCGTTATGGATCTAATGGCACTAATTAATTCCAAAAGGTCACATTGTCATCTGTATGCGAACACACATGCCCACTCAAGACCATTCCCCAAGCCACCAGCACTCACTGCAAACAAGACATGGGAATGCTGAACGCAAGACCAGCGTGCACTCAGTGGCTTGTTATCATTAGAGCTACTTCTGCAGTAAAGAGCGCTGACATTCATGAGCCAAGCAGCAATTGGCTCTAGTGTTCTGAAGCAGTTAGAGGTCCTCTCTATGGACTCAATGTGTTCCCCAGTCTCAAGTAATACTACAGGAGGCAACTGGATATATATCATTGTGAAAGTGCACTAGAGGGACACTTAAAATATGCAATTCAGAATGGAATTGTAGTAGATTTACATTAACAGCAAATAAACAAAATAAACAGGTGGGGCACAATGTGCATTCATACCCATGAAATATGACACTCAGCAATAGAAACTAGATTGATCACTCAAGTTTAAGACAAGATCACAATGTACTTGTAGACAAAGATCATTTTTCTTTTGAAGAAATCCGCAGATCAGGTCCTCAGTCCAAAGGTTAGAAACCACTGAAAGCCCAAATGACCAAGAAAATCAATGTTTTTTTTTTTTTTTAAACAAGAAACACTTATATTATGAATACATCAGCAAAGTAGAGCAGCAATCTGTAATTTTTCTTTAGTATTTGAAAAAGAATAGAATGTAGATTCATGAGGCAGGGCTTTTATGCTCAGCAATAAACATTTTTCACACCATACATTTATGAAATGAAACCACACTGAATGACAACATGCTGCAGCTCCCAGAAAAGGCCTCTTAGGGCTTGATAAGCATGGCAGAGCCCCATGAAAAGTGGCTTCCCACTGGGAGAGAACAGATTCCTAGCCAAACCCAGAAATGGACAGCCTTCACAAATCGCCTCGTTTTACAACAGAGCATCGAAAACAGTGCCATTTGTAAACCTGAGCATCCACTTACTACAATAACAGAGGTGCAATACTACATCAAGCATTTAAGCACTGTATTTATATTCCCGAATTTAGGTTTTAAGGACATTAAGATTCACCTACTAGGATGCCACCCTTGAAAATCCCCCATGTTACTACAAACCCCAAAACCAGTGAAGTTGGCACGTTGTGTAAATCATAAATAAAAACAGAATACAATGATTTGCAAATCCTTTTCAACCTATATTCAATTGAATGCACTGCAAAGACAAGTTACTTAATGTTTGAACAGGTAAACTTTGTAATTTTTTGCAAATATTAGCTCATTTTGAATTTGATCCCTGCAACATGTTTCAAAAAAGCTGGCACAAGTGGCAAAAAGGACTGAGAGAGTTGAGGAATGCTCATCAAACACTTATTTGGAACATCCCACAGGTGAACGGGCTAATTGGGAACAGGTGGGTGCCATGATTGGGTATAAAAGCAGCTTCCCTGTAATGCTCAGTCATTCACAAACAAGGATGGGGCGAGGGTCACCACTTAGTGAACAAATGTGTGAGCTGATTGTCGAACAGTTTAAAAACAACATTCCTCAACGAGCTATTGCAAGAAATTTAGGGATTCCATCATCTACGGTCCGTAATATCGTCAAAAGATTCAGAGAATCTGGAGAAATCACTGCACGTAAGCGACAAGGCCGAAAACCAACATTGAATGCCCCTGACCTTCGATCCCTCAGGCGGTACTGCATCAAAAACCGAAATCAGTGTGTAAAGAACATCACCACATGGGCTCAGGAACACTTCAGAAAACCACTGTCAGTAACTACAGGTCGTCGCTACATCTGCAAGTGCAAGTTAAAACTCTACAATGCAAAGCGAAAGCCATTTATCAACAGCACCCAGAAACGCCGCCGGCTTCGCTGGGCCCAAGCTCATCTAAGATGGACTGATGCAAAGTGGAAAAGTGTTCTGTGCTCTGACGAGTCCACATTTCAAATTGTTTTTGGAAACTGTGGACGTCGTGTTCTCCGGACCAAAGAGGAAAAGAACCATCCGGACTGTTGTAGGCGCAAAGTTCAAAAGCCAGCATCTGTGATGGTATGGGGGTGTATTTATGCCCAAGGCATGGGCAACTTACACATATGTGAAGGCACCATTAATGCTGAAAGGTACATACAGGTTTTGGAGCAACATATGTTGCCATCCAAGCAACGTCTTTTTCATGGACGCCCCTGCTTATTTCAGCAAGACAATGCCAAGCCACATTCTGCATGTGTTACAACAGCATGGCTCCGTAGTAAAAGAGTGCGGGTACTAGACTGGCCTGCCTGTAGTCCAGACCTGTCTCCCATTGAAAATATGTGGCGCATGATGAAGCGTAAAATACGACAACGGAGACCCCGGACAGTTGAACAACTTAAGCTGTACATCAAGCAAGAATGGGAAAGAGTTGCACCTGAAAAGCTTCAAAAATTGGTCTCCTCAGTTCCCAAACGTTTACTGAGTGTCAGTAAAAGGAAAGGCGATGTAACACAGTGGTAAAAAGGCCCCTGTGCCAAGTTTTTTGCAATGTGTTGCTGCCTTTAAATTCTAAGTTAATGATTATTTGCAAAAAAAAATAAAGTTTCTCAGTTTGAACATTAAACATCTTGTCTTTGCAGTGTGTTCAATTGAATATACGTTGAAAAGGATTTGCAAATCATTGTATTCTGTTTTTATCTACGATTTACATAACGTGCCAACTTCACTGGTTTTGGGTTTGTACAATAACTAGAACAGTTTTCATGGGACTAAAATGAAATTTCTTGGGCTCAAGTTTCATGCCTTCACAAGCAAAAGCACATGTGGCGGTAACGTTATCCAAAATTTCATCCATTGTGCATTTATTGCCTGACCATTTTGGTAGTTTTGTGGCGTGCAATAAAGGCGTTTGCATCAAAATGGGTTAGACAGCGCATTAAGGGGTGTGTCAAAGAATACAGCTCCGTTTTGGTCATTAATATCAGACACCTTGCGCTCGTCCCTGGTGCATGGAGGACAAACCCTATCATTGGGTTATTATATAATCTTTCCTGTAGTGCCACCACCAGGTCACATTACCAAATGCAATAACTGAACACAAGCTATAATTTTTTTGATTAATGCTAATTCTTGCGATCGTTTCTGGTTCACAAAGCAAGGCTGATATTGATTCTGACCACTCTATACCCTTTCTTATAACACAAGCACTGAGCCAAACTATGCATTTTTGTGATGGTGAGAATGCTTTAACTTTGCGGATATACCAAGCTGTCGTCTTCAGACAGCATTTCTCAAGTTCAGTCTAAAAATGGACCCGAATACACCTTATTTAAAACAAAATATTAGGGTAAGTCATATCTAATCTGTTTCTCCCACCACAAAAATCAAATGTGGGCTACCTGATATTGACAAACCTATGAAATTAATTAATTGCACTGCACATTCAATCTAACATGCAGTAAGTAAAACAACATAGCATTTTTCCGCAGAACTTACATTTAATCATTGCATACACACCATCAATCCATTACTCGAGCCAGCATCTTAATAGTAGCATTTTAAAAATCATTCTGCAATAATATAAAGTGATGGAAGTTTCCTTACAATTCAAATTAATATAGCTTCTGATTGCAGATGCAGAAATATCTAAAGGACTTGCATTTAACCAAGGTTTAACCTGACATCTGAACCCACACATAACAAAAAAAAGAAATTATATATCACTGAAATGATAACATACTTTTATCCAATCAGATCTGGCTAAGGTTTGATCCAATCAGATCTGGCTAAAGTTTGATTCAATTTTTCCCAATTTAATTAGGACACCTTTAATTTAATTTCAATATATTTGTCTGAAGATCCACATTCAAAAAAACCTATGATGCATGTAATTTAGGCATACTGTACAACTCCAGATAGGATGGCATTCAGCAAACCCTTCTTCAGCGAGTCCACAAAATGCAAAAATAAGAAGCTAGACAAGGACTTGACACCTAATAGGCTGGTCAAGGGAGGGGGGAGATTAGGTGCAATTTTAATTTTATTATTTATACTCTATGCATCTTATTCAATTTGTACCATGATTGCCTGTTACCTGTGTTGGAGTCAGGTAAGATGCAGCAGTACGTCTGCAGTATCCTTGGCAACACCTGAGCAGAAGAGAGAGACAGTGTTATGAAGTACAATGGCACAGTTCACGGCTCTGCAAGTGCAGAATCAGTGGGTGGAGAGGGAGAAACAGCATTGTGTCCAGGAGATACCATGCCAGCAGTCACACAGCCACATCAGCGCAAGTACAATGCTGTCACCAAAGTTCATAAGCAAATGAGACAACAGAACAACTGGTGTCGGCAAATGCATCAGAAAACAATGACAAACGTAAAAAAAAAAATTAAAAAAAGCAATAACCAAAAGAGTTTTTTTGTTGTAAAAGGGTGCATCTCAGAATAGCCTGTATCCAAGATCTCAATTGTATGTTGCCTCGAGATTGCAAATATCCTTGAGAAGCACAGGCTCTCACCATCCTAATACATTTGAAAATACTCTCTCCTGACCTGATCAAAACACAAAAGGTCACCACGATCTCAAAATGGAAAACACTCTCATGTCAGTGATCTTCACTCGCAGTCCTGAAGAGAGGCAGTGTCTGTCTGCTGTGTTTGTCATTGTTCAGAATTCAAATGATCAAAATATTACATCTGTTCCTCACCTGGTTTCTCGGTCAACCTTGAGTGTTGATATTAGGCAAAAACAAAAACCAGCAGACACTGCAACTCCCCAGGACCAGGAATGAAGACCCTCGCTTGATGTTTCGGTGAAATTGTTACGGAGTCTGTCAATATGCAAATGCTCAGAAGAAAGATGAGAGACCAATGCTTGGATGCACAAATTAGACTGAACTGCAATTTGCGAGTTAAATATAGCTTCCCTGCTCCTTTCAGTGTTCTAGGATGCAACCACAAAGTGCTAGCAGCTAGTGAGGAGGCTAGTGACCTGAGCCCAGCCAGCCATCTAGTAAACAAGCAACGGGTCCTTCATGAAAAGGGCCCGCAAATTAACTGCTTAGGAGCAAAATGCTAAATGTCACAAATTCCAGCTCAATAATGAATATAAATCTTTACAAAGATGTAAGGGCTACCAAAGGAAACATGCATAGGTGTTGAAATGTAGCAACGAGAAAGCTACAGCCACATCAAGGTGTGAATGTCCCGTACATAACCCATCTTTGAGAGGACATACATTCTTTATAGCTCTGGTGCTAATTGCCTGACCCAGTATTTCAGAAGTGGGCACTGGTGTACTGATTTTCACATAATATCTTCAGTAAACTGCTGAAATCTTGCCTATGCCAAGCTCTTGTGTTGGTCATAGAATCCTACACAACATGGTCATAGAATCCTACCCTATCATTAGAAAAACTGGGCAATGACAATGAATTAGTGTCCCATACATAACTCTCATCAGCCACGGGTTATGTATGGGACAACACCATTTTTATGTACATAAATGCATTCCTTTTTGTATTGCAAGACCACTGGTCCTAGAGACAAAATATTTACCACCTTCCTTTGGCATTTCTAAGCTAACTTGAATTATCCACAGGAAGTTTATATATTAAAGCCATTTTTGGCTTTATATATTAAAGCCAGGATTTTGAAGTCTATTTGTGAAGCCATCTGGGTAAATCACAATCAAGGTCAATCATGAAAAAATACACAAAAATGTTATAATGTTATAATAAAATAAAATATTATAATGTTTTAAGAATTTAGCATCTGATTGCAATGTATGACAATAGCAGTAGCTAAGTGTCAAGGATGTTTTCTACTTTAAGCAAAACTTAAGAACAGGATCAGTTATTGGAATTTATGCTTCTGATAGTATACAAGAGTACCAATGTTAGAATGATAGCCATTTAAAATTTGATAATCAAAGTCCCGTGTTATTAATTTGCTTTAGAATGTATGTTTGATGGCACGTGTTACATTTTGCATTGTTTTAGAATATGTGTGCAATACTGGTATGTGTAAAGCATGTACCCTCTGAAGGAATTTTATTTTCACTAGAAAAATACTTATTAAGTTTGGCAAGCTTCAACTAACTAACTTTTGATTAATTTGTTAACATTCAAGGTGTCATTATCAAGATATCAATACAGATTCTCAAGAAGCATCTATTTTAGCTGTGTAATGATATATGAATACTGTATTTAAAATCAAGGCAATTTTCAACACATGCATGATGATGGCTGCTAAATCAAAAGTACAGTTCAGACTAACAACACCATTCTTCTCATTTCATCCTAAAGAGTGTTTTTGCAAATTTTAAAGGCATATTTGTGGAGTTTTTGTCTCATAACACAAAATATGTTGAACATAGGAGGCTTATGACTATGTACTGTAGTGTACGTGCCACCTCGACCATTAAAAACTTTGAAATCACATAAAATTTTATCTCGATATTCTTGTGCAAAAGAATTTCCAATTTTGAATCCTAAAATCATCAAGTTTCTTATGACAAACTTTTTTTTAGATTAGAAAAGGTTTCAATTTTCATCATAATTGACCCCCTGTGTAGACCTTGATTGTGGTTCACCCGATAGATTGTAAAGACCTATACAGGTAATTGGAAATGCATTCAATCACTATAATTCAAACATTCAGCTTTTGCATAAATGTGTAGATTTCCAAAATGTTGTCTATTAATTACATATTATGAAAACTGTACATCTAACCCACCTTTTATTACGTCTTTCTGCCCATGTCCCCTACATAACCTCATGGGTAATGGTTTAATGCCAAAAAGTGCCAATCAAAAAGTGCTTCCTGCAACTGTCAGTACAGGGGCAACACTCTTTCTACTTTGAATAGACAAATAGGTCTGAACAAATCAATGAATTTTTCAAAAGCTATTTTTTGGCTCTATCAAAAATTAGGATGAATGATTATTGCCTGATATCGAAGATTGATATACTCAATAAGCCACTGCAGTTGAACAAATTCTGAAAATTGTTGGTTAATACTGGTCTGGCAGACCTGGTGAACAGATTGCAGTTGGTTATGAGGACAGGTTTCTCTACTTTCATCACCATCACAGGGCTACTTTTTCGGGTTTGTCCCATGCATAACTGTGGCAAATTGAATTTTTTGAACTCCGACTATTTTTAAATAGAGAAGAGTATTTGAAAACCACTGTTTGTTTGTTGATTCCTTGGTACCAAGTAAAAAAAATTTGAACGATTATGAGCATTTTCATAATGGTTGAAATTTCTTCCCTCTGGTTGACACTGATGGCTAGTTTTCTTGAAACACCCCAGCAACTAAAGGTGTATCTAGAATCAATGTCACACAGTGTGGGTTGTAGGAAGTAGTGATGCAGCGTGGAGGTAGCACTCATCGCCAAAATTTAGCAATGACGTTGCTCACATAACTGTTAAGATTACAACGGAAACAAACACCACAAGTACAGATTAAAATGAATGAGCAAAGCATTTCTGACTGAGAGAAGAGAAACAAATGCAGCAAAAAAAAAATTCTCATTTCAAGAAAACCCCTGCTCAGTTTGGAACTAAAAGAGACAACAGATTATTCCAGGCTTACTTGTCCAAAATAACGGCCTGACATAACATAACATGAGTGGCCATTCAGAACAGGCCATTCATCCCAACTAGGCACGCCAGTTTTTTTTTCTGTTGTGAATAAATCACTTCAGATACTCAAAGACTCAATGCTATCTAGCTTCAAGTCAAGCCTGCTCTTGAAAATTCCCAAGGTTTCTGCCTCAGCAATATGGTCAGGCAAGCTATTCCACATCGAAATTGTTCTTTGGGTGAAAAAATACTTCCCAATATCAGTGCTAAATTTACCCTTGGTCAACTTCCTTTTGGGACCCCGAGTTTCACGAACAAAACTTAGCCAAAGGAATCCAACATAATTCACTTTGTTAATCCCTTTAACATATTTAAAGACCTCAATCAGATCACCCCTAGGTCTCCTTTTGCTAAGACTAAAAAGATTACGGATCTTTTATACCTGGAATTAGCTTAGTGGCTCTTCTCTGAACTTTTTCAAGAGCCTCTATATCTTTCTTAAAGTATGGACCCCAGAACTGTACACACTACTCCAGATGTGGTCTGACAAATGTGTTGTACAAGAGAAGTATGACCTCCTTGGATTTGCACTCAATACTTTTGGCAATGCATCAGATTGCCTTTTTTAACTGCTACGACACAATGGCTAGAACCTTTGAGGGTTTAGTCAACAATCACTCCCAGATCTTTTTCATGAGGAGCAGATTCCAGTTTTGAACCTCCCGTGAAGTAATACCGTCTAATGTTTTTTATCACCTACATGTACAACTTTACATTTCCCTACATTAAATTTCCTTTGCCGCATTTCTGCCCAATTCTGGATTCTATCCAAATCATCCTGAATTACTTTAGTGGATTCTATTTGCCAAACCCCCCAATTTAGTATCATCTGCAGATTTAACCAATTTGCTCTCAATATTCCTATCAAGGTCATTAATGTAGATGAGGAACAGCAGGGGTCCCAACACCGATCCCTGGGGGATACCACTCCCCATCATACCTAGCTCAGATGAGATACCACTGACCACTACTCTTTGTGTTCTGTCCTGTAACCAGTTTTGAATCCACTCCAGAATACCTCCTGTAACTCCAATGGAGCTCATTTTAAAAATTAGTCTCTTATGCGGTATTGTGTCAAATGCTTTCTGAAAATCCAAGTATATGATGTCATACGCCCTGCTCTGATCATAAGTCTTGGTGGCCTCTTCAATAAATTCCAGAGGGTTTGTCAGGCATGACCTTCCCTTTCAGAAACCATGTTGGTCATCCCTGAAGATATTATTACGTTCAAGAAATAATTCCAGCTCATCTTTTATGCTACATTCCAGTATTTTGCATGCAATGCAAGTTAATCTGACCGGCCTGTAGTTTCCTGGCTCAGTACGTTCTCCTTTCTCATATATTGGTATTATATTGCCCTGCTTCCAATCATTTGGTATTTCTCCAGTTTCGACAGACTTTCTGAAGATAGCTGAGAGCGGTTTAATGATGATATCAATAACTCCTGTGAGCATACTAGGATATAAGCCATCAGGTCCCGCCGCCTTATCTGCCTTTAGTTGTGGCAACTTGTCTAATACTTCATTAACCTTAACCTCAATTTCTGCTAAATAATCTTGAGCATTGGACATGCCCTCTGGCGGAATAAAAACCTGCTCCGAGGTAAAATTCTCAACAAAGTAAATGTTTAAGGAATCTGCAATATCCTTGTTATCATACAACAGTGATCAATATTTATTCTTTATGCACTTAACCTCCTGTTTAACTTTCCTTTTTCTGCTACAGTACTGAAAGAAGCGCTAAGGATTTTTTTTTTGCCCCTTCTGCAATTTGTCTTTCATACAGTCTTCTAGCATTCCTCAGCTCCTTTTTGACCACAGCCCGCATTTTACAGTATTCAGCCTTAGTATTCTCATTGTTATCCTTCATGTACGTCTTATAAAGATTCTTTTTTCTCTCAAACTCCTACAGATAGCTGTGGTCAGCCACAGCTCAGTAATGCTAAAGCAGAAGAAGCATGAATCTTCAAACATCTAGAGGAAAGCATTCACCGAAGACTGGAGGCTGTTAAAGCAACAAATTCATATCCTGAATCGTCACATAGTGACGCTACCTGACCAAGCATTGATATATGATAAAAAAGAGGCTTTTGGCATCGTTATTTGACATTTAGGGTAAGGGTTTCGGTTAAGGGTTAGGGGGTAGGGTTTGTTTTGAACTGGCATCAAATAATGTCACCATATGATAAGTTGGAATGAGACTGGGCTTGTTAAAGCAGCACAGGGTGTAACAATTCCATAATAAAGTCCATCATTTTGGAGCGACATATTCGTTGAGCAGGCATTAACACACATTTGGTTCTGTAGTCCATTTATAAAACTTATATAGTACTATATACTTATAATACTTGGGGAAGTTACTGATTTAAAAAACTGTTTTCAAGAATGCTGTCTGAGTAGTGAGAAAATTAACACAATCAGAGTGCCAAAAAGAAAAATAAAAGCAAGTCCATTGAGAAGATCTTTTCTACACCCTGCAAGAGGTCAATAGCAATATTAATAACAGACTGCTCTGGTACCTTCTCCTGACATAATTTAAAAAGAAATTAATACTGAAATGACATTTTTGTGTGTCATTGATTGTTGAGCGACAAAGCAAAGAAAATACATACATTTAACATCTTTCCTTTGTACCCTTTCATTTGGGAGGAAAGGGACTCATGTCACTCATTAATGCAGGGGTGGGCTTTTCTGAGCTCAAAGCATCACAGCAAACCTTCCATTACCATCCATTCAAATGACTGAATTGAGTGCACAGTGGGGGAGTCTAGAACAAAGGAACTAAACAGCTCCGCTGGCCTCATTTTCTATACAGATACACTTTCATATTCCCGTCTCATCTCTGTCACTGCTAGCATCACACCAAACGTAGCTTACTTCCTGTTTTCATGTGACAACACATTTCCAGGTTTCTAGAAATGCAAACATGTTCATTGACAAAATGCGGAAAAACTACTGTAAAACATACTTAAAAAGAAAAAGAGGCATTTCCACTGTTGATAGCAAAATTACGATAGCTTTCAGAGATCACAGATAACCTTCATGCACCAATCAGCTGCTACATTAAAATCCCCAGCCTAATATTGAGTAGATCCCCTCATGCCAGCAAAACAATGCCGATACACTGAGGTCCACTTGAATTCCAGGACTACGGTTTCCCAGAAGAACATTTCCCTGAACATCACACTCTCTCCACCAGCTCGTCAACTTCCCAGTGCCATCTCGTCTCCAGGTCAATGGTGCACATGTACCTGGCCAATGCACACGATGTAAAAGAAAATAAGGTTTACTGAGACAGGCCACCTGACTCAGTCGCTCCAAGGTCCAGATCCAACATTCACGTGTCCATTGTGGGCACTTTCATTGGTGGACCAGGGTTAGAATGGGCACACTGACTGGTCTGCAGCTAGAAAGCACTATACGTATCAGGGTCCGATGCATTATGAGTTGTGACACATTCCTCTTATGTATATAACTAAAATTTTCTGTGACTTGAGCCATAGTAGCCCTTCATTCCATTTGAACCAGACGAGATATCCATCGTCTCCCTTGCGCATAGATGAGCCTTGGGCACTCACCTCCCTGTTTCTAGTTTGTGCTTCATCCCTCCTGAGACCACTGTCAGTCGGCACCGACCTCAGCTGACTGAGAGCACCCCAGAAGTCTAGCCGGTGTGAAAATGCTCTTAACCCTCCTCTTGCCGTAATGATTTGACCCTTGTCGAACTTGCTAAGGTCCCATTTCTCCCATATGCAACACGTCAATCATGAGAACGGACCGCTCACTTACCAACAAAGGTCTGTCAGCAGGCCTTGACACATGCCATTATTACAAGGAAATTCCGGTGGTTCTAATGTTTTGGCTTATCAGTGTAGCCTGCATGCTGAATCTGCGCCAATTTTGCTTTGCTGTTATAAAGAGAGGACCTTTGGAATTTCACATTATTTCCTGCATTTTTCATAAAAGTGTAGTCTATAGTTCAAAATATACAATAAGAAACAGTCAACATTCATTTTACTGATAAGTGAAACGTGTCTTTTGTGACTTTGATCACACTGCACACTCTGATCAACATAAATTTACTTTTCTCCAGATGTTCACGGTTGAAATAGCGCAGCAGGAGATCAACATGCATTTACCTAACAGTAATCATCTAGGTTGACGTAAAAAAAAAAAAAAAATCAGACTTTTGATTTATTCAAATCAGCAACACAATAGCAGCCAACAAACAATGGCCAACACTCACCATTGCCAAGCCATTGAAATTTGCATATATGTAAAGCAGCAATCAAAGCCCATTATGTGAATATGCCAAATTGCAATCAACAGAGAACCTCTGTACTATATGCATGAGATTAATGATGAATCCAGAAAAGGCTGAAACAGGGCATTATACTCTTCAATTTTTTCGCTTTAAAATATTTCATTTATTTAATCTCTCACTGTAAAGTATCTTTGTGACAGTCTATCATTGAAAAGCACTATACAAATAAATTGAATCAAAATATATTTTCAAAAAATGCTGACATTTTTTCACACGTATATATCAAATATCTGTGTTGTAAGTCATCTGTAAAAACATTAACGCAAATGTTAACTACAACAACACTACACATAAAATAAGATGAACAAAATCTGTCTTAAAACGAATAACTAAATAAAATATATACTGAATAGTTTATGCCAGAATGAGCACTTAAATGAGGATTTATTGAATAAAGCTAAAACAGCCCACATGCATGGACACTATAGATCTTTGCTCAATAGATGTTTGATAGTTTGTTGACTGCAATCACTAAAAAGGATTGGCTTCCACTAAAGCAACATTTTATAACAAGCAAGGAGAAAAAATAACAAGGACGGAGGCGAGCCCGACAGACAACACAAAGAGAACAGCACCAACAGCCTGGGCATCTTTCATCGCTGCAGCCATTAATCATCAACTGCTAACAAGACCTGACAAATATCAGTCATTTCTATTGCCACAGAATATCGACTTTATCCAAAGTTGTGGACACAGCATGGAGCTGTCATATTCAAACTGCAGAATTACGAACATATTCCTTCAAAAAAGCGAGCAGCACAACTTACGTTGGTTCTGCTGAAAACTCAGATTCTTCATTTTCTCTACCGCAATAAAAGCATAACCTAACCTAAGACTCTCATATCTGAGCCCCCACAAATATGTTTCTCTTTTTTTGTTTTTGTTTTTGTTTTTTTGAGCCAACCTCAACTTCGTAATTTTTCCCCCATTTTCGGGGAATAACTCCAACTCATTCAATCAAAAATGCTGGCATATAAGTTACATAATCAAATAATTTACAGTACCTTATGAATAATACTATTCACCAAACACCGCGTTTTGCCAAATTGATGACATTATCATTGGACATTTCGAGTGTCATCAGTAGGTCACCCCTAATGTTCTTCTTGTTTCAGTCTTCAGGAAGCCAGAGAGCGTGTCCGCATTCCTGTCAAGCCGCTCTATTATCTCATTTGCACCACCTCAGTAACCTCAGGTGATAAAAGTAATTTCCACTAATTAGGCACAGAAAATGACTGACAAGAGGATTACCGGAGTCACACGTGTTAATCTCAGCTTGATTACTTACTATCGTGGGCACAGTTCATATTGTATAACCTTGTGTAGAATCAAACGACAAACTGCCGACTGATGACTGAGAAACGATTTATTTCTTTAAGCTACAACGATGGTTAATATTGACAAGCTCAAAAGCAAAATGTCTCAATTAAACGCTCAATTATATGAATATTATCTTACTATCACAACGCCAATTGAGAGCCTAAGAGGACCCCTGGAGGATTACTATCGAAATGCAAGTTTAAATCCCAGCGGGTTGTATGACAGAGATAGACCGGTGGCCCAAGTCATGTCAAACTACTGAATAATGTAATGACAGTGCAGAAATAACTTACATGAATAAATTATTCGACTGTCTCACCAGCTCGAGACCACAAGTACAATACAAGAAATTGTAACAGGCCTACTGAACTGAACTAAATTCTACAACATTCTCATCAGCTTTAGATGCAGGAAAAAGTAAAAAACAAGGGTTAATTTGCTTTTAAGTTATAAGATTGCGACAAAAATTGCGCATCCGCGTCATGTCTCTTGATGGTATATTAGACTCTGGTATTTGAGCTACATATTTCTGCGACAGCAGACAGCAAATGTCAAAACAATACCAAGGGCAACTTTGGCAGTTTACGGATTATTGCGCAAAAAGTGAAACATTCAGGACTTAGAACTTAAATTGAAACGGACGAAATTGCACAGAGAACAATAACCTTGAGGAGAAAAAAGCAAAAGGTCAAACTACAGCCAATTGTCTCATTTCTTGGCACAGTAAAATGTAAATACTGTAAATTCGTACTGATGCACACTACCTTGCCAACCTCGAACAAGCTTGACCGTTGCTTTATGACACTGCATCGCTGTGTTGTGCAATGTAGCCTATTGACAGCGCACACCCCAAGACTGACTGCTTAGTGTATTTCTAACAGTTCTGCGCGAATGCACGCAAATGCCAACATCTGTCATTCATATTTCTTTCTTTCATGTACCCGGTACATTACACTAGAATCCAACTGTCATCCTTCTAGGAAACTAGACACACATCAAAATCGCGTTAAGTCAGCGTGAATGAATTGTCATTAGACTGAATGTGCACGACCGTACCCACCCACGAGAGTTTTCTTCCAGATAGGGATTTAATGCACAGAAGGGTAGTAAAATAATGAATTACGTTGACATGCTTTGAAAAGTACCTTAATCAGCGCGGACATTCTAGGCAATTCCCTCATTCCTTTACATGTTGAGGTTACCAGCGGCGGTACGGGACAGCGTCATGCTTAAATTTGTTTCCACAGGTGCAGCCGCTGAAACGCCGCCAGATATTACCGTCGCGGGTTCCATGCGGGGCTTCTCGCAATTGCCTTAGTTTGCGCATGTCAAGAAAGCAAGCATCTTGGAACTGTACGAGTGCCCGCCATTTTGATAAGGTCCACTGTCTCTCTCCACAATGCTGTATTTCCCACGGTCACAGTTCCCCAAAAGTATGATGAAAGTATCTAGAAAATTTTGAACAGCGTGGAAAATTCAATTCTTCTGACTTGCAGACCGCGACAGAAAACTTGATGGCCAGTGACTTGTGTTCTTTATTATTTACCACAGCTGCAAACATTTTACTCTGTCTGTATAATAACTATTCGCCTGAAAATGGTTGGAAAAATTAATATCAATACAATTTATTCGCAGAGTATGTCTATCTGGAACAATACAACACGGACAACCTTTCCGTGCGTGTCTGCCTGAGCGGTTCTTATCTGACTGCTTTCTTCTGTCTTTGCGCCAAGACACAGCATGTTGAATTATCTGTTTTATAGTCTTCATTTTGTCTATTTATTTCACAAACCCAATGTCCACAAGGACAGAAATGACTGGACAGGCTGAGAAAAAAAATGTCTTCAAAAATTACAGATACCCCACGCACACCACTACTTCTCTCCTAGGTGCCAGCTAGTTCAGATAAATCCAAGTGAATCAAAGACAGACTTCCAGCGCACATCAGGATTGTGCTATTGCAGCTCTTCATTGATGGATTGTGAATCTGATGAAGCAACATGCGAAACGCGTGGTTCGCTCTCTCTAGTGACGCTTTTTAATATAATCCATCAATAGATAGTTTCAATCATCCTGATGTGCTGTTTTATTGGTTCACAATAAAACCTAATTAATTTTGACATTGCATTAATAGTTCATGTTGAAATATCCTGTCACTCGTCAATTTACTGATGAATAACTGTTTTTCTACTTCCTTCGCTGTTCGGGGAGACTGCATATCCTCAATCTTGTGTGTGCGTGCGTGTGTGTGTGTGTGTGTGTGTGTGTGTGTGTGTGTGTGTGTGTGTGTGTGCGTGCGTTTGTGTGTGTGTGTGTGTGTGTGTGTGAGTGTGGTGTGTGCGCCCTGCGAGGGACTGGCAAGCTGTCCAGGATGGGTCTGTGCCTTTCGCCCAACTGCGATAGGCTCCAGCACCACCGCGACCCTACGGAATAAGCGGAATTGAGAATAAAATGGATGGATGGATGGATGGATGGATGGATGGAGTAAACTTTACTCGTGAAATAGCGTCAAAAAGATCCACAAGGTAATCTTAGCACCCTGATTGTTAATTGCTTTTCTAAATGCCTGAGAAAGATTATGTTTAAATAAACCCAATGATAGGATCACTCCATAAAATATAATCAAATTTCATGCAGCATCACGGTAATTTAGAGGGTTGTTTTCACTTGTAAACTCAAAAAAATGGGCCGTAGTTGTCCCAAGGTCATCTACGACATGAAGGCACCGGCTATCAAAAAACTTGCCTGGATTGCTCTCCGTATATTATTTATTTATTTATTTATTGTTTCCTTTCAATCCACATCCAGTTTGTAGAAACAAAGCGATTCGGCTTTTGAGTGAATCCTTGACATCAATTTAGCATTTGTGCGCAGCCTCACGCATTCTGTCTTATCATGCAGGAACTCAACTGTTCAAAGTGATGTCCAGTGTCTCTCGGGGTTTGGGGGATATGAGACAGCGAACCCGAGGCTTCCCCGCGCCTTATTTATTTACTTATTTACTTACTTATTTTTGAAAACCAGAGGAGGGCAACCAAACGAATGGATAAATAATTTTTATTGGAAGATGAGTTAGAGAGTACAGTAAATACCTCCTCCGGTGTCCGTTTTTGAAAGATAAACCGTCAGATATATTGTTGTCAGCACAGCTAGTGGCTGTGCTCCTTCTGAAGAAATTTGACAATTCTTTGAGTCAACTGAAAACAAGATTTGATATACTGTGGTTTTCCAAATGTGGGCCATGGTCTGCAGTTCACCCGCTAAACAAGGGCAAGGCAAATTGACCAGAAAATCCGATCATGTTTTGTGGAAGATGAAGTGTAGTATCTGGGCATAAAAGAAGTATTTCTGACATATAGTAGTCAATCCACATATACTGGAGGGGAAAAACCACCGTGGGAAACTTCTGCTCAGCATGTAGCTTTATAGTCAATATATCTTAGGAGGAGGAGACAAATAGTTTTCCACCAATGTATAATAGGAATGGGAGTTGATAAAGTGTGCACAGTGTTGAAGCATGAAATATTCAATGTTTTCTGGTGCTTATGTTTTTGGGAAAACCATTAAAGTGATAAAGATGTAATTTTAACAAACAAGTTAATGATTTTGCTGTTGCCTGACCATGTTTTTGTAATGACCCTGATTCCAAGCCATGCATTCTGATTGAGTCCATGCCATGTTTTGTATTTTGCCCCTCTTTCTTTGTTATGTCCTTTGCCTGCCATTTCCCACATTCACAGCATTACATTTAAATGTTATCACAATTTCATAAAACAAGCTATTTCCATCAGGACAGATCGAGGAATTATGTAAAGGTGATTCGTACAGATTAGAGTGAACAAATTAATGGATGTGATGGCAACCTTAGCTAAGTCTTTGGAGTTTGGACTCAACAGAGACATTATGGAGTGGAGGAGCATCTACCCTGAGCAGCAGCAGGATGAATCCCCCATTGATGCTGGGTACCGATGGTGCTGATGGCTGATGACTCTGCTGACTGATTCGGTGATGATGATGATGATGATGATGATGATGATGAATGATGAAGCTGGTGAACCTGCAAAGACTGAGTGGGTCACGGGGAGATGGAGACCGCGCTTAACAGCAGCATATATGTGATAAAGGCAAAGAGAGAATTATATCTAAAGAAACAGCGGCAAAAATGATAGCTAAGAATGTTGATGTGTCGCAGTGGTATGGGGTAGATGTGATCAGCTGATAGGACCGCTGATTTCTCAACTGGCAGCCCCACGTGATCGCATCATGAAATATGCAAGACAGCATGCGTGAAAGGAGTGAAAATAAATCACTGGCTGAAGCATGTGAAAGGAGGGCCGCCCTGACTGAACTTTTACCAGAGCTTCACTTAACATAATCAATGTCATATTATCTTTGGTTAACATTACAAGCTTTTTCTTGTAGACTTGCACCTTCATTCAAGACACAATGTGCTTATGGTCCTGAGCTAAGAGGCAACTTAGTATGTCTGCAGTTTGCATGATTTTCCTGTTTAGACCTGAGAACTTAGGGCTGTTTTTTTTTTTTTCGCTAAATGGGTAAACTTCAGAACCCCAAGTGTCTTATAAAGTGTTTCCTGTGCACAGAGGTCCAAGTCATAGTCTGCCTACTTGTGTACTAGCTCTGAATTTACTTTCCCGTAGTCAAGCTTTGTCATATTAAAACTAGAGGGTTCAAACCTCAACACTGTCCTTTTATGGAAACACATATTGTTTGCTTCACAGCGTAATTACCTATCTAATTTTTAAAGCTTTTTCTTATTTCTTAAAAGAATGGATTATATTTTTCTTTTTAAAAGATTTTGAGAAAAAAGGAAAAAAACACATTTTCACCAACACAAAAGAAGAGGCAGCCCATATCTCAATTTGGCAAAAATATGACTTAGGCAATTATGCTGTGAGGCTAACAATATCTGGAAGAATAAGTAAAAAAAAAAAAAAAAAAGCCTGGCCCAGGAGTCACAGAATTTCAACCCAGGTAGTATCTTTCAGACATTTTCATCTTCTACAGGATTCTAGGACTGCTATGGTAATATTGACAGGGGTTGAACTTGCCTGCATGTCAGCTACTTCAACAGCCATAAAAGTTACGCATCGTGAAACGTCTGCCACAGCATTGGCTGCCACAAGAATTCCCAGCCCTGAGACCTTTGAATCAAAATGGCCTCTTTTGCTCTATCATCTTTGTGACCCTAAAATTGCACACATTCACAATTAGTGCAAGTTTCCTCATTTTTTGTTAAAGAAAAGTTTGTGGTTCTTAAAAAGTCCCCCCTTTATATTCTCTTTTGCACATCTGCCACTCATCTTGCATTACAGGTGGGTAATATTGCAGGTATATAATATTGCAATTCATAGCTGTAATCGATTGTGAGAAAATCTACATAACTAATACACTGAAAAAAGTGATTTTGACCCCTAGTAAATGTTCCATATATTAATTAAGCATATTTTAATAGAAATAGGTGTGTTATTTAACTCCACTTAAAAATATTAGTAATTTCAAATAGACAACATAATAAAAATATCTAGCTTCAGATAAAAATATTTTGTGCAACCACTTACCTTAAAAAAATTATGTTCATTCAACAAAACATTTTTTTCAGTGTATTCTAAGTCTTGGTATTTGTACAAATATGTGTCAAATGACTATGTATTAACCTTTTCAATGGATCTTTGTACGTTCATGTGGCAACAGAGGGATCACTGTGTTTTTGCCTATTTAAATTTTGTTTCCATAGCAACAAGCCATGGACTCCAATCAAAATGTCCTTCTGAAAGCTCATGTAACTGTAGCATTTGAAAATATGTTCAATTCAGCGTTTGCATTCGATGCCCAAGGCATTTTGTATTTCTGGCAGACTAATGTTCCCCAAACACAAGTCAAGTAGACCTTTCCCAGACGCATGCTTGCAGCTGCTTTCTGTCTTGTGTATTGCAGGTCAAATTGTGAATATAATTTTGCTGGGAAGGTTGTTTTGTTTTAACAATAATGTTCTAGCCTGTGGGATTTCATTACGATCAGTCAAAAAATCTTTGTATACCTGATGATTATTTGCTGTAAAATGTCATACGAAAGGAGCTGCAGATGTGGAACAGAATGTTTTTTTCCCTCTAAGTGCTTAAACCATTAGAGTGGATGAATGAATGTAACCACTGCATCTCCATGGTTATCAGAGGGCATGACTCACTGCATGTTCAAGGAACAGAATAGTGCCAGACTTCTGTCATCACAGAGCTATGCCATGCCTTTAAAAATGATTTTAAAAATTGATTAATTAAAAAAAATAATAACAATAATAATAATTGAGGGTTTTATATTGGTATAAGTGCCATTTTTAAATTCAACTGGAGAGGAAAAAAAAACTAAAACTTGAATGGCTGTATGTATTGACTTTTTTAATGTTTGGTCAGCCATTTTGGCTGTCCTGCAGCTAAACCCATAATGCATTGCTCAGTACACAGGAGGCTGAGGGATAAGCCTTTTTGCAACAAAAAGCAAGCTTCAGTTTTTGGGTTCTTACTATCGATTCAATTCAGTTAAGGATTGTTCATGTCTTTATACCACTGGATAGATCTCCTTTGATATATAATAAGAATTTTAGCCAACAATAGCACCTACATCCTTCTAGCACTTAACACTTGAAACACGGAGTCTAGTGGTGTTTGAGTTATTTACTGACACAGCTTATTTTTAAAGCTCTCTGAGATAGATTTTGAAAGGCATTAATGAGGCTAATTATGAACCCCCATGTGTCCTCTTGCGCTTATCATAGTGCAATCCCCCTTGACTTTTTAGCTGCCAGCCCCCTGCATTCTGTATCTTGTCACCAGTTCATTCATTGGCTTGATGTCATTTCCTGACTGACAGCACGGCCTAATAAACATTTACTGTCATTTAAACTGTCTAGTGGCCCCTTTTTCCATCTAATCAAAATCAGTGAATAATGAAACATTGTGACACATCTTTAGACTTCTCCCATGGTCCCATCTCTAGAGCATAGCCATCCATATGCTGCTGGCTTTCCCTGCCAAACAAAGCTGTTTGTTTTTAAGAGCTTCGCCTCACCAATTCTAGTGGGAGGCAGGGACTGCACATGTGGAACAGACCGTTGTATCCTTTGTGTAACTTTGAAAAGCGCTCATCCCAGCTCTAAATATCTCTTAGTTCAGTTATAGTCTCAGAAGAATCAACACCTGAAGTGGCTGCCCGTACACTGGGCGTCCTTTGGCTATGTGTCAGGGCAAGATTGTTGTCTTTAGCCTTAACTGATGTTTAGTTGTAAGTGACCCCACTTATAAGTTTTTTTGGTCCCCAGGTTTGTGGTGAGAACTCACTCTTAATGAGTTGGACTCCACACCACCCAATATCTGATCACAAATATTGATCATGTTTAATATTTCCGACTTAAAATTGGTGCGGACGCCGCGGGTTTCTGAGCAGGCTGGGTGATGGTAGATCCTCCCTTAAAGCACCTCAGAAAACAGGAGAATTGGGAAACGTATTCTTTAGAGCCATTTAAAATCTGGCTTTTTTATCAAGTTATCAAAAGGGGGGAATAGGGCCCAAAATCAGCTGAATTGTCCTTTGATATGAGCCAGGCTTTACCAGGTTATGGATTGGAGTGGTCTTGGGTATTTAGTTACCCTTGGTTTTTATTCGCCAAATGATGGGCAAGATGAACAGGCGTTCAGGGTCGAGGACTTTCAGCACCTCGACATGCGGTCTGGGAAAGGTCCAATAGATTCAACTTCATTTATCTGCCAGGATTAAGGATCAGGATATGAACAGATGCCACTCACTCACACAAACAAGCATCCGTACACTGAAAATGCATATATACACTAACTCATGTATATGCAGAAGTAGGCGTGCAGACATGCTCATGCATACCCACCAGGCAGCCATTTTACACAGGGTACGATAAGAATAATCACTGGTCATGCGGTGGGCTTAAAGTCCTTCACAGACATGGCTGATCACCCACCTAAACCGTCAAAGCTGCACAGCATTCACCTGCATGAAGCACGGCAGCCATTTTGTGCCTGATCACTCACCAAACATGTTATGATCCTTGCAAATGAAGGAAAAACGATCAGTCAATATAACATTTATAATATATAATATTATTTTTTTATTATATTTTTTGCATATTTTTTCAGTGCCTTGTTTCTAAGATCATTTTGAATTTTTAATTCATCAGTTCTCCTCAACGTGAAAATGTGACTGATCATTTTTCCATTGTGGTCTTCAAATGAGTTGCTATTTTTCATCAGTAGAAACAGAAGGCGTAACAGTCATTTAATCGGCAACTGGGAGGGAGAGGTAGAGAGACAGTAGACTATTGAAAGTGTGATAATTTGAAAGTATGAATGAGCTTTCATGGTTTGCAGAGTAACCGGTAGAATGATAACTCACTCGCACCCACACAGATGTGGCTGCAAACAGCATGGTGACATGTCTGTTATCTCCAGCACTTTCTCTAGGCTGGGGCCAGGGTCACATGGTGTAGGGGGGGGAAGTGTCGAGAAGAAAGCAGCCCACGCGGCTGTTGTCGTGCATTTCTCAAGCTTCCCAGCGGCTTGATAGACTGTCACAGGGTGTGATGTTCCAACTGGAGCTGATGACGTGTGCTGTAGTGTTCAAAAGCGACTGTACTTTGTCTGGCACTTTCTAGAAAGACCAGTTTGTGAAACTCACTCGCTCATTTGCACGTAAACATTACTCCAGGTGAAGTGTAGGGCGGCAACCTCGTCTCTCCACCTTTGTTGGTCCAGCGCCATGACGCGAGTGCTGCTCCTGGTCTTCCCATCTGCTTCATCTCTCTCTCCACCGTCTGTCACCACGTTATCATCTGACAGCCCCTCCTTCTCGCTCGTTCCAATGTCTAATGCAGGGTGCTTTTGGTGATGGAGGCTTCTTGGCAGATTTTGGGGTCAACTCGCCTCCAGCACCTCCTCATTAAGGTGATAACCAAGCATTAAGTTCTACACCATTTAAACGGGCATTTGTTTGAGATGGGTTGGGCCAAAAGATGTGTGGAATCTGCTGGAAGCTCTAGGTTTGAAATGGGGATAGCTTCACAGTAAAATTCATATTACCGTAATTTTGCTTACCCTAAGCAACTTACAGGCATTTTTAGTGAGCAGGGGCCAGTCCCATGGTGGAGCATTGTGGGGGTTAAAGGGTCCGCAGAGATCTTCTTGTGGGTGGGAAGGACCAACTCTCCAAGTGCCAGGTAAACGCCTTTATCTCCTCACGATTGGCTGCCCACACGCTTGGTGGTGGGTGTAATTTCCTCAACAGAATGACTGTGCACAATATCAGCAGTAACGTTGACAGTATGCAACTGTGAACATTGTAATGTTCCTGCATTTTGCTCAAAACCACAAGGAAGAAGATTACGCTGTGATACTGGAGGTAGCGGTTACACCTCTGACACCAGAGAGTTCATCCTTTCTTAAAACACATTTGGTCCTTTCAAAGACTTTATTGTGTGTGCCTTAATATCGACCATCAATCCCTAAGCATCCTTTTTCATTAGACATTCACACAGAATGGCATTTACTCTACAAAATGGGCAATTTAGAGTCTTCTGATGGTTATTTATTATATTTTTACTGAAAATCATTACTTTGTATAATTGTGCGTATTTTTTCCATCTTGTCGTTTCTTCTCATGATTTTCATCATCTGATTTATCAAATTAAAAGGACTGATTGTTTTGCATATAGTTGAAGACCACAATGGAAAAATGATCAGTCACATTTTCACGTGAAGAAATTATGAATTAAAAATTCAAAACGATATTTGAAACAAAGCACTGAAAAAATTAGCAAAAAATATAAAATATATAAAATATTATAAAATATAAATATAATAATTATATATAATATGTAAAATATACAAAAATGCAAAATGTGGGTTCTGATTGTTTTTCCTTTGTGGTCTTAAGTTGTGTTCTTTGCATGATGGCTCAAGTCAAGGCCCTGGTTTACTGACCAAGTGCACATTCAAATCACACTAGCCAGTAATTTTTTCACAATATAACATAGATAACATAGCAAATGTTGAAACTGAGAAATTTTACAATTTCATTTCAGATTTGATGGCTGCTACAGGTCTCAAAAAAGTTGATAGAGTGGCCTGTTTACTATGGTATAGCATCTCCTCTTGTTTTTAGCACAGAGTGGAGGTGTCTGGGAATTGAGGAGACATGTTTCTTGAGTTTAGCCATTGGAATTTGATCCCAACCTTGTTTAATACAGGCTTCCAGCTGCTGGAGAGTTTTGGATCTTCTTTGACGGACTTTTCGTTTAATTATGCGTCAAAAGCTCTCAATCGCTGAAAGATCAGGACGGCAGACAGGCCTTCCCTGGAATAGATGTCACCTGGAGGGGAGCATATGTTGCTCTAAAACCTTTATATACCTTTCAGGATTCACAGTGTTTTTTCACACATGCAAGTGTCCCACACAATATGCATTAATGCATCCCCATATCATCAGAGATGCTGGCTTTTGAACTGAATGCTGATAACAGGAAGTGCGGGAAAATGGTAAATGGACTGCATTTATATAGTGCTCTCTAGTCAAATGATATGACCACAAAGCGCTTTACAACTTTTTGCCTCTCAGTCACCCTGATGTCGGAGGCTGCCATGCAAGGCGCCACCCTGCACATCAGGAGCAGTGCAGGGTTCAGTGTCTTGCTCAAGGACACTTTGACACGTTCTCTGGAAGAGCCGGGGATCTAACCGGGAACCTTCTGATTCCTGGGCCACCCGCTGAGCCATGCCGCCCCATGATCTTTCTCTTCTTTAGCCTGGAGGACACAACGCCCATGATTTCCAACAAGAATGTCAAATTTGGAGTCTTCTGACCACAGGACACTTTGCCACTTTGCTACAGTCCATTTTAAATGAGCCTTGGCCCACAGAACACGGCAACACTTCTGGATCATGCTCAACAATGGCTTCCTTTTTGCACGATAGAGTGTTAGGAGGCATCTGTGGATGGCACGGCGGACTGTGTTTACAGACAGTGGTTTCTTGAAGTATTCCTGGGCCCATTTAGTAATGTCAATGACAGAATCATGCCAGTGAGTGATGCAGTGGCATCTGAGGGCCCGAAGATCACGAGCAACCAGTAAAGGCTTCGGCCTTGTCCCTTAAGGACAGAGATTTTTCCAGTTTCTCTGAATCATTTGATGATGTTATGTACAGTCAATGATGAGACCATCAAAGGCTTTGCAATTTGATGTTGACGAACATTGTTTTTAAAGTATTCCACCATATTTTTAATGCAAGCATTCACAGATTGGAGAGCCTCTGGCCATCTTTACTTCTGAGAGACTCAGCCTCTCTAAGACATCCCTTTAATAGCCAATCATGTTACACACCTGATGCCAGTTTACTTAATTACTTGCTTAATGTCCTTTCAGCTGATTTTCTTGTATATTAATCGCTTTTTCAGCCCTTTTTGCCTGTGTCCCTACTTTTTTGAGACCTGTTGCAGCCAGAAAATTTGAAATAAGCTCATTTTGTGGATGAAATTGTAAAATGTCTCAGTTTCAACATTTGAAATGTTATCTATGTTCTATTGTATATAAAACATTGGCTCATGTGATCTGAAAGTCATTGCCTTTTGATTTTATTCACAATTTAAACTTCGTCCAAACTATTTTGGAATTGGGATTGTAAATGTTATCACAGTCTGTGTGGAGTCCTCGTGGAGTCTGTGTGCACTGTTTGCATTCAGCTCAAATTTTGTAAGCACATGGATGCCAATGTTCAAAATGCAGGATGGCAAGAGAAGATGAAATGGTGTATTACAACATTTTAATAATATAGTATTTACAGTATTGTTTTTTGTCAATATAATATTCATGAAAGAAGCACTACCTGATTGGCTGATAAAATGTTCCTGATGTTAGCTATTATGCTAACATTAGTCAGTTACCTACAGTAAATAACTTGTAACTGTGAGCCCTTCTTGCAAATCAACATCACAAGAAAATGACACATATTAACATTTCAGAAAGTTGTGATTAGGGGAAGTGATTATTTCATGAATCTAAATGAGTTTTCCTCTGCCAGCCTGGATTTTGTAAATTCTTTGCATGATTCTGCGTACCACAAATGCACATGCTTGGAAATGGCACTCTACTGGTCACAATTGCCACAATGAAATCCTAACACTCCAGCGTTGACTACATCCATGTAGACACGCAGCCATTAACACAAAAATTGAGTATACTGTTAGAACACCTAAACATTCCTCATCCACAATCGGGGAGATTATGCATTTCAGTCTACCCGGGCCTTTAGCACACTGTTTCAGTACACAACATACAGTATAATGAGGATCAATTCTTTCAGGAGTAAGGGTCACACTTAAGATGAAATTTTGCTCATAAAGGCTTTATACTGCATGTGTAATGCCTTCATAAATGAGATATAATGTCTTCACATTTCATACATAAACAAATTTCATGCTTTGTAAAGGGTGAAATAATATCTCCTTATTCAGCATGTGATGCTAGTGGCTAAATGCTATTAAGAGTGACATCATCACCAAAGGGACATTGTCATTGTCACATCTGTCATCACATGTTGAATAAGGATGTGTCATTTTACCCTTTGCATAGCAAGGCATTTGCTTATGTGAGATTTATATTTATATTATGTTTCCTTTATGAAGGCATTATATATGCTGTATAAAGCCTTTCCTAGCTACACTTCATCTAAATTTTGACCAAAATAAGTATAGATTTCAGTGCCATCAAGATCCCCATGTCTACGGCTCTGAAGTTCTTAGCGCTGTGACTGGCACACAGCTCTGATCCAAACTGTAAGCTACGCAGCTCCCACAAATACTTTGTAAAAGTATATTTCAGCAGAAACAGAAATTGCCATCTCAGTGTAGTTTGATCAGTGTTGTCTTGGTGACAGGCAGACTTGGATCACTGTGGTCATCACACACACAAATACAGACACACATGCTCAAGCACTCGCGCTCGCGCACACACACACACACACACACACACACACACGCAGAGTGCACACATGCTCACAAGCTCTCAACACTCTCTGCCACACTGATGTAATGTAATCTTAAAAAAACTGACTTCACAGACATTCATTTCACAGATATTCAGACTTGAGAGAACTGCTCCCTCAAGTCTTTCATGAAACTAGGAAAAAAAATTTCATGAAAAAATTAGTTGAACTCTTTTCTCCATAATGACTACATATGACGCCTTAATTCTCTTCTCCAAAATAACTTCATATGACGCCTATAATGGACCTTTTTTCCTAGCCTCCCCATTGATTGAAAATGGGAGTATCCCCAAGGCATCAAATGTCATTTTCAGATATGGCCAGGGTTGTCATTTGTAGTCATTATGGGAGGGGGGGGGGGGGGGGGGGGGGGGGGGGGTCCTATAGAGAAGAGAGATAAAGATGCTGAAAGCTCAGTGTAGTCAATTTTTACCTGCTACTCAGAGGTCAAAGGACGGTTATTTATGCATTTTTCAAAAGGGATGATTTAAACAAGACTCTAACATTAGAAATCGCCTTCAGAGGTAAATGTGAATCCTGTGATTTGCACAGTTTATTCTGTCGGTTTCTATTGTTGCCAAGGCTACCATCCACTTACCATTTCAAGGCAAGCTTTTCTTTTCTCTCAAGAAAAGCGTTAAGCGCTAGTTTCCAGATTGTCGGTCAGTATGGTGTCGGTCAGTATGGTGAAGGGTGTTCATTTTCTGACCAGCACATGGCAGGCACAAGTCCTACGTATTTGAGTGAAACATCTATATCGCGCTGCTAATAAGTCACTCTAGGGGGCACAAGATTAGTATGTGGGTTGTTCTGCACAAATCCCAGTTGAGTCTTGCCCTTGAGCTGGCAACTTTGACAGCACCTCTGTAATACTGTATTTGTCTGCTTTGTGCTGTTTGTTACTCTGCAAAATTTGTTTGTTTTTCGTAACTGTTCTGGAACATTCTGTCAGTTAATTACTGGGCTTGCCAATGTGCTGACATGATTTGCAGAGGATCCTAGCGATCACGAAACACTGTTGCTCCAATGCAGTGCCAATATTAGAAAGACTGAAGAAAAGACATTTCATTAACATATGAGAACATGTGAAGAGTTTGTTTCCAGAATGAGACAAGTGCCAAAATTACAAAAAATTGAGATGATACCATAGAGCGTAGCCCTGTGCTTCTTACACATGGCACAAAAAATCCATTTTTGAAATTCATACTATAAGGTGTATTTTTTCATGGTTAACATTTGTGTTTTTCTATAAAAAGCAATTGGCCACAACATAGAAAAAGCTGATTTACTCAAAATGAGTGAAATGGATATATTGCGTTTTGGAAAACAAACTCTTCACATGATGCCAGTATATAAATATCGAAGGTATCAATGGACAGAAAAGATTCTCAACAGTTCCAAGATCTCATTTGGACATGACCATCCATTTTGATGTCTTGCTGTTGGGAAGTATGGTTCACTCTTTGTCTTATTCAGGCACAATTCCCTGCATTCTCTGGCCCCTGCAAGTCTGCTTCCGCTGAGTTATAATGCCCTTGTTAGTTTGATAAGTTATAATTCCCCACTGCTGTAGGCCAATCCAATGGCTTATGCAACTGAAGAGACACTGTATATCCAACCCCACCCCCCACCCCCCAGGTGGATTTGTCTGACATCCATTCACACATCCTGAGCACTTGGGAGCTTCACTGCAGAGCCAGAGGAGTTTTGACTGACACATGGTAACCATGGAGACTACAAAGGTGCTATTACAGCTCTCAAGAATGGCACCCTGATACCTCCGATACCTGAAGCAATGCGCAGCCCTTTAATTTCCAACATCAGAAGCATTGTGTACAGCTAGCAGCATTTTACAACGAAGTTAATGTTACACTATTGGCATACGACTAAAAGGCATGTTGCATTGTAAATGTTGCGGCAGACACTGTGACAATGTCATTTGAGGAGGCCAAATCAGACTGTACAGTGGCATGCCTAAAACCGATCTTATGTGCCTCTTATTGCTAGAGGATGACAACTTGAGGCACTCCGAGAGTCCAAACCTCCGCTAAGTCAGCACAGTGAAAATCTTGCTGAGTGAACACAGCAACATAGGATTTCAAGATGGCTCTCATGGTGGCCATATTGTGTAATGCAGGACATTCTAAAATGATAGGTTCCGTCCCTGATGCGAGACCAATCACCCCACAAAATGTGAGTGATGTCACCGGGAGTAAAGTTCAGTCATCGCATGTATTAGGATTTCAAGATGGCTGACGTGGCGGCCATATTGTTTGACCTATCACAGTCAAAATCAATAGGGTCCATCCCTAATGTAATCGCAACCCCTCCACAAAATGCCTGAAATATCCGTTCCTTACTTTTTGAGTTATCTTGTACACAAACAGACGGACAGTCAAACCAGCGCCGGCCAGAATATAAACTCCTTAGCAGTGCTAAAAAGCAAACAGTATCTTCATCATTTACCTATAAAGCAGGGGCTGAGGTCACAATTTTTTGAACAATCCATAGCATTCAAAGTCAGTATAAATATTCTGCACTCTACCCTTGTCATGCTGTACTGTACAAGATGCACTGTAGTTAGACACCCTTTTTTGTCAGTTAGTTTTTGAATTTGCTAACTGAGAGCAGTTACGGTCACAGAATTGCTTATAAATATACATACCACAACTTTAATGTTATGTAACTGCGAACGTGGATTATCAGCCTGAAGGAGACTCGCCCGCTTATGTGAACACCTATTGATCTAAAAGCATCTTATGTGTATATCAAATTATGAGCTAGCCTGTCTGTTTAGTCTCTGAGGATTGGCATGACAGGATACAGGTTTAGACAGCTCACAGCGCACTTCGAACAATCCAATCACTGATAGTGCTGAAGGGGATAGCTAACCTGTGATGGGTACTGGCAGTGGACGCCAAGAGCAGCGGCCAGAAATAAAAAGCAACATTCACAGCGTACTGAGAGACTAAAAACAGATAAAAATAACAAGACTCGCGCTACCAACGGACCTGCCGCCGTCCGTGGTAGAAAACAGGCGAGCTTGAGGAAAACAAAAGAAAAGGGAAATAAACCAAAGATTCCCTTACTCACTAACACTGATCCTGATAAGCAACTGAATGTCTGACAATAACTCTCTAGAGACCTCACCGGCTAAAGCGCCAAAGAAGAACCGACACTCGGAGCGAGGCGAAATAGGAGCTCAATAGGGAGCAAAACGATATCGTCCCGGACGAGAGCAACAAACAGCTCTCAAAGCTCCCAAACCATGACATAACCGAAGGACATACCTTCCCACGGCGATGGGCCTGTGTCTCATCGGCTTAATTTTCATTTATTTCTGTGTCTCTAACCAGCTGACCTTAGATACGGGGAGTCAGATGGGGAAACTGATGATATAAGCTCCAAAAACACAAATACAGCAATGTGCAGCGCCATTGATTGGTTGTCCTCACACATATTATACGTTTTGATTGTGAATGCAAAGTTGATTCTGGTGGGGAGCTGGGAGTCAGCTTGTGGTAGCTTCAAAAATAACTTTACAGGAACTTGGTAAGTTTTGGACCCTTACTGGCTTTTGTGTGAGCATGCGTGCATGTGTGTGTGGGTGGTGTGTGTGTGTGTGTATTTACCTACCCTTGTGGGTACAAAATGTCCCCACAAGACATAGAATTCCAGATGTCTTTATCCATATTGGGACATTTTCAGGTTCCCATAGGAAATTGAGCTATTTTATGCTTAGGGGTTTAGGCTAGGGTTGGGATAAGGTTAGAGTTAGGGTTAAGTATGTACTGTCAAGAGTTAAGGTCAGGGAAAGGGGTTAGAGAATGAATGCTAGTCTATGGAATGTCCCAACAAGACATGAAACTCCGACATGTGTGAGCATGTGTGTGTTTTTGTTTCTATATTGTGCTGGGGACCAAAATACCTCACAAAGATAGTAAAGTCTGAGAAACCATGCCTCGTAAGGACCTTTTCTGGATGTGTGTGTGTGTGTGTGTGTGTGTGTGTGTGTGTGTGTGTGAATTTTATAGAGGCTAGGTACCTTTTGAAGCAACTGAAATTCTATCCCCCATTGCTGCTTGGCTCAAAGCCCAGTTACTACCACTGGGCCAGCAGCTCTTCCACACCTGAGTCACTGTATGAAAGCAGATAAGAGGCCTAAGTCATTCACAGCTGTGAAGCTACACACAGCCTGCGAGGTGCAGCACTGTGATTCAGAGACCAGGATAAGATACACTATATCCCGGAGCAGTTAAGCCCCAGTGCAGCGTAGTTTTTTGGCTTTCAATTACTAGCAGACAGTCTCTCAGGTTAACCCGCTGGTGTACAACACATTGATGGCCTCATGCAAGAAGGGCGTAAGTGGCATTTTACAAATATTACAGGAGAGCCAAAAAAACTGCGACAACACCACCTGTTAGCTATATGCGAAACTATCCATGATAGAAGTACAGTACTTGGCAACCTACTGGGATGCCTACGAGACATTTTCATAATTCTTCGTAATTTGGAGGATAATTAGCAAAATGCACTTAAGCCCATTTATCATGGGCAAAAATGACCATTTCAATCACAGCTGCACCAATGTGAAAAAGGCATTTTAACCCCTTTAGTATAGGAATTAAGACTCTAGACTTAGGTCAGGAGATCAGCTAGTCTCAATTATTCCAAAACAACCAAAAATGTCACTTACGCCCTTCTTGCATGAGGCCATCGATATTCAGTTCTGTATAATACACAACAAAAATGCACCCATTTACAATGCAACTATAATATATTACGATATAATTTGGTGGGCAATTCACTGGCAACAATGTGGTTTATTATCCCGGATGTAAGATATTCATTTAATTACATTTTTTTTTAACAAATGAATACATTAATACTTCTTTCTTACTTCATGAAGCTGAGTCACTTTTGAAATATTATATTATCGTCATTTAACAGAGTATTTGTAGGCCACTGCTGTTGGCTCCCATGCCGTGCATCAGAGGGTTAGGACAGCGAGAGGTTCGGATTAAGTGTGTGAGTAATGTTCTGGAATACATTCCCCCGGGACCTCAAGCCTCTGTTTTTCTCTCTTTTGTTTGGATGGTCAGAGCTGTTTGTTTCCCCTGATGAGGTTTTCTTTCCCGATTAGGCCTACACTTTCAATTCTTCTCTCTGTCAAGTCGATGCAATTTTTTCTTCCCTCCTTTGCTCAGGGGGATGCTCCCAGACCTTCTGAAATTATAAGTAGGACTGCACAACAAGGAATGCCATTAAGGAGAAGATTTGAGAGGGGCTGATGGTTAGCATTTGCATTGACTGAGAGTACTCCCTTTCTTTTTACCTCCGCCAACGAAGTTGGGGAGGAGGTTATGTTTTTGCCCCTGTCTGTCCATCTGTCTTCCTGTTTGTGAACAACAGAACTCAAAAAGTAATGCATGGATTTGCCTGAAATTTTGTGGGTGCATTGCTATAACATCAAGGATGAACCCTATTGATTTTCACCGCGATCAGTGAAACAATATGGCCGCCACGGCAACCATTTTGAAATCGTATGACACGCAATCACAGAACTTAGCTCCCACTCGCGAAGATTTGGGTTGTGCTGCCTTGGCGGAGGTTTGTACTGTATGAGTGCCTCTAGTTTGCTTTTGTGAACACCTACTCTCGGAAAGTAACAAAACATTATTTAAGTTATAAATTCACAAGACTTTGTACAAAGATGTTCTCTCTGAGAACAAATAGTTCACTTTTACAAGCAAAGTAAAAAAAAACCAATTTGTTTCATGCTGTTGGGTGGGGAAACAGTAGTTATGAGTGTCAGCAGGACCAACAGAACTAGAGCAGCAACCGGTAGAATGCTGAATTCATTTTCTATTCAGTCAAATTAAGTGAAATTAATTCATGAGTTCAACAAAAAAAGGTGTTATGACTACTTCTTAATTTATGGATCGGATTTAAGATTAAGCTAATTTGGGAGGCGCGGTAGCGCAGTGATCAAGTAGGCTTAACTGGAGATTGGAAGGTCATGAGTTCAAGCCCCAGCCACGGCCTTTTTGGGTGTGTCCTTGGGCAAAACACTTCACTCCCTCACTCCACCAAGGTGTATAAATGGGTACCAGCAAATAGTCAGGGAAACTTCACTAAGAGCTGAGAAGAGTACCTGCGATGGACTGGCATCCCATCCAGGGAGAGTAGTAATACTCCTAGTCGCTTCATGCCACAGAAACCGGGGTTAAGCACCGGGCCGATGGGTCACAAGGCTCAAAACAGGCTTACTTCTATTTAAGATAATTTAATGGGTTATATTAAATTAAAATATTATACTTTGTATAATAATAATATTTAATATAATATTCCTTAAAATAATTTTAGAACAGCCAAAATCACTATCACAGAGGCCAGTGCAGAAAAGAACAGGATAAAAACTCAGTGATTGCATGCATGTGCCAGAAATGGTATTTTTGATTTCAGGAGGCAACTAATTATTATTATTTATTATACACTGACCAAAACTTCCAAAGCGACACTCGGGTTTATTGCAACACATGTCATTTTCTTATGATAATATTTGTTATGTATTGTTAAATTTAAGATTCAAAACAAAAACACAGTTTTAGAGTCAGGCATGAAGAACAGATTTTTCCTGGTTTCTAATTCATTGCATGAGTTGAAAGCTTAATTCTGGATCACCGAAGTCAGTATCTTGTATGGCCTCCTCTGGCGTCACACACAGCCTGGATTCTGCGATGCATGGAGTCAATCAAATGCCGAATTTGAGCCTGTGTGATGCAGTCACACCTGGAGTGCTTGACGCAACTGTTGGACTGTGGCTGGTCCTGGATCACGCATTCTCACCCGGCGATCCAGAATATCCCATAGATGTTCTATGTGGTTTAAATCTGGGGAATACGGAGGCCAATCAAGACACTGAACATTATTCTGCCTCAGGTAGTCCTGACAGACTCTGGCGACATGTGGTCTCGCGTTATCCTGTTTCAGCGTTAGGCGATAGCGATGGACGAGTGGAACTGCAACAGGGGTAAGGATGTCATCACAGTAACAGGCTGCACTAAGGTTTCCATCGATGAAACTGAGGTATGTCTTGTGTCTACTGCTTATTCCAGCCCAAATCATCACACTGGGTCCCCCCCAGCGGTCACGCTACAGGATGGTAGTGTCAATATAACGTTCCCGTTGCCTACACCATACACGCAGTCTTTCGTCAGAAACACTCAACGTGAACCTCGATTCATTGGAGAAGAGCATCTTGTTCCACCTGAGAGCATTCCAGCCCAAATGTGCCCTTGACCATCGCAGACGGACACGGCGACGTGCAGGAGTCAACACCAAACCACGGCGGGGACGTCAGTTGTGCAAGTAGGCTTCACGCAGGCACTTGCGTACGGTTTGGTTGCTAATCCAGTTCTGGTGACGACCTCTGGTCTGAGCAGCAGTGACTTTAGCTTGCAGGTAGCGATTGCGCAGGTGCTGGAGGCCAATATAGCGATCCTGCTGAGGGGTGGTGACACGTGGTCTGGGGGCACGTGGTCGATCACCGGTGCTTCCTGTTTCATTATACCGGCTCAAGAGACGTGATATGGTCGACACGTGGACGCCCAGGTTCCTTGCAACCCGTCTTTGCGACATTCCACCAGTGAGCATACCAACGGCTCGCTCTCGCTGATTTTGACCTGGGTGCGGCATGGTCACACGTTGACCCAGGATAATGCAAAGGAATATTTCAGTTTCCCATTACTACGTCTATTTATTGACCAAATTCTCGAAGGATTAGTCAATGAGTTCTACTCAACCTAACGGGATAGGCCAAATTCTAAACAATGTGCAATCAAGCGGAAGGAGCTGCCCACAGAACAAAATCAAAACAATTTTCTGAGCTTTTAAGTTGTAGTTGATGTATCATGGCTCAAAACCAATATCCCATTTTATGCACACCAAATATTTCAAAACTGTATGTGTTGCATTGGAAGTTTTGGTCAGTATATAAAAACATGTTCATTAAAGAAATTGTATTATATGTAGAACCATGTATGAATGATATCAGTTCCTATTCCAGTTTAATGACTAATTGTACATTGAAAGCAGTCTAAATATTATTAACCTGTCATGTCAACAGTTGATGACAATATTCAAGTTGTAAAAGAAAATGAAGTCTCAGTGATCCAAACTTATGACAACATTATAGATATGTTGCGCATTGCCATAATCCTGGGGTGAATGCCTTTCCCCTCCTATTCAGTGACTTTTGTATGTCTATCAGAAGCACTGTTTGTCACCTTTGGTTTCCGACTTTTGTGGTTTCCCACTCCCTGGCTGTGTCTCATTTCATGGTTATTTTCTTATGGCCCTGTGGCGTGTATTGAAACCCCCAGCTATGAGCTGCAAGTTGCTGGATTGAAATCTGCTATTTTTGCTTAGAACCAGTCAGTTTCCCTAGTGGAAGCTCTTTGTTTTTATCAAGTTTTATGTAATTATTAATCGTTGAAATTCATTATTGAGTGTTACATAGTCTTTAATTACAGCAATTTGCAGTAATTATATTTTAAGAATTCAACTACTAGTTATCTCTGAGAATTGGTTTGACTGTCTACATAAGACTATTGCTAGGTTTATATGGCTAGAAAAGAAGGCAAGATGCTCATAATTGAGACTATCTAGCTCCAATCAGAAAGGGGGCCTCCAATTGCCCAACTTCTATCATTATTACTTTGTATTTGGGTGTCAACAAATAAGGCAGTGGTTCGATTCAACAATGAATAATGAATAAGACTGGGTGCAAATTGAAATGGTTACTAAGGAGAAAATTTTGATATAGGACCAAAAAGCCAATACTTCAATCAAAACCTAAGGAAATTGTACATAGCCAAATAGAAACATCCTTTGAAATATTGTAATTAAGCAAAAAGGTTTTGGGTATTAATTCAGTTTCTTCAGGAATTCAACTATTATAAAATAACCCTAGTATAATGGTAAAAAAAAAAGAATTCACTGGATTAAAAGGAAAGAAAATGGGATTGCTGGTGTTCATGCTGATGTTCTGAGCTCATTTCAAATTTGACGGCTGCTACATGTCTCAAAAAAGTTGGGACAGGGGCCTAATTACCATGGTGTAGCATCCCCTCTTCTTTTTAACACAGACTGGAGGTGTCTGGGCATTGAGGAGACAAGTTTCTTGTGTTTAGCCATTGGAATTTGATCCAAACCTTGTTTAATACAGGCTTCCAGCTGATGGAGAGTTTTGGATCTCCTTTAAAGGAATTTTTTTTTTTATTATGCACCAAATGTCCTCAATTGGTGAAAGAGCAGGACTGCAGGAAGGCCAGTTTAGCACACGGACTGTTCTACTACAAAGCCATGCTGTTGTAATACTGCTGCAGTATGTGGTTTTGCATTGTCCTGCTGAAATACACAAGGTCTTCCGTGGAATAGATGTCATCTGGAGGGGAGCATATGTTGCTCTAAAAGCTTTATATACCTTTCAGCATTCATGGTAATTCTTAAAACATGCAAGTGTCCCACACCATATGCACTAACACATCCCCATACCATCAGAGATGCTGGCTTTTGAACTGAATGCCGATAAAAGGAGGGGTGGTCTTTCTCCTCTTTAGCCCAGAGGACACAACGCCCATGATTTCCAACAAGAATGTCAAATTTGGACTTGTATGACCACAGGACACTTTGCCATTTTGCTAAAGTCCATTATAAATGAGCATTGGCCCACAGAACATGGCAGCGCTTCTGGATCATGCTCAACAATGGCTTCTGTTATGCATGACTGAGTTTTAGGTGGCATCTGTGGATGGCACGGCAGACTGTGTTTACAGACAGTAGTTTCTTGAAGTATTCCTGGGCCCATTTAGTAATGTCAATGACAGAATCGTGCAGGTGAGTGAAGCAGTGGGCCCGAAGATCACGGGCATCCAGTAAAGGTTTTTGGCCTTGTCCCTTACGCACAGAGATTTTTCCAGTATATCTGAATCTTTTGATGATGTTATGCATTGTTGATGATGAGACCTTCAAAGCCTTTGCAATTAGATCTTGACGAAGATTGTTTTTAAAGTATTCCACTTTTTTTTATGCAAGCCTTCACAGGTTGGAGAGCCTCTGGCCATCTTTACTTCTGAGAGACTCGGCCTCTCTAAGACATCCCTTTTATAGCCAATCATCTTGCACACCTGGAGCATATTAACTGAAATTCTTGCAAAATGTTATTTCAGCTGATTATTTTATGTATTAATTGCTTTTTCAGCCATTTTTTGCCTGTGTCCCAACTTTTTTGAGACCTGTTGCAGCCAGAAAATTTGATATAAGCTCATTTTATGGATGAAAATGTAAAATATCTCAGTTTCAACACTTGAAATGTTATCTATGTTCTATTGTAAATAACATATTGTCTCATGTGATCTGAAAGTCATTGCATTTTCATTTTATTCACAGTTGTATCCTGAAACCCATTGACCGGCAATTGGCAGCCAAGTTTAACCTATGACATCGGTACTGAAAAGTGCTCTCTTCCTCTGAAGTTCCATCCTCACCACTGTTTGGGTTCCGCCCCCAAATATTACTGTACTGTTGTCAATAAACCTGACGATTGGATTATACTCTGCCTCTGCATTTCATTCCCTGATCTGGAATGTGACACCATATATAGAATAATAATGTGTTTCAGGAGGTACTCAAAGGATATGAGAGTGCTTATTAGCTTTTTTAGATGAGTCTATACATGCATGTGTGTGTGTGTGTGTGTGTGTGTAAAACACAGTATATTTGCAACACGTACAAGACTTTAACTGCATATAAATACTGTATATCATATCTGAAACATTACAAGACTGTTTTGTTTATGAACGCCTAGGAGAAGCGAGTAGAGATGGGAAGTGAGTCAGTCTTTTATGTAATCCCAGATTTCAATCCACTCCCAAGACAGTGGAGCACAAGAGATTCCAATGCAACTGAGCAGGACCGACAATCAGAGATTTAAAGCCACTGGAATTCAGTGTAGGCCGGTCAGACAGGAAGGTACCGAATCCACTCAGCTGGGTTGACATCCTGTGAAACCAGAACTTTGCAGAGTCTTTCTAAAAGATGGTGGTGAATGCACTTGTTTATCCCTCACTGCTAACCTGGCTCTAACATCAGCATGCAAAGCAGACTATAGCAAAAAGCTATTTCATAAACCATTAATCCCAAACTCCAAAGTTTGCAACCCAGCTGTATCCATTAAAAAGAAAGAGGGATATTATATGAATTATCATTTATTTCATTTGGCAGACAACATTTTGCAAAAGAAAAATTAACTCGAGAATACAAATATTTCTGAATAAATATTGTGAGGACATGATCGAAGACTTTTCTCAACATGTGATTTCACTTAAGAACGCCCGCAGATTCCAATGCTCTCTGGGCTTAAATGGGCGGGAAGCAGAATCTGCGTGCCTACTTTAATTGGAACACGGGATAAAATGTTGTTGAAGACATCACTGCCTCCCCAGGGTAGCGTCACAATCCCCGCTTGAAATATTGTTTAACTGTGCCACCTAGTGGATGTGAAAGTACTCCTCTTCAAAGTTCAAAAATGCAGGACACCTTGGTTGTGGCAATTTAACGCATTGCATGCCAAAAATGCCGCCAAGTCTTATCCAGACGCCCATTTAAAGTACATTAAATTATTTTCCATCAACTCAGTCAGAATAGTGAGGTGTCACTGGCTCAGCCTGTGTGGACAAATGCAAGATTAAAATGACTGGATAATAAGCGTATGGTAGCAGCTTCCCTCAAAATTTAGTGCAGTCTCACACATAATATTGAATAGAGTAGCCTACACGAGGCAAAGCTATACCGTTTGGCATTTAGATTGACTTCTTCAGCTGATTCCAAATGTAACAAGGTGTAGCTTCGCATTGATCAGACACCAAGACTAGACACCAAATCCAAAATAACAAGTTAAAAAACATTGAAATGTGATACATAACCAGTGTTTTTAATGCTTTATTATGAATGTTTTATTTTCATCTAGGCCTATTTAGCCCCTCATATTCCACTAAAAGGTATGAAACAGTAGCCTGGCAGAACCAGCCTCTGCTACTTCGCTGTGCTTCGTACACAGAGTCTGGTCAGTCATCATTGACAAGTGTTTACTCCCTGGTGGGTGGGCACTTGTCAGAAGTTTAAAATCATCGGTGTACCGTAAACTAATCACTAACATTTGTCGATGACGTATGTTATGCGCCGGCCCAGCCGCCAAGAACTTCGGCTCTAAACACAGTCCTTCATACCAGGAATACAGCGAAATCAAACTGATCAGTACATTAAAGTTAATACTGTACCCATACATATGCCCATCTACCAAATTTTAGCCTTCACTCATTCACTTGAAAGAACCAAAGATGCTCTTTCTGTTCTCCTTACAAGAAACAAACTGAAACCGTACAGGTCCATGGCACTGGTCCGACCTCCCATTGGTTTGACCTCCCATTAGTTCCCTTGCGCGATGAATAAACACACATGCCCCCCCCCCCCTTGTGTGTGTGTGTGTGTGTGTGTGTGTGTGTGTGATGTGCGTTTCTGAGAGCTCTCTCTCTCTCTCTCTGTCTGTGGTCGATTTAGTCGGAGTAACGGGAGGTCGGACCAATGGGAGGTGGGACCAATTGGGTCATTTTGTCGGAGGAACGGGAGGTCGGACCAATGGGTCGTCGGACCAATGGGCAGCTACCAACCATACTTGCGCTAGCATCATACAGAGCTCACTATCTAACTTCGTAGAAACACAGTTTGGCTCTAAGCGTTTGGCTGTCTCAGACAACAATTTCATTCATGGATAATGACAACATAACACTGAGACAGCGAATAGGTCTTGTGACAAGAACAAAAACAGGGCTTTTCAAAAGTTGGCTGCTAACTTGCATTGCCTGAGAATTTTACACTATTTAACTCCAGAAACGACAAGCTAGCTGAGGTGGTTCGGCTGTCTCTCACAGAGATGAATAGGGTGCCTGTTTCATGCTGGCTGTAAAGTAGATATGACAATCTGTAGGGAGTAGCACTACAACATCATTTCCATTCAAAAAACCAACCAAACATTCATCTTGTTGTGGCTTTAAGTCCCTGATACCCGGGATTTTCTCCACGACAGAGCGAATGGCCTCCTGTGTGTCTATGACCGTAGCCATTGTTGATTTTGGAAACTACAATTTCAATCTCAGCGCAGCTGCTACATTGTGGCTCTTGGCCACGCCTATTGTTCGTTGGTTGGTCCGGTGTACTTTCTGCCGAGGTAGAGGCAGAGCTCCGAGTGACCAGAGTGAGTACTGAAGCGAAATGAAATTAAGCAGAAGTACGACGACTGGCGGAGTCAGGCTAATGAAACAGCCCTTCAAAACTAAATGTCCAAATGTTATTCCAGCAGCCTATACTGCACCACAAAAAAAAAAAACGCAAATTTGCAATGGCTGTAACTACACACATTCAAGCATCTGCGCAGTTTTTCATGACAAAGGTTCATGTGTTATGAAATGGGGCCTATGATATATAGGGGGTGGGGAACCGCCGCCAAATTTACAGTCTACAGGAGAAGTTGGATTTACGCAGCTCTGGAAACGCAGGTGGTTTTTGCCTTCAAAGAGCCTCATGACAAAACTGACCAATAAGAAACATATTTTACGCATCATGTGGTTCATTGAAGGCCAAAATTTCCGTCGCTGCAAGTTCCGCATCAGTCGGATCGCACCTAAAAGTAAGCCGGCTGCGCGAGATTCCAGAAAAATTATGCGAGAATCTTGCCGAAGTTGTGCGATAAGCCCTCCAAACTCCGCGGTAGCTGCAGCCATCTCGGGGTATGGAGGGCTGATCGCGCAACTTTGGCAAGATCCTCGCGTAGTATATATTGTCTCCAAACCCAATCATATATTCTGTTCCAAAAAATTTGACTTCATTACAAGAGTAGAAAAGGTGTTCCTGAGATTCAATTTCATCTTTACAAAATGTACATGTTATCATCCAAATTAAATCTGAGTCTCAAAAATTCTTTACAGGGATAAATATCATTATGAAATGTACTTCCTTCATCTTGGGAAATATTACATAACTGGTTCTAATTTTGACAGTTTCCGTTATGGAAAACTTTGGAGATAACACTTTATCTAATAGGCCTATTAACAGTTTCCCGTTTCCGCTGAAGCTATGTCATCTGCCCCTTTTGCCAGTGAGAGTGGGACAAATAAGCCCTCACAGTATGTTACAGTTACAATTACAGTTAACACTGAACTAACTACTTTGCAAACAAACGTTGATCAAAATCCACAGTTGCTTTGAGTCCCAAGTGGATTTGACGACTAAGGCACCAGCGTCAGGAGAGATTTGTTTCCGCGTACCGTAGCAGTAGCATAATCCGCCGTTGCTGAAAATCCCTAATGTCGTTGCGATGGCAGCTGGACTGTCGTATACACACGGCTAGCCTCTCCGTTGGGCTAGCCCCTCCACTCGTTCCCGGCGCCGTCGGTGCTCGCTCCGTGGAGGTGAGACTCCGGTTGGTGACGGCTCGGTGAGGGCCCGACGTTCCAGCGCTTCACTCGGACTACAGTAGTCTATTTTCTTCTTCTTGTGGATTTAATTGGCCTTAATTTTCAATTAAAGGTGCATTACCGCCACCTACCGGACTGGAATATGGAGCAGTAGAATGGCTGACAAAAAAAAAAAAGAAATCCTCTCCATTAAGTCCGTTTCCCTCAGGTACTTAAATGTTTATAACTACTTTTCATCTCGACTCAACACCCAATCCATCCTACTCAATTAATGGCAACTAAACAAAATTATTCAGGGGATATCTGATTCTCACTCCCCCCCAAACCCCTTTTCTAACATTTCCTTGATATCTTCTCCCTTTACATCAGTGATCACCAGAAACTCCCGGGCTGCATGCACAACCAATTTAATTCTATCAGTCTTCGACTCCATCTCGCTCGCACAATTGATCACCATTGCCACAAAAGACAAAAACCGTTTATCCACACTGACACATTCAGGATCACATCTTAGTTCTTTTGGTTCTCCGACTCCCTTTTCTTCCCTCACTCTCTTAACCGCCTCTGCATATGAGATTTTACTTTTTACATGCGTCCTTTCAATTTTTCCCCTTTCCTCCGCTCGCACTGTTTTGCACCCACTTCATGGTTTCCCTGGCAGTGAAAACATAAAGCTCTTTCCTTCGGTAATTCGCACTCTTCATCATAACACCATTCCTTCCCGCACCGTCTACAACAACATATCCCACGTCTACACACCGCCACAACATGACCATAGTCTTGGCACCAGAAGCAGCCTTCACCGAATGAGTAACTCCACTAATTACTCCCTTCACGTTCGGCTGGTTACGTATATTAAAACATGTAACTTCAGATAAATCGAAATCCTTTATTCTCAAAGCCTTGTCTCTTTAACGCTTTGTTTTACATTCTATTATTATAAGTTCACCCCTACAAACCCTCACTGATTTTACTTCCCCTACTTCTCATTTAATAAACTGGCCTATCACTAAATACATGATTTGTTCTGTAATAATGTCTAACTAATTTCATTCCAACTAAATATACGTCATCCTCTCCTTTTTCTAAATCTCTTTTCCTTTTCTTTTCCCCGCCTTCCTCCCCTTCCCACTCCATTTTTCCGTCACCAGAACCTCCAGCCAAACACCCTCAATGTTAGCTCGCAACCTACTTCCTGATAAGTACCTTTTTTCTCCAGTAGACCTTTAACAGGACAGTTCATTATCTTCGCTGGTAATGATGTGTTTTTATCCCCGGTTTTGCTGCGTCTGGCACACAACCCGCCCTGATGAATTAGGTTGTGGTTTTGCCAAGTCAGTCCTACTGAGAGGGGCGTGTCAACGAGGGCAATAGCCAATACCAGGCAGTCACAGAAGTGACGTTCTTAAAGAAGACCCGCCTTGATGAGAGAACTGACAGTTTGCTTGCTCAGTTCAATTTTGTTGCTGATGAAGCGTGTGGCAAAATGCCATGCAACACACGGGGGCGCTGCTGTACTTTAAAACCTTAAACACACAAAGGGATGAGAGGATTTCATTGTCACTTTGCAAATTGAATTGGCAATTGCCAAATGCATTTTCAAATTGCATGATGAAATTAAATATTGAATTGCCATTTTGCCAAATGAATTGCCATTTGAATAAAGGCGCAAGAATGCCATGGCAATATGACATTTGATTAATTCAATTTTAATTCCTGATTGTCATTGAAATGATCAAAACTGTATTGAAGACTGCATTGCCGCTTTGTACATTAAATTGTCAATTGCCAAATACATTTTCAAATTACATGACAAAATTAAACATTGAATTTCCATTTCACCAATGGCAGCCAGCAGAGTGCCAAGGCCAAAATATACCCCCGCAGGCCAGATTATACCCCTCAGGCCAGATTATACCGCCTGACTCTAATTTAATAGTCGAGATCAGGAGTTCCCAAACTCGGTCCTGGGGCCTCCCTGTGTCTGCTCGTTTTTGTCCCGAGCATAATTGCCATCATAGGACTTTAACAAGCTGTCAATTTGTCCAAATTGGTTGCATTTTGTGTTTAAATATGTTATTTGCTGTTTAAAGCCAAATTTTAATAGAAATATCCATTTGTGCCATGAAGAACGAAAGACCAAACAAAAAACCCTTGCATATAAAGGTTTTATTTTTCTGTGTGGCAAGCAATTTCAGGTATTAACATTTTTAAACAGATCAAATCAGGTACTGAAAAATCAATAACCTCCAAATTAGGTTGCTGAAGACAGGTGATAAGAATTCTTTCAAAGTAATTTGCTTGCACTCAATCATAAAAAAACATAACATAAAACAGGGTTGACTCAGTTGTTTGCTTGTTAAGTAAATTGTTAGTTTTTGCAACCTTATGCCCATGGTTTCACCCTTTAGGAACCCATAGTTTTTTTTCCTTTGACTGGGTACATTTTCCCCTCTTTTTAAGCAGTTGTTTCTCACATATTGCAATGTGGATGCAGAATTTATTCCTCACTGTTTGTATGCATATCTGTCAAAATACTGTTTATCAAGAGAGGATAAATTACTGCTCTGAACAAAAATGCACCTAATTAAGACAAATTAACAGCTTGCTAAAATCCAATGATTGCAAACCAGGGTGAAGCAAAAACCAGCATACACAGTGAGGCCCCTGGGCCGAGTTTGGGAACTCCTGGTCTAGATTATGTTCGAGTGCAAGTTATTTTGTAAACTTTCACTATAACTTAATGTCAGTTGATGGTAGTCAACAGATCATATATTTTAAATGCCTAGACTTGCTTCACTAGTGCTGAAGATGCCATGTTGAAGTACATTGTAAGGGTCAACTCACACTTTGCTATGGTATTCCGAAGACTGTTGTCGAGGAGTTTACATGTAGTGGTACATTTTCAAGTAGACAAAAAGACTTGGTAAGTTGCAGGTGATACACTGTGTAACACTCACTTTCTGGTTGCTGAAGTTTCTCCCTGCTGAGGAAGGATTTGGGCACCAAGTTTATAGTATTAATGGTGGTAGCAATCCAGTGTCCAATGTATTGTGTAGCTATCCTGATTATGTACAAAGAGGAAAACGATTTTTGTTTAAGATAAACGTGGGTCAGCATAGTTTTTTAGCACATCATCTTCTGGGCTAGACATTTTATACTCCCTTATATTGTACTCCACACATTCAGGCCGAGGGTTTTAATGGACCTGCCTGTTTCTTACTCAAGATGTGTTCTAGGCTTGTTGAATTCATATACCTAGGGCATATTCTAAGATAGGCAATTGTTTCATACCCTTCTATGCCAGATTATACCCCTACTCATGTGTACAAAATAATCAATACTACAACATATCTCAATTTTTATATATGTCACAAATGTTAAAACATCTACATTTCTTAAGGAGAAATATTAAATGTCTTTAGCTACCACGAACTGACTGATATAAGTAGACAAAAGGGTACCTTACAGTGATGCATGAAATTACAGTATTTGATATTAAGGCTGTCTGGGTAGCAATAAGATATACTGTTGGTAAGCTGAATATTATTGGCATGATCTCACCGCCATTATGAATTAAAAAGCCTTCAATAAGGTGACATAAATGACCACATTTGCCTTCTGAGTGCAGTCATTGTTAAATGGAATGTAGGCATGAAGTATGCAAAGATCTAGCGAATACTAAAGTGATGATGTCACGCTGGTGTCGGAAGTAAAATTTCCCATTCATTTTACCCATAGACTGTTTTTTCTGTTCACTATTGAATCACTTCACATTGTTTTTAAGCCTCTATCTTTTTCAAGATTTTGCACTGTATTTCCGACTAAAAAGAAATATCATTTTTCTTGACCGGAATCAGCTGTATTTCAAATCATTTTAATTTTTCGCCATTATGCTAATCCTCTTTGTAGTCTAAAAACTACACGTCCCATGATCGTCCTGACTCCCGGGCTGAAGGAGTTCAGTACGCGTTTTATACAGTCAGAAGTCTCACGTTTTGAATTTTCCAGTGATACCTCGTTATAGCCATTTGTTTGATTAATTAGTAGCCACTCTATATTTGTCCCCCGTAACCCCGGCGGGACGGGGGACATAGAAATGCTGTTCGTCCGTCCGTTCGTCCGTCCGTGCGTCCGTCCGGGAACAGTGTACTCGCAATAACTTTTGACAGCTTTGATGGAGGATCACCAAATTGTCACCACATATGCCTCTCGTGAAGGCCTTGCTCAAGTTCAATGATGAGTGACCTTGACCTAGTTTTCAAGGTCACTGAGCAAAAAGATGTGAAGAACACTGTGCTCGCATTAACTTTTGACAGCTTTGATGGAGGCTCACCAAATTCATAAGAAATTCTTATTGGTTTGTTAGGTAGATCTCAGCCATGGGCACAAAACTATGCCTTGGCGATGCGTCCATCATCCACAAGTCATGAAAATTGGAATCTCTCTCATGACCCATGGTTATATTAAGCTCATATCACAATGATCCATCCCTCATCCATCTCTCTGTCAACCAATGACCAATGAGCTACAATGTCATTGTACTTCACATTATTAGTCGTACAGTGCACCACATTATTTTCAGCCATCAAAACAGCTTTTGCCACGTTTCTGGTCACTTGTGCGACGGGGGACACTAGGCCTTCAGGCCTTTTTCTTCTTGGTTACGCTTCCCTTGCTAGATATCAAGTTTTAAAATTAGCGCCAATTTACATTAATAGCCAGGCATCTTTGGCCAACGTTTGTTTGCTTAAAAACTCACTAGTCAGCGAACGAGCTTATCAGCCTTGTCAAAGCATAACTGACGGTGATTAACTTATCCAGCGAGCTAGTTTACCGACTTCGGTAGTTGTCTAACTTATTTGGCGCATTTAGTTAAATGCCAACTTCTAAAATGCTCGCAGCTCAACGCAAGCTAAGCAGCCAAATAATGGCTCTTCACTGCCTTTATTCACTTAGCTAGCGCGCGAGCTAGCTATTTCGTTAGCTAAGCAAGTGATAATTAATTGGATTATAATACTAGCTGGCTTCCTAAATAACAGTAAGTAACGGTACCATTCACTGTTTCTATCGGTTTAGCTATGTGCACAAGATGTAATAAACTCATTAGCTGGCTAGCTTGGTGGTTCGCTCGCGTTGCTTAATGCTAGCTAGCTAAATGGCGAAATAACTATTCATTGCGATCCTTTCATTTCTAGGTATGTAGCTAGCTAATAGTAGCCCGCTATGTGAGAATGGGTGCACGGACATACGGCAATGTAGCACACTGATGGGCTACCGTCGTGGCACGTTATGAACGCTGGCTGAGACTGAGGTACTTCATTGGCTTGGAACGAATCACTCGCCCACTTGTGCATCGGATATATTTCGGAGAAGTGGACTACAAACTGGACTCCAAGTGCAAAAGCATGTAATTTTTGGCAATAAACAACGAATTTGATGTGATCGTTTGAATCTGTATACCCTGTTGGCTAATCTCGGAGCGAGGCAGCTCTTCGAATTTATACGAGTTCGAGCAGTGTCAGAAAGTGTCTAAACCCCATCATAAATTCCCATAAGGATTTTACTTTTCCGACACCAGAAGCTCAGTAGCGGGGACGTCATCACTTTAGTACTCTATTCAGTTCTGGGGAAATACTATTATGATGGCATGTACGCCTCATAGGGCTGCGTTCTATGTCGTCATACCGAATGTCAGTTCAATATATAAGCTATTTTTGCCTCGAATAAGCAGAATTTCATTCGACCGAGAAGCGAGAGGACAAGGAAGGTAAAACTGAACTGTTGCATTACCGCACGTCTCCAGCACACCTTAACACGTCAATCTAATCAATGCTCTCTTTACTGTAAGGGTTCAAAAACTCAAATCGCATCAACCCATCCATGGAATCCTGAGACTTTGCGATCATATGAACAGTAAAGCATGTAGCAATAATGTTTATACTTCTTTGGGCAAACACACAGTGGCAATTATCAGTTTTTGTGTATTGTTTGGAAGAAAATGATCACTTGAGACCAGCAGACAGTAGGATATTTCAGTGTTGACGGGCTGGCAGAATTAGATTCAATTTCTTTGCTTGTGCACCGTACCAGATCCAGCCTCAAGTAATATTTTAAGGAAGTGGCATCTCCGATCTTCACGAATATAACGTTAAATATCTTAATGCTGGCCTGATTTTGTTTGAAATTATCCATTTGCTTTGACTTAATGCAGGAAATCACAGCTATGGGGCAGACACTGTGCAGAAGAAAATCTGCGAAGAGAAAATGCTCTAAAGTAAGTTAATGAAAGTCAGAAGAAAGAAAAAGAAAGAAAGAAAGAAAGCGTATTTTTGCCATAATTATTTATATGCCATAAAATATTTTCTTAAAATGTAACATTATTCAACAGGCAATATTTTACACGTGTCTAGCAAACATGTTATCCAGCCATGGCCATGAAATGTGTGGATTTTTTGTTCGCCTGACTTAAAATCAGTTGCGGCAATGGTACCCAGCCATCAACGACAGTGCTCCTGTTTTCTTTGAGTTTGAGGCGCCTGGTGTAAATTCAAATTTATGAATGCATACCTGATATGGTCGAGTAATTTCATGATCATAGGCCTACAATCCTTACAGCGATCGTAATGTAAATTATAATGTGCCGCACTAGGGAGACCAGGTGCCAGGTGCCTCTACCACTACCTCGTCATGATTTTGTATTTGGCTCCATAACTCTTTGTTGTTTAAACTTAAAGAAATACCTTTATGGTATATGTGTAGTGCAGAATGTCGTCCACAAAACTTGTATTGATACAATGTCAATATAAAATAGATTTATGTGACAATATTAAATTTTCGATGTATCACAAACATGCCGAAGTAACCCCATACCCGGGGTTACTTTGTCAGATGGCTGGGGTAAAATTTTCATAGTTAGCAATCAGCTGAAGCTGAAAAAGACAGTTCAATATTCTCATAACAGAAATGGTGAGAACTGTTTTCTTTTTACAACGAACCAACACAAGCTATGATTTATGCATAATCACCACCAGAGTTGCAGTTATGACATATGTAGGCATGCTTTCAGTTGGTTTTATCTGGTAAAATAAAGGATTGATTCATATTGTAAATAACATATTGGCTCATGTGATCTGAAAGTAATTGCGTCTTGATTTTATTCACAATTTACGCTTTGTTCCCTGTATTTTGGAATTGGAGTTGTACATCATAATGTGCCTCATTATTCATGCAAAATGAGCGACCTGTTTTCACGTTTGAAATGGTAATTTTTCTTTCCCTCTATAACCAGAAAATTGCAGAGTTTGAGGTGAAAGTGGAGACCATGTTTAGTGTACTTGTTCAGGAGAAAGTGGCGGTAAGTTTGACTGTCAGTAGAAATTAAATTCTTGAGCTATTCGACTGATGTTACATTTTATTTTCCATGTGTGTCCATCAGTTTCTCAAATCCTGAACAGGCTAATTAAACAGAATAATGATCACACAAAATAGCACAGCTATAAATAGCTAATTTTAAATGTGCACGAAATAGCACGATAGCACATCGCAGAATTATCAGTAATTCTTGAAATCATTCCAATGTAGGTTAGAATAGGAATCCAACACGTTGGCCACCATTAGAATCTGTGAACTCATCCGAAACGGGAGATATTTTACTCTCTAATATTTTCATTTTTTTCTGCTGTATGTGAGGGACTGTTGGGCCTTAGCTGAGGTATGTGCTCTCTGTGTGCTCTTGTTCTCTCTTAAATGTTCCTGTTTTCCATCTAAATGCAGGAAAATGCGAAATTTGAGCAAAAACTATCAGCAATGTCCGAGAAAATTGATTTACTGGCTCTGGAGAAAATGAAGGTATGTTATCAGTCTGTGGAAACTTTATTCTGAAAATGTAGATGAGCACGTAGCTATATTTCCTGTGAATTCATGTTTCAGTACCTCAATTTAATGAAATAACTATCTGACATACATAATGGCACAAATACACAGAATCTGTGGCCTGGATGAAACCCATAAATTGCTTCACATAATGGAAAAACAGTATTAGCTTTTCTCTAAATTATCCAAATGCAACTTCACAAAAGCAAAAATCTGAGAAACTGGCTTCTAATAAATTTGTGAAGTCATGCAAAATGAGTGTTTTTTTTGTTTTTTTTTACCTCTTGCAAAGCAGTCATGTTTTTCCTTCAGTTTGTGGGTATGTTTATGACTCTGGTAACAATATTTTGGAAAAAGTTATGGACAGATTTTTATTATTTTTTTTGCCTATGGTGTTTCTTGGCAGAACTTCAAAGTTTTTTAATTCTGGGTGCAGTCTGGATCAAATTCTGATCCCAGAAATTTGTAAGCTACGCTGTAAGCCTCATTTTGGCTGGTGCTCTCAACATGTAGCAAAAGAATCCCATTGTCTGGTCAATAAGCTCTGTTTGGGTGGCTTTCCTGTTTATTACCAAAAAAAAAAAAAATTAATTTCATATGAAATCAGATACTTCACCCGTGTGGGTTAGATTCAATCAAGCGCTGTGGTGTTATTGAAAGGTTTGCCATGCGGTGCGTTATCAGAGTGTATTTGTCACGGCTACAGTAAGAACTGTGCCTCCCCCGCCGTGCAGACCTTGTCTAAATGGATTGAATCACCTGTGGATTCATCTAAAACCATGTGACATGTCTCACCCCGTCCAATACTCCCCCAAGTTACCAAAAATAAATAATGGAAAATAAACCTAACTAAAAGGGGAATATAAATGGCTCCAAAAAGAAATCTTTCAGAGGATTCTTCATCATTGAGGGACAGGGCCATTTTAGACATTTTTTTTAATCTCCACGCTTCTGAAAAAGCAAGATCTTGTAATACATTTCAGCGTCTGTCTGTCCGTCTGTCCGTTCGACCCAGTAACTCCTCTTAGGCCGTTTGACCAGTCAACCTAAAACTTTGGTGCGTGTAAGATAGTGACCCAGAGGGGTGCACAACGGGTTTAGAATTTAAATTCATTTCCTCTTCTGGCCACTAGGGGGCTTTTTGTGAAGATTGAAAAATGGCCATGAGTTCCTTATGCACTGAGCTAGGATGCTCACATTTTTATGGGAGGTACATGGGATGTCCCTTCATCACATATCACACAGGTTTTTGATATGACCTCATTTTGACCGTTTTCTTGGTCAAATAGTGTCACGTGTGCCAATCGTTGAGAAGGATGGCACGTTTTGTCATTACTCAACGAAATGACATGTCTGGAGCTTGCATGCCAATAATTGCAGTCCTGTGATTGATATTTTGGCCACTAGGGGGCTTTTTGTGAAAAAAGAAAAATGGCCATGTCTACCTTATGCACTGAGCTAGGATGCTCAGATTTTTATGGGAGGTGCATGGGATGTCCCGAAATCACATAACAGACGGGTTTTTTATTTGTTCTAATTTTGACCAGTTTCTAGGTCAAATGGCATCAGGCATACCAACCGCTGTACCGTCCATCCTTTCCTTTCATAATACTCACATTTCAAAATGAAGAGTAATTTATGGCCTCAACAGACACTCAAAAAGCACTCTATCCAACTAAACAACTATATCACATTGCTGTATCTCTGATAAGTATCAGTGCTTTGTCACTGCAACAAGCAGATTATCATTATATCCCCGAACAGTGTTTTGGGGATATTATGTTTTTGGTCTGACCGCCATCTCTGTCGCCACCTGGCGGCCCTAAGTGTTATCGCGATAAATTCAGTAATATTTCAATTAGAAATTTCATGTTTTACATATAAGTAAGTATCATAAAGAGGAAGAACTGATTCGATTTTGGACAATTTACAATTTCTAGATCGGCCACCAGGGGCCAAAAACGGAAAAATCACTGTTTTTATCATATCTCTGGAAATTTGTCTGATTGACCTCAAATCAAGTGCAAATGAAAGGACATGATTTGAGGATGTGTTCCATGATGATATTATACCTGTTTGGTTGAAATTTTTGACACAAGGTGGAGCTTTGTCACATAAAATTACCATTTTGGCCATATCTTCAGAACCATTTGTCCGATTGACCTGAAATTAAGTTCAAATGAAAGGTCATGACCTGAGGGGCTTTATATTGTATACGTCGTCAACATACGTCTAGTTTCTAATTTGAGAAATAAACAGTTCTAAGATACAAAAATTCTGGCGAACCCTCCTAAATGAGGGCTACCAACGCTATTCGTATATATACAGACTTGTGCAGACTGTTTAGCCTTGGCTGAGGTATGCTCTGTCTGTGAGCTTTCTTGTTCTCTCTTAAATGTTTCTTTTTTCCATTTAAATGCAGGAAAAAACAGAATTTCTGGACAAACTAGCTGCCATGTCCGACAAAGTGGATTTATTCTTGGAGAAAATGGAGGTGAGTTTGCGACCTGAAGAGGCTTAATTTTTAAAATGTAGATAAACTGCTATATTTCTTAGGAGTCTATGGTTCAGAAGCTCACGTCCAAAACAAGCTATTTTTGCATACTTATTAAAAACAGTGTTATTAAATGAAAATCTGGGCCCAGTGCTGATCTGTGGTCTGAAAGGTCAATCACTATTCTCGTGAATTATTCCACAGACCCTCAAAAGTAACCTGAGCACTGATAATCATTTTCACTCATTAATACAAATATGAGAATTATCCCTTGCACTTCAAAATGTGTAATTCTGAATACAGGAAAAAATCGCAGCCAAGTCAGCCGAGCCCACAGATATTGCATCAATAGCACCAGGATCCTGCGACTGCGGCATGCTGTCAGTCAGCTCAGAGCAGAGGAGCCTGCAGCCCCAGCTCGAGATGGCCCCGAGACAGGAAGGAGCTGAAGAGCAGCCTTCCAGTCTGCCCCTGGAGGACAGGGGGGACAGTACGCTTTCTGTCAATTCTCACTCCCTGCTCCCAGTCTCTTTTGACATCATTTTTGAGCCGCCAAAGACTACCAAGCCTCGGAGGCTTCATCTCCAAAGTAGAGCGAACCTAAATGAGGAAGGCCAGGACATTGGCAATGAAGGTCAGGATTGGGTACAGAAGGAGCGTACAGCCGCACCGGACAGCAGCACGGGATCACAAACTCAAGACGAGATGAGGCTGCTCCCCTGCCCCCTTCCTGCCTCTGCAGTGAAGGCTGTGTCCCACACAGTGAAGACAAGGGCGTGCCAATCAGAGACAGGAGCAGAGAAGAAGAAGAAGAAGACGATAATGAATCGCACGTGGACAAAACGCACTCTTAAAGAGCAAGAGAAATTAGGTGAGTCTGTCCTATCTTGAATGCATTCCATGCTTCTGTTTCAAGTAAAGTGTATAAGCAGATAGATGTCAGCGCCGTTATTTTAATAGCCCATCACTAATTAGCAGATACATCATGTCAGCGTTAATTAAACGGCCATTCAGCTATAAGCAGATAAATCTCATCACTTTTAAGTAAATGGCCAGGCAGTGGCCAGTAGATAGATCTCGTCACTTTAGTTCAAAGTCTAATGAACTGTCAGCGCATAGAGCTCATCACTGCTAGAAAAATAGCCAGTCAGGAAAGTATTTGCTTTAGGAACTGCTCAACATGAGAGATAAGCTGAAAAATGGATGTGCCATAAGTAGAATACAATCCGCAATTAATTAATTGACATTAAGTATTTATGTGCCAAATAGCATAGAGGGATTTGTTTAATGCTACAGTCTTGTGCTGTGGGAAATATTATGTTTCAAAGTACTCATACAAAAGGCCCATCAAAACTTTAATGATTAATAACCAATTTAGAGGGAACATCTGAGGGACACGAGGAGGCAGCACAAAGTAATGTAATGTGTATGTTCCGTCTTATTTCATGTTACCCGCTGCTTAGATGACCTTCCAGAGGTGCCGTCATTGGACGCCAATCTGCAATATTCACTGGAGGACAGCTTTGTGTATCTGAACTCTGTTGAAGGGTAAGGAGACTCTTAATGCTAACCACTCATAGCAAGAACCAATGAACTAAATGAATGTTGCAGTTTGCAGACATCTCACTTCCTATATGGCAGTGAGCAGGACTTTCAGATGTTGCAATGCTTATTATGAGCTCCACTGTCAAATTCCCAAGACGTCAAACTCCCAGACAGAAACACAATATACAACGATTTCGTGCAAATACTGAATATATAAATTGTTTGGAAAATGCAGTTTTACAGTCAGCAGTGATTTGGAGTGATTATTTTTGTGCTTCCTGGTATTTCAATCCTAGGGTCTCATTTATAGTTAGAAAATTGTATACATTTCATACAGAATTATTGCAAACTCACAAAGAAAAAGGTAAAATTTATCCTATTTTATAAAACCATAATCTACATTGCATGAAATTACTTATTTAGTCAGGATCAAGTTGAGTTTTTTCCGTATGCGCCCAGTCCTATTCATTAACCGTGTTTTTTAATGTCAGGTTTGTTTAAAAAAATTTGAAATCTGTAAGGTAAGAGCGATGTGCAATTTCTCTGTGCCCATGCATTGATTGTAAATGAGGCCCCTGGTCTTTGTTAGCGAAAATCCACCATCGGAGCCTAGGGGCCATGATGTGGGTTGATTTCGACTGGTTGCGTTTTGGGCAGATTCTGATTGGTCCAGTGTAAAAGATTCTGATTGGCCTAAACAAGGAGGAAATCCTGTTGTAGCCTATTCTGACTGACCGAGCATTGTATTCTGAGTAGTTCAGCGTGGCTGCTGATGATAAGTTGACAAAACTGTTTTATCGAGATACAATCCTCTTCGCCGTCACGTCCGTGTGCGCCGAAAATCATTCATGTCATCGTGATAACTAAAAAGCCTTTTTAATCATGATTTTCAAGTTTTATATTTCCTTCGATCTTATCAAGCCTGAGAACTGGATTTATTTTGGCCTTTGTCTGACTATTAATAATAAATTAATTAATTGATTCATTTCCTGGAACACCTGAGTTCACCATTTTGCCTGATATGTTGGCAATATCACCTTAAAGTTTTGCCATGAGATTTTTTCACTTGTGACCAATTATTGTTAAATACCACAGAAAAATATTAAGTAATGAGTTGTGTTGTTAAGTTTATGACTGACCGCATGAAAAACAGTTAAGAATTTTTAACTATTATGGAGTAAATATTGGCAGTCAGAGCATAATTAAGATAAAACTGGGTTCAGTCTGTAATTTCATAAGGCTTTCTGGGGCAGTGCTGTAGCCAGGCTTTCTTTTGGGGCAGCTTTTGCTCGGGGGCTTAAACTGATATAGACATTTCTTCTGAAAAGGGCACAATTCCGGTAAGGTCATGTCCTCCAAAACAAGTATCAAGGATCCTGTTTTTTTTTTTTTCCTGATTCACAAAGGTCTTTATATGCACAATACCTTCATACAGTGGCAAAGCTGGGTTTTCATTGGTTTTAAGAATTTTCTAATTGGTTCTATGAATTCTCATTAACAGCGATTATGTCTTTACTGTAATTATGCAATGATTATTTAATATTAAAAAGATTATGGTAAAGACGCCGGTTAAGACATGTTGAGCACAGCCATGGAAATTTGAAACCGTATTGAAGTTGGGGAATACCCTAAATTTCTACCTCTCTAAACATGCTTCAGATCAATCACAACCTCATTAAGAAGCACTGTCTACCAATATCTTTTTTTAACATTATAGTAAAGACATACAATTTGTGTGACAAGTTATAGTTTGTTTACATACCTGGGACCGGATGCTGATACTTCTCTCAACAGAATTATAAAATGGTCACCCTGGCAGTGCTGGGTCACATGGTCTTCTCTGACGTCCAGTGGCTGACGACCTTACTGAAGAAATTGGCTTGCTTAGGTATTGATCACGGTAAAGACAGGCTGACTTTTACTTGGGTGACAGCCCTTTTTGCTCTATAGTGAAAGTGTTCAACCTTTTTTTTCCTGAGTTAATGGCCATTTTTCAGGAATTTTGTGGGACTATAAAAGTATTTTTCTGGAACTGAGGTTTGAATAGCAAATGATGGAGTTTTATTTTCAACCCCATTTGATATTAGCTTTTCACATGAGTTTGTCTATATTTATAAGTTTTACATGATTACGGTATGGACATTTGCACAACATTTCTGACCTTGGCTCCCAAAGTCATTGCATGAACCATCATATCCAAATTTCCCATGAATACAAATACAATATTTATTACCTCGAAAAAAAGAGATGGGGCAGTTTACCATAATGGAAAAATGGCGTCACCGTCTTTCCTGTAATTTTGCCCTTTTCAGTAGAAATGCCCATATGCTCTATGCTGTCAGGGGCCACAACATAGGCCTTGTTTGATCAACAAAAGTCATATTCTGATATTAGATTTCAGTAAGGCAAAGTCTCATTCATTTTCAATGGGGGTGGATACTAATTGGTCCAGAATAAGACACATTCTGGATGGTTTGCCATAGGTGCAGATTCTGAGTTGCCCAAAGTTTGGGCGGACAGTTTTTGGATTGTTCCATATAAAGGCATATTGTGATTGGTCTTCCTTACAATGTAGGAAGATGAAGATAAAAGGGATGGAATTAATCATTCAGTTGGCTCGCCATCTGCCAGGAGAACTCATCCCTAAACGACAGGAGATCTGCCAAGCAATCATAGCGATGGTGAGCCTGTTTGTCTGTCTGGAGCCTTTTCCACAAAGAGGTTTTACTGAGTTAGCAGGACTTAACACCAAGTTAAACATGGACTAATCCCAACTCTAGAACTTGGACTTTTGCACTAAGAGCTGCTGTGCAGTTTCCCACAAAAATTATGGTCCTGTAACTCAGTGAAGATGCTCTGTGGGTCAGGACCCCTAAACTTTTATTCTGTGTGTTTTAATGTTTTGGTGTGTCCTGAATCAAAACTGATGTCAAAACATTTCTGTGACTCATTGGATAGTGGTCAGTGAGTCCTCATAATGGGTATTGACTACTTACTATTGCCAGGAAGTGCAGTGCATCACAACAGCCAAGCAACTCCTTGGCTGCATCCGAATAGGCAAAAAATTACATCCTGTGCACTAATTCCTTAACCACTTTTCTGTAATCTTTGTGGAAAATGTCATAAGGTAAAGGAAAGGCATAAAAGGGAATTCCTAACGGCTTATGAAGGCAGCCGCGCTAATTAGAGAATCCAAATGATCTTACACTAGGTGATGTGATCATGACTCCCCTGCCCATCATATACGTTACTGTACGCGATTGGCTGGATCAATGGTCATCGCTGTAAATATCGCGGCTGCGCTGAATTGTGGGATAGCGTCATCTGCTTTCTTTTCAAAAAGGATGGTTCTCTGCACCCTATGCTAGAGGTGGTAAATTAGGAAGCACTGAGACACCTTTCCTTAACATTTAACTCATTCCCCGCGGCAAGCCGCTGCCAACGGCGTGGTGAATTCTACCATTCCCAACGGTTAGCCGGTGCCTGCAGCGTGGATGACGTCATTCAGAGTTCCATTGAAAACTTGCATAATACATGAGTATCGTGTCATTCTGACCAATCTGGCAGCAGTAATATTGACCTCGACCATTCACAGTTCGATAAAAACATAAAATCAGTAGATTATCGCGGTGATGGGCCACCTGTACTTCAACCACAGGGGGGGGGGGCGGGGGCCGAGCCAGGACAGGCAGGGAGCTGCTCAGCGTCACGTACCAGGCAACCAAAATGACAATTGGAATGACGTAATAAATACCCAAAGTGACACTGCTAGTTTGACATTTGCATTTGACCCTGCTACAAACCTTTATTTTGAAAATATATTTTGAAGATGTTCAGCTAAACGTGTGTTTATACGGTGTAATTTTCGGGAAAAGTATTCCATACAAATGCGACAATTTCTTATAAAAGTATTCCGTACGGAATGAGTTAAAGAACTCCAATACACTTATAATGGCCACCTCGTAATTATTTCCAGATCATTTTTTTAGGAGTTTGGAACTTTCCTGGGCAAAAAAAATCCTGGTATTCCTGGCAGGCAGATACGTCCTTTAATATGTTAGTGAAGTGTTAGCCAACATTTGCTGTCTTGAACACACTTCTGCTGGCATTTGCATTCAGGTAAAGTACCAGCGATGGACGGTGTCCCGAGTGGCGATGTGTACACTTGGAGAACTGTTCATTCACCTCAAGACAGACATGGACCCAGAATTGGATTGGGTTGCTGAGGTGCTGCTCAAAAAATCCACCTCGATCAACAAATTCGTCTGTCAAGCCGCCACCTTCGCCTTGGGATGCATGATTCAGTACTGCAGCCCGTTACGCTGCATGGAGGCCCTGCTCAACGGACTAAGGTTGGCGGAGCCAGGGGCGGGCCATGGGCAAGGGGGCTGGTCAATGGGGACCGGTCAATGGGGACCTGATGTGTGTGGAATCAAGGGTGGGTCTAGTTAATGTGGGCGGGGCCCTGTGGAGCCAGGGGCGAGGTCTATCATGGCGCTCATTTGGCAGAAGCTTTTTTCCAAAGCGTCACACAGTAAATGCTCGCGGAAGATTATTGCCACTGCCATTGAATTCATTCAGGTGAACATCTGAGGAACATCCTCAATCATGGTAGTGAACTAGGACCCCTTATTGCTTTTGGCCCCTGCAAAGTGTAATAAACTTAAGGTTTTTTTGGCGGGATGAAGAGCTGGAAGCATTAATGGTAAATGGTAAATGGACTGCATTTATATAGCGCCTTCTAGTCACATGATATGACCCCAAAGCGCTTTGCAACTTTTTGCCTCTCATTCACCCTGATGTCGGAGGCTGCCATGCAAGTCGCCAACCTGCACATCAGGAGCAGTGCGGGGTTCAGTGTTTTGCTCAAGGACACTTCGACATAAGTAGAAGTTTGTTGGCCAGAAGGCTCTATTTTAGCTTGCTGGTGCCAATAACAAATCTGTTCCTCTCCAGTGACCAGAGCAAGCAAAACCTTGACCAGAGAGAGATAGTCCAGGGAGGCAGTGATGAAAAAGTGGCCGTCCGGGAAAGCAGTGCAGCACACTTGCTTGCTCTTGTGGAGACTGAGGGAGCCCAGACTTTCCTCGACTTAGAACTGGAAATGCTAGAGCACTTCCTCTTGACAGTTAGCCGCCTAACCGAGGATGGCTCAGAGACAGTCAGGTGAGCGGAGCCTCTTTACCAGCCTGTCTGTGGCCTCACTTCAGTCACTCATATTACATTCTTTTCTTTCCTTCCACCGGACTCTGGGAATTGATTGCTGCTGTCCTTCAATTAACGGCTTGTAATCCATTATATTTGGTTTTAAGGACCTTCTGCAGTTTACCCCAGATATCGTTTAGCAAAGGAAACCACAAACATTCTTATTTTGTCTTAAATTCGTGGCATATGAACGATCAACCTGAAAACATCTAGGGTCCGCCTCTCCACATCTGCCACGAATCTGTGACACCTGTGACTTAGAGTTTGCTTTGAGCTGAAGCATGAAGGAGCAAGGACAATCCAATATAACCCAGGCTGATAAATTACATCTTTTTTTTTTTTACCACAGAAGCTGCGCCGAAAAGATTATGGCGATGCTTTTTGCAGAGCAGGAGGTAAGTGCAGAAATTACCCCGGAGGAAAGCCTGGAACTCGCCCAGTTTCAGTAATAGGCGTTGTTGATATATGGCTTTCAGTTTGCACGGGAGAGTTTTAACTTGCACTTGTCGATGTAGCGACAAACTTTGTTCACTGACAATGTTTTTTCGAAGTGTTCCTGAGCGCACTTGGTAATATCCTTTACACAATGATGCCGGTTTTTAATGCATTGTCGCCCGAGAGACCGACGGTCACAGGCATTCAGTGATGATTTTTGGCCTTGCTGTTAACGTGTGGAGATTTCTCCGGATTCTTCAAATCTTTTGATGAAATTCACAAGGGGTCTATGAAGGGATGAACAAAGCTTTCGGACCTAGTGCACGGAAAACAGCCCCTTTGATGTCCTCCACAGGCGAGACCATCACAGATTGCAGAAGCAGATGGAGCGATGGGCAGAGCACTATAAAGACTCGAGAGACAGCGTGGTCACAGAGGCGGCACTCAACAGCATCCCCAGTCTGCCAGTAATGAAGGAGCTTTACACATCACCAACAGAGGGAGAGCTGAGCAAGGCCGTTGATCATCTGTGCATCACCCACTGCTCAGCTCCATCTACAGACAGAGGAGCAGCCTCCTCCACTGACAGACTGAGGAGATCGTTCTTCCCCCATGCCATGCCGCTTTTCAACACCTCTCGGGGGAAGAAATAAAAACGGGCACTAAGCCCTGGACTAACTACACACCCACACCATAAACCTTATGACACACACACACACATACAAACGCATGCACTTTATCACACAGACACACACACACATCGACATGATGGACTCTTTAAGTGTGTACTAACTGCCTATTGCCCAATTGTATGCTGCACACTGCCATTTTGCACAACTGCACCAGACCCGAAATCGGAGATTCTACATTGTATTTTGTCATTCTCTACTTTTATGTAATTTTATTCTATTTCATTGTCATTTTTATTTTAATATCTATCTGTCTCAGTAATATTATTCAATATATTTTTTAACCCTGCGTGTCCCGGTGTTTCCCATATTTATTTGTTTGTTGCTGGAACTGTGAATTTCTCTTGGAGATGAATAAAGTACCAGCGGAAGTACTACAGTGCTCCTAGTCCACTCTCCTGCACCACCTCCATAAGCTCCTCTGTCAGGGCTGTGAGGAGCGATCTGTGCCCCAAGACATGCGCAATGCAAATATCGTCACCCTCTACAAGAACAAGGGCGCTCGCTGCGACCGTAACAACTACAGAGGGATTTCGATGCTGAGCGTTGTTGTGGGTGAAGTATTCGCGTAGCACAGCAAAGACTGCGACAAGTTGCTGAGCGGGTCTACCCCGAGCCCCAGTGTGGCCTCAGATTCAAGATTCAAGAATTTATTGTCACATCCATCATGCAGTTGCAGAGAGGAGTGAAACACTTAGGAAGCAGGCTCCTTGGCAATGCAACACAATCATAAAAACAACAGGAAATACAGCAAATACATAATTTATAGAAAATATCAGACTAAATTAAAGTGCATGAAGCATGCCATTTATGTGAGGAAGGTAAGAAGCAAAGGGGTTATTGGTTATTTGTTGAGGAGCCTAATGGTCTTGGGGACAAAACTGTCTCTCAGTCTATTGGGGCGATTTTAATGCTGCAGTACCGCTTGCTGGATGGCAGCATTTGGAGGGAGTGGTTTGGGTGGCTGGAGTGCCTTAAAATTTAATTTACCCTTCTGACGCACTTTGTGTCATAGATGTCCTGGAGGGAGAGAAGTTCACCTCCGATGATTTTTTGGGCTGACCGCTCTACCGTTTGTAGCGCCTTGCGGTTGAGGGCCATGCAGCTTCCATACCAGGCGATGAGGCAGCTTTCGATGGCGCCTCTGTAGAAAGCAAGAAGGATGCGAGGACTCAGACCAAACTTTTTCAGCTGCCTGAGGAAGAACAGGCGTTGCTGTGCCTTTTTCACCACCTGGTCTATGTGCACGGTCCAGGTGAGATCCTCAGTGATCTGCACCCCAAGAAATGTGAGGCTGCTGACCCTCTCTATTTCAGCCCCGTTGATATCCAGGCCAGCATGTTGTTTCCTTTTCCTCGTGTTATCAATGATCAGCTCTTTGCTCTTATTCGCGTTGAGACTGATTTCGTTTAATTGGCACCACTGCACCAGTAAGTTAACCTCGACTCTGTAGACTCGTCGTCATCTGAGATCAAGCCTATGATGGTGGTGTCATCTGCAAATTTAACCACTAAGTTGGACTTGTGTGTGGCTGTGTAATCATGTGTGTATAGCATGAAAAGGAGGGGGCTTAGAACACAGGCCTGAGGGGCCCCAGTGTTGAGGGTTAGAGGGCCAGAGATGGCAGAGCCCATCCTGAGCATCTGTCAGCAATATGAAAAACAGAAAGTCAATGGCACAGTGAGGGGTGGAGGTGAAGGTCCGTGAGTTTTCTGATGAGCCCAGAGGGGATTATAGTGTTGAGTGCTAAGCTATAATCGACAAAGAGCATTCTAACATAAGTGTTCTTGGAGTTCAGGAGAGTGAGAGCAGTGTGAAGTGCAGTGGTAATGGTATCATCAGTGGATCTGTTTTGGCTGGTAGGCGAATTGAAAAGGGTCGAGGATGGGCGATAACACGCTGCAGATGAGGTCCCTGATATGCCGTTCAAAGTATTTACTTATGATGGGAGCGAGAGCAACAGGGCGCCTATCATTCGAGCAAGTGATCCTGCTCTTTTTTGGAACTGGAATAATGGTGGACATTTTAAAACAAGATGGCACTACACCTACAAGAAGGGAAAGGTTAAAAATGTCCGTAAATACTCCAGCCAACTGTGAAGCACATGCGCGTAGTGCACGACTCGGGATGCTGTCTGGGCCAGCAACTTTCCTTATGTCGATGTTCCGAAGGGATTTATGCACATCATCCTTTGATATGGCCAGAGCAGTACCGGCAGCTCCCTCCGGGGGGGGGGGGGGGCTTGTGCTGTCCAGTAAAGGGGTCTCCTTTCAGGGGGGTGGAGACCTCAAAATGGAAGAAAAAGCTTTTTAACTCGTCAGAGAGACCCGATGTGGAGTTGTTTGTGCATCTGGGTTGACACTTTAAGTCAATTATTGTGCAAAGACCCCAACACATGCCCCTCACGTCATTGCTGTTGAATTGTGTATTCACCTTATCCCAGAATTCACCTTTGGCAGCATTGATAGCTCTTCGGAGATTGTAGTGAGACCTTTTGTACACCTCCTCATCCCCTGATCCAACGTGCGTGGAGAGCAGCTCACGCATCATTGTTCATCCATGGTATCCTATTTGGATGCACATGGATCTTCTTGGATGAGACCACATCTCCAATGCACTTCCATATAAATCCTGTGATGGCGCACATGTACTTGTCAATGTTGTCATTAGACGCTGCACGGAACATGCCCCAATCAATGTGATCAAAATTCCTTAAGCACTGACTTCGATTGGTCCATCCAACAGTGAGCGGTCCTGACAGAAGGCGGTGCTTGTTTCAGCCTCTGCCTTTCTGCGGGCAGAAGCAGGATGATCGTATTTGCCGAAGGGTGGGCGGAGGAGGGCCTTATAGGCATTTCGTAAAAGTGATCAAGTGTGTTCCTCTTCTGTGTGCTAACAGCTATGCGTTGATGGTACTTAGGCACATATTTGCGAGTTTTACCTGATTAAAATCTCAGAGTACAATGAAAGCAGCCTCAGGATGACTGTTTTCGAGGGTGCTAATGTGAGCATATAGTTCACTGAGAGCTACGTCAGTGTCCGCATGAGGTGGAATGTACAAAGCGGTGATAATGACACCCGTGAACTACCTTGGGAGCCAGAATGGATGGCACAGCAGTGTTAGATATTCCACATGTGGCGAACAGAAAGACTTCAGGGTATGTACACCCTCACACCACGAGTTGTTAATCATGAAACAAAACAAATACCAAGATAAAGGTGGACAACACCTGTGTGCTGAGCACCCTACTCTACGGCAGTGAAACCTAGACATCGTACACTCGACAGGAATGCCGCCTCAAAAGCTTCCACCTGCGCTGCCTGTGACGCATCCTTGGCATCTCATGGCAGGATAGAGTGCCCAACAAGGACGTCCTTGTGCGTGCGAGCATCTCAAGCATGTTTGCAATCCTCTCCCAGAGACGCCTGCGTTGGCTTGGCCATGTTTGGCGCATGGAAGACGGCCACCTGCTGAAGGATGTCGTCTACGGTGAGCTGACGTCAGGCTGTAGGCCCATTGGTTGCCCCATGCTGCGCTACAAGGACGTCTGCAAAAGAAACATGCCGAAATCAACCCGAAGCCTTCAGCGCTCTCAAAACCAACACCTTACACTTGCAGCAACAGTGGCAAAGTCTGCCTTTCCAGAATTGGGCTATACAGTCACATTTGACGCTGCTCTGCAGCGAACTGACATTTTCGACGCGGTCCTCTGAGACAGACGGAGACGACAATTATGGACTGTAGATGATGAAATCTATAAATTCCTTGCAATTGCATGCTGAGAATTGTTGTTCTTAAACTGTAGGACTATTTGCTCACGCAGTTGCTCACAAAGGGGTGAACCTCGCCCCATCCTTGCTTGTGAACGACTGAGCCTTTTGGGGATGCACCTTTTATACAAATCATGGCACTCATCTGTTTCCAAATAACTAATAGGTCGAAAAGGACTTGCAAATCATTGTATTCTGTTTTTATTCACGTTTTACACAACGTCCCAACTTCATTGGAATTGAGATTTGTAAATTGTTTAACTTTATTCTATTTTACTCGAAAGAAAGGGTTAAGAATATTTGTGAATGCGATATACGGTAGTAGTGTATTTTCCAATCAGCATTGATGGCAACTGGTTTTAGAGCAGTCAGCCATGCAGACAGAAATAGGTACCATTTCCTAAGTATTATATGAATGCAGTAATGCTTCCTAAATGTAAATTGTCAAGTCAACAAATAGGTTTCAAAAGTTCAAACATTTAAAGAGGTAAGACAATTTGCTTCCAAGGTAAAAGTAACTTTTGTTGCATTAGGGGCAGGGAGAAACTTTACTTATTTTCCCCCTTGTAACAACTCGGTTAGCAAATAGCGAAATTAAGTCGCTAATCTCTTCAAACAAAATCGACGGGCGTTTTATTTTTTTTGGGGGGGGGGGGGGGGTTGGGGTTTTGTTCTTTTGGGAGCAAAATAAAATCAACTTTAGTGCTAAATAATTAGCTAGCTAAGTAAAATTGTATGATATACAAAGTAAAACAGAGTTGTTTTCAAGGACTGTGCTACTCTCGCCTGGTTTTTCTGTCGCTGATTTAGCTAACAAACTTCAGCAAGCTTCTCAACGCTAAGAATATTATCAATTTACCTAGATAGCTATGACCTGGGTTGGTTTACATGGTCGCTTGCCTTTCATACAGTGTTCTTGCCTATAAATATTGATGTTCACCGGGGTTTTTAGCCCTATTCGGTCTTTCGTTTACCATGTGGACACATTGCCAAACTTGGGGATTAGGCTGGGCACTGCCCGTTTTGTTTGTTTATCTATTTTCTCACTGTAAAGCGTCTTTGTGACAGTCTCTCTGTGAAAAGCACTATACAAATAAAATTGCAATTGAAATGAAATGGAAACCTGGGTAATCTTGAAAAGTTTTAAAAAATTTGTGCAATGACTGCAAATTGCATAAATAACGTAATGTCACAAGTCCAAATGATAATCCAGAGGGGATATTCTAACCCAATCAATCTTAAAAACATACTTTACAAAGATGAGCAAAACATTACTTTTGACCCTTCTTTCAAGTAGCTTATTTCAATTAATGATTGATAATTGATCACTGTATATTTAATTTAAAATTGATACCAGTGATACTCTTCAAGGCAAAGTGGAAAACTATTCTCATTGCTTTGTCAGACTTTAATCCGATTTTATTACAATGATCTTTCCAGCAGAGGATGGGCTCCCCGACTATAGCCAGGTTCCTCCTGAGATTTCTTCCCACTGGGGAGTTTTTTCTCACCACTGTTCGATGATTTTTCTCCTTACTGGGAGGTTTTTTTGCCTCATTTGCTGTTGAGGGGATTAGGTCAGGTTATTTACTCTGGAAACGGTCTTTGTAACTGGCCACTGAAAAGCACTCTACAAATAAAACGGAATTGAATTTAATTGAGTTGAAAAAAGTCATGAGGAAACCAATTTGGAAATCTGCTTTTTTAGTAATAAAATTACTAGTCCAAGTCAACTTGCTAGATCAGAGTGTTTATTTATTATGCAACATAAGACAGTGCACCCAAAGACATTCAAATAGAGCTGGGGCTTTATGCAATCCACCTTTAAACAATAACATATCAACCTGCTTATTATTCATATCTGCAGTAAAAGGGAAGCAACTGTTCAGCTATTAATTGTAACTTTTGTGCACTCAGAACACACGTGGCCACCACAAACCTTCTTTCCCAAATAGGTGACAGTTGTCTCAAATTAAGTACAGTTAGCAAGTGATGGCACAACTCACTGTGTAATTACATTGATATTAATGCAATGTAGTGAGTGGTGTTGTATGAATAGATGCAAAACAGGTCTTCCCAACTTTAAGACAAAGATGATGGACTTCGATAACCATAGATTGCATGGTCACAGTGCCAAACTATCAGGATGATAATTTAGTTAGCAGGCTTTAGCATGGCAAAGTAGTATAAATCAGATAAAGGACGATGATGATTATTATTATCAGGGATTTTGTTTGATTATTATTACTCTTTTTATCTCTCCTAGAGGGTGTGATGAAAACTCATGAAATGAGGTTGTCTTGTTTAGAATGGTATATGCTGCAATCTATAAGAAAATTACACCAATTGACCAAATGGTGGAGCGATAGGACTGGGTCAAATTTTTTTTAAATTTGAAGGACCATAACTTTTGAAGCGTTTGGTATAGAGAGCAGAGTTGTACAAAATGCACTGAATACAGGCCCACACTTTCTGCCCACATGAGGGTAAAAGAAAGGGAAGGAAGGCATCTCACCCCCTCTGCATGATCAGAGGAGAATGTGCAGATTGGTGAACCAGTGGACTGGTGAAGGTGTGAGAAATGTCAGGAAATAAACTGTTTCCCATGAAATGTCCTTCATTTATATTTATTCATAATTCCCTCATATTTCATTCATAATTACTTATATTGTCAGAAACCATAATCAGTGTTAATCGGCAATCGGAACGACCCCAGTTCAGAGAAGCAAGTAGGGATAATGGCACAGAAGCTATGCCATATACCGCAGTTGTGAGGGAGGCGAAATTTAAAGGACCAGGAGCGACCGAATGGGGGACTGAAAGTCACTCCCGCGCACGCGAGGAATAACCACTAAGACGTTCTGGAAAGAAATGAATAAAATATAGAAACCACCCTTTATAAAACAGGGCGAACGACTGAATAGTCAGAACGTCACGAAAAGAAACTCAGAAAATATCCAAACTCAAAATCTTCCGTCTGAACACGGGCCTTACTGCCTTGAACTGTTGGCGTGTGGCGCTTAATGGGTACTTATAACGTGTTTAATGCTTCTCGGAGAGGTTGGACCGAGGGAAGGAAACCTGAACCCTCTTTATCGCCCATCAAAGGGAGACGTGTCTAAAAGATCTCCGACGTTTCGCCGAAGTGCTACTACCTATTTAAACTTAACACTGTGCTCCATAAGAGAGACGGGAGCAGTGGACTCGGGGAATCAGCAAAACGATAAGAACCCCCCGGTCCCACAATAACCGGGTAATCTGGGCGAGAAGCCGAGACGGCAAGAGGATAGGAGCTCAAAATATTCAGTCCCCAAGAAGGGAACCTACTACAGAGCGAGAAATAAGCAAAGACCTAACTCCACGGCAATTTTATGCTCACATGGATATACAAACCACTAAACGCAGGAACGAGAAGCTACAGATTGTAGCAAACAGTCACCTCAGACAAAAACCAGTCTGTACCTCACCAACGCAAGTGAAATACTCAAGCAGGGTTAGGAAGGCGGAACTGGCTTTAATAGGAAGATTAGATTGGGCAAAATCCGATCCCAGTGTGCAACTTAGAGCGCGACACTGACACCAGCTGGACGAAATTAGAAATCGTCCACTACCCATGACAGCAGTGGCCGAGAGTAAAACATGTTTTTGCATCCAATTAAGCCCACTTTGAAAAATCGATATCAGCTTAACTGTACGCTGTATTTACAGTATTTTCCCTGTGTTTCCTTCCTGTCAAACAGCCCTATCATTGGTATCAAATGTTTTTCTCAACTGTGGAGCTTATGTAGCTAGATAGCAAGTTAGGCTATTCCTATTCCTTACATGTTGTGTTCTAGTAAATATTCTCCATCAAATGTTCATGTAATTGACATTGAAAATTGACAACAAAAAAAAAAACAAAATAAAATTGGAGAAAATGGCGTTTAATGGGATCCTGGTTTCACATGGAGAGAAACGGCCTAAAAAATGACAGAATGCTTTTACAGAAGAAATGAAGAGTGACATCAATTACAACACTCTTGTTCATGACCTCCGCCAAACGAAGTTGGCAGGAGGTTATGTGATCAGTGCCATTTGTTTGTTTGTGAACAAAATGACTCAAAAAGTCATAAACGTATATCTGAATTTTGGTGGGTGGGTGCTATTTTGTGAGATGGACCCAATTGATTTTGACTGCGATCAGTCAAACAATATGGCCACCATTGTAGCCGTCTTGAAATCATATGACACGTGATAACTGAACTTTGCTCCTACTCACAAAGATTTGGACTGTGCTGCCTTGGCGGAGGTTTGCACTCTAGGAGTGCCGCTAGTTGATAATGTTTTCTGTTTTCTTCTAATTTCTTCGCATTTTCCTTAGTTTTGCTTGTGAATACCATTACTAGCCAGTGGGGGCTGGTGGACGGAAAACCAAGGGGGCGGAAAACATCCCTTGAAACGGATGAGATTAGTGACCCGATTTCATTCATTGTTCTTGGTCAACATGTTAGTTTCCCTAATAAGGAAATGTTTAGGCAAGTGAAAAATAAATTTTATAAAATGTTAAATTCACATGCCTTAATAGGCAAGTCATCAAGAAAAAAACCACTGTGGATTTTCCGCGTTAAATTTTGTCACATCCTAAGTCGTCAAACCTGTGCGTAATGATTGTTTAATTGAAAAGGATTGAAATGCGCTTTTTTTGCGTTCAACTGATGCGTTTGATGTCTCATCTTAACGAAGACAATTAGCTTCACCTGAGAGGGAAGAGTTAACATATCTTGACTAAAAACCACTTTAAAGACATGTTTATCCGCCCTCCTTGTTCTATGTCCACCGCCCGCCACTGTTACTGGCAGGTTTATCGCTTTTCTCCTGAAAGAAATGCGTTAGCCTTCTGAGAAAGCACAAAAAAAATCCAAAGATTTCCGTTGTGTGCGATGGCTCGGTTTTGTGCAGTGGAAACTAAATGGCTGCTATTCTTGGGTTGTTCAACTCTTGCTATCTAGGGAGTCTATTTATGATACCAGGAGAGATTGTAACATCATCATTTGTAGGTGGTGTGAAGGACAATCCATCACATTATTCTAATCTTGCTGCACTCCTGAAAGGGTTAAAAATAATACTGAGAATTGAAAAATTGCTGGGGCTTAAAATTATACATTTCTGGGGTCATAAACTCCTTGACCACAAGTGCAAGTCATCTGAGCTTTGAATTCTAAATTACCTACTCTCTTGGACCTAAATAAGACAGCTATCCAGGTAGCTTCCCAAACTCAAAGATCCCTCAAAATGGCTTTCTGTCAAATCATAAAATAATCGTATATTTAACACACATCAACTTTTGATGCATGAAATTCAAAATGAACTAATGATTTTCTGGTTGAATTTCGCATGAGTTTATCAATATCGGTGAAGTTGGACATCACTGGTCACCAGTAACCTCTCCAAATACAAAACTTGCCTTTTCTCCACGATAAAGTTTAGAGTTTTGTCTTTGTCCATTTTTCTCCCGCATGCCAGCACACATACTCATTAAATGAATTGCTTATTAAATGGTCCGAACATTCACCCTGCAGTGAAAAGCAAGCAGTTCCCACTTCCGATCTCACAACCCTATATAAACACTTTCTACACCTTATGACGAACAAGTGTAACTCACTAACTCAGTAATATCTGAAATATACCTTACAGGGTTTCCCGCAGAAAATCAGTTAGTCAAGGTGGTGACCGGGGGGGCAGGGCAACAGCCAGCATTTATTAACTCTTAATAAATAAAAAAAGCAGTTGAATTGCAATAACAAAGTGACAAAGTCAACAGTCTTGTAACTTTATTACAAAGTTTTTATAGTGTAACACTTGCTTGTACACAGTGTATTTTAGCCTTACCGTAAGCGCTGAGCTGGAAATAACAAGATCAATTAAAATCACACAATCTTACCAAAATTCATGCTACATGCATGAACACAGACAAAATTATAAATTTAAAAAAAAAAAAAGAGAATCAAAATCGCGTAAAATGCGCACAATGTCCCTAAGGGTTAAATGAAAATTAATGTAACAACGGAAAATGTATTTGTAATCTGTTTTAACCTCAGTTCCCCAAATGCTTCGCGGTTGTGGTTATTTTTGGGGAGAGGAGAACGGTATTATGTACGGAAGCGCATTGCCTTCACAGGATTAAATGTATACACCTTATCTCGTAATTACGAGATCTTGAGAAAATATTAATTCTACACTCACCGTGTTCTGTGTGATGGAGCCAACCTGAATATTTTGGGTCCACTGCCTCTCTGGGTTCCACCCATTACCTCGATGTTTCGAGGACTTGGCCTGGGACTGTGGAGGTGTGGAGGAGGAGGCAGCGCAGATGGTGAAGTCGGCCGGTGTTCTGACAATTTGCGCTCCCTTGTCAAAAAATGCTACCGTAATGCAAAGCGATCGTAAAGTCTTTGTTTTCGGATAAATATTGCAATATGAATCAGTTTACTGTAGTAACTTTGTTATTTGTTATCTTTTTATAACATAAGCAGATGTTTTAATGAGTTAGGCAAGTTTGTTTAAAGATATATGCCCACAAACGCCATTATCATCCAATCTCTGCGTTTGAAGGAAAACCCAGTATGTACTGTTGAAGATTATATTTCAGCATTATTCACTATATTCATTTTTCATGATTATATATATTTTTTATCATTATTCATTCATTGCTCATACTAATAATCAATAATCATAATCAATAACCATATTATGTGGGCAGCAAAAAGACACACACACATAACACACACACACACACACATACAAGTGGTTCACATAATGCAGTGCAGACACACAGACAAAAATATACATGTGAGCAGTTCACACATAGACACACATGTACAAGCAATTCAGTTCACACTGTTATGGCCCCAATTTGTTATTACATTTATAACACAACAGCAGCAGCAAGGGATGACAGACATAGTTTTAAAAACCTCAACACATTTAATTAACAAACACCATAACAACTAACTAACCTAAAGACCAAGATTGAATTATGTACAAAACATAAATATTTACAATCCCTTTTCGTGGGGGTGGCTTGGTGATGTCCTGGATGATGAAAATGCTCAAACACAGGCAAAGAAATCCACAAAAGAAACGTCACAGGTCTTGAACAGAAATGACAGGTCTGGTCACATGTATCCTTCTCCTTGCAATTTCTCCTACTTCTTTACTGTCTCAATTCTTTTCTTTATATACTCTTTTGCAGACCCCACCCACATTTAGACCTCTTTTTTTTATTTTCTGAGACTTGCCCCAGACATGTCCAGGACATGTCTAAACATGACTCCAGTCTGAGCTTAACAAAAAAAGGTAAATACTGCCATCTTGTGGTCTATATTCACATTACACCTCCATTCCAAAAGGGAAAAATTTTGACTCATAAAGGCAAAATTTTTCTTTTCAATACAAAATGGTTAAGTGAGCACTTGTCTATATATACATATCATACAATATTCAAACACATGATATATATATATACACATTCAAACACGGGATAAGCAATCAGCAATTACATTGTCTGTACCCTTCACATGCTTAATTTCCAAGTCAAACTCCTGTAAAATCAAACTCCAATTCAACAATCTCCGATTCTTGTTTTTCATCTTACTCAAAAACATTAACGGATTGTGGTCAGTGTACACAATCATTGGCTTTTGTCCTGTACAAACATAAACCTCAAAGTGTTGTAAAGAAAGGACCAGAGCCAACAGTTCCTTCTCTATTGTGGAATAGTTCCTTTGGTGGCGATTGAACTTCCTGGAGAAGTATGCCACGGGATGCTCAATGTCATCAGAGTCACTTCTCTGTAGGAGCACAGATCCACAAGCTTGGTCGCTAGCATCGACCGCGATGGAGAACGGTTTGTTGAAGTCAGGAGATTTGAGCACGGGGAAGTGACACAGCAGAGACTTCAGGCGATCGAAGGCTCTCTGGCATGCATCATCCCAGGTGAACTTTACGCCTTTCTTCAGTTGGTTAGTTAGACTGAGAGCAATCTCAGCAAAGTTCTTGCAGAACTTGCGGTAGTACCCGATCATTCCAAGGAAGCGGCGCAAAGCTTTTTTGTTGTCAGGAACTGGAAAGTCCATGATGGCTTGGACTTTAGCATTTATGGGTGCCACCTTACCCTGGCCTATGACGTAGCCAAGATAGGTGACAGTAGCACAACCAAAGTCACTCTTGCTCAGGTTAACAGTCAGGTTAGCCTGGGTCAGGCGCTGGAACAACGTCTCTACATCTTTTAGATGTTCTTCCCAGGAGTCACTCCATGTGATCAGGTCGTCGATGTACGCACCCGTGTGTGGCAATCCGGCGATTGTAGACTGTATCATCCTTTGGAACGTGGCTGGGGCATTTTTCATGCCAAAGGGTAGGACTTCATACTGGTACAATCCAGATGGTGTGGCAAAAGCAGAGATGCTCTTGGCCCTCTCAGTTAAAGGCACACACCAATAACCCTTCAGTAAATCAATCTTGGTCAGAAACTTTGCTTGCCCTACTCTATCAATACAATCATCAATCCTAGGTATTGGAAACACATCAGTTCTAGTTACAGCATTGACTTTGCGATAATCTGTACAGAATCTAGTACTTCCATCAGGTTTTGGAACTAGCACACAGGGTGAACTCCAATCTGAGTTGGAGGGTCTGATAATATCATGTTCTAACATGTACTCAACCTCTTTCTCAGCAATCTTTCTCTTTTCAGGATTCATCCGGTACGGATGCTGTTTTATTGGTTTGGCATCACCAACATCTACATCATGAGAGGCAATAGAAACCCTTTTTGGAACATCAGGAAAAAGATCCTCATATTTCTTGATCAACCTCTCAAACTGATCTTTCTGTGAGGGTTCTAAGTGCTGGAGTTTTACATCAAGATTCTGCAACACTTCAGAATTTGACAATTTACATGAAAGAACTTCAGCTTTAATTCTTGGTTCATCATCTTGAAACTCCCCCTCATCTTCACACGTTTCGACCATTGGAGAATCTGAAGTGACAGCTGCAACCCTAGCATTTCTGTCATGATAAGGCTTTAGCATGGTAATATGACACAATTGTTTTGGTTTTCTCCTATCTGGAGTCTTCACAATGTAATTGAGATCATTGAGTTTTGTCAGAGTTTCATAAGGACCATGAAATCTAGCCTGCAATGGATTGGACTGCAAGGGAAACAACACAAGGGCCTTTTCTCCTGGTTTAAACTCACGGCTTCTAGCCTTATGATCATACCAAGTTTTCATTTTTCCCTGACTTGATTTCAAGTTCTCTTTGGCAAGGTCACAAGCTGCACGCAATCTTTCCTTGAACTTGCTAACATAGTCTAACAGCCTGATATGCGGCTCTTTCTCTTGCCATTGTTCACTCAATAATAGCAAAGGTCCTCTCACTTCATGACCAAACACTAGCTCAAATGGACTGAATCCAGTAGACTCCTGCACTGCTTCTCTAGCTGCAAACAACAGCAAATGAACCCCTTCATCCCAGTCTTTCTCATGGTCATAACAATAAGTCCTCATCATTGTCTTGAGAGTGGAATGAAACTGCTCTAAGGCACCCTGACTTTCTGGATGATAGGCACTAGAAAGAATCTGCTTTGCACCTAGTTTATACACAACCTGCTGAAACAATCCTGAAGTGAAATTGCTACCCTAGTCTGACTGAATTTCCCTGGGAAGGCCAAACAACGTGAAGAACTTTATCAAAGCCTTCGAGATTGCAGTTGCCTTGATGTTACGTAGAGCTATGGCTTCAGGGAATCTGGTAGATGCACACATGATTGTCAACAAGTACTGATTTCCAGATCTAGTCTTGGGTAATGGACCAACGCAATCAACAATGACCCTAGAGAATGGCTCCCCAAATGCTGGGATAGGCTGCAATGGAGCTACAGGTGGGTCTAACTGGTGTTTTCCAACTACCTGACAAGTGTGACAGGTTTTGCAAAGGTTGGAAACGTCTTTCCGAAACCCAGGCCAAAAGAAGTGTTTCACGATCTTATCAACAGTCTTGTTAACACCAAGATGACCTCCTAAAGGTAAACTATGAGCCATTGTTAAGATCTCATTCCTATAGACCTTCGGAACAACAATTTGCCTGACCACTGCCCAATCTGCATTGGCAGGGATATCAGGAGGGCGCCACTTCCGCATCAACACACCATCCTTGAGATAATACCCAACTGGAACTGCGTCTATTTCTTTATCAGGAAGGGCTCTCCTCTTTAGGACACAAATTTCAGGATCATTAGTTTGCTCCTCAATCAACCGCTTTCTGGACAGAGACAAGTCTCCAGACACATCAGAATCACCAGACCCATCCGGCTGGCTGAATAGAGAACTGATAAAAGTATCTGATAAGTCCTCAAACGGAGAAACCATAGTAGGCCAATCAGAGTCATGAGGCGAACCACCTGAGTCCTGACTATTCAATGTACTGGACGGCACCACATCATCTTCTTCTTTAGCCTTCTTGGCCATAGCACGAGTCACTGCGCAAGAAGGATACAGAGATGGGTCCTCATCCCCATCTTCAGTGCTCGGCTGTGAAGTAAGATGTACAGGGGGAACTACTTTGCCCCCAGCCAGGTCATTGCCTAGCAACAGAGAAACACCCTTTATAGGTAGACTTTACATAAGTCCCACCTTTTCCTGTCCTATAACTAAATCTGACTTCAAGAATATAGAGCGCAGGGGTACAGATACAGTCCTCCCTTCAATACCTTGTACAAGTATGAAATCCCCTGAAGCGGCTCATCACGTAACTCCAAGGAGTCCATCAACAAAAGTGACTGAGAAGCTCCGGTATCCCTTAGGATATATATGGGGACAGGAGTAGTATGCTCATTCAGAGCCACAAATCCCTCTGACACAAATGGAAGAAATTCCTCCCTCACGAAGTCAGCTGTATCAGGCTTTTTAGCCCCACAAGAAGCAGGCAATTTAGCAGATCGGTTATCTACTACAGGGGTTTCTAACCTTGTTTTCACAAAGGCATTTGGTTTAGTATCCTTTTCTTTTTCTTTCTTAGCTTTAAGGAACCAACAGTTAGTTGTAACATGACCAGATTTCTTGCAATAACTGCAAACTAGACCACTTTTGTCACTGTCAGCTTTCACACTTTGATCAGACCTGTTACTGGATTTCTGAGCACCATCACCAGATTTGTCTTTGTCTTTGGGTGAGGAATCTTGGGTATCACCGTAACCCTTTTTCTGAAATTGGGACCATCTATTATTACTGCTAGACTGAAATTTGGACTTATGTGTGAGAACATATTCATCTGCAAATTTGGCAGCTGATTGCAAATTCAGTGCTTGCTTCTCATTAAGGTAGGTCTTAACATCATCTTTAACACAGTTCTTGAATTCTTCAACTAACACCATCTCTTTTAGTGAGTTGAAATCATCCTTGACCTCCATAGAAGTACACCAGCGCTCAAAGCAAACCTGCTTTTCATTAGCAAATTCAACATAAGTCTGATTTTCAGATTTCTTCAGACCTCTGAATTTCTGTCGGTAAGCCTCTGGAACCAACTCATAAGCTCTCAAAATAACCTTTTTGACAACCTCATAATCAGAGGAATCATCTGCAGACAAAGCCGAATAGGCTTGTTGAGCTTTACCCTTGAGGACAGTTTGCAACATCAGAGGCCAGTGTTCCTTTAGCCACTGGCAACTCTTTGCTACCTTTTCAAAACACTGGAAATAGTTGTCAACATCCTTTTCCGAAAATGGAGGCACCAGTTTTACCTCCTGACTGGCACAAAATTTATTTTTAGTTTCAATTTTAATTTTTAGTTGCTCCATTTGGAGTCTTTCTTCTCTATCAAATTTCTCTAATTCAAAATCTCTCTGTCTTGCAAATTTTTCTAACTCAAATTCTCTTTGTTTTTCTTTTTCCTCCCTTTCTATTTTCTCTTCTCTTGCTAATTTTTCTAACTCAAACTGCCTTTGTTTTTCTTTTTCTTCCCTTTCTTTCTCTCTTTCTTCCCTCTCAAATTCTCTTTGCTTTTCTTTTTCCTCCCTTTCTTTTTCTCTTTCCTCCCTTTCTTTTTCTCTTTCCTCCCTTTCAATCTCTAGCATTTTTAATTTAAGTTCCATTTCTATATTTGGATTTTCCACTGGAAACTGTGCCAGATCTCCGGGTGCAAACACATTTTCATCAATGTAATATTCAACTATCTCTCGAGCCAGTCTTGCTTTTCGCATGGCTGGTTTCACCTCTGTCAGCTCTAAATGTCTGCAAATTTCTAGCAGTTCTGTCTTTTTAAAAGACTTCAAAACCCCTACGGTTGGTGATGCCAAGAAATCATCCATTGCTGTTGTCAATATATATGTATTAAATTAAAAAAAAATCAATTTTACAATTTAAAATGTTAGATTTTCAATAAATTACCCACAAAATGGTCTATCCCGGACGAGCCCCCAATTTGTTATGGCCCCAATTTGTTATTACATTTATAACACAACAGCAACAGCAAGGGATGACAGACATAGTTTTAAAAACCTCAACACATTTAATTAACAAACACCATAACAACTAACGAACCTAAAGACCAAGATTGAATTATGTACAAAACATAAATATTTACAATCCCTTTTCGTGGGGGTGGCTTGGTGATGTCCTGGATGATGAAAATGCTCAAACACAGGCAAAGAAATCCACAAAAGAAACGTCACAGGTCTTGAACAGAAATGACAGGTCTGGTCACATGTATCCTTCTCCTTGCAATTTCTCCTACTTCTTTACTGTCTCAATTCTTTTCCTTATATACTCTTTTGCAGACCCCACCCACATTTAGACCTCTTTTTTTTTATTTTCTGAGACTTGCCCCAGACATGTCCAGGACATGTCTAAACATGACTCCAGTCTGAGCTTAACAAAAAAAGGTAAATACTGCCATTTAGTGGCCTATATTTACATTACAACACATGCATGAGCAGCTCACACACACAAAAGCAGCAGCTTCTGTAGCTTTAATTAGTAAGCGGGCTTCTGTTTAGTTGATCAAAAAAACATAATCAGAGGAAGTATTTGATTTCTGTAGCTTTGATCAATATTTGTTCAGCAAAATCATTAGTTACTACTGAAAACATAATCAATTGAATTATTTGTAATAATTTGATATGCATCGAATTCATCCATTGGTATCTTTTTCTTTTTATCATAATCATCTGGCTGTATTCTTTGTCCGTATATCTTTTGCTGGGTGTGGCTGTAAGTTTCCACTGTGATGCGCATGCGTTGAATTCCTGAAGGATTACCTAACTGGGATCTCAGGTTACCTGTCCAATGGTAGTGCGAGACTGAGCGCTAGAAGAGCTACTGTCAGAGCTGGAAAACGGCAGAGTTCTTCTTGCGCAGGTTGAACTCGGCTTTACATTTTTCAACATGACACAAAAAAGCCTAATTTTCTTTTTCAGAATCTGTCTCTCTCTAATTGCTTGAGGATGGGGGAACCTCGGTATGTTGAAGAAAACCACAACAGTACATGCAAACATGTGTCCGCTTAGAGGTCGAAAGGCACACTGTAAAAAGACGTACATTTATGATAGTTGAAGATACTTGAGATGTGAGCGAAGAAATAGAGCCCAAGATTTTAGGTTTGCGCAAGTGCAGGATCGCAAGGTAGGATGTTTTGATAGGTAGCAAAATTTGACAGTACACCTGTAAGAAGGGAGCCGGGAACACCAGGCGCAAGATGCAGAAGTGTTTATTGAACACAAAAACACCAAGGGAAAAGATGGCTGGTACGCCAGAAACAAAACACCGTGCACATGCACTGAACAGAAGGGAGAACTAAAATACATTGCCAAAGGCAGGGGGAGAACCAAGGTACACACTCAAAGAGTGGCTAAACTAAAAAACAAAAACTGAACCTAGCTAACTGACGGACAACACTGAGAGACTATACAAGAGGAAGACAATACAAGGGCGCAGCAAAATACAAGACTCAGGACAGGCTCAAGGGAAACACTAGAAAAACACAGGAGCAGAGATATCACCATGAAGACTGAGTCAAACAAGGATCTGTCAGACGATGGCTTCCAAATGCTACCACATTTATGATCACGAGAGGAGGCGGGGACTCGGAATGCAATCACAGACTGAAACAGAAACACATGGAATTAATAAACAATTACAGGAGAACCGGGTAAACACTAATGACTCGAGACAAGATGCTGAGACGAGCAATCAAGCTAGACGGTTTAGATTAAGGCAATCTAAAAAGCACCACAAGAAAAGCGAAAGGAAAGCACAGGGTTTTAAATGCAGTTAATCAGAAAGCTCAGACTGAATGCAGAGAAGCCAGAATCGCACACACTCGCTAAATGAGTTAATCAATATTAATACTACGTGACGAAATATTTACAATCATCCTTAAATAAGTGCTGGTTAGTACGGGTTAGTAATCCTATCAGAGAGCACATTCACTCAGTTTCGCGAGACCCGGAATTAAACACAGCTGGAAGCAATGAATGAAATACCAAAGCCAAACTGAAAGTAGAAACGTAATTGGACGACGAGACCTAATAGTTACCCTGGATGTAACTGCAGTCCTATGAATACATGCGTAACCCTCTAATGGGCTTCGTTATTGTTTACCCCTGTGAGGCTCCGCCTCGACGCCAGAGAAAGAAATTTGAACTCACCTGCTTCGAAGGAGGGGGTAGCATACTCACCTCCCATAAAGCCCTGGCGTTGCCAATGCTCGTCTCCCTTTGAAACTCAGCATCCCACACTCGGGGCCACCTGGGCAGGTTGTTAGAGGGCTACGCATGTATTCATAGAACTGGAGTTACATCCAGGGTAACTATTAGATCTATTTCATATGTGCTCCAGCCTCTAACGGGCTTAGCTATTGGTTACACTTAAGGTGAAGGCCATTAGGGATGGATGTACCCCAGGTGGACCCTGGCCACGCAGATCCTCTCGCAACCAAGCAAAACCTGTCCACACCCTGGGGCGCACACCGCCAGACTGCGTACCCCGCCCCAGGTGGTGGCAAAGTAGCACCCTAACCATTCCCGGCACTGGGAGGGACCCTACCTTGTCCGGCCCCTCCCAAGGAAAAAGGCAGGGCTTTACCACTGTTATCCAATAACAGGACCCGCACCTGTGGGCGGGCACCGCCAGAGTGCCTCGCGTCAGGTAGCGGACCACCGATATCAGCCGTCACTTGAGAAAAAAAGGGGACTTCCCCTAATAGCGTTCCCTCATGTCGGCCTCATACCCTCCAGATAGGCACACTTGAGTGCCACACCCAGACCATGGTACCAACATAACCACAGCTACTGCAATGCTTGGGAGAGGTCATGTCACTTTTCCCATGGCACGCCTAACAGCTGCGGGCGGGGCACCCCCGAGATGCCATGCCCCAGGTCGGCCATGATCAATTGCTAGTTAGTACTGGCAGGGGGCCCTTCCGGTAGGGTTCCCAAGACCGCATGTGCTACTGAGTCAGCTGTCATATCCCTGAGATATGATCGAGCAAAAGATGTTGATGACCAAGGGGCTGCCCTGCAAATTTCCTCTACCAACACACCCCTAAGTAGTGCCGTAGAGGAAGCAATCCCATGGGTGGAGTGTGCGGTCAGTCCTGCTGGGGCCACCAGACCTGCTGCTGAGTAGGCCCTGCAGATCGCATCACAGATCCCGTGGACGAGGCGCTGTGTTGACAGAGGGGCCCTCTGAGCCTGCCCCCCCCCATAACTCACATCCAGCTGCTCCCCCATTCTAAGGCCCGAGGTTCGCTCCAAGTAAGCACTGAGCAAATGCATTGGGCACAGCCTGTGCATCTTTTCCTGCTCGCTGGTAGCATGACGAGGTGGGCAGAGGGCCTATAGCCGAAGGTCTGAAGATTTAAAAGCAGTGGTTATGACTTTCGGCTGGAATGGTGGGTTTAGACGCAGCTCCACTGACCCTAAATCCTGTTCTAGGGTCAGACAAGACGGGTGCACAGAGAGGGCACTCAGTTCACTTACCCTCCTGGCCGACGCCAAAGCCAAAAGGAAGGCCGCCTTAATAGACAACAAGTGCAGGTCTGCTTGGTCCAGAGGCTCAAAGGGTGGTCCAGCCAGGCCTCCCAACACCGTGTCCAGGTCCCATTGTGGAGTTTCGCGGTGCACAGGCCTAATTCTGCAAACTCCTCTTAAAAACTGCTTATTAGGGGGTGATTCCTGGCCATGAAGCGGTCCAACCCATCGTGCCCTAGCGGTTACCGCCGCAGCCACTACCCTTAGTGTGGAAGCTGCACTGCCCGTCTCGAAGAGTGCCTGCAGGAAATCTAGCACTCCCTGATGGGGGCATGAACGTGGGTCTAGGCCTCTCGCTTGACACCAGTTTGCAACATCTGCTAATGGGCCGCATAAGCCTTAGATGTAGATGGGGCCCGTGCACATTGAATTGTGGATACCACCGCCTCGGGCAGGCCCAATTCACTTTCCATCTCCAGGCCCTGAGGGGGTGGGCGAGAGTGGCATCTGACGCCTGCCTCATGGTTGAGGGAGGGTCCGGAATCCGCCACGAGTCTGCCACTGCCAGCTGGATAAGATCTGGGAACCACTTGGCGTTCGACCTCTTTGGTGCTAACACAATCAAGGATAGCCGCTGCTCCCGTACCCTGCAAAGCACTGGCATCAGTAGCTGCCGGGGTGGGCATTCATAAAGCAGGCCGGCGGGCTACCCTGGATGAGCCCATGCATCAGCCCCCAGGGGAGGGTCGTTGGTGTGTCTCAATGAGAACCAAAAAGGGGCACAAGCCTTCTCCTTGCTTGCAAACAAATCCACTCCTGGTCGACCGAACAGTTTCCACATCTGCTCTGTCGTCATCAGTGAAAGGCTCCAATCCTCCTCGAGCAGGGCTCCCCTGGATAGCCCTTCTGCTCGGGTGTTGATGATGCCCGGAACATGCCGGGCTGTCAGAGTGCACAGCTGGCGGTCCGCACAGATTAGAATGGAATCGGCCCACCTGTGCAGGGCTACCGATCTGACGTCCCGCTGTCTGTTGAGATTGGCCACTACTATTGTGCTGTCCGATCTCAACAGGACGTGCCTCCCTTCTAACTGCGGGGCAAAATGGTGCAACACTTTCTGAACTGCCATGAGTTTCAGATGGTTGAACATGGCGCTGGGGCCTCTGCCATGTACCTGCAACGGAAGCAGAGCCGCAAGTCCCGCCACATCCTGTTTGGGAGGCATCCGTGAATATCTGGATGTAGTATGCCATGCACCCCATCCGAAACCCTCGCGGAGCCGAATGGGTGAAGCCCAGAATGTCAGGGCCTGTCGCCCTCGCATTGGTATGTGGAGCATATGCTGTTGATCCCGCCTTAGGTCCAGACAAAGGCGTATGAACCAGCGCTGCAGGTCTCGCATGTGCAGCAGCCCCAGGCAGACTACTGAATGGGCAGCAGCCATCATTCCCAGCAACGACATGACCCTTATTGCTGGCACTGATACTGTCTCTGGAATGTCCTGGGTCTGGGATGGAATCGCCTCTACTCTATCCACAGACTGACATGCAGTCATTGACCGCGAGTCCAATTGCAGCCGCTGTTTGACTGGGCTGCAAGGTGCTCCTGTCGTAATTGATGGCAAAACCCAGCTGAGTAATATGCCACATTACCAGCGCCGTGTGGCTGGCTACCAGCTGCTCGGAGTGGGCTAGGATCAGCCAATTGGCCAGATGGGTCCAGATCCGTATCCCTTCCCGCCGGAGAGGCGCTAACACTGCCTCCACGCACTCGAAGAAGGTCCGATGCTTTTGCGTGCTGGCCGTCTGCCTCAATTCGCAGTCATTTTCTCACTGGTACCGAACCAGGAAAAAGAGCTTCATTTTGATTTGAGCCAACCCAGACTGATGGAGGGGTTTTAAGTCTTGGTTTAACCCCGGAGTTTGATCGTGTGCTACCTCCACGGGTAGGACGACGCCACCCCTGCCAGCGATTAGCTAGCTAGTGCTTCCTAAGCAAGCCATTAGCCGGCGAGTCCCTGATTCGAGGATCAGAGTTTAGTGAATGCGAAGGGAAAACACAAGCCTCGTACTCCATGTCTCTCTCGCTAAACCCCTGCCAGGGAATACTCAAATGGGAGGCGGCAAAATTGGAAGCTTTGATCTTCCACTGCAAAGCATAGGAATTCCGGATGGCGAGGCAGAATTGGGACATGAAAATAGGCATCCTTCAGGTCTATTGACATCGTCCAATCGCCAGGTCTGACATATTCCAGCAGAGACTTGTCAGCATCCGGAATGGTCTGCGCGCAATGTGAGTGTTCAGTTCCCGTAGACCCAAAATAGGTCTGAGGCCTCCTGACTTTTTGGGGATGAGAAAATAAGGGGAATAAAACCCTGCTCGAGCTTCTGACAGAGGGAACGGCTCTACCGCCCCCTTCTGTAGGAGCAAGTTCACTTCCTCCTTCAGGGCCTCCTTCAAAGTGGCATTGAGGAGCCTTGTCCGCACAATTCCCTTGAATGGGGTGGACAACACTGGAACCGCAAAGCGTACCCCTTCCGCAATGCTCTGTTCAGCCAGCCTGGGGGGGGGGGGCGCACAATCTCACCCAAACTTGGTAATACTTCGTAAGGAACGAAGCCATTTGTTCTATGACTCCCGCTAATCTGGGCCCTCCCGCGACGCCCCTCCCCGAGGGAGAGTTCGACAGGGGGCCCTGCCCGAAAGGGCTTAGAGGATAACAGCAGTAATACTTCTGCTGCGTTCCCATGCACACTGCCCGGTGATTCACTCACCATAGGTAGCGAGGGCACAGCTACTTCCGCATTTGGGAGTCCCCAGTCTTTAGCTTTAGAAGCACTGACGTCCGAACAGGCCTCAACCTGTGGCACTAAACGAGTGAAGATCTCCTTCACAGGTTTGCACCCCTCAGTATTCTTCGCCACGTCAAGCGCCTTGGAGCCAAAATGGCAGGTCGCTCCACTTCCGTGCAACCCGGAAGAAGAAGCCTGTTGACTTACTCCAAACACTCTGCTGGAGTCAGCCCAGCTAGTAGCGTTGGATTCGTGCTGGCCGTCTGCCTCAATTTGCAATCGTTTTCTTACTGGTACCGAACCAGGAAAAAGAGCTTCACTTAGATTTGAGCCAACACTGACTGATGGAAGGGTTTTAAGTTTTGGTTTAACCCCGGAGTTTGATCGTGTGCTACCTCCACGGGTAGGACCACGCCACCCCTGCCGGCGATTAGCTAGCCAGTGCTTCCTAAACAAGCTATTAGCCGGTGAGTCCCCAATTCGAGGATCAGAGTTTAGTGAATGTAAAGAGAAAACACGAGCCTCGCGCTCCATGTCTCTCTCGCTAAACCCCTTTGCACCAGGTTACCTTGTGTGCTAACACCTGAAACAGCCAGCGTATCAGCATGTGCAATACAACCCAGAGACCACATGGTAACGTTTTTTTTTTTTTTTTATTAAAAAGACTTTCCAGGCGCTGCACGACCAGACGTCGCACCCTTGGTGCGGTTCCGGCGGCTGCTGTAGCTGAAGTAACGGGCGTCGAGGCTGAGGATCGATCAATTCGACGCCAGGGATGACCGGTCGTCCAAAGACCGGCGACGGTGGCGACTTAGCGGTGGTTGGGATACACTGGGCCTGCGGGGTTGCTGTTGCGGGCGTAAGTGCGAACCCAGCTGCTCCGACGAGGAAGGCCCTATTGATAACTAGCGCAACCTCTGAGCTGCGCTAGCATAACATCGGTCAAAGAGGACCGCCGCCATCCTGTCCCTCTCGGAAGCGGTTGGGAGCAGACGCCATCTCACCGCGTCTTAAACGGCCGGCACTCCGACATTTAAATACGGTGCATACGCCATAGCTGGGGACTTGGCCATCGGATTCCTCCAGTCTCGCTGCGTAGCCAAAGCGCCATCCTGGGACATATCCACCTTGGGGCGTGGCTTCGACTTTGACTGAGCCAGCAGACCAACAGTGCAGTCGTCCATCTGACCACTGGAGGGCTGCGGTGGTAGGGGCACCTCCATCCTCTCCACCGTGGACTGGAATAACCCAGGGAGGTCGTCCAGCGGATAGCGATGCTCGAGGGGGCGGCTCATAGTCCATGAAGAGAGTCGTTGGGTCCTCCTCATACACAGGACGGTCATCCTTCTATCATACGCGTCCCAGGGCTTAGAGCGGATCGTTGCCACCAGCTCATAGACTGGCCCCGAGCCGGCCCGGAGGGCGCGTGCGGCCCGCACAACTGCTGCTGATGCGCACGCTCCTCCGGGGGAGCGATGCGCAGGTAGCACAGGAACATGCCTCCACATGGTGCCGCAGTCCCAGACAGACGAAGCAGTCGTCATGCTGATCCTCGGACACCATCGAGGAGGCACACTGTTGGCACAGCTTATCCATTTCACACACAAATCATAATGAGTTCTTAACTCGCTCGAGGCTGAGTGAAAAAGGGAGACGAGCATTGGCAACGCCGGGGCTTTATGGGAGGTGAGTATGCTACCCCCTCCTTCGAAGCAGGTGAGTTCAATTTTCTTTCTCAGGCGTCGAGGCGGAGCCTCGTAGGGGTAACCACTAGCGAAGCCCGTTAGAGGGCGGAGCACGTATGAAATAGAACCAGTCATGCTGAAGGCAGTCACGCGACATCACTGACGGTAGATTGGAAGTAATCGTCAGACGGCTGAGGTGAAGGCTGGAAATAAACAAATCGAAAGAAAATCACAAGCACAAATACGCACGGGACAACACACGAAAGGGCAGAATCATAACACCTTGACCATCGCAGACGGACGCGGCGACGTGCAGGAGTCAACACTAGTGATGTGACATTTGAAGCGAGGCACCGGAGCCTGTGTCGAACAAAAAGGGGCGTGCCAGATGAAGCCCCGATTCGAGGCCTACGTTGTTACCATAAAAGTCACGTGACTGATGACAAACCAGGCCTCGGTTTGTGGAGAGTACGTCATTGGTTCGTTCAACATATCTCCTCCTCATAAATACGCTTTGAATCTGACACCGAACTATGGGTGTTGTCGGCATTTGTATAAGACGAAGAGAGGTGTAGTACGTTGGAGAGTTGTAGTGAGTCACGAATTATCTTCCCCATGTTGAACATTGACGTGAGAGTGTCAGTTATTTCGTATTTTTTCAATAATGTCACTCTCGTATTTGTGTTTTTTAATAGAAATGATTTCAAAAAGCAAAGTATCGTGACTGTTTCATTGCGATTTTTATTATAAACAAATATAGCCACTTACGCATGCTATAGAAATATATCCATTGTTTATTGTTACTGCACACAAAAGTTTTTCATGCATTTCCGCTAAAGTCACGGTACTGTTCATTGACTGTCATGTGTTGTTTTGCCCAGCAAATGGCAGCATTCAATGTTTCATTGAGGCCTCGAGTACTGAACCTTTTGGTGAAGCAATAGGCTGGAAAGTCTCAGTGATTCATAAGGCTTCATTTGACCATCACTAGTCAACACCAAACCACGGCGGGGACGTCGGTTGTGCAAGTAGGCTTCACGCAGGCAGTTGCGTACGGTTTGGTCACTAATTTAGTTCTGGTGACAACCTCTGGTCTGAGCAGCAGTGACTGTAGCTAGCAGGAAGCGATTGCGCAGGTGCTGGAGGCCAATATGGCCATCCTGCTGAGGGGTGGTGACACGTGGTCTGGGGGCACGTGGTCGATCACCGGTGCTTCCTGTTTCATTTTACCGGCTCCAGAGACTTGATATCATCGACACGTGGACGACCAGGTTCCTTGCAACCCGTCTTTGCGACATTCCACCAGTGAGCATACCAACGGCTCGCTCTCGCTGATTTTGACCTAGGTGCGGCATGGTCACATGTTGACCCAGGATAATGCAAAGGAATATTTAAGTTTCCCATTGCTACGGCTATTTATTGACCAAATTCTCGAAGCATTAGTCAATGAGTTCTACTCAATCTGACGGGATAGGCAAAATTCTAAACAATGTGCAATCAAGCAGAACGAGTTGCCCACACGACAAAATCAAAACAATTTTCTGAGCTTTTAAGTTGTAATTGATGTATCATGGCTTAAAAATAATATCCCATTTTATGTACACCAAATATACTGAGTACAAATGAAAATGCACCACTTGAAAAAACTCAATATTTAAGTTCAAATGAACTTCAATATAATTTTTATACAACAACAACACTACAGTGATGTCACCCGACATGCCAGGTGCAAGACATGTGAGAATTTCAAGTTAACTCTAACGCTAGGCAATTTTTTGCAAAAACGCAACATCTTGCATGCACACCACGGGAAAAATGAATTTCACTATGAATGTGTGCACACACTGCCTTTAAAAGCATGTGAATCCGAATAAAATTTCACTTCTTCACTGACACTTGTGAAACGTCGACACTATGCCGCGACTAACAGCCCCTGAACGGGAACATGCCATAGGCATGCTTCAAATTGGCGCCAGCACCAGGGAAATTGCCAGACGACTACACTGCGCACACACAACGATCGCAAGACTTCCATCAAAGGTTTCTGCAAACGGGGAGCACTCGGGACCGTCCTCGACCGGGTCAACAACGTGTGACAACGGCACATCAGGACCGTCAGATCGTACGGGATCATGTCCGAGACCGAATACTACCAGTGACAAGAACGCCTGCTCAAGTCCAAGGACGACGTGGATTCATTCACCCCAACACCGTACGGAACCATCTGCGAGCTGCAGGCCTGCGTGCACGACGTCCTTATTTCAGCCCCATATTGATGGATCGTGACCGAAACCAGCGTCTACAATGGGCGAACAGGCACCAGAATTGGCGACTACGACAATGGCACGGTGTCATCTTTTCTGATGAGTCACGATTTCACTTAAGGAACGCAGATGGCCGTATACGTGTTTGGCGGAGACGTGATGAACGTTATAACGCCGATTGTGTCGTTCAAACGGACCGTTGGGGTGGTGGCAGCGTTATGGTGTGAGGTGGAATAAGCTACCGTCACAGAACCCCTCTCCATATCTGCAGAGGAAGGAGGAACGGCGTCTACTACCAGGACCAGGTGCTGCAGAGCCATGTTGTGCTGTTCTTCAACCAACACCACGATGTCCACATGTTCCAACAGGACAACCCTAGGGCACACACTGCAAGGGTGTCCATGCAGTACCTTGCACAGCAGAACATCCCCGTGCTTCAGTGGCCAGCTCTGTCACCCGACCTCTCCCCTATCGAGCACTTATGGGATGAAATTGGACGACGTCTTTCACGTCAACGCCAGATGGACAACATCCGAGAACTTGAGGTTGCCCTTGTTCAGAAGTGGAATGCTATCCCTCAGAACACTATCCAGAGACTGATCAACTCCATGCGACGACGATGCACCGCATGTGTCAATGCAAATGGCGGTCACACCCGTTATTGACTTTCCTGTTTGACCCCTACACCAGTTAAACCTCTCTTGCGCATTAACATTATCGTGAATGAAATTGAATGATGTTTACATGTCTTCTTAAATCATTCATTATCTCAAATGCATCATACGTATATACTTCACATGTCAATCCGTGGAGCTATTCCAGATTTCGTGAGTGGTGCGTTTTCATTTGTAAACTGTATGTGTTGCGTTGGAAGTTTTGGTCAGTATATATAAACAAGAGGTGCGTTCGAACACTTCTGCAAAGAAGCCGGCGGCGCGAGATTCCCAAAAAACTACGCGAGGATCTTGCCAAAGTTGCGCGATCAGCCTTCCATACCCCGCGATGGCTGCAGCTACCGCGGGGTTTGGAGGGCTTATCGCACAACTTCGGCAAGATTCTCGCATAATTTTTCGGGAATCTCGCGCAGCCGGCTTACTTTTAGGCACGCTCGAAAGCACCCAAGGTGCGATCTGACTGATGCGGAGCTTGCAGCGACGGAAATTTTGGCCTTCAATGAACCACATGATGCGTAAAATATGTTTCTTATTAATCAGTTTTGTCATGAGGCTCTTTGAAGGCAAAAGCCACCCGCGTTTCCAGAGCTGCGTAAATCCAACTTCTCCTGTAGACTGTAAATTTGGCAGCGGTTCCCCACCCCCTATATATCATAGGCCCCATTTCATAACTCATGAACCTTTGTCATGAAAAACTGCGCAGATGCTTGAATGTGCGTAGTTACAGCCATTGCAAATTTGCGTTTGTTTTCTTTTTTTTTTGTGGTGCAGTATAGGCTGCTGGAATAACATTTGGACATTTAGTTTTGAAGGGCTGTTTCATTAGCATGACTCCGCCAATCGTCGTACTTCTGCTAAATTTCATTTCGCTTCAGTACTCACTCTGGTCACTCGGAGCTCTGCCTCATTTACCTCGGCAGAAAGCACACCGGACCAACCAACGAACAATAGGCGTGGCCAAGAGCCACAATGTAGCAGCTGCGCCGAGATTGAAATTGTAGTCTCCAAAATCAACAATGGCTACGGACATAGACACACAGGAGGCCATTCGCTCTGTCGTGGAGAAAATCCCGGGTATCAGGGACTTACAGCCACAACAAGATGAATGTTTGGTTGGTTTTTTGAATGGAAATGATGTTGTAGTGCTACTCCCTACAGATTGTCATATCTACTTTACAGCCAGCATGAAACAGGCACCCTGTTCATCTCTGTGACAGACAGCTGAACCACCTCAGCTAGCTTGTAGTCTCTAGAGTTAAATAGTGTAAAATTCTCAGGCAATGTAAGTTAGCAGCCAACTTTTGAAAAGCCCTGTTTTTGTTCTTGTCACAAGACCTATTCGCTGTCTCAGTGTTATGTTGTCATTATCCATGAATGAAATTGTTGTCTGAGACAGCCAAACGCTTAGAGCCAAACTGTGTTTCTACGAAGTTAGATAGTGAGCTCGGTATGATGTTAGCGCAAGTATGGTTGGTAGCTGCCCATTGGTCCGACGACCCATTGGTCCGACCTCCCGTTACTCCGACAAACTCGACCACAGACAGAGAGAGAGAGAGAGAGCTCTCAGAAACGCACATCACACACACACACACACAGGGGGGGGGCATGTGTGTTTATTCATCGCGCAAGGGAACTAATGGGAGGTCTTGACCAATGGGAGGTCGGACCAGTGCCATGGACCCGTATGGTTACAGTTAGTTTCTTGCAAGGAGAACAGAAAGAGCATCTTTGGTTCTTTCAAGTGAATGAGTGAAGGCTAAAATTTGGTAGATGGGCATATGTATGGGTACAGTATTAACTTTAATGTACTGATCAGTTTGATTTCGCTGTATTCCTGGTATGAAGGACTGTGTTTAGAGCAGAAGTACTTGGCGGCTGGGCCGGCGCATAACATACATCATCGCCAAACGGGAGTGATTAGTTTACGGTACACCGATGATTTTAAACTTCTGACAAGTGCCCACCCACCAGGGAGTAAACACTTGTCAATGATGACTGACCAGACTCTGTGTACGAAGCACAGCGAAGTAGCAGAGGCTGGTTCTGCCAGGCTACCGTTTCATACCTTTTAGTGGAATATGAGGGGCTAAATAGGCCTAGATGAAAATAAAACATTCATAAGAAAGCATTAAAAACACTGGTTATGTATCACATTTCAATGTTTTTTAACTTGTTATTTTGGATTTGGTGTCCAGTCTTGGTGTCTGATCAATGCGAAGCTACACCTTGTTACATTTGGAATCAGCTGAAGAAGTCAATCTAAATGCCAAACGGTATAGCTTTGCCTCGTGTAGGCTACTCTATTCAATATTATGTGTGAGACTGCACTAAATTTTGAGGGAAGCTGCTACCATACCCTTATTATCCAGTCATTTTAATCTTGCATTTGTCCACACAGGCTGAGCCAGTGACACCTCACTATTCTGACCGAGTTGATTGAAAATAATTCAATGTACTTTAAATGGGCATCTGGTTAAGGCTTGGCAGCATTTTTGGCATAAAATCGGTTAAATTGCCATAACTAAGGTGTCCTGCATTTTTTGAACTTAAAAGAGGAGTACTTTCACATCCACTAGTTGGCACAGTTAAACAATATTTCAAGCGGGGATTGTGACGCTACCCTTGGGAGGCAGTGATGTCTTCAACAACATTTTATGCCGTGTCCCAATTAAAGTATGCACGCAGATTCTGCTTCCCGCCCATTTAAGCCCAGAGAGCATTGGAATCTGCGGGCGTTCTTAAGTGAAATCACGTGTTAAGAAAAGTCTTCGATCATGTCCTCACAATATTTATTCAGAAATATTTGTATTCTCGAGTTAATTTTTCTTTTTCTAAATGTTGTCTGCCAAATTAAATCAATGATCATTCATATAATATCCCTCTTTTGTATGGATACAGCTGGGTTGCAAACTTTGGAGTTTGGGATTAATGGTTTATGAAATAGCTTTCTGCTATAGTCTGCTTTGCATGCTGATGTTAGAGCCAGGTTAGCAGTGAGGGATGAACACGTGCATTCACCACCATCCTTTAGAAAGACTCTGCAAAGTTCTGGTTTCACAGGATGTCAACCCAGCTGAGTGGATTCGGTACCTTCCTGTCTGACCGGCCTACACTGAATTCCAGTGGCTTTAAATCTCTGATTGTCGGTCCTGCTCAGTTGCATTGGAATCTCTTGTGCTCCACTGGCTTGGGAGTGGATTGAAACCTGGGATTACATAAAAGACTGACTCACTTCCCATCTCTACTTGCTTCTCCTAGGCGTTCATAAACAAAACAGTCTTGTAATGTTTCAGATATGATATACAGTATTTATATGCAGTTAAAGTCTTGTACGTGTTGGAAATATACTGTGTTTTACACACACATGCATATATAGACTCATCTAAAAAAGCTAATAAGCACTCTCATATCCTTTGAGTACCTCCTGAAACACATTATTATTCTATATGTGGTGTCACATTCCAGATCAGGGAATGAAATGCAGAGGCAGAGTATAATCCAATAGTCAGGTTTATTGACAGCAGTACAGTAATATTTGGGGGCGGAACCCAAGAAAAAGTGGTGAGGATGGAACTTCAGAGGAAGAGAGCACTTCTCAGTAACGATGTCATAGGTTAAACTGGGCTGCCAATTGCCGGTCAATGGCTTTCAGGATACAACTGTGAATAAAATGAAAATGCAATGACTTTCAGATCACATGAGACAATGTTATTTACAATAGAACATAGATAACATTTCAAGTGTTGAAACTGAGATATTTCACATTTTCATCCACAAAATGAGCTTATATCATATTTTCTGGCTGCAACAGGTCTCAAAAAAGTTGGGACACAGGCAAAAAATGGCTGAAAAAGCAATTAATACATTAAAGAATCAGCTGAAATAACATTTAGCAAGAATTTCAGTTAATTGGCACCAGGTGTGCAAGATGATTGGCTATAAAAGGGATGTCTTGGAGAGGCCGAGTCTCTCAGAAGTAAAGATGGCCAGAGGGTCTCCAACCTGTGAAGGCTTGCGTAAAAAAAAGTGGAATACTTGAAAAACAATCTTCGTCAAGATCAAATTGCAAAGGCTTTGAAGGTCTCATCATCGACAGTGCATAACATCATCAGAAGATTCAGATATACTGGAAAAATCTCTGTGCGTAAGGGACAAGGCCGAAAACCTTTACTGGATGCCCGTGATCTTCGGGCCCACTGCTTCACTCACCGGCATGATTCTGTCATTTACATTACTAAATGGGCCCAGGAATACTTCAACAAACTACTGTCTGTAAACACAGTCTGCCGTGCCATCCACAGATGCCACCTAAAACTCAGTCATACAAAACAGAAGCCATTGTTGAGCATGATTCAGAAGCGCTGCCATGCTCTGTGGGCCAATGCTCATTTATAATGGACTTTAGCAAAATGGCAAAGTGTCCTGTGGTCATACAAGTCCAAATTTGACATTCTTGTTGGAAATCATGGGCGTTGTGTCCTCTGGGCTAAAGAGGAGAAAGACCACCCCTCCTTTTATCGGCATTCAGTTCAAAAGCCAGCATCTCTGATGGTATGGGGATGCGTTAGTGCATATGGTGTGGGACACTTGCATGTTTTAAGAATTACCATGAATGCTGAAAGGTATATAAAGCTTTTAGAGCAACATATGCTCCCCTCCAGATGACATCTATTCCACGGAAGACCTTGTGTATTTCAGCAGGACAATGCAAAACCACATACTGCAGCAGTATTACAACAGCATGGCTTTGTAGTAGAAGAGTCAGTGTGCTGAACTGGCCAGCCTGCAGTCCTGCTCTTTCACCAATTGAGAACATTTGGTGCATAATTAAACAAAAAGTCCTTCAAAGGAGACCCAAAGCTCTCCATCAGCTGGAAGCCTGTATTAAACAAGGTTTGGATCAAATTCCAATGGCTAAACACAAGAAACTTGTCTCCTCAATGTCCAGACACCTCCACTCTGTGTTAAAAAGAAGAGGGGATGCTACACCATGGTAATTAGGCCCCATTCCCAACTTTTTTGAGACCTGTAGCAGCCGTCAAATTTGAAATGAGCTCAAAACAACAGCATGAACACCAGCAATCCCATTTTCTTTCCATTTAATCCAGTGAATTCTTTTTTTTTTACCATTATATTAGGGTTATTTTATAATAGTTGAATTCCTGAAGAAACTGAATTAATACCCAAAACCTTTTTGCTTAATTACAATATTTCAAAGGATGTTTCTATTTGGCTATGTACAATTTCCTTAGGTTTTGATTGAAGTATTGGCTTGTTGGTCCTATTTCAAAATTTTCTCCATAGTAACCATTTCAATTTGCACCCAGTCTTTATTATTCATAGTTGGATCGAACCACTGCCTTATTTGTTGATACCCAAATACAAAGTAATAATGATAGAAGTTGGGCAATTGGAGGCCCCCTTTCTGATTGGAGCTAGATAGTCTCAATTATGAGCATCTTGCCTTCTTTTCCTGCCATATAAACCTAGCAATAGTCTTATGTAGACAGTCAAACCAAATTGTCAGAGATAACTAGTAGTTGAATTCTTAAAATATAATTGAAGCACCTATTGCTAAAACGCCATAAGTCACACTTGATAAAAACAAAGAGCTTCCACTCGGAAAACTGACTGTTTCTAAGCAAAAACAGTAGATTTCAATCCAGCAACTTGCAACTCATAGCTGGGGGTTTCAATACACGCCACAGGGCCATTAGAAAATAACCATGAAATGAGACACAGCCAGGGAGTGGGAAACCACAAAAGACGGAAACCAATCAAAGGTGACAAACAGTGCTTCTGATAGACATACAAAAGTCACTGAATAGGAGGGGAAAGGCATTCACCCCAGGATTATGGCAATGCGCAACATATCTATAATGTTGTCATAAGTTTGGATCACTGAGACTTCATTTTCTTTTACAACTTGAATATTGTCATCAACTGTTGACATTACAGGTTAATAATATTTAGACTGCTTTCAATGTACAATTAATCATTAACCTGGAATAGGTACTAATATCACTCATACATGGTTCTACATATAATACAATTTCTTTAATGAAAATTATGAAAGGGGGCATTGCTGAAGGATGGGGGAGCGAGGTAAACCATCAACAGCGAAGAATGATATGGATCCATATGTGCACTTTTATAGGCCATTCGCAATTCAATCGGTAAAATGTCTAATTTTGTCATGTAATTTGAAAATGTATTTGGCAATTGACAATTTAATGTACAAAGTGGCAATGAAATCTTCAATACAGTTTTAATAATCTCAATGACAATTAGGAATTAATATTGAACGCCAGCGTCCATAAATTCCAAAATTTAATTCCTGAACAATTCTGTAATTGAATTTCCAAGGTCTAGCTTCAAAGCGCCACCGTGTGTTGCATGGCATTTTGCCAAATGCTTCATCTGCACCAAAATTGAACTGAGCATGCAAACTGTCAGTTCTCTCATCAAGGCAGGTCTTCTTTCACAACGTCACTTCTGTGACTGCCTGGTATTAGCTATTCCCCCCGTGGACACGCCCCTCTCAATAACTTAACTTGTATAGTTTGAAGGCATTTCTACTGGTTATTTTTAGAGATTTCAGGAACACCTTCAAGTAGTTTGTTAAGGCAACTAAATTTGGGGGAACTTTGAAGAATCTACTTTTGTGTGCGTAAAACTACCCCATGATTAAAATATTATTCATATAAATTCTGATTCTTTGTCACTAGAAAAAATAGCAAATTTAACATCATGATATTCCAAAACAGGTATATATTGTCTACAAACCCAATCATATATTCCGTTCCAAAAAATTTTGACTTCATTACAAGAGTAGAAAAGGTGTTCCTGAGATTCAATTTCATCTTTACAAAATGTACGTTATCATCCAAATTAAATCTGAGTCTCAAAAATTCTTCACAGGGATAAATACCATTATGAAATGTACTTCCTTCATCTTGAGAAATAAGGGAAATACAAGATAACTGGTTCTAATTTTGACAGTTTCCGTTATGGAAAACTTTGGAGATAACACTTTATCTAATAGGCCTATTAACAGTTTCCCGTTTCCCCTGAAGCCATGTCATCTGCCCCTTTTGCCAGTGAGAGTGGGACAAATAAGCCCTCACAGTATGTTACAGTTACAATTACAGTTAACACTGAACTAACTACTTTGCAAACAAACGTTGATCAAAATCCACAGTTGCTTTGAGTCCCAAGTGGATTTGACGACTAAGGCACCAGCGTCAGGAGAGATTTGTTTCCGCGTACCGTAGCAGTAGCATAATCCGCCGTTGCTGAAAATCCCTAATGTCGTTGCGATGGCAGCTGGACTGTCGTATACACCCGGCTAGCCTCTCCGTTGGGCTAGCCCCTCCACTCGTTCCCGGCGCCGTCGGTGCTCGCTCCGTGGAGGTGAGACTCCGGATGGTGACGGCTCGGTGAGGGCCCGACGTTCCAGCGCTTCACTCGGACTACAGTAGTTCATTTTTTTCTTCTTGTAGATTTAATTTTCCTCCAGGTTTTAATTAAAGGTGCATTACCGCCACCTACCGGACTGGAATATGGAGCAGTAGAATGGCTGACAAAAAAAAAAAAGAAATCCTCTCCATTAAGTCCGTTTCCCTCAGGTACTTAAATGTTTATAACTACTTTTCATCTCGACTCAACACCCAATCCATCCTACTCAATTAATGGCAACTAAACAAAATTATTCAGGGGATATCTGATTCTCACTCCCCCCCAAACCCCTTTTCTAACATTTCCTTGATATCTTCTCCCTTTACATCAGTGATCACCAGAAACTCCCGGGCTGCATGCACAACCAATTTAATTCTATCAGTCTTCGACTCCATCTCGCTCGCACAATTGATCACCATTGCCACAAAAGACAAAAACCGTTTATCCACACTGACACATTCAGGATCACATCTTAGTTCTTTTGGTTCTCCGACTCCCTTTTCTTCCCTCACTCTCTTAACCGCCTCTGCATATGAGATTTTACTTTTTACATGCGTCCTTTCAATTTCCCCCTCAACTTTCCTCCGCTCGCACTGTTTTGCACCCACTTCATGGTTTCCCTGGCAGTGAAAACATAAAGCTCTTTCCTTCGGTAATTCGCACTCTTCATCATTACACCATTCCTTCCCGCACCGTCTACATATATCCCACGTCTACACACCGCCGCAACATGACCATAGTCTTGGCACCAGAAGCAGCTTTCACCGAATGAGTAACTCCACTGTTATGGCCCCAATTTGTTATTATAATTTACAACACAACAGCTACAGCAACAGCAAGGGATGACAGAAACAGTTTTAAAAACTTGAACGCATTTAATCAACAGACAAAGACTAATACTAACCAACAACTAATAACCAAGATTGATTTACAAGAAAAACAGAAATATTTACAGTCCCTTTTTGTTGGGGTGGCTTGGTGATGTCCTGGGTAAGGAAAAAAAAATGCTCCAACACAGGCAAAAATCCACAAAAGAAACTTCACAGGTCTTGAACAGAAATGACAAGTCTGGTCACATGTATCCTTCTCCTTGCAATTTCTCCTACCACTGTCTCAATTCTACTCGTTATATACTCTTTCGCAGACCCCACCCACATTTAGACCTCTTTTTTCTATTTTCTGGGACTTTCCCCAGACATGCCCAGGACATGTCTAAACCTAGCTCCAGTCTGGGCCTAATAAAAGAAAGGTGAAGACTGCCATCTAGTCGCCTCTATTCACATCACACCACTAAAAAAAAAAAAAAAAAAAATCCCAACCTGGCTCTTTCGATCTGCCGCCTAATCATCCCCTGATCTAATTGGCTGTGCAATTCCTCTGTCCCTCCCCCACTCCCCCCCAGGGCTCCCTTGAAAAAGAGATTTCAATCTCAACGGGACTTCCCTGGTTAAATAAGGGTTAAATAAAAATAAAAATAAATTACTCCCTTCACGTTGGGCTGGTTACGTATATTAAAACATGTTACTTCAGATAAATCGAAATCCTTTATTCTCAAACCTTTGTCTCTTTGACGCTTTGTTTTACATTCTATTATTATAAGTCCACCCCTACAAACCCTCACTGATTTTACTTCCCCTACTTCTCATTTAATAAACTGGCCTATCACTAAATACATGATTTGTTCTGTAATAATGTCTAACTAATTTCATTCCAACTAAATATACGTCATCCCCTCCTTTTTCCATATCTTTTTTCCTTTTCTTTTTCCCGCCTTCCTCCCCCTCCCACTCCATTTTTCCGTCACCAGAACCTCCAACCAAACACCCTCAAGGTTAGCTCGCAACCTACTCCCTGATAAGTACCTTTTTTCTCCGGTAGACCTTGAACAGGACAGTTCATTTTCTTTGCTAGTAATGATGTGTTTTTATCCCCGGTTTTGCTGCGTCTGGCACTCAACCCGCCCTGATGAATTAGGTTGTGGTTCTGCGAAGTCAGTCCTACTTAGAGGGGCGTGTCAATGAGGGGAATAGCCAATACCAGGCAGTCACAGAAGTGACGTTCTTAAAGAAGACCCGCCTTGATGAGAGAACTGACAGTTTGCTTGCTCAGTTCAATTTTGGTGCAGATGAAGCGTGTGGCAAAATGCCATGCAACACACGGGGGCACTGCTGTACTTTAAAACCCTAAACACACAAAGGGATGTGAGGATTTCATTGTCACTTTGCAAATTGAATTGGCAATTTCCAAGTGCATTTTCAAATTGCATGATGAAATTAAATATTGAATTGCCATTTTGCCAAATGAATTGCCATTTGAATAAAGGCGCAAGAATGCCATGGCAATATGACATTTGATTAATTCAATTTTAATTCCTGATTGTCATTGAAATGATCAAAACTGTATTGAAGACTGCATTGCCACTTTGTACATTAAATTGTCAATTGCCAAATACATTTTCAAATTACATGACAAAATTAAACATTGAATTCCCATTTCACCAATGGCAGCCAGCAGAGTGCCAAGGCCAAAATATACCCCCGCAGGCCAGATTATACCCCCGTAGGCCAGATTATACCGCCTGACTCTAATTTAATAGTCGAGATCAGGAGTTCCCAAACTCGGTCCTGGGGCCTCCCTGTGTCTGCTCGTTTTTGTCCCGAGCATAATTCCCATCATAGGACTTTAACAAGCTGTCAATTTGTCCAAATTGGTTGCATTTTGTGTTTAAATATGTTATTTGCTGTTTAAAGCCAAATTTTAATAGAAATATCCATTTGTGCCATGAAGAACAAAAGACCAAACAAAAAACCCTTGCATATAAAGGTTTTATTTTTCTGTGTGGCAAGCAATTTCAGGTAATAACATTTTTAAACAGATCAAATCAGGTACTGAAAAATCAGTAACCTCCAAATTAGGTTGCTGAAGACAGGTGATAAGAATTCTTTCAAAGTAATTTGCTTGCACTCAATCATAAAAAAAACATAACATAAAACAGGGTTGACTCAGTTGTTTGCTTGTTAAGTAAATTGTTAGTTTTTGCAACCTTATGCCCATGGTTTCACCCATTAGGAACCCATAGTTTTTTTTCCTTTGACTGGGTACATTTTCCCCTCTTTTTAAGCAGTTGTTTCTCACATATTGCAATGTGGATGCAGAATTTATTCCTCACTGTTTGTATGCATATCTGTCAAAATACTGTTTGTCAAGAGAGGATAAATTACTGCTCTGAACAAAAATGCACCTAATTAAGACAAATTAACAGCTTGCTAAAATCCTATGATTGCAAACCAGGGTAAAGCAAAAACCAGCATACACAGTGAGGCCCCTGGGCCGAGTTTGGGAACTCCTGGTCTAGATTATGTTCGAGTGCAAGTTATTTTGTAAACTTTCACTATAACTTAATGTCAGTTGATGGTAGTCAACAGATCATATATTTTAAATGGCTAGACTTGATGCTATGTTGAAGTATACTCAGCAACAAAAGTTTCTGTGACACCAATATTGTTAATTATTTTTCATAACGCAATTATGAAATTGTCATACATGGTGATATCAGACTGAAACAGTGCACGTAAACACAACATTGAAATGGAAATCATGAAAATGCGAGAAAATGACTTTGCACGTGAAAATGTGCGTAAATCATGCTTGTGGATGGCAATAAAAGAGGAGAATTTTTGGAATGTTCACATTGTGCCTGATGAACGACGGAAGCATCACTTATCGAAAACACAGCCATTTCGGATCAGGAACTCTACCCTCTAAATGCCAAGACTGTCTGAAAATGATCGGTGGAGGGCCATTGGGATGATTGAATCCGAAACCTCGCAGAGGGAAGTTGCTCATCGCCTGAATGTCCACCGAAACACCATTTGGAACTTATGGCAGCGTCATCAGCAGACAAGACATGTCAGAGACCATCCTCGCAGCGGCCGTCCACGAGTAACCACTCCCAGACAGGACAACTGGATTCGAACAACCCATCTCCGAAATCGATTCCAACCTGCAACCATAACTGCAAGAACGATACCTGGTTTGAGGCGACTGTCTGCACAGACAATCCGTCGCCGTCTCCGTCATTTTGGCATTGTCCCACGTCGGCCAGCAAGACGTCCAATACTCACAGTACAACACCGACGACTGCGTCTACAGTGGGCACAACAACATCGACGGTGGATCCAACGTCAGTGGGATCTTGTACTCTTCACTGATGAATCAAGATTCATGCTTAACCGATGTGATGGTCGTTTACGTGTATACCGTCGACGTGGAGAACGTTATGCCAACAACTGTGTTCAGGAATTTGATCGTTTTGGAGGTGGTAGTGTCATGATTTGGGGAGGGATCATGGCTAGAAACAGAACAGATTTGCTTGTTATTGATGGAAATCTGACAGGTCAAAGATATCGCGATGAAGTGCTACGGCCATTGGTGGTACCGTTTTTGATGCAACATGGTCCCGGAATAACGCTGCAACATGATAACGCCAGACCACACGTTGCAAGGATTGTACAGCAGTATCTGATGCAACAACATGTCAATGTCCTGCCATGGCCAGCCAGATCCCCAGACATGTCCCCAATCGAGCATCTTTGGGACGAGATGGATCGACGTTTGCGGCGGTTGGATAACCCGCCAGCTACACTCCAGGAATTGCAACAACATCTACGTCAGATTTGGAATGACATCCCACAGCAATTTCTGGCACATCTGATTCGGTCCATGCGCCGGAGATGCGTTGCTTGCATCATGGCACGAGGAAGTCACACCCGGTATTGAAGTGTGAAGGTCACAATTGGTTAGACGTCAGACAAGTGCTTCATGACGCATGAAAATGACATTTTTCGTTTTGAGTGACGTTGGCACTGAAAAGTCAGTGTTTCTCCTGTTAAATAAACATATTGATTGCATTGAGATCTTTGCGTGTCATTTATAACATACACATAAATGGTGTCACAGAAACTTTTGTTGCTGAGTATACATTGATAGGGTCAACTCACACTTTGCTATGGTATTCCTAAGACTGTTGTCGAGGAGTTTACATGTAGTGGTACATTTTCAAGTAGACAAAAAGACTTGGTAAGTTGCAAGTGATACACTGTGTAACACTCACTTTCTGGTTGCTGAAGTTTCTCCCTGCTGGGGAAGGATTTGGGCACCAAGTTTATAGGATTAATCGTGGTAGCAATCCAGTGTCCAATGTATTGTGTAGCTATCCTGATTATGTACAAAGAGGAAAACAATGTTTGTTTAAGATAAACGTGGGTCAGCATAGTTTTTTAGCACATCATCTTCTGGGCTAGACGTTTTATACTCCTTTATATTGTACTCCACACATTCAGGCCGAGGGTTTTAATGGACCTGCCTGTTTCTTACCCAAGATGTGTTCTAGGCTTGTTGAATTCATATACCTAGGGCATATTCTAAGATAGAAGGGTATGAAACAATTGCCTATGCCAGATTATACCCCTACTCACGTGTACAAAATAATCAATACTACAACATATCTCAATTTTTATTTATGTCACAAATGTTAAAACATCTACATTTCTTAAGGAGAAAAATTAAATGTCTTTAGCTACCACAAACTGACTGATATAAGTAGACAAAAGGGTACCTTACAGTGATGCATGAAATTACAATATTTGATATTAAGGCTGTCTGGGTAGCGATAAGATATACTGTTGGTAAGCTGATTATTATTGGCATGATCTCACCGCCATTATGAATTAAAAAGCCTTAAATAAGGTGACATAAATGGCCACATTTGCCTTCTAAGTGCAGTCATTGTTAAATGGAATGTACGCATAAAGTATGCAAAGATCCAGCGAATACTAAAGTGATGATGTCACACTGGTGTCAGAAGTAAAATTTCCCATTCATTTTACCCAGACTGTTTTTTCTGTTCACTATTGAATCACTTCACATTGTTTTCAAGCCTCCATCTTTTTCGAGATTTTGCATTGTATTTCCGACTAAAAAGAAATATCATTTTTCTTGACCGGAATCAGCTATATTTCAAATCATTTAAATTTTTCTCCATTATGCTAATCCTCTTTGTAGTCTAAAAACTAAACGTCCCATGATCGTCCTGACTCCCGGGCTGATGGAGTTCAGTACAGGTTTTATACAGTCAGAAGTCTCACGTTTTGAATTTTCCTGCACCTCGTTATACCCATTTGTTTGATTAATTAGTAGCCACTCTATATTTGTCCCCCGTCGCCCCGGCGGGACAGGGGACATAGAAATGCTGTTCGTCCGTTCGTTCGTGCGTCCGTCCGGGAACAGTGTACTCGCAATAACTTTTGACAGCTTTGATGGAGGATCACCAAATTCTCACCACATATGCCTCTCGTGAAGGCCTTGCTCAAGTTCAATGATGAGTGACCTTGACCTAGTTTTCAAGGTCACTGAGCAAAAAGATGTGAGGAACTCTGTACTCGCAATAACTTTTGACAGCTTTGATGGAGGCTCACCAAATTCATATGACATTCTTATTGATTTGTTAGGTAGATCTCAGCCATGGGCACAAAACTATGCCTTGGCGATGCGTCCATCATCCACAAGTCATGAAAATTGTAGTCTCTCTTGTAATGTGAATATAGGCCACTAGATAGCAGTATTTACCTTTTTTTTTGTAAAGCTCAGACTGGAGTCATGTTTAGACATGTCCTGGACATGTCTGGGGCAAGTCTCAGAAAATTAAAAAAAAGAGGTCTAAATGTGGGTGGGGTCTGCAAAAGAGTATATAAGGAAAAGAATTGAGACAGTAAAGTAGTAGGAGAAATTGCAAGAAGATGACCAGACCTGCCATTCTGTTCAAGACCTGTGACGTTTCTTATGTGGATTTCTTTGCCTGTGTTTGAGCATTTTCATCATCCAGGACATCACCAAGCCACCCCCACGAAAAGGGATTGTAAATATTTATGTTTTGTACATAATTCAATCTTGGTCTTTAGGTTAGTTAGTTGTTATGGTGTTTGTTAATTAAATGTGTTGAGGATTTTAAAACTGTGTCTGTCATCCCTTGCTGTAGCTGTTGTGTTATAAATGTAATAACAAATTGGGGCCATAACACTCTCATGAACCATGGTTATATTTAGCTCATATCACAATGATCCATCCCTCATCCATCTCTCCGTTCAACCAATGACCAATGAGCTACAGTGTCGTTGTACTTCACATTATTAGTCGTACAGTGCACCACATTATTTTCAGCCATCAAAACAGTTTTTGCCACGTTTCTGGTCACTTGTGCGACGTGGGACACTAGGCCTTCAGGCCATTTTCTTCTTGGTTACGCTCCCCTTGCTAGATATTAAGTTTTACAATTAGCGCCAATTTACATTAATAGCCAGGCATCTTTGGCCAACGTTTGTTTGCTTAAAAACTCACTAGTCAGCGAACGAGCTTATCAGCCTTGTCAAAGCATAACTGACAGTGATTAACTTATCCAGCGAGCTAGTTTACCGACTTCGGAAGTTGTCTAACTTATTTGGCGCATTTAGTTGAATGCCAGCTTCTAAAATGCTCGCAGCTCAACGCAAGCTAAGTAGCCAAATAATGGCTCTTAACTGCTTTTATTCACTTAGCTAGCTCGCTAGCTAGCTATTTCTTTAGCTAAGCAAGTGATAATTAATTGGATTATAATACTAGCTGGCTTCCTAAATAACAGGAAGTAACGGTACCATTCACTGTTTCTATCGGTTTAGCTATATGCACAAGATGTAATAAACTCATTAGCTGGCTAGCTTGGTGGTTCGCTCGCATTGCTTTATGGTAGCTAGCTAAATGGCGATATAACTACTCATTGCGATCCTTTCATTTCTAGGTATGTAGCTAGCTAATAGTAGCCCGCTATGTGAGAATGGGTGCACGGACATACGGCAATGTAGGACACTGATGGGCTACCGTAGTGGCACGTTATGAACGTTGGCTGAGACTGAGGTACTTCATTGGCTTGGAACGAATCACGGGGTACTCGCCCACTTGTGCATCGGATATGTAGTTCGGAGAAGTGGACTACAAACTGGACTCCAAGTGCAAAAGCATGTAATTTTTAGCAATAAACAACGAATTTGATGTGATCGTTTGAAACTGTATACCCTTTTGGCTAATCTCGGAGCGAGGCGGCTCTTAGAATTTATACGAGTTCCAGCAGTGTCAGAAAGTGTCTAAACCCCATCATAAATTCCCATAAGGATTTTACTTTTCCGACACCAGAAGCTCAGTAGCGGTGACGTCATCACTTTAGTACTCTATTCAGTTCTGGGGAAAGACTATTATGATGGCATGTACGCCTCATAGGGCTGCGTTCTATGTCGTCATACCGAATGTCAGTTTAATATTAAAGCTATTTTTGCCTCGAATAAGCAGAATTTCATTCGACCGAGAAGCGAGAGGACAAGTAAGGTAAAACTGAACTGTTGCATTACCGCACGTCTCCAGCACACCATAACACGTCAATCTAATCAGTGCTCTCTTTACTGTAAGGGTTCAAAAACTCAAATCGCATCAACCCATCCATGGAATCCTGAGACTTTGCGATCATATGAACAGTAAAGCATGTAGCAATAATGTTTATACTTCTTTGGGCAAACACACAGTGGCAATTATCAGTTTTTGTGTATTGTTTGGAAGAAAATGATCACTTGAGACCAGCAGACAGTAGGATATTTCAGTGTTTACGGGCTGGCAGAATTAGATTCAATTTCTTTGCTTGTGCACCGTACCAGATCCAGCCTCAAGTAATATTTTAAGGAAGTGGCATCTCCGATCTTGACGAATATAACGTTAAATATCTTAATGCTGGCCTGATTTTGTTTGAAATTATCCATTTGCTTTGGCTTAATGCAGGAAATCGCAGCTATGGGGCAGACACTGTGCAGAAGAAAATCTGCGAAGAGAAAATGCTATAACGTAAGTTAATGAAAGTCGGAAGAAAGAAAAAGAAAGAATGAAAGAAAGAAAGAAAGACAGCGTATTTATGCCATAATTATTTATATGCCAAAAAAATTTTTCTTAAAATGTGACATTATTCAACAGGCAATATTTTACACCTGTCTAGCAAAAATGTTATCCAGCCATGGCCATGAAATGTCGTGTGGATTCTTTGTTCGCCTGACTTAAAATCAGTTGCGACAATGGTACCCAGCCATCAACGACAGTGCTCCTGTTTTCTTTGAGTTTGAGGCGCCTGGTGTAAATTCAAATTTATGAATGCATACCTGATATGGTCGAGTAATTTCATGATCATAGGCCTACAATCCTTACAGCGATCGTAATGTAAATTATAATGTGCCGCACTAGGGAGACCAGGGATACCTCGTCATGATTTTGTATTTGGCTGCATAACTCTTTGTTGTTAAAACTTAAAGAAATACCTTTATGGCATATGTGTAGTGCAGAATGTCGTCTACAAAACTTGTATTGATACAATGTTAATATAACTTATATTTATGTGACAATATTCAATTTTCGATGTATCACAAACATGCCGAAGTAACCCCATACCCGGGGTGACTTTGTCAGATGGCTGGGGTAAAATCTTCATAGTTGGCAATCAGCTGAAGCTGAAAAAGACAGTTCAATATTCTCATATCAGAAATGGTGAGAACTGTTTTATTTTTACAACGAACCAACACAAGCTATGATTTATGCATAATCACCACCAGAGTTCCAGTTATGACATATGTAGGCATGCTTTCAGTTGGTTTTATCTGGTAAAATAAAGGATTGATTCATATTGTAAATAACATATTGGCTCATGTGATTTTAAAGTAATTGCATTTTGATTTTATTCACAATTTACGCTTTGTCCCCTGTATTTTGGAATTGGAGTTGTACATCATAATGTGCCTCATTATTCATGCAAAATGAGCGACCTGTTTTCACGTTTGAAATGGTAATTTTTCTTTCCCTCTATGACCAGAAAATTGCTGAGTTTGAGGTGAAAGTGGAGACCATGTTTAGTGTACTTGTTCAGGAGAAAGTGGCGGTAAGTTTGACTGTCAGTAGAAATTTAATTCTTGAGCTATTCGACTGATGTTACATTTTATTTTCCGTGTGTGTCCATCAGTTTCTCAAATCCTGAACAGGCTAATTAAACAGAATAATGATCACACAAAATAGCACAGCTATAAATAGCTAATTTTAAATGTGCACGAAATAGCACAATAGCACATCGCAGAATTATCAGTAATTCTTGAAATCATTCCAATGTAGGTTAGAATAGGAATCCAACACATTGGCCACCATTAGAATCTGTGAACTCATCCGAAACGGGAGATATTTTACTCTCTAATATTTTCATTTTTTTCTGCTGTATGTGAGGGACTGTTGGGCCTTAGCTGAGGTATGTGCTCTCTGTGTGCTCTTGTTCTCTCTTAAATGTTCCTGTTTTTCATCTAAATGCAGGAAAATGCGAAATTTGAGCAAAAACTATCAGCAATGTCCGAGAAAATTGATTTACTGGCTCTGGAGGAAATGAAGGTATGTTATCAGTCTGTGGAAACTTTATTCTGAAAATGTAGATGAGCACGTAGCTATATTTCCTGTGAATTCATGTTTCAGTACCTCAATTTAATGAAATAACTATCTGACATACGTAATGGCACAAAGACACAGAATCTGTGGCCTGTATGAAACCCATAAATTGCTTCACATAACGGAAAAACAGTATTAGCTTTTCTCTAAATTATCCAAATGCAACTTCACAAAAGCAAAAATCTGAGAAACTGGCTTCTAATAAATTTGTGAAGTCATGCAAAATGAGTGTTTTTTTGTTTTGTTTTTTACCTCTTGCAAAGCAGTCATGTTTTTCCTTCAGTTTGTGGGTATGTTTATGACTCTGGTAACAATATTTTGGAAAAAGTTATGGACAGATTTTTATGATTTTTTTTGCCTGTGGTGTTTCTTGGCAGAACTTCGAAGTTTTTTCATTCTGGGTGCAGTCTGGATCAAATTCTGATCCCAGAAATTTGTAAGCTACGCTGTAAGCCTCATTGTGGATGGTGCTCTCAACATGTAGCAAAAGAATCCCATTGTCTGGTCAATAAGCTCTGTTTGGGTGGCTTTCCTGTTTATTACCAAAAAAAAAAATTTAATTTCATATGAAATCAGATATGTCACCCGTGTGGGTTAAATTCAATCAAGCGCTGTGGTATTATTGAAAGGTTTGCCATGCGGTGCGTTATCAGAGTGGATTTCTCACGGCTACAGTAAGAACTGTGCCTCCCCCGCCGTGCAGACCTTGTCTAAATGGATTGAATCACCTGTGGATTTATCTAAAACCATGTGACATGTCTGACCCCGTCCAATACTCCCCCAAGTTACCAAAAGTAAAGAATGGAAAATAAACCTAACTAAAAGGGGAATATAAATGGCTCCAAAAAGAAATCTTTCAGAGGATTCTTCATCATTGAGGGATAGGGCCATTTTAGGCATTTTTTTAAATCTCCACGCTTCTGAAAAAGCAAGATCTTGTAATACATTTCAGCGTCTGTCTGTCCGTCTGGCCGTCCGACCCAGTAACTCCTCTTAGGCCGTTTGACCAGTCAACCTGAAACTTTGGTGCGTAAGATAGTGACTCAGAGGGGTGCACAACGGGTTTAGAATTTAAATTAATTTCCTCTTCTGGCCACTAGGGGGCTTTTTGTGAAGTTTGAAAAATGGCCATGAGTTCCTTAAGTACTGAGCTAGGATGCTCACATTTTTATGGGAGGTACATGGGATGTCCCTTCATCACATATCACACGGGTTTTTGATATGACCTCATTTTGACCGTTTTCTTGGTCAAATAGTGTCACGTGTGCCAATCGTTGAGAAGGATGGCACGTTTTGTCATTACTCAACGTAATGACATGTCTGTAGCTTGCATGCCAAAATTGCAGTCCTGTGATTAATATTTTGGCCACTAGGGGGCTTTTTGTGAAAAAAAGGAAAATGGCCATGTCTACCTTATGCACTGAGCTAGGATGCTCAGATTTTTATGGGCGGTGAATGGGATGTCCCTTAATCACATAACAGACGGGTTTTTTATTTTTTCTAATTTTGACCGGTTTTTATGTCAAATGGCATCAGGCATACCAATCGCTGTACCGTCCATCCTTTCCTTTCATAATACTCACATTTCAAAATGAAGAGTAATTTATGGCCTCAACAGACACTCAAAAAGCACTCTATCCAACTAAACAACTATATCACATTGCTGTATCTCTGATCAGTATCAGTGCTTTGGCACAGCAACAAGCAGATTCTCATTATATCCCCGAACAGGGTTTTGGGGATATTATGTTTTTGGTCCGACCGCCATCACTGTTGCCACCTGGCCGCCCTAAGTGTTAACGCGATAACTTCAGTAATATTTCAATTAGAAATTTCATGTTTTACATATAAGTAAGTATCATAAAGAGGAAGAACTGATTCGATTTTGGACTATTTACAATTTCTAGATCGGCCACCAGGGGCCAAAAACTGAAAAATCACTGTTTTTATCATATCTCTGGAAATTTGTCCGATTGACCTCAAATCAAGTGCAAATTAAAGGACATGATTTGAGGATGTGTCTCATGATGATATTATACCTGTTTGGTTGAAATTTTTGACACAAGGTGGAGCTTTGTCACATAAAATTCACCATTTTTGCCATATCTTTGGAACCATTTGTCCAATTGACATGAAACTATGTACAACTGCTAGGTCATGACCTCACAACGTGTCACATGATGTCATCATACCTGTATGGTTCAATATTTTGCCACCAAGTGGCGCTTTGTGATGGAAAATTACCATTTTGGCCATATCTTCAGAACCATTTGTCCGATTGGCCTGAAATTAAGTTCAAATGAAAGGTCATGACCTGAGGGGCTTTATATTGTACACGCCGTCGACATACGTCTAGTTTCTAATTTGAGAAATAAACAGTTCTAAGATACAAAAATTCTGGCGAACCCTCCTAAATGAGGGCTACCAACGCTATTCGTATATATACAGACTTGTGCAGACTGTTTAGCCTTGGCTGAGGTATGCTCTGTCTGTGTGCTTTCTTGTTCTCTCTTAAATGTTTCTTTTATCCATTTAAATGCAGGAAAAAACAGAATTTCTGGACAAACTAGCTGCCATGTCCGACAAAGTGGATTTATTCTTGGAGAAAATGGAGGTGAGTTTGCGACCTGAAGAGGCTTAATTTTTAAAATGTAGATGAACTGCTATATTTCCCAGGAGTCTATGGTTCAGAAGCTCACGTCCAAAACAAGCTATTTTTGCATACTTATTAAAAACAGTGTTATTAAATGAAAATCTGGGCCCAGTGCTGATCTGTGGTCTGAAAGGTCAATCACTATTCTCGTGAATTATTCCACAGACCCTCAAAAGTTACCTGAGCGCTGATAATCATTTTCACTCATTAATACAAATATGAGAATTATCCCTTGCACTTCAAAATGTGTAATTCTGAATACAGGAAAAAATCGCAGCCAAGTCAGCCGAGCCCACAGATATTGCATCAATAGCACCAGGATCCTGCGACTGCAGCATGCTGTCAGTCAGCTCAGAGCAGAGGAGCCTGCAGCCCCAGCTCGAGATGGCCCCAAGACAGGAAGGAGCTGAAGAGCAGCCTTCCAGTCTGCCCCTGGAGGACAGGGGGGACAGTACGCTTTCTGTCAATTCTCACTCCCTGCTCCCAGTCTCTTTTGACATCATTTTTGAGCCGCCAAAGACTACCAAGCCCCGGAGGCTTCATCTCCAAAGTAGAGCGAACCTAAATGAGGAAGGCCAGGACATTGGCAATGAAGGTCAGGATTGGGTACAGAAGGAGCGTACAGCCGCACCGGACAGCAGCACGGGATCACAACCTCAAGACGAGATGAGGCTGCTCCCCTGCCCCCTTCCTGCCTCTGCAGTGAAGGCTGTGTCCCACACAGTGAAGACAAGGGCGTGCCAATCAGAGACAGGAGCAGAGAAGAAGAAGAAGAAGAAGACGATAATGAATCGCACGTGGACAAAACGCACTCTTAAAGAGCAAGAGAAATTAGGTGAGTCTGTCCTAGCTTGAATGCATTCCATACTTCTGTTTCAAGTAAAGTGTATAAGCAGATAGATCTCAGCGCCGTTATTTTAATAGCCCATCACTAATTAGCAGATACATCATGTCACCGTTAATTAAACGGCCATTCAGCTATAAGCAGATAAATCTCATCACTTTTAAGTAAATGGCCAGGCAGTGGCCAGTAGATAGATCTCGTCACTTTAGTTCAAAGTCTAATGAACTGTCAGCACATAGAGCTCATCACTGCTAGAAAAATAGCCAGTCAGGAAAGTATTTGCTTTAGGAACTGCTCAACATGAGAGATAAGCTGAAAAATGAATGTGCCATAAGTAGAATACAATCCGCAATTAATTAATTGACATTAAGTATTTATGTGCCAAATAGCATAGAGGGATTTGTTTAATGCTACAGTCTTGTGCTGTGGGAAATATTATATTTCAAAGTACTCATACAAAAGGCCCATCAAAACTGAAATGATTAATAACCAATTTACGAGTGGGAACATCTGAGGGACACGAGGAGGCAGCACAAAGTAATGTAATGTGTATGTTCCGTCTTATTTCATGTTACCCGCTGCTTAGATGACCTTCCAGAGGTGCCGTCATTGGACGCCAATCTGCAATATTCACTGGAGGACAGCTTTGTGTATCTGAACTCTGATGAAGGGTAAGGAGACTCTTAATGCTTACCACTCATAGCAAGAACCAATGAACCAAATGAATGTTGCAGTTTGCAGACATCTCACTTCCTGTATGGCAGTGAGCAGGACTTTAAGATGTTGCAATGCTTATTATGAGCTCCACTGTCAAATTTCCAAGACGTCAAACTCCCAGACAGAAACACAATATACAACGATTTAGTGCAAATACTGCATATATAAATTGTTTGGAAAATGCAGTTTTACAGTCAGCAGTGATTTGGAGTGATTATTTTTGTGCTTCCAGGTATTTCAATCCTAGGGTCTCATTTATAGTTAGAAAATTGTATACATTTCATACAGGATTATTGCAAACTCACAAAGAAAAAGGTAAAATTTATCCTATTTTGTAAAACCATAATCTACATTGCATGAAATTAATTATTTAGTCAGGATCAAGTTGAGTTTTTTCCATATGCGCGCAGTCCTATTCATTAACCGTGTTTTTTAATGTCAGGTTTGTTTAAATAAATTTGAAATCTGTAAGGTAAGAGCGATGTGCAATGTCTCTGTGCTCATGCATTTATTGTAAATGAGGCCCCTGGCCTTTGTTAGCGAAAATCCACCATAGGAGCCTAGGGGCCATGATGTGGGTTGATATCGACTGGTTGCATTTTGGGCAGATTCTGATTGGTCCAGTGTAAAAGATTCTGATTGGCCTAAACAAGGAGGAAATCCTGTTGCAGCCTATTCTGACTGACCGAGCATTGTATTCTTAGTAGTTCAGCATGGCTGCTGATGATAAGTTGACAAAACTGTTTTATCGAGATACAATCCTCTTCGCCGTCACGTCCGAGTGCGGCGAAAATCATTCATATCATCGTGATAACTAAAAAACCTTTTTAATCATGATTTTCAAGTTTTATATTTCCTTCGATCTTATCAAGCCTGAGAACTGGATTTATTTTGGCCTTTGTATGACTATTAATAATAAATTAATTAATTGATTCATTTCCTGGAAGACCTGAGTTCACCATATTGCCTGATATGTTGGCAATATCACCTTAAAGTTTTGCCATGAGATTTTTTCACTTGTGACCAATTATTGTTAAATACGACAGAAAAATATTAAGTAATGAGTTGTGTTGTTCAGTTTATGACTGACCGCATGAAAAACAGTTAAGAATTTTTAACTATTATGGAGTAAATATTGGCAGTCAGAGCATATTTATGATAAATCTGGGTTCAGTCTGTAATTTCATAAGGCTTTCTGTTGTAGCCAGGCTTTCTTTTGGGGCAGCTTTTGCTCGGGGGCTTTAACTGATATAGACATTTCTACTGAAAAGGGCACAATTCCGGTAAGGTCATGTCCTCCAAAACAAGTATCAAGGATCCTGTTTTTTTTTTTTTCCTGATTCACAAAGGTCTTTATATGCACAATACCTTCATACAGTGGCAAAGCTGGGTTTTCATTGGTTTTAAGAATTTTCTAATTGGTTCTATGAATTCTCATTAACAGCGATTATGTCTTTACTGTAATTATGCAATGATTATTTAATATTAAAAAGATTATGGTAAAGACGCCGGTTAAAACATGTTGAGCACAGCCATGGAAATTTGAAACCGTATTGAAGTTGGGGAATACGCTAAATTTCTACCTCTCTAAACATGCTTCAGATCAATCACAACCTCATTAAGAAGCACTGTCTACTAATATCTTTTTTTAACATTATAGTAAAGACATACAATTTGTGTGACAAGTTATAGTTTGTTTACATACCTGGGAGCGGATGCTGATACTTCTCTCAACAGAATTATAAAATGGTCACCCTGGCAGTGCTGGGTCACATGGTCTTCTCTGAAGTCCAGTGGCTGACGACCTTACTGAAGAAATTGGCTTGCTTAGGTATTGATCACGGTAAAGACAGGCAGACTTTTACTTGGGTGACAGCCCTTTTTGCTCTATAGTGAAAGTGTTAAACCTTTTTTTTCCTGAGTTAATGGCCATTTTTCATTAACTTTGTGGGACTATAAAAGTATTTTTCTGGAACTGAGGTTTGAATAGCAAATGATGGAGTTTTATTTTCAACCACATTTGATATTAGCTTTTCACATGAGTTTGTCTATATTTATAAGTTTTACATGATTACGGTATGGACATTTGCACAACATTTCTGACCTCGGCTCCCAAAGTCATTGCATTAACCATCATATCCAAATTTCCCATGAATACAAATACAATATTTATTACCTCGAAAAAAAGAGATGGGGCAGTTTACCATAATGGAAAAATGGCGTGACCGTCTTTCCTGTAATTTTGCCCTTTTCAGTAGAAATGCCCATATGCTCTATGCTTTCAGGGGCCACAACATAGGCCTTGTTTGATCACCAAAAGTCATATTCTGATATTAGATTTCAGTAAGGACAAAGTCTCATTCATTTTCAATGGGGGTGGATACTAATTGGTCCAGAATAAGACACATTCTGGATGGTTTGCCATAGGTGCAGATTCTGAGTTGCCCAAAGTTTGGGCGTACAGTTTTTGGATCGTTCCATATAAAGGCATATTGTGATTGGTCTTCCTTACAATGTAGGAAGATGAAGATAAAAGGGATGGAATTAATCATTCAGTTGGCTCGCCATCAGCCAGGAGAACTCATCCCTAAACGACAGGAGGTCTGCCAAGCAATCATAGCGACGGTGAGCCTGTTTGTCTGTCTGGAGCCTTTTCCACAAAGACGTTTTACTGAGTTAGCAGGACTTAACACCAAGTTAAACATGGACTAATCCCAACTCTAGAACTTGGACTTTTGCACTAGGAGCTGCTGTGCAGTTTCCCACAAAAATTATGGTCCTGTAACTCAGTGAAGATGCTCTGTGGGTCAGGACCCCTAAACTTTTATTCTGTGTGTTTTAATGTTTTGGTGTGTCCTGAATCAAAACTGATGTCAAAACATTTCTGTGACTCATTGGATAGTGGTCAGTGAGTCCTCATAATGGGTATTGACTACTTACTATTGCCAGGAAGTGCAGTGCATCACAACAGCCAAGCAACTCCTTGGCTGCATCTGAATATGCAAAAAATTACATCCTGTGCACTAATTCCTTAACCACTTTTCTGTAATCTTTGTGGAAAATGTCATAAGGTAAAGGAAAGGCATAAAAGGGAATTCCTAACGGCTTATGAAGGCAGCTGCGCTAATTAGAGAATCCAAATGATCTTGCACTAGGTGACGTGATCATGACTCCCCTGCCCATCATATACGTTACTGTACGCGATTGGCCGGATCAATGGTCATCGCTGTAAATATCGCGGCTGCGCTGAATTGTGGGATAGCGTCATCTGCTTTCTTTTCAAAAAGGATGGTTCTCTGCACCCTATGCTAGAGGTGGTAAATTAGGAAGCACTGAGGCACCTTTCCTTAACATTTAACTCATTCCCCGCGGCAAGCCGCTGCCAACGGCGTGGTGAATTCTACCATTCCCAACGGTTAGCCGGTGCCAGCAGCGTGGATGACGTCATTCAGAGTTCCATTGAAAACTTGCATAATACATGAGTATCGTGTCATTCTGACCAATCTGGCAGCAGTAATATTGACCTTGACCATTCGCAGTTCGATAAAAACATAAAATCAGTAGATTATCGCGGTGATGGGCCACCTGTACTTCAACCACAGGTGGGGAGGGGCTGTGGCCGAGCCAGGACAGGCAGGGAGCTGCTCAGCGTCACGTACCAGGCAACCAAAATGACAATTGGAATGACGTAATAAATACCCAAAGTGACACTGCTAGTTTGACATTTGCATTTGACCCTGCTACAAACCTTTATTTTGAAAATATATTTTGAAGATGTTCAGCTAAACGTGTGTTTATATGGTGTAATTTTCGGGAAAAGTATTCCATACAAATGCGAATATTTCATATAAAAGTATTCCGTACGGAATGAGTTAAAGAACTCAAATACACTTATAATGGCCACCTCGTAATTATTTCCAGATGATTTTTTTAGGAGTTTGGAACTTTCCTGGGCAAAAAAATCTATTTGGACGCAGCCCTCGTGTTCAGAGTATTCCTGGCAGGCAGATACGTCCTTTAATATGTTAGTGAAGTGTTAGCCAACATTTGCTGTCTTGAACACACTTCTGCTGGCATTTGCATTCAGGTAAAGTACCAGCGATGGTCGGTGTCCCGAGTGGCGATGTGGACGCTTGGAGAACTGTTCATTCACCTCAAGACAGACATGGACCCAGAATTGGATTGGGTTGCTGAGGTGCTGCTCGAAAAATCCACCTCCATCAACAAATTCGTCTGTCAAGCCGCCACCTTCGCCTTGGGATGCATGATTAAGAACTGCAGCCCGTTAAGCTGCATGCAGGCCCTGCTCAACGAACTAAGGTTGGCGGAGCCAGGGGCGGGCCATGGGCAAGGGGGCTGGTCAATGGGGGCCTGATGTGTGTGGAATCAAGGGTGGGTCTAGTTAATGTGGGCGGGGCCCTTTGAAGCAAGGGGCAAGCTCTATCATGGCGCTCATTTGGCAGAAGCTTTTTTCCAAAGCGTCACACAGTAAATGCCCGCGGAAGATTATTGCCACTGCCATTGAATTCATTCAGGTAAACATCTGAACAACATCCTCAATCATGTTAGTGAACTAGGACCCCTTATTGCTTTTGGCCCCTGCAAAGTGTAATAAACTTAAGGTTTTTTTGGCGGGATGAAGAGCTGGAAGCATTAATGGTAAATGGTAAATGAACTGCATTTATATAGCGCCTTCTAGTCACATGATATGACCCCAAAGCGCTTTACAACTTTTTGCCTCTCATTCACCCTGATGTCGGAGGCTGCCATGCAAGTCGCCACCCTGCACATCAGGAGCAGTGCGGGGTTCAGTGTTTTGCTCAACGGACACTTCGACATAAGTAGAAGTTTGTAGGCCAGAGGGCTCTATTTTAGCTTGCTGGTGCCAATAACAAATCTGTTCCTCTCCAGTGACCAAAGCAAGCAAAACCTTGACCAGAGAGAGATAGTCCAGGGAGGCAGTGATGAAAAAGTGGCCGTCCGGGAAAGCAGTGCAGCACACTTGCTTGCTCTTGTGGAGACTGAGGGAGCCCAGACTTTCCTCGACTTAGAACTGGAAATGCTAGAGCACTTCCTCTTGACAGTTAGCCGCCTAACCGAAGATGGCTCAGAGACAGTCAGGTGGGCGTAGCCTCTTTACCAGCCTGTCTGTGGCCTCACTTCAGTCACTCATATTACATTCTTTTCTTTCCTTCCACCGGACTCTGGGAATTGATTGCTGCTGTCCTTCAATTAACGGCTTGTAATCCATTATATTTGGTTTTAAGGACCTTCTGCAGTTTACCCCCGATATCGTTTAGCAAAGGAAACCGCTAACATTCTTATTTTGTCTTAAATGCGTGGCATATGAACGATCAACCTGAAAACATATAGGGTCCGCCTCTCCACATCTGCCACGAATCTGTGACGCCTGTGACTTAGAGTTTTCTTTGAGCTGAAGCATGAAGGAGCAAGGACAATCCAATATAACCCAGGCTGATAAATTTACATCTTTTTTTTTTTACCACAGAAGCTGCGCCGAAAAGATTATGGCGATGCTTTTGGCAGAGCAGGAGGTAAGTGCAGAAATTACCCCGGAGGAAAGCCTGGAACTCGCCCAGTTTCAGTAATCTGGCTTCTTCAACTCAATGGATTTCTAGTTTAAGCAAACCCTTAATTAGAGAAAATGAGAAAGGAAGGTGTTGTTGATATATGGCTTTCACTTTGCACGGCAGAGTTTTAACTTGCACTTTGTTCACTGACAATGATTTTTCGAAGTGTTCCTGAGCCCACTTGGTAATATACTTTGCACAATGATGCCGGTTTTTAATGCATTGACGCCTGAGAGACCAATGGTCACAGGCATTCAGTGTTGATTTTTGGCCTTGCTGCTCACGTGTGGAGATTTCTCCGGATTCTTCGAATCTTTTGATGAAATTCACAAGGGGTCTATGAAGGCATGAACAAAGCTTTCGGACCTAGTGCACGGAAAACAGCCCCTTTGATGTCCTCCACAGGCGAGACCATCACAGATTTCAGAAGCAGATGGACCGATGGGCAGAGCACTATAAAGACTCGAGAGACAGCGTGGTCACAGAGGCGGCACTCAACAGCATCCCCAGTCTACCAGTAATGAAGGAGCTTTACACATCACCAACAGAGGGAGAGCTGAGCAAGGCCGTTGATCATCTGTGCATCACCCACTGCTCAGCTCCATCTACAGACAGAGGAGCAGCCTCCTCCACTGACAGACTGAGGAGATCGTTCTTCCCCCATGCCATGCCGCTTTTCAACACCTCTCGGGGGAAGAAATAAAAACGGGCACTAAGCCCTGGACTAACAACACACCCACACCATAAACCTTATGACACACACACACACACACGCATGCACTTTATCACATAGACACACACACACACACATCGACATGATGGACTCTTTAAGAGTGTACTAACTGCCTATTGCCCAATTGTATGCTGCACATTGCCATTTTGCACAACTGCACCAGACCCGAAATCGGAGATTCTACATTGTATTTTGTTATTCTCTACTTTTATGTAATTTTATTCTATTTCATTGTCATTTTTATTTTAATATCTATCTGTCTCAGTAATATTATTTAATATATTTTTTAACCCTGCGTGTCCCTGCGTTTCCCATATTTATTTGTATGTTGCTGGAACTGTGAATTTCTCTTGGAGATGAATAAAGTACCAGCGGAAGTACTACAGTGCTCCTAGTCCACTCTCTTGCACCACCTCCATAAGCTCCTCTGTCAGGGCTGTGAGGAGCGATCTGTGCCCCAAGACATGCGCAATGCAAATATCGTCACCCTCTACAAGAACAAGGGCGCTCGCTGCGACCGTAACAACTACAGAGGGATTTCGATGCTGAGCGTTGTTGTGGGTGAAGTATTCGCGTAGCACAGCAAAGACTGCGACAAGTTGCTGAGCGGGTCTACCCCGAGCCCCAGTGTGGCCTCAGATTCAAGATTCAAGAATTTATTGTCACATCCATCATGCAGTTGCAGAGAGGAGTGAAATACTTAGGAAGCAGGCTCCTTGGCAATGCAACACAATCATAAAAACAACAGGAAATACAGCAAATACATAATTCATAGAAAATATCAGACTAAATTAAAGTGCATGAAGCATGCCATTTATGTGAGGAAGGTAAGAAGCAAAGGGATTATTTGTTGAGGAGCCTAATGGTCTTGGGGACAAAAACTGTCTCTCAGTCTATTGGGGCGACTTTAATGCTGCGGTACCGCTTGCTGGATGGCAGCATTTGGAGGGAGTGGTTTGGGTGGCTGGAGTGCCTTAAAATTTAATTTACCCTTCTGACGCACTGTGTGTCATAGATGTCCTGGAGGGAGAGAAGTTCTTCTCCGATGATTTTTTGGGCTGACCGCTCTACCGTTTGTAGCGCCTTGCGGTTGAGAGCCATGCAGCTTCCATACCAGGTGATGAGGCAGCTTTCGATGGCGCCTCTGTAGAAAGCAAGAAGGATGCGAGGACTCAGACCGAACTTTTTCAGCTGCCTGAGGAAGAACAGGCGTTGCTGTGCCTTTTTCACCACCTGGTCTATGTGCACGGTCCAGGTGAGATCCTCAGTGATCTGCACCTCGAGAAATGTGAGGCTGCTGACCCTCTCTATTTCAGCCCCGTTGATATCCAGGCCAGCATGTTGTTTCTCGACTCGACTCTGTAGACTCGTCGTCATCTGAGATCAAGCCTATGACGGTGGTGTCATCTGCAAATTTAGCCACTAAGTTGGACTTGTGTGTGGCTGTGCAATCATGTGTGTATAGCATGAAAAGGAGGGGGCTTAGAACACAGGCCTGAGGGGCCCCAGTGTTGAGGGTTAGAGGGCCAGAGATGGCAGAGCCCATCCTAAGCATCTGTCAGCAATATGAAAAACAGAAAGTCAATGGCACAGTGAGGGGTGGAGGTGAAGATCCGTGAGTTTTTTGATGAGCCCAGAGGGGATTATAGTGTTGAGTGCTAAGCTATAATCGACAAAGAGCATTCTAACATAAGTGCTCTTGGAGTTCAGGAGAGTGAGAGCAGTGTGAAGTGCAGTGGTAATGGTATCATCAGTGGATCTGTTTTGGCTGGTGGGCGAATTGAAAAGGGTCGAGGATGGGCGATGACACGCTGCAGATGAGGTCCCTGATATGCCGTTCAAAGCATTTGCTTATGATGGGAGCGAGAGCAACAGGGCACCTATCATTCAAACAAGTGATCCTGCTCTTTTTTGGAACTGGAATAATGGTGGACATTTTAAAACAAGATGGCACTACACCTTCAAGAAGGGAAAGGTTAAAAATGTCCATAAATACTCCAGCCAACTGTGGTGCACATGCGCGTACTGTATGACTCGGGATGCTGTCTGGGCCAGCAACTTTCCTTATGTCGATGTTCCTAAGGGATTTATGCACATCATCCTTTGATATGGCCAGAGCAGTACCGGCAGCACCTTTCACCTTTGGCAGCATTGATAGCTCTCTGGAGATTGTAGTGAGACCTTTTGTACTCCTCCTCATCCCCTGATCCAAAGGCGGTGTTACGTGCGTGGAGAGCAGCCCACGCATCATTGTTAATCCATGGTTTCCAATTTGGATGCACATGGATCTTCTTGGATGAGACCACATCTCCAATGCACTTCCATATAAATCCTGTGATGGCGCAAGTGTACTTGTCAATGTTGTCATTAGATGCTGCACCGAACATACCCCAATCAATGTGATCAAAATTCCTGAAGCACTGACTTCGATTGGTCCGTCCAACAGTGAACGGTCCTGACAGAAGGCGGTGCTTGTTTCAGCCTCTGCCTTTCTGCGGGCAGAAGCAGGATGATCGTATTTGCCGAACGATGGGCGGAGGAGGGCCTTATAGGCATTTCGGAAGCGGGTGTAACAGTGATCAAGTGTTTTCCTCATCTTTGTGCTAACAGCTATGCGTTGATAGTACTTAGGCGCACTTTTGTGAGTTTTACCTGATTAAAATCTCAGAGTACAATGAAAGCAGCCTCAGGATGACTGTTTTCGAGGGTGCTAATGTGAGCATATAGTTCACTGAGTGCTACGTCAGTGTCCGCATGAGGTGGAATGTACAAAGCGGTGATAATGACAGCCGTGAACTACCTTGGGAGCCAGAATGGATGGCACAGCAGTGTTAGATATTCCACATGTGGTGAACAGAAAGACTTCAGGGTATGTACACCCTCACACCACGAGTTGTTAATCATGAAACATAACAAATACCAAGATAACGGCGGACAACACCTGTGTGCTGAGCACCCTACTCTACGGCAGTGAAACCTAGACATCGTACACTCGACAGGATTGCCGCCTCAACAGCTTCCACCTGTGCTGCCTGTGACGCATCCTTGGCATCTCATGGCAGGATAGAACAAGGAGGTCCTTGTGCGTTCGAGCATCTCAAGCATGTTCGCAATCCTCTCCCAGAGACGCCTTCGTTGGCTTGGCCACGTTTGGTGCATGGAAGACGGCCACCTGCTGAAGGATGTCGTCTACGGTGAGCTGACGTCAGGCTGTAGGCCCATTGATTTCCTTATGCTGCGCTACAAGGACGTCTGCAAAAAAAACATGCCGAAATCAACCCGAAGCCTTCAGCACTCTCAAAACCAACACCTTACACTTGCAGCAACAGTGGCAAAGTCTGCCTTTCCAGAATTGGGCTTTACAGTCACAGTTGACGCTGCTCTGCAGTGAACTGACATTTTCGGCGCGGTCCTCTGAGACAGACGGAGACGACGATTATGGACTGTAGATGATGAAATCTATAAATTCCTTGCAATTGCATGCTGAAAAATGTTGTTCTTAAACTGTAGGACTATTTGCTCACGCAGTTGCTCACAAAGGGGTGAACCTCGCCCCATCCTTGCTTGTGAACGACTGAGCCTTTTGGGGATGCACCTTTTATACCTAATCATGGCACTCATCTGTCTCCAAATAACTAATAGGTCGAAAAGGACTTGCAAATCATTGTATTCTGTTTTTATTCACATTTTACACAACGTCCCAACTTCATTGGAATTGAGGTTTGTAAATTGTTGAACTTTATTCTATTTTACCGGAAAAAAAGGGTCAAGAATATTTGTAAATGCCATATACAGTAGTAGTGTATTTTCCAGTCAGCATTGATGGCAACTGGTTTTAGAGCATTCAGCCATGCAGACAGAAATAGGTACCATTTCCTAAGTATTTCATGAATGCAGTAATGCTTCCTAAATGTAAATTGTCAAGTCAACAAATAGGTTTCAAAAGTTCAAACATTTAAAGAGGTAAGACAATTTACTTCCGAGGTAAAGATAACTTTTGTCGCATTAGGGGCAGGGAGAAACTTCCCTAATTTTCCCCCTTTTTCCTCCCTTGTAACAACTCTGTTAGCAAATATCCAAATTAAGTCGCTAATCTGGTCAAACAAAAGTGACAGGGGCTTTTTGGGGGGTTTTGTTCTCCTGAGAGCAAAGTAAAATAAACTTTAGCGCTAAATAATTTGCTAGCTAAGCAACATTGTATGATACACATAGTAAAATGGAATTGTTTTCAAGGACTGTGCTACTCTCGTCTGCTTTTTCTGTAGCTGATATAGCTAACAAACTTCAGCAAGCTTCTCAATGCTAAGGATATTAATCGAATTACCTAGATGGCTATGACCTAGGTTGGTTTCATACCTGGTCGCTTGCCTTTCATACAGTGTTCTTGCTTATAAATATTGATGTTCACCGGTGTTTTTAGCCCTATTCGGTCTTTCGTTTACCATGTGAACATATTGCCAAGCTTGGTTTGTTTATCTATTTTCTCACTGTAAAGTGTCTTTGTGACAGTCTCTCTGTGAAAAGCACTATACAAATAAAATTGCAATTGAAATGAAATGGAAACCTGGGTAATCTTGAAAAGTTTTAAAAAATTTGTGCAATGACTGTAAGTTGCATAAATAACGTAATGTCAAAAGTCCAAATGACAATCCAGAAGGGATATTCTAACCCAATCTATCTTAAAAACATACTTTACAAAGATGATCAAAACATTGCTTTTGACCCTTCTTTCAAGTAGCTTATTTCAATTAATGATTGATAATTGATCACTGTATATTTAATTTAAAATTGATACCAGTGTTACTCTTCAAGGCAGAGTGGAAAACTGTTCTGATTGCTTTGTCAGACTTTAATCTGATTTTATTACAATGATCTTGCCAACAGAGGATGGGCTCCCCGACTATAGCCAGGTTCCTCCTGAGATTTCTTCCCACTGGGGAGTTTTTCTCACCACTGTTCGAGGATTTTTCTCCCTACTGGGAGGTTTTTTTGCCTCATTTGCTATTGCGGGGATTAGGTCAGGTTATTTACTCTGGAAACTGTCTTTGTAACTGGCCACTGAAAAGCACTCTACAAATAAAATGGAATTGAATTTAATTGAGTTGAAAAAAAAGTCATGAGGAAACCAATTTGGAAATCTGCTTTTTTAGTAATAAAATTACCAGTCCAAATCAACTTGCTTGATCAGAGTGTTTATTTATTATGCAACATAAGACAGTGCACCCAAAGACATTCAAATAGAGCTGGGGCTTTATGCAGTCCACCTTTAAACAATAACATATCAACCTGCTTATTATTCATATCTGCAGTAAAAGGGAAGCAACTGTTCAACTATTAATTGTAACTTTTGTGCACTCAGAACACACGTGGCCACCACAAACCTTCTTTCCCAAATAGGTGACAGTTGTCTCATCAAATTAAGTACAGTTAGCAAGTGATGGCACAACTCACTGTGTAATCACATTGATATTAATGCAATGTAGTGAGTGGTGTTGTATGAATAGATGCAAAACAGGTCTTCCCAACTTTAAGACAAAGATGATGGACTTTGATAACCATAGATTGCATGGTCACCGTGCCAAACTATCAGTATGATAATTTAGTTAGCAGGCTTTAGCATGGCAAAGTAGTATAAATCAGATAAAGGACGATGATGATTATTATTATCAGGGATTTTGTTTGGTTATTATTACTCTTTTTATCTCTCCTAGAGGGTGTGGTGAAAACTCATGAAATGAGGTTGTCTTGTTTAGAATGGTATATGCTGCAATCTATAAGAAAATTACACCAATTGACCAAATGGTGGAGCGATAGGACTGGGTCAAATTTTTTAAAATTTGAAGGACCATAACTTTTGAAGCGTTTGGTATAGAGAGCAGAGTTGTACAAAATTCACTGAATACAGTCCCACACTTTCTGCCCACATGAAGGTAAAAGAAAGGGAAGGAAGTCATCTCACCCCCTCTGCATGATCAGAGGAGAAAGTGCAGATTGGTGAACCAGTGGACTGGTGAAGGTGTGAGAAATGTCAGGAACTAAACTGTTTCCCATGAAATGTCCTTCATTTATATTTATCCATAATTTCTTCATATTTCATTCATAATTCCTTATATTGTCAGAAACCATAATCAGTGTTAATCGGCAATCGGAACGACCCCAGTTCAGAGAAGCAAGTAGGGATAATGGCACAGAAGCTATGCCATATACCGCAGTTGTGAGGGAGGCGAAATTTAAAGGACCAGGAGCGACCGAATCGGGGACTGAAAGTCACTCCCGCGCACGCGAGGAATAACCACTAAGACGTTCTGGAAAGAAATGAATAAAATAGAGAAACCACCCTTTATAAAACAGGGCGAACGACTGAATAGTCAGAACGTCACGAAAAGAAACTCAGAAAATATCCAAACTCAAAATCTTCCGTCTGAACACGGGCCTTACTGCCTTGAACTGTTGGCGTGTGGCGCTTAATGGGTACTTATAACGTGTTTAATGCTTCTCGGAGAGGTTGGACCGAGGGAAGGAAACCTGAACCCTCTTTATCGCCCATCAAAGGGAAACGTGTCTAAAAGATCTCCGACGTTTCGCCGAAGTGCTACTACCTATTTAAACTTAACACTGTGCTCCATAAGAGAGACGGGAGCTGTGGACTCGGGGAATCAGCAAAACGATAAGAACCCCCCGGTCCCACAATAACCGGGTAATCTGGGCGAGAAGCCGAGACGGTAAGAGGATAGGAGCTCAAAATATTCAGTCCCCAAGAAGGGAACCTACTACAGAGCGAGAAATAAGCAAAGACCTAACTCCACGGCAATTTTATGCTCATATGGATATACAAACCACTAAACGCAGGAACGAGAAGCTACAGATTGTAGCAAACAGTCACCTCAGACAAAAACCAGTCTGTACCTTACCAACTCAAGTGAAATACTCAAGCAGGGTTAGGAAGGCGGAACTGGCTTTTATAGGAAGATTAGATTGGGCAAAATCCGACCCCAGTGTGCAACCCAGAGTGCGACACTGACACCAGCTGGACGAAATTAGAAATCGTCCACTACCCATGACAGCAGTGGCCGAGAGTAAAACATGTTTTTGCATCCAATTAAGCCCACTTTGAAAAATCGATATCAGCTTAACTGTACGCTGAATTTACAGCATTTTCCCTGTGTTTCCTTCCTGTCAAACAGCCCTATCATTGGTAAAAAATGTTTTTCTCAACTGTGGAGCTTATGTAGCTAGATAGCAAGTTAGGCTATTCCTATTCCTTACATGTTGTGTTCTAGTAAAAATTCTCCATCAAATGTTCATGTAATTGACATTGAAAATTGACAACAAAAAAAAATAAATAAATAAAATTGGAGAAAATGGCGTTTAATGGGATCCTGGTTTCACATGGAGAGAAACGGCCTAAAAAATGACAGAATGCTTTTACAGAAGAAATGAAGAGTGACATCAATTACAACACTCTTGTTCATGACCTCCGCCAAACGAAGTTGGCAGGAGGTTATGTGATCAGTGCCATTTGTTTGTTTATGAACAAAATGACTCAAAAAGTCATAAACGTATATCTGAATTTTGCTGGGTGGGTGCTATTTTGTGAGATGGACTCAATTGATTTTGACTGCGATCAGTCAAACAATATGGCCACCATTGTAGCCGTCTTGAAATCATATGACACGTGATAACTGAACTTTGCTCCTACTCACAAAGATTTGGACTGTGCTGCCTTGGCGGAGGTTTGCACTCTAGGAGTGCCGCTAGTTGATAATGTTTTCTGTTCTCTTCTAATTTCTTCGCATTTTCCTTAGTTTTGCTTGTGAATACCATTACTAGCCAGTGGGGGCTGGTGGACGGAAAACCAAGGGGGCGGAAAACATCCCTTGAAACTGATGAGATTAGTGACCCGATTTCAATCATTGTTCTTGGTCAACATGTTAGTTTCCCTTATAAGGAAATGTTTCGGCAAGTGAAAAATAAATTTTATAAAATGTTAAATTCACATGCCTTAATAGGCAAGTCATCAAGAAAAAACCACTGTGGATTTTCCGCGTTAAATTTTGTCATATCCTAAGTCGTCAAACCTGTGCATAATGATTGTTTAATTGAAAAGGATTGAAATGCGCTTTTTTTGCGTTCAACTGATGCGTTTGATGTCTCATCTTAACGAAGACAATTAGCTTCACCTGAGAGGGAAGAGTTAACATATCTTGACTAAAAACCACTTTAAAGACATGTTTATCCGCCCTCCTTGTTCTATGTCCACCGCCCGCCACTGTTACTGGCAGGTTTATCGCTTTTCTCCTGAAAGAAATGCGTTAGCCTTCTGAGAAAGCACAAAAAAAATCCAAAGATTTCCGTTGTGTGCGATGGCTCGGTTTTGTGCAGTGGAAACTAAATGGCTGCTATTCTTGGGTTGTTCAACTCTTGCTATCTAGGGAGTCTATTTATGATACCAGGAGAGATTGTAACATCATCATTTGTAGGTGGTGTGAAGGACAATCCATCACATTATTCTAATCTTGCTGCACTCCTGAAAGGGTTAAAAATAATACTGAGAATTGAAAAATTGCTGGGGCTTAAAATTATACATTTCTGGGGTCATAAACTCCTTGACCACAAGTGCAAGTCATCTGAGCTTCGAATTCTAAATTACCTACTCTCTTGGACAAAAATAAGACAGCTATCCAGGTAGCTTCCCAAACTCAAAGATCCCTCAAAATGGCTTTCTGTCAAATCATAAAATAATTGTATATTTAACACACATCAACTTTTGATGCATGAAATTCAAAATGAAACAATGATTTTCTGGTTGAATTTCACATGAGTTTATCAATATCGGTGAAGTTGGACATCACTGGTCACCAGTAACCTCTCCAAATACAAAACTTGCCTTTTCTCCACGATAAAGTTTAGAGTTTTGTCTTTGTCCATTTTTCTCCCGCATGCCAGCACACATACTCATTAAATGAATTGCTTATTAAACGGTCCGAACATTCACCCTGCAGTGAAAAGCAAGCAGTTCCCACTTCCGATCTCACAACCCTATATAAACACTTTCTACACCTTATGACGAACAAGTGTAACTCACTAACTCAGTAATATCTGAAATATACCTTACAGGGTTTCCCGCAGAAAATCGGTTAGTCAAGGTGGTGACCGGGGGGGCAGGGCAACAGCCAGCATTTATTAACTCTTAATAAATAAACAAAGCAGTTGAATTGCAATAACAAAGTGACAAAGTCAACAGTCTTGTAACTTTATTACAAAGTTTTTATAGTGTAACACTTGCTTGTACACAGTGTATTTTAGCCTTACCGTAAGCGCTGAGCTGGAAATAACAAGATCAATTAAAATCACACAATCTTACCAAAATTCATGCTACATGCATGAACACAGACAAAATTATAAATTTAAAAAAAAAAAGGAGAATCAAAATCGCGTAAAATGCGCACAATGTCCCTAAGGGTTAAACGAAAATTAATGTAACAACGGAAAATGTCTTTGTAATCTGTTTTAACCTCAGTTCCGCAAATGCTTCGCGGTTGTGGTTATTTTTGGGGAGAGGAGAACGGTATTATGTACGGAAGCGCATTGCCTTCACAGGATTAAATGTATACACCTTATCTCGAAATTACGAGATCTTGAGAAAATATTAATTCTACACTCACCGTGTTCTGTGTGATGGAGCCAACCTGAATATTTTGGGTCCACTGCCTCTCTGGGTTCCACCCATTACCTCGATGTTTAGAGGACTGGGCCTGGGACTGTGGAGGTGTGGAGGAGGAGGCAGCGCAGATGGTGAAGTCGGCTGGTGTTCTGACAATTTGCGCTCCCCTGTCAAAAAATGCTACCATAATGCAAAGCGATCGTAAAGTCTTTGTTTTCGGATAAATATTGCAATATGAATCAGTTTACTGTAGTAACTTTGTTATTTGTTATCTTTTTATAACATAAGCAGATGTTTTAATGAGTTAGGCAAGTTTGTTTAAAGATATATGCCCACAAACGCCATTATCATCCAATCTCTGCGTTTTAAGGAAAACCCAGTATGTACTGTTGAAGATTATATTTCAGCATTATTCACTATATTCATTTTTCATGATTATATATATTTTTTATCATTATTCATTCATTGCTCATACTAATAATCAATCATCATAATCAATAACCATATTATGTGGGCAGCAAAAAGACACACACACATAACACACACACACACACACACACACACACATACAAGTGGTTCACATAATGCAGTGCAGACACACAGACAAAAATATACATGCGAGCAGTTCACACGCAGACACACATGTACAAGCAATTCAGTTCACACTGTTATGGCCCCAATTTGTTATTACATTTATAACACAACAGCAACAGCAAGGGATGACAGACATAGTTTTAAAAACCTCAACACATTTAATTAACAAACACCATAACAACTAACTAACCTAAAGACCAAGATTGAATTATGTACAAAACATAAATATTTACAATCCCTTTTCGTGGGGGTGGCTTGGTGATGTCCTGGATGATGAAAATGCTCAAACACAGGCAAAGAAATCCACAAAAGAAACGTCACAGGTCTTGAACAGAAATGACAGGTCTGGTCACATGTATCCTTCTCCTTGCAATTTCTCCTACTTCTTTACTGTCTCAATTCTTTTCCTTATATACTCTTATGCAGACCCCACCCACATTTAGACCTCTTTTTTTTATTTTCTGAGACTTGCCCCAGACATGTCCAGGACATGTCTAAACATGACTCCAGTCTGAGCTTAACAAAAAAAGGTAAATACTGCCATCTAGTGGCCTATATTCACATTACAACACATGCATGAGCAGCTCACACACACAAAAGCAGCAGCTTCTGTAGCTTTAATTAGTAAGCGGGCTTCTGTTTAGTTGATCAAAAAAACATAATCAGAGGATGTATTTGATTTCTGTAGCTTTGATCAATATTTGTTCAGCAAAATCATTAGTTACTACTGAAAACATAATCAATTGAATTATTTGTAATAATTTGATATGCATCGAATTCATCCACTGGTATCTTTTTCTTTTTATCATATTCATCTGGCTGTATTCTTTGTCCGTATATCTTTTGTTGGGTGTGGCTGTAAGTTTCCACTGTGATGCGCATGCGTTGAATTCCTGAAGGATTACCTAACTGGGATCTCAGGTTACCTGTCCAATGGTAGTGCGAGACTGAGCGCTAGAAGAGCTACTGTCAGAGCTGGAAAACGGCAGAGTTCTTCTTGCGCAGGTTGAACTTGGCTTTACATTTTTCAACATGACACAAAAAAGCCTAATTTTCTTTTTCAGAATCTGTCTCTCTCTAATTGCTTGAGGATGGGGGAACCTCGATATGTTGAAGAAAACCACAACAGTACATGCAAACATGTGTACGCTTAGAGGTCGAAAGGCACACTGTAAAAAGCCGTACATTTATGATAGTTGAAGATACTTGAGATGTGAGCGAAGAAATAGAGCCCAAGATTTTAGGTTTGCGCAAGTGCAGGATCGCAAGGTAGCATGTTTTGAAAGGTAGCAAAATTTGACAGTACACCTGTAAGAAGGGAGCCGGGAACACCAGGCGCAAGATGCAGAAGTGTTTATTGAACACAAAAACACCAAGGGAAAAGATGGCTGGTACGCCAGAAACAAAACACCGTGCACATGCACTGAACAGAAGGGAGAACTAAAATACATTGCCAAAGGCAGGGGGAGAACCAAGGTACACACTCAAAGAGTGGCTAAACTAAAAAACAAAAACTGAACCTAGCTAACTGACGGACAACACTGAGAGACTATGCAAGAGGAAGACAATACAAGGGCGCAGCAAAATACAAGACTCAGGACAGGCTCAAGGGAAACACTAGAAAAACACAGGAGCAGAGATATCACCATGAAGACTGAGTCAAACAAGGATCTGTCAGACGATGGCTTCCAAATGCTACCACATTTATGATCACGAGAGGAGGCGGGGACTCGGAATGCAATCACAGACTGAAACAGAAACACATGGAATTATTAAACAATTACAGGAGAACCGGGTAAACACTAATGACTCGAGACAAGATGCTGAGACGAGCAATCAAGCTAGACGGTTTAGATTAAGGCAATCTAAAAAGCACCACAAGAAAAGCGAAAGGAAAGCACAGGGTTTTAAATGCAGTTAATCAGAAAGCTCAGACTGAATGCAGAGAAGCCAGAATCGCACACACTCGCTAAATGAGTTAATAAATATTAATACTACGTGACAAAATATTTACAATCATCCTTAAATAAGTGCTGGTTAGTACGGGTTAGTAATCCTATCAGAGAGCACATTCACTCAGTTTCGCGAGACCCGGAATTAAACACAGCTGGAAGCAATGAATGAAATACCAAAGCCAAACTGAAAGTAGAAACGTAATTGGACGACGAGACCTAATAGTTACCCTGGATGTAACTGCAGTCCTATGAATACATGCGTAACCCTCTAATGGGCTTCGTTATTGTTTACCCCTGTGAGGCTCCGCCTCGACGCCTGAGAAAGAAATTTGAACTCACCTGCTTCGAAGGAGGGGGTAGCATACTCACCTCCCATAAAGCCCTGGCGTTGCCAATGCTTGTCTCCCTTTGAAACTCAGCATCCCACACTCGGGGCCACCTGGGCAGGCTGTTAGAGGGCTACGCATGTATTCATAGAACTGGAGTTACATCCAGGGTAACTATTAGATCTATTTTATATGTGCTCCTGCCTCTAACGGGCTTAGCTATTGGTTACACTTAAGGTGAAGGCCATTAGGGATGGATGTACCCCAGGTGGACCCTGGCCACGCAGATCCTCTCGCAACCAAGCAAAACCTGTCCACACCCTGGGGCGCACACCGCCAGACTGCGTACCCCGCCCCAGGTGGTGGCAAAGTAGCACTCTAACCATTCCCGGCACTGGGAGGGACCCTACCTTGTCCGGCCCCTCCCAAGGAAAAAGGCAGGGCTTTACCACTGTTATCCAATAACAGGACCCGCACCTGTGGGCGGGCACCGCCAGAGTGCCTCGCGTCAGGTTGCGGACCACTAATATCAGCCGTCACTTGAGAAAAAAAGGGGACTTCCCCTGATAGCGTTCCCTCATGTCGGCCTCATACCCTCCAGATAGGCACACTTGAGTGCCACACCCAGACCATAGTACCAACATAACCACAGCTACTGCAATGCTTGGGAGAGGTCATGTCACTTTTCCCATGGCACGCCTAACAGCTGCGGGCGGGGCACCCCCGAGATGCCATGCCCCAGGTCGGCCATGATCAATTGCTAGTTAGTACTGGCAGGGGGCCCTTCCGGTAGGGTTCCCAAGACCGCATGTGCTACTGAGTCAGCTGTCATATCCCTGAGATATGATCGAGCAAAAGATGTTGATGACCAAGGGGCTGCCCTGCAAATTTCCTCTACCAACACACCCCTAAGTAGTGCTGTAGAGGAAGCAATCCCATGGGTGGAGTGTGCGGTCAGTCCTGCTGGGGCCACCAGACCTGCTGCTGAGTAGGCCCTGCAGATCGCATCACAGATCCCGTGGGCGAGGCGCTGTGTTGACAGAGGGGCCCTCTGAGCCTGCCCCCCCCCATAACTCACAACCAGCTGCTCCCCCATTCTAAGGCCCGAGGTTCGCTCCAAGTAAGCACTGAGCAAATGCATTAGGCACAGCCTGTGCATCTTTTCCTGGTCGCTGGTAGCATGACGAGGTGGGCAGAGGGCCTATAGCCGAAGGTCTGAAGATTTAAAAGCAGTGGTTATGACTTTCGGCTGGAATGGTGGGTTTAGACGCAGCTCCACTGACCCTAAATCCTGTTCTAGGGTCAGACAAGACGGGTGCACAGAGAGGGCACTCAGTTCACTTACCCTCCTGGCCGACGCCAAAGCCAAAAGGAAGGCCGCCTTAATAGACAACAAGTGCAGGTCTGCTTGGTCCAGAGGCTCGAAGGGTGGTCCAGCCAGGCCTCCCAACACCGTGTCCAGGTCCCATTGTGGAGTTTCGCGGTGCACAGGCCTAATTCTGCAAACTCCTCTTAAAAACTGCTTATTAGGGGGTGATTCCTGGCCATGAAGCGGTCCAACCCATCGTGCCCTGCCGTTACCGCCGCAGCCACTACCCTTAGTGTGGAAGCTGCACTGCCCATCTCGAAGAGTGCCTGCAGGAAATCTAGCACTCCCTGATGGGGGCATGAACGTGGGTCTAGGCCTCTCGCTTGACACCAGTTTGCAACATCTGCCAATGGGCCGCATAAGCCTTAGATGTAGATGGGGCCCGTGCACATTGAATTGTGGATACCACCGCCTCGGGCAGGCCCAATTCACTTTCCATCTCCAGGCCCTGAGGGGGTGGGCGAGAGTGGCATCTGACGCCTGCCTCATGGTTGAGGGAGGGTCCGGAATCCGCCACGAGTCTGCCACTGCCAGCTGGATAAGATCTGGGAACCACCTGGCGTTCGACCTCTTCGGTGCTAACACAATCAAGGATAGCCGCTGCTCCCGTACCCTGCAAAGCACTGGCATCAGTAGCTGCCGGGGTGGGCATTCATAAAGCAGGCCGGCGGGCTACCCTGGATGAGCCCATGCATCAGCCCCCAGGGGAGGGTCGTTGGTGTGTCTCAATGAGAACCAAAAAGGGGCACAAGCCTTCTCCTTGCTTGCAAACAAATCCACTCCTGGTCGACCGAACAGTTTCCACATCTGCTCTGTCGTCATCAGTGAAAGGCTCCAATCCTCCTCGAGCAGGGCTCCCCTGGATAGCCCTTCTGCTCGGGTGTTGATGATGCCCGGAACATGCCGGGCTGTCAGAGTGCACAGCTGGCGGTCCGCACAGATTAGAATGGAATCGGCCCACCTGTGCAGGGCTACCGATCTGACGTCCCGCTGTCTGTTGAGATTGGCCACTACTATTGTGCTGTCCGATCTCAACAGGACGTGCCTCCCTTCTAACTGCGGGGCAAAATGGTGCAACACTTTCTGAACTGCCATGAGTTTCAGATGGTTGAACATGGCGCTGGGGCCTCTGCCATGTACCTGCAACGGAAGCAGAGCCGCAAGTCCCGCCACATCCTGTTTGGGAGGCATCCGTGAATATCTGGATGTAGTATGCCATGCACCCCATCCGAACCCCCTCGCGGAGCCGAATGGGTGAGGCCCAGAATGTCAGGGCCTGTCGCCCTCGCATTGGTATGTGGAGCATATGCTGTTGATCCCGCCTTAGGTCCAGACAAAGGCGTATGAACCAGCGCTGCAGGTCTCGCATGTGCAGCAGCCCCAGGCGGACTACTGAATGGGCAGCAGCCATCATTCCCAGCAACGACATGACCCTTATTGCTGGCACTGATACTGTCTCTGGAATGTCCTGGGTCTGGGATAGAATCGCCTCTACTCTATCCACAGACTGACATGCAGTCATTGACCGCGAGTCCAATTGCAGCCGCTGTTTGACTGGGCTGCAAGGTGCTCCTGTCGTAATTGATGGCAAAACCCAGCTGAGTAATATGCCACATTACCAGCGCCGTGTGGCTGGCTACCAGCTGCTCGGAGTGGGCTAGGATCAGCTAATTGGCCAGATGGGTCCAGATCCGTATCCCTTCCCGCCAGAGAGGTGCTAACACTGCCTCCACGCACTCGAAGAAGGTCCGATGCTTTTGCGTGCTGGCCGTCTGCCTCAATTCGCAGTCGTTTTCTCACTGGTACCGAACCAGGAAAAAGAGCTTCATTTTGATTTGAGCCAACCCAGACTGATGGAGGGGTTTTAAGTCTTGGTTTAACCCCAGAGTTTGATCGTGTGCTACCTCCACGGGTAGGACGACGCCACCCCTGCCAGCGATTAGCTAGCTAGTGCTTCCTAAGCAAGCCATTAGCCGGCGAGTCCCTGATTCGAGGATCAGAGTTTAGTGAATGCGAAGGGAAAACACAAGCCTCGTACTCCATGTCTCTCTCGCTAAACCCCTGCCAGGGAATACTCAAATGGGAGGCGGCAAAATTGGAAGCTTTGATCTTCCACTGCAAAGCATAGGAATTCCGGATGGCGAGGCAGAATTGGGACATGAAAATAGGCATCCTTCAGGTCTATTGACATCGTCCAATCGCCAGGTCTGACATATTCCAGCAGAGACTTGTCAGCATCCGGAATGGTCTGCGCGCAATGTGAGTGTTCAGTTCCCGTAGACCCAAAATAGGTCTGAGGCCTCCTGACTTTTTGGGGATGAGAAAATAAGGGGAATGAAACCCTGCTCGAGCTTCTGACAGAGGGACCGGCTCTACCGCCCCCTTCTGTAGGAGCAAGTTCACTTCCTCCTTCAGGGCCTCCTTCAAAGTGGCATTGAGGAGCCTTGTCCGCACAATTCCCTTGAATGGGGTGGACAACACTGGAACCGAAAAGCGTACCCCTTCCGCAATGCTCTGTCCAGCCAGCCTGGGGGGGGGGGGGGGGGGGCGCACAATCTCACCCAAACTTGGTAATACTTCGTAAGGAACGAAGCCATTTGTTCTATGACTCCCGCTAATCTGGGCCCTCCCGCGACGCCCCTCCCCGAGGGAGAGTTCGACAGGAGGCCCTGCCCGAAAGGGCTTAGAGGATAACAGCAGTAATACTTCTGCTGCGTTCCCATGCACACTGCCCAGTGATTCACTCACCATAGGTAGCGAGGGCACAGCTACTTCCACATTTGGGAGTCCCCAGTCTTTAGCTTTAGAAGCACTGACGTCCGAACAGGCCTCAACCTGTGGCACTAAACGAGTGAAGATCTCCTTCACAGGTTTGCACCCCTCAGTATTCTTCGCCACGTCAAGCGCCTTGGAGCCAAAATGGCAGGTCGCTCCACTTCCGTGCAACCCGGAAGAAGAAGCCTGTTGACTTACTCCAAACACTCTGCTGGAGCCAGCCCAGCTAGTAGCGTTGGATTCGTGCTGGCCGTCTGCCTCAATTTGCAATCGTTTTCTTACTGGTACCGAACCAGGAAAAAGAGCTTCACTTAGATTTGAGCCAACACTGACTGATGGAAGGGTTTTAAGTTTTGGTTTAACCCCGGAGTTTGATCGTGTGCTACCTCCACGGGTAGGACCACACCACCGCTGCCGGCGATTAGCTAGCCAGTGCTTCCAAAACAAGCTATTAGCCGGTGAGTCCCCAATTCGAGGATCAGAGTTTAGTGAATGTAAAGAGAAAACACGAGCCTCGCGCTCCATGTCTCTCTCGCTAAACCCCTTTGCACCAGGTTACCTTGTGTGCTAACACCTGAAACAGCCAGCGTATCAGCATGTGCAATACAACCCAGAGACCACATGGTAACGTTTTTTTTTTTTTTTATTAAAAAGACTTTCCAGGCGCTGCACGACCAGACGTCGCACCCTTGGTGCGGTTCCGGCGGCTGCTGTGGCTGAAGTAACGGGCGTCGAGGCTGAGGATCGGTCAATTCGACGCCAGGGATGACCGGTCGTCCAAAGACCGGCGACGGTGGCGACTTAGCGGTGGTTGGGATACACTGGGCCTGCGGGGTTGCTGTTGCGGGCGTAAGTGCGAACCCAGCTGCTCCGACGAGGAAGGCCCTATTGATAACTAGCGCAACCTCTGAGCTGCGCTGGCATAACATCGGTCAAAGAGGACCGCCGCCATCCTGTCCCTCTCGGAAGCGGTTGGGAGCAGACGCCATCTCACCGCGTCTTAAACGGCCGGCACTCCGACATTTAAATACGGTGCATACGCCATAGCTGGGGACTTGGCCATCGGATTCCTCCAGTCTCGCTGCGTAGCCAAAGCGCCATCCTGGGACATATCCACCTTGGGGCGTGGCTTCGACTTTGACTGAGCCAGCAGACCAACAGTGCAGTCGTCCATCTGACCACTGGAGGGCTGCGGTGGTAGGGGCACCTCCATCCTCTCCACCGTGGACTGGAATAACCCAGGGAGGTCGTCCAGCGGATAGCGATGCTCGAGGGGGCGGCTCATGGTCCATGCAGAGAGTCGTCGGGTCCTCCTCATACACAGGACGGTCATCCTTCTATCATACGCGTCCCAGGGCTTAGAGCGGACCGTTGCCACCAGCTCATAGACTGGCCCCGAGCCGGCCCGGAGGGCGCGTGCGGCCCGCACAACTGCTGCCGATGCGCACGCTCCTCCGGGGGAGCGATGCGCAGGTAGCACAGGAACATGCCTCCACATGGTGCCGCAGTCCCAGACAGACGAAGCAGTCGTCATGCTGATCCTCGGACACCATCGGGGAGGCACACTGTTGGCACAGCTTATCCATTTCACACACAAATCATAATAAGTTCTTAACTCGCTCGAGGCTGAGTGAAAAAGGGAGACGAGCATTGGCAACGCCGGGGCTTTATGGGAGGTGAGTATGCTACCCCCTCCTTCGAAGCAGGTGAGTTCAATTTTCTTTCTCAGGCGTCGAGGCGGAGCCTCGTAGGGGTAACCACTAGCGAAGCCCGTTAGAGGGCGGAGCACGTATGAAATAGAACCAGTCATGCTGAAGGCAGTCACGCGACATCACTGACGGTAGATTGGAAGTAATCGTCAGACGACTGAGGTGAAGGCTGGAAATAAACAAATCGAAAGAAAATCACAAGCACAAATACGCACGGGACAACACACGAAAGGGCAGAATCATAACACCTTGACCATCGCAGACGGACGCGGCGACGTGCAGGAGTCAACACTAGTGATGTGACATTTGAAGCGAGGCACCGGAGCCTGTGTCGAACAAAAAGGGGCGTGCCAGATGAAGCCCCGATTCGAGGCCTACTTTGTTACCATAAAAGTCACGTGACTGATGACAAACCAGGCCTCGGTTTGTGGAGAGTACGTCATTGGTTCGTTCAACATATCTCCTCCTCATAAATACGCTTCGAATCTGACACCGAACTATGGGTGTTGTCGGCATTTGTATAAGACGAAGAGAGGTGTAGTACGTTGGAGAGTTGTAGTGAGTCACGAATTATCTTCCCCATGTTGGACATTGACGTGAGAGTGTCAGTTATTTCGTATTTTTTCAATAATGTCACTCTCGTACTTGTGTTTTTTAATAGAAATGATTTCAAAAAGCAAAGTATCGTGACTGTTTCATTGCGATTTTTATTATAAACAAATATAGCTACTTACGCATGCTATAGAAATATATCCATTGTTTATTGTTACTGCACACAAAAGTTTTTCATGCATTTCTGCTCAAGTCATGGTACTGTTCATTGACTGTCATGTGTTGTTTTGCCCAGCAAATGGCAGCATTCAATGTTTCATTGAGGCCTCGAGTACTGAACCTTTTGGTGAAGCAATAGGCTGGAAAGTCTCAGTGATTCATAAGGCTTCATTTGACCATCACTAGTCAACACCAAACCACGGCGGGGACGTCGGTTGTGCAAGTAGGCTTCACGCAGGCAGTTGCGTACGGTTTGGTCACTAATTTAGTTCTGGTGACAACCTCTGGTCTGAGCAGCAGTGACTGTAGCTAGCAGGAAGCGATTGCGCAGGTGCTGGAGGCCAATATGGCCATCCTGCTGAGGGGTGGTGACACGTGGTCTGGGGGCACGCGGTCGATCACCGGTGCTTCCTGTTTCATTTTACCGGCTCCAGAGACTTGATATCATCGACACGTGGACGACCAGGTTCCTTGCAACCCGTCTTTGCGACATTCCACCAGTGAGCATACCAACGGCTCGCTCTCGCTGATTTTGACCTAGGTGCGGCATGGTCACACGTTGACCCAGGATAATGCAAAGGAATATTTAAGTTTCCCATTGCTACGGCTATTTATTGACCAAATTCTCGAAGCATTAGTCAATGAGTTCTACTCAATCTGACGGGATAGGCAAAATTCTAAACAATGTGCAATCAAGCAGAACGAGTTGCCCACACGACAAAATCAAAACAATTTTCTGAGCTTTTAAGTTGTAATTGATGTATCATGGCTTAAAAATAATATCCCATTTTATGTACACCACATATACTGAGTACAAATGAAAATGCACCACTTGAAAAAACTCAATATTTAAGTTCAAATGAACTTCAATATAATTTTTATACAACAACAACACTACAGTGATGTCACCCGACATGCCAGGTGCAAGACATGCGAGAATTTCAAGTTAACTCTAACGCTAGGCAATCTTTTGCAAAAACGCAACATCTTGCATGCACACCACGGGAAAAATGAATTTCACTATGAATGTGTGCACACATTGCCTTTAAAAGCATGTGAATCCGAATAAAATTTCACTTCTTCACTGACACTTGTGAAACGTCGACACTATGCCGCGACTAACAGCCCCTGAACGGGAACATGCCATAGGCATGCTTCAAATTGGCGCCAGCACCAGGGAAATTGCCAGACGACTACACTGCGCACACACAACGATCGCAAGACTTCCATCAAAGGTTTCTGCAAACGGGGAGCACTCGGGACCGTCCTCGACCGGGTCAACAACGTGTGACAACGGCACGTCAGGACCGTCAGATCGTACGGGATCATGTCCGAGACTGAACACTACCAGTGACAAGAACGCCTGCTCAAGTCCAAGGACGACGTGGATTCATTCACCCCAACATCGTACGGAACCATCTGCGAGCTGCAGGCCTGCGTGCACGACGTCCTTATTTCAGCCCCATATTGATGGATCGTGACCGAAACCAGCGTCTACAATGGGCGAACAGGCACCAGAATTGGCGACTACGACAATGGCACGGTGTCATCTTTTCTGATGAGTCACGATTTCACTTAAGGTACGCAGATGGCCGTAAACGTGTTTGGCGGAGACGTGATGAACGTTATAACGCCGATTGTGTCGTTCAAACGGACCGTTGGGGTGGTGGCAGCGTTATGGTGTGAGGTGGAATAAGCTACCGTCACAGAACCCCTCTCCATATCTGCAGAGGAAGGAGGAACGGCGTCTACTACCAGGACCAGGTGCTGCAGAACCATGTTGTGCTGTTCTTCGACCAACACCACGATGTCCACATGTTCCAACAGGACAACCCTAGGGCACACACTGCAAGGGTGTCCATGCAGTACCTTGCACAGCAGAACATCCCCGTGCTTCAGTGGCCAGCTCTGTCACCCGACCTCTCCCCTATCGAGCACTTATGGGATGAAATTGGACGACGTCTTTCACGTCAACGCCAGATGGACAACATCCGAGAACTTGAGGTTGCCCTTGTTCAGAAGTGGAATGCTATCCCTCAGAACACTATCCAGAGACTGATCAACTCCATGCGACGACGATGCACCGCATGTGTCAATGCAAATGGCGGTCACACCCGTTATTGACTTTCCTGTTTGACCCCTACACCAGTTAAACCTCTCTCACGCATTAACATTATCGTGAATGAAATTGAATGATGTTTACATGTCTTCTTAAATCATTCATTATCTCAAATGCATCATACGTATATACTTCACATGTCAATCCGTGGAGCTATTCCAGATTTCGTGAGTGGTGCGTTTTCATTTGTAAACTGTATGTGTTGCGTTGGAAGTTTTGGTCAGTATATATAAACAAGAGGTGCGTTCGAACACTTCTGCAAAGAAGCCGGTGGCGCGAGATTCCCAAAAAACTACGCGAGGATCTTGCCAAAGTTGCGCGATCAGCCTTCCATACCCCGCGATGGCTGCAGCTACCGCGGGGTTTGGAGGGCTTATCGCACAACTTCGGCAAGATTCTCGCATAATTTTTCGGGAATCTCGCGCAGCCGGCTTACTTTTAGGCACGCTCGAAAGCACCCAAGGTGCGATCTGACTGATGCGGAGCTTGCAGCGACGGAAATTTTGGCCTTCAATGAACCACATGATGTGTAAAATATGTTTCTTATTGATCAGTTTTGTCATGAGGCTCTTTGAAGGCAAAAGCCACCTGCGTTTCCAGAGCTGCGTAAATCCAACTTCTCCTGTAGACTGTAAATTTGGCAGCGGTTCCCCACCCCCTATATATCATAGGCCCCATTTCATAACTCATGAACCTTTGTCATGAAAAACTGCGCAGATGCTTGAATGTGCGTAGTTACAGCCATTGCAAATTTGCGTTTGTTTTCTTTTTTTTTTGTGGTGCAGTATAGGCTGCTGGAATAACATTTGGACATTTAGTTTTGAAGGGCTGTTTCATTAGCATGACTCCGCCAATCGTCGTACTTCTGCTAAATTTCATTTCGCTTCAGTACTCACTCTGGTCACTCGGAGCTCTGCCTCATTTACCTCGGCAGAAAGCACACCGGACCAACCAACGAACAATAGGCGTGGCCAAGAGCCACAATGTAGCAGCTGCGCCGAGATTGAAATTGTAGTCTCCAAAATCAACAATGGCTACGGACATAGACACACAGGAGGCCATTCGCTCTGTCGTGGAGAAAATCCCGGGTATCAGGGACTTACAGCCACAACAAGATGAATGTTTGGTTGGTTTTTTGAATGGAAATGATGTTGCAGTGCTACTCCCTACAGATTGTCATATCTACTTTACAGCCAGCATGAAACAGGCACCCTGTTCATCTCTGTGACAGACAGCTGAACCACCTCAGCTAGCTTGTAGTCTCTAGAGTTAAATAGTGTAAAATTCTCAGGCAATGTAAGTTAGCAGCCAACTTTTGAAAAGCCCTGTTTTTGTTCTTGTCACAAGACCTATTCGCTGTCTCAGTGTTATGTTGTCATTATCCATGAATGAAATTGTTGTCTGAGACAGCCAAACGCTTAGAGCCAAACTGTGTTTCTACGAAGTTAGATAGTGAGCTCGGTATGATGTTAGCGCAAGTATGGTTGGTAGCTGCCCATTGGTCCGACGACCCATTGGTCCGACCTCCCGTTACTCCGACAAACTCGACCACAGACAGAGAGAGAGAGAGAGAGCTCTCAGAAACGCACATCACACACACACACACACACACACACACACACACATACACGGGGGGGGCATGTGTGTTTATTCATCGCGCAAGGGAACTAATGGGAGGTCTTGACCAATGGGAGGTCGGACCAGTGCCGTGGACCCGTATGGTTACAGTTAGTTTCTTGTAAGGAGAACAGAAAGAGCATCTTTGGTTCTTTCAAGTGAATGAGTGAAGGCTAAAATTTGGTAGATGGGCATATGTATGGGTACAGTATTAACTTTAATGTACTGATCAGTTTGATTTTGCTGTATTCCTGGTATGAAGGACTGTGTTTAGAGCAGAAGTACTTGGCGGCTGGGCCGGCGCATAACATACGTCATCGCCAAACGGGAGTGATTAGTTTACGGTACACCGATGATTTTAAACTTCTGACAAGTGCTCACCCACCAGGGAGTAAACACTTGTCAATGATGACTGACCAGACTCTGTGTACGAAGCACAGCGAAGTAGCAGAGGCTGGTTCTGCCAGGCTACCGTTTCATACCTTTTAGTGGAATATGAGGGGCTAAATAGGCCTAGATGAAAATAAAACATTCATAAGAAAGCATTAAAAACACTGGTTATGTATCACATTTCAATGTTTTTTAACTTGTTATTTTGGATTTGGTGTCCAGTCTTGGTGTCTGATCAATGCGAAGCTACACCTTGTTACATTTGGAATCAGCTGAAGAAGTCAATCTAAATGCCAAACGGTATAGCTTTGCCTCGTGTAGGCTACTCTATTCAATATTATGTGTGAGACTGCACTACATTTTGAGGGAAGCTGCTACCATACCCTTATTATCCAGTCATTTTAATCTTGCATTTGTCCACACAGGCTGAGCCAGTGACACCTCACTATTCTGACCGAGTTGATTGAAAATAATTCAATGTACTTTAAATGGGCATCTGGTTAAGGCTTGGCAGCATTTTTGGCATAAAATGGGTTAAATTGCCACAACTAAGGTGTCCTGCATTTTTTGAACTTAAAAGAGGAGTACTTTCACATCCACTAGTTGGCACAGTTAAACAATATTTCAAGCGGGGATTGTGACGCTACCCTTGGGAGGCAGTGATGTCTTCAACAACATTTTATGCCGTGTCCCAATTAAAGTATGCACGCAGATTCTGCTTCCCGCCCGTTTAAGCCCAGAGAGCATTGGAATCTGCGGGCGTTCTTAAGTGAAATCACGTTTTAAGAAAAGTCTTCGATCATGTCCTCACAATATTTATTCAGAAATATTTGTATTCTCGAGTTAATTTTTCTTTTTCTAAATGTTGTCTGCCAAATTAAATCAATGATCATTCATATAATATCCCTCTTTTGTATGGATACAGCTGGGTTGCAAACTTTGGAGTTTGGGATTAATGGTTTATGAAATAGCTTTCTGCTATAGTCTGCTTTGCATGCTGATGTCAGAGCCAGGTTAGCAGTGAGGGATGAACACGTGCATTCACCACCATCCTTTAGAAAGACTCTGCAAAGTTCTGGTTTCACAGGATGTCAACCCAGCTGAGTGGATTCGGTACCTTCCTGTCTGACCGGCCTACACTGAATTCCAGTGGCTTTAAATCTCTGATTGTCGGTCCTGCTCAGTTGCATTGGAATCTCTTGTGCTCCACTGGCTTGGGAGTGGATTGAAACCTGGGATTACATAAAAGACTGACTCACTTCCCATCTCTACTCGCTTCTCCTAGGAGTTCATAAACAAAACAGTCTTGTAATGTTTCAGATATGATATACAGTATTTATATGCAGTTAAAGTCTTGTACGTGTTGGAAATATACTGTGTTTTACACACACATGCATATATAGACTCATCTAAAAAAGCTAATAAGCACCCTCATATCCTTTGAGTACCTCCTGAAACACATTATTATTCTATATGTGGTGTCACATTCCAGATCAGGTAATGAAATGCAGAGGCAGAGTATAATCCAATAGTCAGGTTTATTGACAGCAGTACAGTAATATTCGGGGGCGGAACCCAAGAAAAAGTGGTGAGGATGGAACTTCAGAGGAAGAGAGCACTTTTCAGTACCGATGTCATAGGTTAAACTGGGCTGCCAATTGCCGGTCAATGGCTTTCAGGATACAACTGTGAATAAAATGAAAATGCAATGACTTTCAGATCAAATGAGACAATGTTATTTACAATAGAACATAGATAACATTTCAAGTGTTGAAACTGAGATATTTTACATTTTCATCCACAAAATGAGCTTATATCATATTTTCTGGCTGCAACAGGTCTCAAAAAAGTTGGGACACAGGCAAAAAATGGCTGAAAAAGCAATTAATACATTAAAGAATCAGCTGAAATAACATTTAGCAAGAATTTCAGTTAATTGGCACCAGGTGTGCAAGATGATTGGCTATAAAAGGGATGTCTTGGAGAGGCCGAGTCTCTCAGAAGTAAAGATGGCCAGAGGGTCTCCAACCTGTGAAGGCTTGCGTAAAAAAAAGTGGAATACTTTAAAAACAATCTTCGTCAAGATCAAATTGCAAAGGCTTTGAAGGTCTCATCATCGACAGTGCATAACATCATCAAAAGATTCAGATATACTGGAAAAATCTCTGTGCGTAAGGGACAAGGCCGAAAACCTTTACTGGATGCCCGTGATCTTCGGGCCCACTGCTTCACTCACCGGCATGATTCTGTCATTTACATTACTAAATGGGCCCAGGAATACTTCAACAAACTACTGTCTGTAAACACAGTCTGCCGTGCCATCCACAGATGCCACCTAAAACTCAGTCATACAAAACAGAAGCCATTGTTGAGCATGATCCAGAAGCGCTGCCATGCTCTGTGGGCCAATGCTCATTTATAATGGACTTTAGCAAAATGGCAAAGTGTCCTGTGGTCATACAAGTCCAAATTTGACATTCTTGTTGGAAATCATGGGCGTTGTGTCCTCTGGGCTAAAGAGGAGAAAGACCACCCCTCCTTTTATCGGCATTCAGTTCAAAAGCCAGCATCTCTGATGGTATGGGGATGCGTTAGTGCATATGGTGTGGGACACTTGCATGTTTTAAGAATTACCATGAATGCTGAAAGGTATATAAAGCTTTTAGAGCAACATATGCTCCCCTCCAGATGACATCTATTCCACGGAAGACCTTGTGTATTTCAGCAGGACAATGCAAAACCACATACTGCAGCAGTATTACAACAGCATGGCTTTGTAGTAGAAGAGTCAGTGTGCTGAACTGGCCAGCCTGCAGTCCTGCTCTTTCACCAATTGAGAACATTTGGTGCATAATTAAACAAAAAGTCCTTCAATGGAGACCCAAAGCTCTCCATCAGCTGGAAGCCTGTATTAAACAAGGTTTGGATCAAATTCCAATGGCTAAACACAAGAAACTTGTCTCCTCAATGTCCAGACACCTCCACTCTGTGTTAAAAAGAAGAGGGGATGCTACACCATGGTAATTAGGCCCCATTCCCAACTTTTTTGAGACCTGTAGCAGCCGTCAAATTTGAAATGAGCTCAAAACAACAGCATGAACACCAGCAATCCCATTTTCTTTCCATTTAATCCAGTGAATTCTTTTTTTTTTACCATTATATTAGGGTTATTTTATAATAGTTGAATTCCTGAAGAAACTGAATTAATACCCAAAACCTTTTTGCTTAATTACAATATTTCAAAGGATGTTTCTATTTGGCTATGTACAATTTCCTTAGGTTTTGATTGAAGTATTGGCTTGTTGGTCCTATTTCAAAATTTTCTCCATAGTAACCATTTCAATTTGCACCCAGTCTTTATTATTCATAGTTGGATCGAACCACTGCCTTATTTGTTGATACCCAAATACAAAGTAATAATGATAGAAGTTGGGCAATTGGAGGCCCCCTTTCTGATTGGAGCTAGATAGTCTCAATTATGAGCATCTTGCCTTCTTTTCCTGCCATATAAACCTAGCAATAGTCTTATGTAGACAGTCAAACCAATTCTCAGAGATATCTAGTAGTTGAATTCTTAAAATATAATTGAAGCACCTATTGCTAAAACGCCATAAGTCACACTTGATAAAAACAAAGAGCTTCCACTCGGAAAACTGACTGTTTCTAAGCAAAAACAGTAGATTTCAATCCAGCAACTTGCAACTCATAGCTGGGGGTTTCAATACACGCCACAGGGCCATTAGAAAATAACCATGAAATGAGACACAGCCAGGGAGTGGGAAACCACGCAAGACGGAAACCAATCAAAGGTGACAAACAGTGCTTCTGATAGACATACAAAAGTCACTGAATAGGAGGGGAAAGTCATTCACCCCAGGATTATGGCAATGCGCAACATATCTATAATGTTGTCATAAGTTTGGTTCACTGAGACTTCATTTTCTTTTACAACTTGAATATTGTCATCAACTGTTGACATGACAGGTTAATAATATTTAGACTGCTTTCAATGTACAATTAATCATTAACCTGGAATAGGTACTAATATCACTCATACATGGTTCTACATATAATACAATTTCTTTAATGAAAATTATGAAAGGGGGCGTTGCTGAAGGATGGGGGAGCGAGGTAAACCATCAACAGCGAAGAATGATATGGATCCATATGTGCACTTTTATAGGCCATTCGCAATTCAATCGGTAAAATGTCTAATTTTGTCATGTAATTTGAAAATGTATTTGGCAATTGACAATTTAATGTACAAAGTGGCAATGAAATCTTCAATACAGTTTTGATAATGTCAATGACAATTAGGAATTAATATTGAACGCCAGCGTCCATAAATTACAAAATTTAATTCCTGAACAATTCTGTAATTGAATTTCCAAGGTCTAGCTTCAAAGCGCCACCGTGTGTTGCATGGCATTTTGCCAAATGCTTCATCTGCACCAAAATTGAACTGAGCATGCAAACTGTCAGTTCTCTCATCAAGGCAGGTCTTCTTTCACAACGTCACTTCTGTGACTGCCTGGTATTAGCTATTCCCCCCGTGGACACGCCCCTCTCAATAACTTAACTTGTATAGTTTGAAGGCATTTCTACTGGTTATTTTTAGAGATTTCAGGAACACCTTCAAGTAGTTTGTGAAGGCAACTAAATTTGGGGGAACTTTGAAGAATCTACTTTTGTGTGCGTAAAACTACCCCATGATTAAAATATTATTCATATAAATTCTGATTCTTTGTCACTAGAAAAAATAGCAAATTTAACATCATGATATTCCAAAACAGGTATATATTGTCTACAAACCCAATCATATATTCCGTTCCAAAAATTTTTGACTTCATTACAAGAGTAGAAAAGGTGTTCCTGAGATTCAATTTCATCTTTACAAAATGTACGTTATCATCCAAATTAAATCTGAGTCTCAAAAATTCTTCACAGGGATAAATACCATTATGAAATGTACTTCCTTCATCTTGAGAAATAAGGGAAATACAAGATAACTGGTTCTAATTTTGACAGTTTCCGTTATGGAAAACTTTGGAGATAACACTTTATCTAATAGGCCTATTAACAGTTTCCCGTTTCCCCTGAAGCCATGTCATCTGCCCCTTTTGCCAGTGAGAGTGGGACAAATAAGCCCTCACAGTATGTTACAGTTACAATTACAGTTAACACTGAACTAACTACTTTGCAAACAAACGTTGATCAAAATCCACAGTTGCTTTGAGTCCCAAGTGGACTAAGGCACCAGCGTCAGGAGAGATTTGTTTCCGCGTACCGTAGCAGTAGCATAATCCGCCGTTGCTGAAAATCCCTAATGTCGTTGCGATGGCAGCTGGACTGTCGTATACACCCGGCTAGCCTCTCCGTTGGGCTAGCCCCTCCACTCGTTCCCGGCGCCGTCGGTGCTCGCTCCGTGGAGGTGAGACTCCGGATGGTGACGGCTCGGTGAGGGCCCGACGTTCCAGCGCTTCACTCGGACTACAGTAGTTCATTTTTTTCTTCTTGTAGATTTAATTTTCCTCCAGGTTTTAATTAAAGGTGCATTACCGCCACCTACCGGACTGGAATATGGAGCAGTAGAATGGCTGACAAAAAAAAAAAGAAATCCTCTCTATTAAGTCCGTTTCCCTCAGGTACTTAAATGTTTATAACTACTTTTCATCTCGACTCAACACCCAATCCATCCTACTCAATTAATGGCAACTAAACAAAATTATTCAGGGGATATCTGATTCTCACTCCCCCCCAAACCCCTTTTCTAACATTTCCTTGATATCTTCTCCCTTTACATCAGTGATCACCAGAAACTCCCGGGCTGCATGCACAACCAATTTAATTCTATCAGTCTTCGACTCCATCTCGCTCGCACAATTGATCACCATTGCCACAAAAGACAAAAACCGTTTATCCACACTGACACATTCAGGATCACATCTTAGTTCTTTTGGTTCTCCGACTCCCTTTTCTTCCCTCACTCTCTTAACCGCCTCTGCATATGAGATTTTACTTTTTACATGCGTCCTTTCAATTTCCCCCTCAACTTTCCTCCGCTCGCACTGTTTTGCACCCACTTCATGGTTTCCCTGGCAGTGAAAACATAAAGCTCTTTCCTTCGGTAATTCGCACTCTTCATCATTACACCATTCCTTCCCGCACCGTCTACATATATCCCACGTCTACACACCGCCGCAACATGACCATAGTCTTGGCACCAGAAGCAGCTTTCACCGAATGAGTAACTCCACTGTTATGGCCCCAATTTGTTATTATAATTTACAACACAACAGCTACAGCAACAGCAAGGGATGACAGAAACAGTTTTAAAAACTTGAACGCATTTAATCAACAGACAAAGACTAATACTAACCAACAACTAATAACCAAGATTGATTTACAAGAAAAACAGAAATATTTACAGTCCCTTTTTGTTGGGGTGGCTTGGTCATGTCCTGGGTAAGGAAAAAAAAATGCTCTAACACAGGCAAAAATCCACAAAAGAAACTTCACAGGTCTTGAACAGAAATGACAAGTCTGGTCACATGTATCCTTCTCCTTGCAATTTCTCCTACCACTGTCTCAATTCTACTCGTTATATACTCTTTCGCAGACCCCACCCACATTTAGACCTCTTTTTTCTATTTTCTGGGACTTTCCCCAGACATGCCCAGGACATGTCTAAACCTAGCTCCAGTCTGGGCCTAATAAAAGAAAGGTGAATACTGCCATCTAGTGGCCTCTATTCACAACACACCACTAAAAAAAAAAAAAAAAAAAAAATCCCAACCTGGCTCTTTCGATCTGCCGCCTAATCATCCCCTGATCTAATTGGCTGTGCAATTCCTCTGTCCCTCCCCCACTCCCCCCCAGGGCTCCCTTGAAAAAGAGATTTCAATCTCAACGGGACTTCCCTGGTTAAATACGGGTTAAATAAAAAAAAAAATAAATTAATCCCTTCACCTTGGGCTGGGTACGTATATTAAAACATGTTACTTCAGATAAATCGAAATCCTTTATTCTCAAACCTTTGTCTCTTTGACGCTTTGTTTTACATTCTATTATTATAAGTCCACCCCTACAAACCCTCACTGATTTTACTTCCCCTACTTCTCATTTAATAAACTGGCCTATCACTACATACATGATTTGTTCTGTAATAATGTCTAACTAATTTCATTCCAACTAAATATACGTCATCCCCTCCTTTTTCCATATCTTTTTTCCTTTTCTTTTTCCCGCCTTCCTCCCCCTCCCACTCCATTTTTCCGTCACCAGAACCTCCAACCAAACACCCTCAAGGTTAGCTCGCAACCTACTCCCTGATAAGTACCTTTTTTCTCCGGTAGACCTTGAACAGGACAGTTCATTTTCTTTGCTAGTAATGATGTGTTTTTATCCCCGGTTTTGCTGCGTCTGGCACTCAACCCGCCCTGATGAATTAGGTTGTGGTTCTGCGAAGTCAGTCCTACTTAGAGGGGCGTGTCAATGAGGGGAATAGCCAATACCAGGCAGTCACAGAAGTGACGTTCTTAAAGAAGACCCGCCTTGATGAGAGAACTGACAGTTTGCTTGCTCAGTTCAATTTTGGTGCAGATGAAGCGTGTGGCAAAATGCCATGCAACACACGGGGGCACTGCTGTACTTCAAAACCCTAAACACACAAAGGGATGTGAGGATTTCATTGTCACTTTGCAAATTGAATTGGCAATTTCCAAGTGCATTTTCAAATTGCATGATGAAATTAAATATTGAATTGCCATTTTGCCAAATGAATTGCCATTTGAATAAAGGCGCAAGAATGCCATGGCAATATGACATTTGATTAATTCAATTTTAATTCCTGATTGTCATTGAAATGATCAAAACTGTATTGAAGACTGCATTGCCACTTTGTACATTAAATTGTCAATTGCCAAATACATTTTCAAATTACATGACAAAATTAAACATTGAATTCCCATTTCACCAATGGCAGCCAGCAGAGTGCCAAGGCCAAAATATACCCCCGCAGGCCAGATTATACCCCCGTAGGCCAGATTATACCGCCTGACTCTAATTTAATAGTCGAGATCAGGAGTTCCCAAACTCGGTCCTGGGGCCTCCCTGTGTCTGCTCGTTTTTGTCCCGAGCATAATTGCCATCATAGGACTTTAACAAGCTGTCAATTTGTCCAAATTGGTTGCATTTTGTGTTTAAATATGTTATTTGCTGTTTAAAGCCAAATTTTAATAGAAATATCCATTTGTGCCATGAAGAACAAAAGACCAAACAAAAAACCCTTGCATATAAAGGTTTTATTTTTCTGTGTGGCAAGCAATTTCAGGTAATAACATTTTTAAACAGATCAAATCAGGTACTGAAAAATCAGTAACCTCCAAATTAGGTTGCTGAAGACAGGTGATAAGAATTCTTTCAAAGTAATTTGCTTGCACTCAATCATAAAAAAAACATAACATAAAACAGGGTTGACTCAGTTGTTTGCTTGTTAAGTAAATTGTTAGTTTTTGCAACCTTATGCCCATGGTTTCACCCATTAGGAACCCATAGTTTTTTTTCCTTTGACTGGGTACATTTTCCCCTCTTTTTAAGCAGTTGTTTCTCACATATTGCAATGTGGATGCAGAATTTATTCCTCACTGTTTGTATGCATATCTGTCAAAATACTGTTTTTCAAGAGAGGATAAATTACTGCTCTGAACAAAAATGCACCTAATTAAGACAAATTAACAGCTTGCTAAAATCCTATGATTGCAAACCAGGGTAAAGCAAAAACCAGCATACACAGTGAGGCCCCTGGGCCGAGTTTGGGAACTCCTGGTCTAGATTATGTTCGAGTGCAAGTTATTTTGTAAACTTTCACTATAACTTAATGTCAGTTGATGGTAGTCAACAGATCATATATTTTAAATGGCTAGACTTGATGCTATGTTGAAGTATACTCAGCAACAAAAGTTTCTGTGACACCAATATTGTTAATTATTTTTCATAACGCAATTATGAAATTGTCATACATGGTGATATCAGACTGAAACAGTGCACGTAAACACAACATTGAAATGGAAATCATGAAAATGCGAGAAAATGACTTTGCACGTGAAAATGTGCGTAAATCATGCTTGTGGATGGCAATAAAAGAGGAGAATTTTTGGAATGTTCACATTGTGCCTGATGAACGACGGAAGCATCACTTATCGAAAACACAGCCATTTCGGATCAGGAACTCTACCCTCTAAATGCCAAGACTGTCTGAAAATGATCGGTGGAGGGCCATTGGGATGATTGAATCCGAAACCTCGCAGAGGGAAGTTGCTCATCGCCTGAATGTCCACCGAAACACCATTTGGAACTTATGGCAGCGTCATCAGCAGACAAGACATGTCAGAGACCATCCTCGCAGCGGCCGTCCACGAGTAACCACTCCCAGACAGGACAACTGGATTCGAACAACCCATCTCCGAAATCGATTCCAACCTGCAACCATAACTGCAAGAACGATACCTGGTTTGAGGCGACTGTCTGCACAAACAATCCGTCGCCGTCTCCGTCATTTTGGCATTGTCCCACGTCGGCCAGCAAGACGTCCAATACTCACAGTACAACACCGACGACTGCGTCTACAGTGGGCACAACAACATCGACGGTGGATCCAACGTCAGTGGGATCTTGTACTCTTCACTGATGAATCAAGATTCATGCTTAACCGATGTGATGGTCCTTTACGTGTATACCGTCGACGTGGAGAACGTTATGCCAACAACTGTGTTCAGGAATTTGATCGTTTTGGAGGTGGTAGTGTCATGATTTGGGGAGGGATCATGGCTAGAAACAGAACAGATTTGCTTGTTATTGATGGAAATCTGACAGGTCAAAGATATCGCGATGAAGTGCTACGGCCATTGGTGGTACCGTTTTTGATGCAACATGGTCCCAGAATAACGCTGCAACATGATAACGCCAGACCACACGTTGCAAGGATTGTACAGCAGTATCTGATGCAACAACATGTCAATGTCCTGCCATGGCCAGCCAGATCCCCAGACATGTCCCCAATCGAGCATCTTTGGGACGAGATGGATCGACGTTTGCGGCGGTTGGATAACCCGCCAGCTACACTCCAGGAATTGCAACAACATCTACGTCAGATTTGGAATGACATCCCACAGCAATTTCTGGCACATCTGATTCGGTCCATGCGCCGGAGATGCGTTGCTTGCATCATGGCACAAGGAAGTCACACCCGGTATTGAAGTGTGAAGGTCACAATTGGTTAGACGTCAGACAAGTGCTTCATGACGCATGAAAATGACATTTTTCGTTTTGAGTGACGTTGGCACTGAAAAGTCAGTGTTTCTCCTGTTAAATAAACATATTGATTGCATTGAGATCTTTGCGTGTCATTTATAACATACACATAAATGGTGTCACAGAAACTTTTGTTGCTGAGTATACATTGTAAGGGTCAACTCACACTTTGCTATGGTATTCCTAAGACTGTTGTCGAGGAGTTTACATGTAGTGGTACATTTTCAAGTAGACAAAAAGACTTGGTAAGTTGCAAGTGATACACTGTGTAACACTCACTTTCTGGTTGCTGAAGTTTCTCCCTGCTGGGGAAGGATTTGGGCACCAAGTTTATAGGATTAATCGTGGTAGCAATCCAGTGTCCAATGTATTGTGTAGCTATCCTGATTATGTACAAAGAGGAAAACAATGTTTGTTTAAGATAAACGTGGGTCAGCATAGTTTTTTAGCACATCATCTTCTGGGCTAGACGTTTTATACTCCTTTATATTGTACTCCACACATTCAGGCCGAGGGTTTTAATGGACCTGCCTGTTTCTTACCCAAGATGTGTTCTAGGCTTGTTGAATTCATATACCTAGGGCATATTCTAAGATAGAAGGGTATGAAACAATTGCCTATGCCAGATTATACCCCTACTCACGTGTACAAAATAATCAATACTACAACATATCTCAATTTTTATTTATGTCACAAATGTTAAAACATCTACATTTCTTAAGGAGAAAAATTAAATGTCTTTAGCTACCACAAACTGACTGATATAAGTAGACAAAAGGGTACCTTACAGTGATGCATGAAATTACAATATTTGATATTAAGGCTGTCTGGGTAGCGATAAGATATACTGTTGGTAAGCTGATTATTATTGGCATGATCTCACCGCCATTATGACTTGTGAATTAAAAAGCCTTAAATAAGGTGACATAAATGGCCACATTTGCCTTCTAAGTGCAGTCATTGTTAAATGGAATGTACGCATGAAGTATGCAAAGATCCAGCGAATACTAAAGTGATGATGTCACGCTGGTGTCGGAAGTAAAATTTCCCATTCATTTTACCCAGACTGTTTTTTCTGTTCACTATTGAATCACTTCACATTGTTTTCAAGCCTCCATCTTTTTCGAGATTTTGCATTGTATTTCCGACTAAAAAGAAATATCATTTTTCTTGACCGGAATCAGCTATATTTCAAATCATTTTAATTTTTCTCCATTATGCTAATCCTCTTTGTAGTCTAAAAACTACACGTCCCATGATCGTCCTGACTCCCGGGCTGATGGAGTTCAGTACAGGTTTTATACAGTCAGAAGTCTCACGTTTTGAACTTTCCAGCACCTCGTTATAGCCATTTGTTTGATTAATTAGTAGCCACTCTATATTTGTCCCCCGTCGCCCCGGCGGTACAGGGGACATAGAAATGCTGTTCGTCCATCCGTCCGTGCGTCCGTCCGGGAACAGTGTACTCGCAATAACTTTTGACAGCTTTGATGGAGGATCACCAAATTCTCACCACATATGCCTCTCGTGAAGGCCTTGCTCAAGTTTAATGATGAGTGACCTTGACCTAGTTTTCAAGGTCACTGAGCAAAAAGATGTGAGGAACTCTGTACTCGCAATAACTTTTGACAGCTTTGATGGAGGCTCACCGAATTCATATGACATTCTTATTGATTTGTTAGGTAGATCTCAGCCATGGGCACAAAACTATGCCTTGGCGATGCGTCCATCATCCACAAGTCATGAAAATTGTAGTCTCTCTTGTAATGTGAATATAGGCCACTAGATGGCAGTATTTACCTTTTTTTTTTGTTAAGCTCAGACTGGAGTCATGTTTAGACATGTCCTGGACATGTCTGGGGCAAGTCTCAGAAAATTAAAAAAAAGAGGTCTAAATGTGGGTGGGGTCTGCAAAAGAGTATATAACGAAAAGAATTGAGACAGTAAAGTAGTAGGAGAAATTGCAAGAAGATGACCAGACCTGCCATTCTGTTCAAGACCTGTGACGTTTCTTTTGTGGATTTCTTTGCCTGTGTTTGAGCATTTTCATCATCCAGGACATCACCAAGCCACCCCCACGAAAAGGGATTGTAAATATTTATGTTTTGTACATAATTCAATCTTGGTCTTTAGGTTAGTTAGTTGTTATGGTGTTTGTTAATTAAATGTGTTGAGGATTTTAAAACTGTGTCTGTCATCCCTTGCTGTAGCTGTTGTGTTATAAATGTAATAACAAATTGGGGCCATAACACTCTCATGAACCATGGTTATATTTAGCTCATATCACAATGATCCATCCCTCATCCATCTCTCCGTTCAACCAATGACCAATGAGCTACAGTGTCGTTGTACTTCACATTATTAGTCGTACAGTGCACCACATTATTTTCAGCCATCAAAACAGTTTTTGCCACGTTTCTGGTGTGGGACACTAGGCCTTCAGGCCATTTTCTTCTTGGTTACGCTCCCCTTGCTAGATATTAAGTTTTACAATTAGCGCCAATTTACATTAATAGCCAGGCATCTTTGGCCAACGTTTGTTTGCTTAAAAACTCACTAGTCAGCGAACGAGCTTATCAGCCTTGTCAAAGCATAACTGACAGTGATTAACTTATCCAGCGAGCTAGTTTACCGACTTCGGAAGTTGTCTAACTTATTTGGCGCATTTAGTTGAATGCCAGCTTCTAAAATGCTCGCAGCTCAACGCAAGCTAAGTAGCCAAATAATGGCTCTTAACTGCTTTTATTCACTTAGCTAGCTCGCTAGCTAGCTATTTCTTTAGCTAAGCAAGTGATAATTAATTGGATTATAATACTAGCTGGCTTCCTAAATAACAGGAAGTAACGGTACCATTCACTGTTTCTATCGGTTTAGCTATATGCACAAGATGTAAGAAACTCATTAGCTGGCTAGCTTGGTGGTTCGCTCGCATTGCTTTATGGTAGCTAGCTAAATGGCGATATAACTACTCATTGCGATCCTTTCATTTCTAGGTATGTAGCTAGCTAATAGTAGCCCGCTATGTGAGAATGGGTGCACGGACATACGGCAATGTAGGACACTGATGGGCTACCGTAGTGGCACGTTATGAACGTTGGCTGAGACTGAGGTACTTCATTGGCTTGGAACGAATCACGGGGTACTCGCCCACTTGTGCATCGGATATGTAGTTCGGAGAAGTGGACTACAAACTGGACCCCAAGTGCAAAAGCATGTAATTTTTAGCAATAAACAACGAATTTGACGTGATCGTCTGAAACTGTATACCCTTTTGGCTAATCTCGGAGCGAGGCGGCTCTTAGAATTTATACGAGTTCCAGCAGTGTCAGAAAGTGTCTAAACCCCATCATAAATTCCCATAAGGATTTTACTTTTCCGACACCAGAAGCTAAGTAGCGGTGACGTCAACATTTTAGTACTCTATTCAGTTCTGGGGAAAGACTATTATGATGGCATGTACGCCTCATAGGGCTGCGTTCTATGTCGTCATACCGAATGTCAGTTCAATATATAAGCTATTTTTGCCTCGAATAAGCAGAATTTCATTCGACCGAGAAGCGAGAGGACAAGTAAGGTAAAACTGAACTGTTGCATTACCGCACGTCTCCAGCACACCATAACACGTCAATCTAATCAACGCTCTCTTTACTGTAAGGGTTCAAAAACTCAAATCGCATCAACCCATCCATGGAATCCTGAGACTTTGCGATCATATGAACAGCAAAGCATGTAGCAATAATGTTTATACTTTGGGCAAACACACAGTGGCAATTATCAGTTTTTGCGTATTGTTTGGAAGAAAATGATCACTTGAGACCAGCATACAATAGGATATTTCAGTGTTTACGGGCTGGCAGAATTAGATTCAATTTCTTTGCTTGTGCACCGTACCAGATCCAGCCTCAAGTAATATTTTAAGGAAGTGGCATCTCCGATCTTGACGAATATAACGTTAAATATCTTAATGCTGGCCTGATTTTGTTTGAAATTATCCATTTGCTTTGACTTAACGCAGGAAATCGCAGCTATGGGGCAGACACTGTGCAGAAGAAAATCTGCGAAGAGAAAATGCTATAACGTAAGTTAATGAAAGTCGGAAGAAAGAAAAAGAAAGAATGAAAGAAAGAAAGAAAGACAGCGTATTTATGCCATAATTATTGATATGCCATAAAAATTTTTCTTAAAATGTGACATTATTCAACAGGCAATATTTTACACCTGTCTAGCAAAAATGTTATCCAGCCATGGCCATGAAATGTCGTGTGGATTCTTTGTTCGCCTGACTTAAAATCAGTTGCGACAATGATACCCAGCCATCAACGACAGTGCTCCTGTTTTCTTTGACTTTGAGGCGCCTGGTGTAAATTCAAATTTATGAATGCATACCTGATATGGTCGAGTAATTTCATGATCATAGGCCTACAATCCTTACAGCAATCGGAATGTAAATTATAATGTGCCGCACTAGGGAGACCAGGGATACCTCGTCATGATTTTGTATTTGGCTCCATAACTCTTTGTTGTTTAAACTTAAAGAAATACCTTTATGGTATATGTGTAGTGCAGAATGTCGTCCACAAAACTTGTATTGATACAATGTCAAAATAAAATAGATTTATGTGACAATATTCAATTTTCGATGTATCACAAACATGCCGAAGTAACCCCATACCCGGGGTTACTTTGTCAGATGGCTGGGGTAAAATCTTCATAGTTGGCAATCAGCTGAAGCTGAAAAAGACAGTTCAATATTCTCATAACAGAAATGGTGAGAACTGTTTTATTTTTACAACGAACCAACACAAGCTATGATTTATGCATAATCACCACCAGAGTTCCAGTTATGACATATGTAGGCATGCTTTCAGTTGGTTTTATCTGGTAAAATAAAGGATTGATTCATATTGTAAATAACATATTGGCTCATGTGATTTTAAAGTAATTGCATTTTGATTTTATTCACAATTTACGCTTTGTCCCCTGTATTTTGGAATTGGAGTTGTACATGTGCCTCATTATTCATGCAAAATGAGCGACCTGTTTTCACGTTTGAAATGGTAATTTTTCTTTCCCTCTATAACCAGAAAATTGCAGAGTTTGAGGTGAAAGTGGAGACCATGTTTAGTGTACTTGTTCAGGAGAAAGTGGCGGTAAGTTTGACTGTCAGTAGAAATTTAATTCTTGAGCTATTCGACTGATGTTACATTTTATTTTCCATGTGTGTCCATCAGTTTCTCAAATCCTGAACAGGCTAATTAAACAGAATAATGATCACACAAAATAGCACAGCTATAAATAGCTAATTTTAAATGTGCACGAAATAGCACGATAGCACATCGCAGAATTATCAGTAATTCTTGAAATCATTCCAATGTAGGTTAGAATAGAAATCCAACACATTGGCCACCATTAGAATCTGTGAACTCATCCGAAACGGGAGATATTTTACTCTCTAATATTTTCATTTTTTTCTGCTGTATGTGAGGGACTGTTGGGCCTTAGCTGAGGTATGTGCTCTCTGTGTGCTCTTGTTCTCTCTTAAATGTTCCTGTTTTTCATCTAAATGCAGGAAAATGCGAAATTTGAGCAAAAACTATCAGCAATGTCCGAGAAAATTGATTTACTGGCTCTGGAGGAAATGAAGGTATGTTATCAGTCTGTGGAAACTTTATTCTGAAAATGTAGATGAGCACGTAGCTATATTTTCTGTGAATTCATGTTTCAGTACCTCAATTTAATGAAATAACTATCTGACATACGTAATGGCACAAAGACACAGAATCTGTGGCCTGTATGAAACCCATAAATTGCTTCATATAACGGAAAAACAGTATTAGCTTTTCTCTAAATTATCCAAATGCAACTTCACAAAAGCAAAAATCTGAGAAACTGGCTTCTAATAAATTTGTGAAGTCATGCAAAATGAGTGTTTTTTTGTTTTGTTTTTTACCTCTTGCAAAGCAGTCACGTTTTTCCTTCAGTTTGTGGGTATGTTTATGACTCTGGTAACAATATTTTGGAAAAAGTTATGGACAGATTTTTATGATTTTTTTTGCCTGTGGTGTTTCTTGGCAGAACTTCGAAGTTTTTTCATTCTGGGTGCAGTCTGGATCAAATTCTGATCCCAGAAATTTGTAAGCTACGCTGTAAGCCTCATTGCGGATGGTGCTCTCAACATGTAGCAAAAGAATCCCATTGTCTGGTCAATAAGCTCTGTTTGAGTGGCTTTCCTGTTTATTACCAAAAAAAAAAATTTAATTTCTTATGAAATCAGATACGTCACCCGTGTGGGTTAAATTCAATCAAGCACTGAGGTATTATTGAAAGGTTTGCCATGCGGTGCGTTATCAGAGTGGATTTCTCACGGCTACAGTAAGAACTGTGCCTCCCCCGCCGTGCAGACCTTGTCTAAATGGATTGAATCACCTGTGGATTTATCTAAAACCATGTGACATGTCTGACCCCGTCCAATACTCCCCCAAGTTACCAAAAGTAAAGAATGGAAAATAAACCTAACTAAAAGGGGAATATAAATGGCTCCAAAAAGAAATCTTTCAGAGGATTCTTCATCATTGAGGGATAGGGCCATTTTAGGCATTTTTTTTAATCTCCACGCTTCTGAAAAAGCAAGATCTTGTAATACATTTCAGCGTCTGTCTGTCCGTCTGGCCGTCCGACCCAGTAACTCCTCTTAGGCCGTTTGACCAGTCAACCTGAAACTTTGGTGCGTAAGATAGTGACCCAGAGGGGTGCACAACGGGTTTAGAATTTAAATTCATTTCCTCTTCTGGCCACTAGGGGGCTTTTTGTGAAGTTTGAAAAATGGCTATGAGTTCCTTAAGTACTGAGCTAGGATGCTCACATTTTTATGGGAGGTACATGGGATGTCCCTTCATCAGATATCACACGGGTTTTTGATATGACCTCATTTTGACCGTTTTCTTGGTCAAATAATGTCACGTGTGCCAATCGTTGAGAAGGATGGCACGTTTTGTCATTACTCAACGTAATGACATGTCTGTAGCTTGCATGCCAAAATTGCAGTCCTGTGATTAATATTTTGGCCACTAGGGGGCTTTTTGTGAAAAAAAGGAAAATGGCCATGTCTACCTTATGCACTGAGCTAGGATGCTCAGATTTTCATGGGAGGTGCATGGGATGTCCCTTAATCACATAACAGACGGGTTTTTTATTTGTTCTAATTTTGACCGGTTTTTATGTCAAATGGCATCAGGCATACCAATCGCTGTACCGTCCATCCTTTCCTTTCATAATACTCACATTTCAAAATGAAGAGTAATTTATGCCCTCAACAGACACTCAAAAAGCACTCTATCCAACTAACGAACTATATCACATTGCTGTATCTCTGATCAGTATCAGTGCTTTGGCGCAGCAACAAGCAGATTCTCATTATATCCCCGAACAGTGTTTTGGGGATATTATGTTTTTGGTCCGACCGCCATCACTGTTGCCACCTGGCCGCCCTAAGTGTTAACGCGATAACTTCAGTAATATTTCAATTAGAAATTTCATGTTTTACATATAAGTAAGTATCATAAAGAGGAAGAACTGATTCGATTTTGGACAATTTACAATTTCTAGATCGGCCACCAGGGGCCAAAAACTGAAAAATCACTGTTTTTATCATATCTCTGGAAATTTGTCCGATTGACCTCAAATCAAGTGCAAATGAAAGGACATGATTTGAGGATGTGTCTCATGATGATATTATACCTGTTTGGTTGAAATTTTTGACACAAGGTGGAGCTTTGTCACATAAAATTCACCATTTTTGCCATATCTTTGGAACCATTTGTCCAATTGACATGAAACTATGTACAACTGCTAGGTCATGACCTCACAACGTGTCACATGATGTCATCATACCTGTATGGTTCAATATTTTGCCACCAAGTGGCGCTTTGTGATGGAAAATTACCATTTTGGCCATATCTTCAGAACCATTTGTCCGATTGGCCTGAAATTAAGTTCAAATGAAAGGTCATGACCTGAGGGGCTTTCTATTGTACACGCCGTCGACATACGTCTAGTTTCTAATTTGAGAAATAAACAGTTCTAAGATACAAAAATTCTGGCGAACCCTCCTAAATGAGGGCTACCAACGCTATTCGTATATATACAGACTTGTGCAGACTGTTTAGCCTTGGCTGAGGTATGCTCTGTCTGTGTGCTTTCTTGTTCTCTCTTAAATGTTTCTTTTTTCCATTTAAATGTAGGAAAAAACAGAATTTCTGGACAAACTAGCTGCCATGTCCGACAAAGTGGATTTATTCTTTGAGAAAATGGAGGTGAGTTTGCGACCTGAAGAGGCTTAATTTTTAAAATGTAGATAAACTGCTATGTTTCCCAGGAGTCTATGGTTCAGAAGCTCACGTCTAAAACAAGCTATTTTTGCATACTTATTAAAAACAGTGTTATTAAATGAAAATCTGGGCCCAGTGCTGATCTGTGGTCTGAAAGGTCAATCACTATTCTCGTGAATTATTCCACAGACCCTCAAAAGTAACCTGAGCACTGATAATCATTTTCACTCATCAATACAAATATGAGAATTATCCCTTGCACTTCAAAATGTGTAATTCTGAATACAGGAAAAAATCGCAGCCAAGTCAGCCGAGCCCACAGATATTGCATCAATAGCACCAGGATCCTGCGACTGCAGCATGCTGTCAGTCAGCTCAGAGCAGAGGAGCCTGCAGCCCCAGCTCGAGATGGCCCCGAGACAGGAAGGAGCTGAAGAGCAGCCTTCCAGTCTGCCCCTGGAGGACAGGGGGGACAGTACGCTTTCTGTCAATTCTCACTCCCTGCTCCCAGTCTCTTTTGACATCATTTTTGAGCCGCCAAAGACTACCAAGCCCCGGAGGCTTCATCTCCAAAGTAGAGCGAACCTAAATGAGGAAGGCCAGGACATTGGCAATGAAGGTCAGGATTGGGTACAGAAGGAGCGTACAGCCGCACCGGACAGCAGCACGGGATCACAACCTCAAGACGAGATGAGGCTGCTCCCCTGCCCCCTTCCTGCCTCTGCAGTGAAGGCTGTGTCCCACACAGTGAAGACAAGAGCGTGCCAATCAGAGACAGGAGCAGAGAAGAAGAAGAAGACGATAATGAATCGCACGTGGACAAAACGCACTCTTAAAGAACAAGAGAAATTAGGTGAGTCTGTCCTAGCTTGAATGCATTCCATACTTCTGTTTCAAGTAAAGTGTATAAGCAGATAGATCTCAGCGCCGTTATTTTAATAGCCCATCACTAATTAGCAGATACATCATGTCACCGTTAATTAAACGGCCATTCAGCTATAAGCAGATAAATCTCATCACTTTTAAGTAAATGGCCAGGCAGTGGCCAGTAGATAGATCTCGTCACTTTAGTTCAAAGTCGAATGACCTGTCAGCACATAGAGCTCATCACTGCTAGAAAAATAGCCAGTCAGGAAAGTATTTGCTTTAGGAACTGCTCAACATGAGAGATAAGCTGAAAAATGAATGTGCCATAAGTAGAATAAAATCCGCAATTAATTAATTGACATTAAGTATTTATGTGCCAAATAGCATAGAGGGATTTGTTTAATGCTACAGTCTTGTGCTGTGGGAAATATTATGTTTCAAAGTACTCATACAAAAGGCCCATCAAAACTGTAATGATTAATAACCAATCTACGAGTGGGAACATCTGAGGGACACGAGGAGGCAGCACAAAGTAATGTAATGTGTATGTTCCGTCTTATTTCATGTTACCCGCTGCTTAGATGACCTTCCAGAGGTGCCGTCATTGGACGCCAATCTGCAATATTCACTGGAGGACAGCTTTGTGTATCTGAACTCTGATGAAGGGTAAGGAGACTCTTAATGCTAACCACTCATAGCAAGAACCAATGAACCAAATGAATGTTGCAGTTTGCAGACATCTCACTTCCTGTATGGCAGTGAGCAGGACTTTAAGATGTTGCAATGCTTATTATGAGCTCCACTGTCAAATTTCCAAGACGTCAAACTCCCAGACAGAAACACAATATACAACGATTTAGTGCAAATACTGCATATATAAATTGTTTGGAAAATGCAGTTTTACAGTCAGCAGTGATTTGGAGTGATTATTTTTGTGCTTCCAGGTATTTCAATCCTAGGGTCTCATTTATAGTTAGAAAATTGTATACATTTCATACAGAATTATTGCAAACTCACAAAGAAAAAGGTAAAATTTATCCTATTTTGTAAAACCATAATCTACATTGCATGAAATTAATTATTTAGTCAGGATCAAGTTGAGTTTTTTCCATATGCGCGCAGTCCTATTCATTAACCGTGTTTTTTAATGTCAGGTTTGTTTAAATAAATTTGAAATCTGTAAGGTAAGAGCGATGTGCAATGTCTCTGTGCTCATGCATTTATTGTAAATGAGGCCCCTGGCCTTTGTTAGCGAAAATCCACCATAGGAGCCTAGGGGCCATGATGTGGGTTGATTTCGACTGGTTGCATTTTGGGCAGATTCTGATTGGTCCAGTGTAAAAGATTCTGATTGGCCTAAACAAGGAGGAAATCCTGTTGCAGCCTATTCTGACTGACCGAGCATTGTATTCTTAGTAGTTCAGCATGGCTGCTGATGATAAGTTGACAAAACTGTTTTATCGAGATACAATCCTCTTCGCCGTCACGTCCGTGTGCGGCGAAAATCATTCATGTCATCGTGATAACTAAAAAACCTTTTTAATCATGATTTTCAAGTTTTATATTTCCTTCGATCTTATCAAGCCTGAGAACTGGATTTATTTTGGCCTTTGTATGACTATTAATAATAAATTAATTAATTGATTCATTTCCTGGAAGACCTGAGTTCACCATATTGCCTGATATGTTGGCAATATCACCTTAAAGTTTTGCCATGAGATTTTTTCACTTGTGACCAATTATTGTTAAATACTACAGAAAAATATTAAGTAATGAGTTGTGTTGTTCAGTTTATGACTGACCGCATGAAAAACAGTTAAGAATTTTTAACTATTATGGAGTAAATATTGGCAGTCAGAGCATATTTATGATAAATCTGGGTTCAGTCTGTAATTTCATAAGGCTTTCTGCTGTAGCCAGGCTTTCTTTTGGGGCAGCTTTTGCTCGGGGGCTTTAACTGATATAGACATTTCTACTGAAAAGGGCACAATTCCGGTAAGGTCATGTCCTCCAAAACAAGTATCAAGGATCCTGTTTTTTTTTTTTCCTGATTCACAAAGGTCTTTATATGCACAATACCTTCATACAGTGGCAAAGCTGGGTTTTCATTGGTTTTAAGAATTTTCTAATTGGTTCTATGAATTCTCATTAACAGCGATTATGTCTTTACTGTAATTATGCAATGATTATTTAATATTAAAAAGATTATCGTAAAGACGCCAGTTAAGACATGTTGAGCACAGCCATGGAAATTTGAAACCGTATTGAAGTTGGGGAATACTCAAAATTTCTACCTCTCTAAACATGCTTCAGATCAATCACAACCTCATTAAGAAGCACTGTCTACTAATATCTTTTTTTAACATTATAGTAAAGACATACAATTTGTGTGACAAGTTATAGTTTGTTTACATACCTGGGAGCGGATGCTGATACTTCTCTCAACAGAATTATAAAATGGTCACCCTGGCAGTGCTGGGTCACATGGTCTTCTCTGAAGTCCAGTGGCTGACGACCTTACTGAAGAAATTGGCTTGCTTAGGTATTGATCACGGTAAAGACAGGCAGACTTTTACTTGGGTGACAGCCCTTTTTGCTCTATAGTGAAAGTGTTAAACCTTTTTTTTCCTGAGTTAATGGCCATTTTTCATTAACTTTGTGGGACTATAAAAGTATTTTTCTGGAACTGAGGTTTGAATAGCAAATGATGGAGTTTTATTTTCAACCACATTTGATATTAGCTTTTCACATGAGTTTGTCTATATTTATAAGTTTTACATGATTACGGTATGGACATTTGCACAACATTTCTGACCTCGGCTCCCAAAGTCATTGCATTAACCATCATATCCAAATTTCCCATGAATACAAATACAATATTTATTACCTCGAAAAAAAGAGATGGGGCAGTTTACCATAATGGAAAAATGGCGTCACCGTCTTTCCTGTAATTTTGCCCTTTTCAGTAGAAATGCCCATATGCTCTATGCTTTCAGGGGCCACAACATAGGCCTTGTTTGATCACCAAAAGTCATATTCTGATATTAGATTTCAGTAAGGACAAAGTCTCATTCATTTTCAATGGGGGTGGATACTAATTGGTCCAGAATAAGACACATTCTGGATGGTTTGCCATAGGTGCAGATTCTGAGTTGCCCAAAGTTTGGGCGTACAGTTTTTGGATCGTTCCATATAAAGGCATATTGTGATTGGTCTTCCTTACAATGTAGGAAGATGAAGATAAAAGGGATGGAATTAATCATTCAGTTGGCTCGCCATCAGCCAGGAGAACTCATCCCTAAACGACAGGAGGTCTGCCAAGCAATCATAGCGACGGTGAGCCTGTTTGTCTGTCTGGAGTCCTTTTCCACAAAGACGTTTTACTGAGTTAGCAGGACTTAACACCAAGTTAAACATGGACTAATCCCAACTCTAGAACTTGGACTTTTGCACTAGGAGCTGCTGTGCAGTTTCCCACAAAAATTATGGTCCTGTAACTCAGTGAAGATGCTCTGTGGGTCAGGACCCCTAAACTTTTATTCTGTGTGTTTTAATGTTTTGGTGTGTCCTGAATCAAAACTGATGTCAAAACATTTCTGTGACTCATTGGATAGTGGTCAGTGAGTCCTCATAATGGGTATTGACTACTTACTATTGCCAGGAAGTGCAGTGCATCACAACAGCCAAGCAACTCCTTGGCTGCATCTGAATATGCAAAAAATTACATCCTGTGCACTAATTCCTTAACCACTTTTCTGTAATCTTTGTGGAAAATGTCATAAGGTAAAGGAAAGGCATAAAAGGGAATTCCTAACGGCTTATGAAGGCAGCTGCGCTAATTAGAGAATCCAAATGATCTTGCACTAGGTGACGTGATCATGACTCCCCTGCCCATCATATACGTTACTGTACGCGATTGGCCGGATCAATGGTCATCGCTGTAAATATCGCGGCTGCGCTGAATTGTGGGATAGCGTCATCTGCTTTCTTTTCAAAAAGGATGGTTCTCTGCACCCTATGCTAGAGGTGGTAAATTAGGAAGCACTGAGACACCTTTCCTGAACATTTAACTCATTCCCCGCGGCAAGCCGCTGCCAACGGCGTGGTGAATTCTACCATTCCCAACGGTTAGCCGGTGCCAGCAGCGTGGATGACGTCATTCAGAGTTCCATTGAAAACTTGCATAATACATGAGTATCGTGTCATTCTGACCAATCTGGCAGCAGTAATATTGACCTCGACCATTCGCAGTTCGATAAAAACATAAAATCAGTAGATTATCGCGGTGATGGGCCACCTGTACTTCAACCACAGGTGGGGAGGGGCTGTGGCCGAGCCAGGACAGGCAGGGAGCTGCTCAGCGTCACGTACCAGGCAACCAAAATGACAATTGGAATGACGTAATAAATACCCAAAGTGACACTGCTATTTTGACATTTGCATTTGACCCTGCTACAAACCTTTATTTTGAAAATATATTTTGAAGATGTTCAGCTAAACGTGTGTTTATATGGTGTAATTTTCGGGAAAAGTATTCCATACAAATGCGACAATTTCATATAAAAGTATTCCGTACGGAATGAGTTAAAGAACTCAAATACACTTATAATGGCCACCTCGTAATTATTTCCAGATGATTTTTTTGGGAGTTTGGAACTTTCCTGGGCAAAAAAATCTATTTGGACGCAGCCCTCGTGTTCAGAGTATTCCTGGCAGGCAGATACGTCCTTTAATATGTTAGTGAAGTGTTAGCCAACATTTGCTGTCTTGAACACACTTCTGCTGGCATTTGCATTCAGGTAAAGTACCAGCGATGGTCGGTGTCCCGAGTGGCGATGTGGACGCTTGGAGAACTGTTCATTCACCTCAAGACAGACATGGACCCAGAATTGGATTGGGTTGCTGAGGTGCTGCTCGAAAAATCCACCTCGATCAACAAATTCGTCTGTCAAGCCGCCACCTTCGCCTTGGGATGCATGATTAAGAACTGCAGCCCGTTAAGCTGCATGCAGGCCCTGCTCAACGAACTAAGGTTGGCGGAGCCAGGGGCGGGCCATGGGCAAGGGGGCTGGTCAATGGGGGCCTGATGTGTGTGGAATCAAGGGTGGGTCTAGTTAATGTGGGCGGGGCCCTTTGAAGCAAGGGGCAAGCTCTATCATGGCGCTCATTTGGCAGAAGCTTTTTTCCAAAGCGTCACACAGTAAATGCCCGCGGAAGATTATTGCCACTGCCATTGAATTCATTCAGGTGAACATCTGAAGAACATCCTCAATCATGGTAGTGAACTAGGACCCCTTATTGCTTTTGGCCCCTGCAAAGTGTAATAAACTTAAGGTTTTTTTGGCGGGATGAAGAGCTGGAAGCATTAATGGTAAATGGTAAATGGACTGCATTTATATAGCGCCTTCTAGTCACATGATATGACCCCAAAGCGCTTTACAACTTTTTGCCTCTCATTCACCCTGATGTTGGAGGCTGCCATGCAAGTCGCCAACCTGCACATCAGGAGCAGTGCGGGGTTCAGTGTTTTGCTCAAAGGACACTTCGACATAAGTAGAAGTTTGTAGGCCAAAGGGCTCTATTTTAGCTTGCTGGTGCCAATAACAAATCTGTTCCTCTCCAGTGACCAGAGCAAGCAAAACCTTGACCAGAGAGAGATAGTCCAGGGAGGCAGTGATGAAAAAGTGGCCGTCCGGGAAAGCAGTGCAGCACACTTGCTTGCTCTTGTGGAGACTGAGGGAGCCCAGACTTTCCTCGACTTAGAACTGGAAATGCTAGAGCACTTCCTCTTGACAGTTAGCCGCCTAACCGAGGATGGCTCAGAGACAGTCAGGTGGGCGTAGCCTCTTTACCAGCCTGTCTGTGGCCTCACTTCAGTCACTCATATTACATTCTTTTCTTTCCTTCCACCGGACTCTGGGAATTGATTGCTGCTGTCCTTCAATTAACGGCTTGTAATCCATTATATTTGGTTTTAAGGACCTTCTGCAGTTTACCCCAGATATCGTTTAGCAAAGGAAACCGCTAACATTCTTATTTTGTCTTAAATTCGTGGCATATGAACGATCAACCTGAAAACATCTAGGGTCCGCCTCTCCACATCTGCCACGAATCTGTGACACCTGTGACTTAGAGTTTGCTTTGAGCTGAAGCATGAAGGAGCAAGGACAATCCAATATAACCCAGGCTGATAAATTACATCTTTTTTTTTTTTACCACAGAAGCTGCGCCAAAAAGATTATGGCGATGCTTTTTGCAGAGCAGGAGGTAAGTGCAGAAATTACCCCGGAGGAAAGCCTGGAACTCGCCCAGTTTCAGTAATAGGCGTTGTTGATATATGGCTTTCAGTTTGCACGGGAGAGTTTTAACTTGCACTTGTCGATGTAGCGACAAACTTTGTTCACTGACAATGTTTTTTCGAAGTGTTCCTGAGCGCACTTGGTAATATCCTTTACACAATGATGCCGGTTTTTAATGCATTGTCGCCCGAGAGACCGACGGTCACAGGCATTCAGTGATGATTTTTGGCCTTGCTGTTAACGTGTGGAGATTTCTCCGGATTCTTCAAATCTTTTGATGAAATTCACAAGGGGTCTATGAAGGGATGAACAAAGCTTTCGGACCTAGTGCACGGAAAACAGCCCCTTTGATGTCCTCCACAGGCGAGACCATCACAGATTGCAGAAGCAGATGGACCGATGGGCAGAGCACTATAAAGACTCGAGAGACAGCGTGGTCACAGAGGCGGCACTCAACAGCATCCCCAGTCTGCCAGTAATGAAGGAGCTTTACACATCACCAACAGAGGGAGAGCTGAGCAAGGCCGTTGATCATCTGTGCATCACCCACTGCTCAGCTCCATCTACAGACAGAGGAGCAGCCTCCTCCACTGACAGACTGAGGAGATCGTTCTTCCCCCATGCCATGCCGCTTTTCAACACCTCTCGGGGGAAGAAATAAAAACGGGCACTAAGCCCTGGACTAACTACACACCCACACCATAAACCTTATGACACCCACACACACATACAAACGCATGCACTTTATCACACAGACACACACACACATCGACATGATGGACTCTTTAAGAGTGTACTAACTGCCTATTGCCCAATTGTATGCTGCACACTGCCATTTTGCACAACTGCACCAGACCCGAAATCGGAGATTCTACATTGTATTTTGTCATTCTCTACTTTTATGTAATTTTATTCTATTTCATTGTCATTTTTATTTTAATATCTATCTGTCTCAGTAATATTATTCAATATATTTTTTAACCCTGCGTGTCCCGGTGTTTCCCATATTTATTTGTTTGTTGCTGGAACTGTGAATTTCTCTTGGAGATGAATAAAGTACCAGCGGAAGTACTACAGTGCTCCTAGTCCACTCTCTTGCACCACCTCCATAAGCTCCTCTGTCAGGGCTGTGAGGAGCAATCAGTGCCCCAAGACATGCGCAATGCAAATATCGTCACCCTCTACAAGACCGTAACAACTACAGAGGGATTTCGATGCTGAGCGTTGTTGTGGGTGAAGTATTCGCGTAGCACAGCAAAGACTGCGACAAGTTGCTGAGCGGGTCTACCCCGAGCCCCAGTGTGGCCTCAGATTCAAGATTCAAGAATTTATTGTCACATCCATCATGCAGTTGCAGAGAGGAGTGAAACACTTAGGAAGCAGGCTCCTTGGCAATGCAACACAATCATAAAAACAACAGGAAATACAGCAAATACATAATTCATAGAAAATATCAGACTAAATTAAAGTGCATGAAGCATGCCATTTATGTGAGGAAGGTAAGAAGCAAAGGGGTTATTTGTTGAGGAGCCTAATGGTCTTGGGGACAAAACTGTCTCTCAGTCTATTGGGGCGATTTTAATGCTGCAGTACCGCTTGCTGGATGGCAGCATTTGGAGGGAGTGGTTTGGGTGGCTGGAGTGCCTTAAAATTTAATTTACCCTTCTGACGCACTTTGTGTCATAGATGTCCTGGAGGGAGAGAAGTTCACCTCCGATGATTTTTTGGGCTGACCGCTCTACCGTTTGTAGCGCCTTGCGGTTGAGGGCCATGCAGCTTCCATACCAGGCGATGAGGCAGCTTTCGATGGCGCCTCTGTAGAAAGCAAGAAGGATGCGAGGACTCAGACCAAACTTTTTCAGCTGCCTGAGGAAGAACAGGCGTTGCTGTGCCTTTTTCACCACCTGGTCTATGTGCACGGTCCAGGTGAGATCCTCAGTGATCTGCACCCCGAGAAATGTGAGGCTGCTGACCCTCTCTATTTCAGCCCCGTTGATATCCAGGCCAGCATGTTGTTTCCTTTTCCTCGTGTTATCAATGATCAGCTCTTTGCTCTTATTCGCGTTGAGACTGATTTCGTTTAATTGGCACCACTGCACCAGTAAGTTAACCTCGACTCTGTAGACTCGTCGTCATCTGAGATCAAGCCTATGATGGTGGTGTCATCTGCAAATTTAACCACTAAGTTGGACTTGTGTGTGGCTGTGTAATCATGTGTGTATAGCATGAAAAGGAGGGGGCTTAGAACACAGGCCTGAGGGGCCCCAGTGTTGAGGGTTAGAGGGCCAGAGATGGCAGAGCCCATCCTGAGCATCTGTCAGCAATATGAAAAACAGAAAGTCAATGGCACAGTGAGGGGTGGAGGTGAAGGTCCGTGAGTTTTCTGATGAGCCCAGAGGGGATTATAGTGTTGAATGCTAAGCTATAATCGACAAAGAGCATTCTAACATAAGTGTTCTTGGAGTTCAGGAGAGTGAGAGCAGTGTGAAGTGCAGTGGTAATGGTATCATCAGTGGATCTGTTTTGGCTGGTAGGCGAATTGAAAAGGGTCGAGGATGGGCGATAACACGCTGCAGATGAGGTCCCTGATATGCCGTTCAAAGTATTTACTTATGATGGGAGCGAGAGCAACAGGGCGCCTATCATTCAAGCAAGTGATCCTGCTCTTTTTTGGAACTGGAATAATGGTGGACATTTTAAAACAAGATGGCACTACACCTACAAGAAGGGAAAGGTTAAAAATGTCCGTAAATACTCCAGCCAACTGTGAAGCACATGCGCGTAGTGCACGACTCGGGATGCTGTCTGGGCCAGCAACTTTCCTTATGTCGATGTTCCGAAGGGATTTATGCACATCATCCTTTGATATGGCCAGAGCAGTACCGGCAGCTCCCTCCGGGGGGGGGGGGGGGGGGCTTGTGCTGTCCAGGAAAGGGGGCTCCTTTCAGGGGGGGGGAGACCTCAAAATGGAAGAAAAAGCTTTTTAACTCGTCAGAGAGACCCGATGTGGAGTTGTTTGTGCATCTGGGTTGACACTTTAAGTCAATTATTGTGCAAAGACCCCAACACATGCCCCTCACGTCATTGCTGTTGAATTGTGTATTACCTTATCCCAGAATTCACCTTTGGCAGCATTGATAGCTCTTCGGAGATTGTAGTGAGACCTTTTGTACACCTCCTCATCCCCTGATCCAACGTGCGTGGAGAGCAGCTCACGCATCATTGTTCATCCATGGTATCCTATTTGGATGCACATGGATCTTCTTGGATGAGACCACATCTCCAATGCACTTCCATATAAATCCTGTGATGGCGCAAGTGTACTTGTCAATGTTGTCATTAGACGCTGCACGGAACATGCCCCAATCAATGTGATCAAAATTCCTGAAGCACTGACTTCGATTGGTCCATCCAACAGTGAGCGGTCCTGACAGAAGGCGGTGCTTGTTTCAGCCTCTGCCTTTCTGCGGGCAGAAGCAGGATGATCGTATTTGCCGAAGGGTGGGCGGAGGAGGGCCTTATAGGCATTTCGTAACAGTGATCAAGTGTGTTCCTCTTCTGTGTGCTAACAGCTATGCGTTGATGGTACTTAGGCACATATTTGCGAGTTTTACCTGATTAAAATCTCAGAGTACAATTAAAGCAGCCTCAGGATGACTGTTTTCGAGGGTGCTAATGTGAGCATATAGTTCACTGAGAGCTACGTCACTCGACAGGAATGCCGCCTCAAAAGCTTCCACCTGCGCTGCCTGTGACGCATCCTTGGCATCTCATGGCAGGATAGAGTGCCCAACAAGGACGTCCTTGTGCGTGCGAGCATCTCAAGCATGTTTGCAATCCTCTCCCAGAGACGCCTGCGTTGGCTTGGCCACGTTTGGCGCATGGAAGACGGCCACCTGCTGAAGGATGTCGTCTACGGTGAGCTGACGTCAGGCTGTAGGCCCATTGGTTGCCCCATGCTGCGCTACAAGGACGTCTGCAAAAGAAACATGCCGAAATCAACCCGAAGCCTTCAGCGCTCTCAAAACCAACACCTTACACTTGCAGCAACAGTGGCAAAGTCTGCCTTTCCAGAATTGGGCTATACAGTCACATTTGACGCTGCTCTGCAGCGAACTGACATTTTCGGCGCGGTCCTCTGAGACAGACGGAGACGACAATTATGGACTGTAGATGATGAAATTTATAAATTCCTTGCAATTGCATGCTGAGAATTGTTGTTCTTAAACTGTAGGACTATTTGCTCACACAGTTGCTCACAAAGGGGTGAACCTCGCCCCATCCTTGCTTGTGAACGACTGAGCCTTTTGGGGATGCACCTTTTATACAAATCATGGCACTCATCTGTTTCCAAATAACTAATAGGTCGAAAAGGACTTGCAAATCATTGTATTCTGTTTTTATTCATGTTTTACACAACGTCCCAACTTCATTGGAATTGAGATTTGTAAATTGTTTAACTTTATTCTATTTTACTCGAAAGAAAGGGTTAAGAATATTTGTGAATGCGATATACGGTAGTAGTGTATTTTCCAATCAGCATTGATGGCAACTGGTTTTAGAGCAGTCAGCCATGCAGACAGAAATAGGTACCATTTCCTAAGTATTATATGAATGCAGTAATGCTTCCTAAATGTAAATTGTCAAGTCAACAAATAGGTTTCAAAAGTTCAAACATTTAAAGAGGTAAGACAATTTGCTTCCAAGGTAAAAGTAACTTTTGTTGCATTAGGGGCAGGGAGAAACTTTACTTATTTTCCCCCTTGTAACAACTCGGTGAGCAAATAGCGAAATTAAGTCGCTAATCTCTTCAAACAAAATCGTCGGGTGTTTTTTTTTTTTTGGGGGGGGGGGTGTTGGGGTTTTGTTCTTTTGGGAGCAAAATAAAATCAACTTTAGTGCTAAATAATTAGCTAGCTAAGTAAAATTGTATGATATACAAAGTAAAACAGAGTTGTTTTCAAGGACTGTGCTACTCTTGCCTGGTTTTTCTGTCGCTGATTTAGCTAACAAACTTCAGCAAGCTTCTCAACGCTAAGAATATTATCAAATTACCTAGATAGCTATGACCTGGGTTGGTTTACATGGTCGCTTGCCTTTCATACAGTGTTCTTGCCTATAAATATTGATGTTCACCGGGGTTTTTAGCCCTATTCGGTCTTTCGTTTACCATGTGGACACATTGCCAAACTTGGGGATTAGGCTGGGCACTGCCCGTTTTGTTTGTTTATCTATTTTCTCACTGTAAAGCGTCTTTGTGACAGTCTCTCTGTGAAAAGCACTATACAAATAAAATTGCAATTGAAATGAAATGGAAACCTGGGTAATCTTGAAAAGTTTTAAAAAATTTGTGCAATGACTGCAAATTGCATAAATAACGTAATGTCAAAAGTCCAAATGATAATCCAGAGGGGATATTCTAACCCAATCAATCTTAAAAACATACTTTACAAAGATGAGCAAAACATTACTTTTGACCCTTCTTTCAAGTAGCTTATTTCAATTAATGATTGATAATTGATCACTGTATATTTAATTTAAAATTGATACCAGTGATACTCTTCAAGGCAAAGTGGAAAACTATTCTCATTGCTTTGTCAGACTTTAATCCGATTTTATTACAATGATCTTTCCAGCAGAGGATGGGCTCCCCGACTATAGCCAGGTTCCTCCTGAGATTTCTTCCCACTGGGGAGTTTTTTCTCACCACTGTTCGATGATTTTTCTCCTTACTGGGAGGTTTTTTTGCCTCATTTGCTGTTGAGGGGATTAGGTCAGGTTATTTACTCTGGAAACGGTCTTTGTAACTGGCCACTGAAAAGCACTCTACAAATAAAATGGAATTGAATTTAATTGAGTTGAAAAAAGTCATGAGGAAACCAATTTGGAAATCTGCTTTTTTAGTAATAAAATTACTAGTCCAAGTCAACTTGCTAGATCAGAGTGTTTATTTATTATGCAACATAAGACAGTGCACCCAAAGACATTCAAATAGAGCTGGGGCTTTATGCAATCCACCTTTAAACAATAACATATCAACCTGCTTATTATTCATATCTGCAGTAAAAGGGAAGCAACTGTTCAGCTATTAATTGTAACTTTTGTGCACTCAGAACACACGTGGCCACCACAAACCTTCTTTCCCAAATAGGTGACAGTTGTCTCAAATTAAGTACAGTTAGCAAGTGATGGCACAACTCACTGTGTAATTACATTGATATTAATGCAATGTAGTGAGTGGTGTTGTATGAATAGATGCAAAACAGGTCTTCCCAACTTTAAGACAAAGATGATGGACTTCGATAACCATAGATTGCATGGTCACAGTGCCAAACTATCAGTATGATAATTTAGTTAGCAGGCTTTAGCATGGCAAAGTAGTATAAATCAGATAAAGGACGATGATGATTATTATTATCAGGGATTTTGTTTGATTATTATGACTCTTTTTATCTCTCCTAGAGGGTGTGGTGAAAACTCATGAAATGAGGTTGTCTTGTTTAGAATGGTATATGCTGCAATCTATAAGAAAATTACACCAATTGACCAAATGGTGGAGCGATAGGACTGGGTCAAAATTTTTTTTAATTTGAAGGACCATAACTTTTGAAGCGTTTGGTATAGAGAGCAGAGTTGTACAAAATGCACTGAATACAGGCCCACATTTTCTGCCCACATGAGGGTAAAAGAAAGGGAAGGAAGGCATCTCACCCCCTCTGCATGATCAGAGGAGAATGTGCAGATTGGTGAACCAGTGGACTGGTGAAGGTGTGAGAAATGTCAGGAAATAAACTGTTTCCCATGAAATGTCCTTCATTTATATTTATTCATAATTCCCTCATATTTCATTCATAATTACTTATATTGTCAGAAACCATAATCAGTGTTAATCGGCAATCGGAACGACCCCAGTTCAGAGAAGCAAGTAGGGATAATGGCACAGAAGCTATGCCATATACCGCAGTTGTGAGGGAGGCGAAATTTGGAGGACCAGGAGCGACCGAATGGGGGACTGAAAGTCACTCCCGCGCACGCGAGGAATAACCACTAAGACGTTCTGGAAAGAAATGAATAAAATAGAGAAACCACCCTTTATAAAACAGGGCGAACGACTGAATAGTCAGAACGTCACGAAAAGAAACTCAGAAAATATCCAAACTCAAAATCTTCCGTCTGAACATGGGCCTTACTGCCTTGAACTGTTGGCGTGTGGCGCTTAATGGGTACTTATAACGTGTTTAATGCTTCTCGTAGAGGTTGGACCGAGGGAAGGAAACCTGAACCCTCTTTATCGCCCATCAAAGGGAAACGTGTCTAAAAGATCTCCGACGTTTCGCCGAAGTGCTACTACCTATTTAAACTTAACACTGTGCTCCATAAGAGAGACGGGAGCTGTGGACTCGGGGAATCAGCAAAACGATAAGAACCCCCCGGTCCCACAATAACCGGGTAATCTGGGCGAGAAGCCGAGACGGCAAGAGGATAGGAGCTCAAAATATTCAGTCCCCAAGAAGGGAACCCACTACAGAGCGAGAAATAAGCAAAGACCTAACTCCACGGCAATTTTATGCTCACATGGACATACAAACCACTAAACGCAGGAACGGGAAGCTACAGATTGTAGCAAACAGTCACCTCAGACAAAAACCAGTCTGTACCTTACCAACTCAAGTGAAATACTCAAGCAGGGTTAGGAAGGCGGAACTGGCTATGATAGGAAGATTAGATTGGGCAATATCCGACCCCAGTGTGCAACCCAGAGTGCGACACTGACACCAGCTGGACGAAATTAGAAATCGTCCACTACCCATGACAGCAGTGGCCGAGAGTAAAACATGTTTTTGCATCCAATTAAGCCCACTTTGAAAAATCGATATCAGCTTAACTGTACGCTGTATTTACAGCATTTTCCCTGTGTTTCCTTCCTGTCAAACAGCCCTATCATTGGTAACAAATGTTTTTCTCAACTGTGGAGCTTATGTAGCTAGATAGCAAGTTAGGCTATTCCTATTCCTTACATGTTGTGTTCTAGTAAAAATTCTCCATCAAATGTTCATGTAATTGACATTGAAAATTGACAACAAAAAAAAAAAACAAAATAAAATTGGAGAAAATGGCTTTTAATGGGATCCTGGTTTCACATGGAGAGAAACGGCCTAAAAAATGACACAATGCTTTTAAAGAAGAAATGAAGAGTGACATCAATTACAACACTCTTGTTCATGACCTCCGCCAAACGAAGTTGGCAGGAGGTTATGTGATCAGTGCCATTTGTTTGTTTGTGAACAAAATGACTCAAAAAGTCATTAACGTATATCTGAATTTTGGTGGGTGGGTGCTATTTTGTGAGATGGACCCAATTGATTTTGACTGCGATCAGTCAAACAATATGGCCACCATTGTAGCCGTCTTGAAATCATATGACACGTGATAACTGAACTTTGCTCCTACTCACAAAGATTTGGACTGTGCTGCCTTGGCGGAGGTTTGCACTCTAGGAGTGCCGCTAGTTGATAATGTTTTCTGTTTTCTTCTAATTTCTTCGCATTTTCCTTAGTTTTGCTTGTGAATACCATTACTAGCCAGTGGGGGCTGGTGGACGGAAAACCAAGGGGGCGGAAAACATCCCTTGAAACGGATGAGATTAGTGACCCGATTTCAATCATTGTTCTTGGTCAACATGTTAGTTTCCCTTATAAGGAAATGTTTAGGCAAGTGAAAAATAAATTTTATAAAATGTTAAATTCACATGCCTTAATAGGCAAGTCATCAAGAAAAAACCACTGTGGATTTTCCGCGTTAAATTTTGTCACATCCTAAGTTGTCAAACCTGTGCGTAATGATTGTTTAATTGAAAAGGATTGAAATGCGCTTTTTTTGCGTTCAACTGATGCGTTTGATGTCTCATCTTAACGAAGACAATTAGCTTCACCTGAGAGGGAAGAGTTAACATATCTTGACTAAAAACCACTTTAAAGACATGTTTATCCGCCCTCCTTGTTCTATGTCCACCGCCCGCCACTGTTACTGGCAGGTTTATCGCTTTTCTCCTGAAAGAAATGCGTTAGCCTTCTGAGAAAGCACAAAAAAAATCCAAAGATTTCCGTTGTGTGCGATGGCTCGGTTTTGTGCAGTGGAAACTAAATGGCTGCTATTCTTGGGTTGTTCAACTCTTGCTATCTAGGGAGTCTATTTATGATACCAGGAGAGATTGTTACATCATCATTTGTAGGTGGTGTGAAGGACAATCCATCACATTATTCTAATCTTGCTGCACTCCTGAAAGGGTTAAAAATAATACTGAGAATTGAAAAATTGCTGGGGCTTAAAATTATACATTTCTGGGGTCATAAACTCCTTGACCACAAGTGCAAGTCATCTGAGCTTCGAATTCTAAATTACCTACTCTCTTGGACCTAAATAAGACAGCTATCCAGGTAGCTTCCCAAACAGAAAGATCCCTCAAAATGGCTTTCTGTCAAATCATAAAATAATCGTATATTTAACACACATCAACTTTTGATGCATGAAATTCAAAATGAAGCAATGATTTTCTGGTTGAATTTAGCATGAGTTTATCAATATCGGTGAAGTTGGACATCACTGGTCACCAGTAACCTCTCCAAATACAAAACTTGCCTTTTCTCCACTATAAAGTTTAGAGTTTTGTCTTTGTCCATTTTTCTCCCGCATGCCAGCACACATACTCATTAAATGAATTGCTTATTAAACGGTCCGAACATTCACCCTGCAGTGAAAAGCTAGCAGTTCCCACTTCCGATCTCACAACCCTATATAAACACTTTCTACACCTTATGACGAACAAGTGTAACTCACTAACTCAGTAATATCTGAAATATACCTTACAGGGTTTCCCGCAGAAATTCAGTTAGTCAAGGTGGTGACCGGGGGGGCAGGGCAACAGCCAGCATTTATTAACTCTTAATAAATAAACAAAGCAGTTGAATTGCAATAACAAAGTGACAAAGTCAACAGTCTTGTAACTTTATTACAAAGTTTTTATAGTGTAACACTTGCTTGTACACAGTGTATTTTAGCCTTACCGTAAGCGCTGAGCTGGAAATAACAAGATCAATTAAAATCACACAATCTTACCAAAATTCATGCTACATGCATGAACACAGACAAAATTATAAATTTAAAAAAAAAAAGAGAATCAAAATCGCGTAAAATGCGCACAATGTCCCTAAGGGTTAAACGAAAATTAATGTAACAACGGAAAATGTATTTGTAATCTGTTTTAACCTCAGTTCCCCAAATGCTTCGCGGTTGTGGTTATTTTTGGGGAGAGGAGAACGGTATTATGTACGGAAGCGCATTGCCTTCACAGGATTAAATGTATACACCTTATCTCGTAATTACGAGATCTTGAGAAAATATTAATTCTACACTCACCGTGTTCTGTGTGATGGAGCCAACCTGAATATTTTGGGTCCACTGCCTCTCTGGGTTCCACCCATTACCTCGATGTTTAGAGGACTGGGCCTGGGACTGTGGAGGTGTGGAGGAGGAGGCAGCGCAGATGGTGAAGTCGGCCGGTGTTCTGACAATTTGCGCTCCCTTGTCAAAAAATGCTACCGTAATGCAAAGCGATCGTAAAGTCTTTGTTTTCGGATAAATATTGCAATATGAATCAGTTTACTGTAGTAACTTTGTTATTTGTTATCTTTTTATAACATAAGCAGATGTTTTAATGAGTTAGGCAAGTTTGTTTAAAGATATATGCCCACAAACGCCATTATCATCCAATCTCTGCGATTTAAGGAAAACCCAGTATGTACTGTTGAAGATTATATTTCAGCATTATTCACTATATTCATTTTTCATGATTATATATATTTTTTATCATTATTCATTCATTGCTCATACTAATAATCAATAATCATAATCAATAACCATATTATGTGGGCAGCAAAAAGACACACACACATAACACACACACACACACACATACAAGAGGTTCACATAATGCAGTGCAGACACACAGACAAAAATATACATGTGAGCAGTTCACACATAGACACACATGTACAAGCAATTCAGTTCACACTGTTATGGCCCCAATTTGTTATTACATTTATAACACAACAGCAGCAGCAAGGGATGACAGACACAGTTTTAAAAACCTCAACACATTTAATTAACAAACACCATAACAACTAACTAACCTAAAGACCAAGATTGAATTATGTACAAAACATAAATATTTACAATCCCTTTTCGTGGGGGTGGCTTGGTGATGTCCTGGATGATGAAAATGCTCAAACACAGGCAAAGAAATCCACAAAAGAAACGTCACAGGTCTTGAACAGAAATGACAGGTCTGGTCACATGTATCCTTCTCCTTGCAATTTCTCCTACTACTTTACTGTCTCAATTCTATTCCTTATATACTCTTTTGCAGACCCCACCCACATTTAGACCTCTTTTTTTTTATTTTCTGAGACTTGCCCCAGACATGTCCAGGACATGTCTAAACATGACTCCAGTCTGAGCTAAACAAAAAAAGGTAAATAAGAAAAAAAAAATCCAAAAGGGAAAAATTTTGACTCATGAAGGCAAAATTTTTCTTTTCAATACAAAATGGTTAAGTGAGCACTTGTCTATATATACATATCATACAATATTCAAACACATGATATATATATATACACATTCAAACACGGGATAAGCAATCAGCAATTACATTGTCTGTACCCTTCACATGCTTAATTTCCAAGTCAAACTCCTGTAAAATCAAACTCCAATTCAACAATCTCCGATTCTTGTTTTTCATCTTACTCAAAAACATTAACGGATTGTGGTCAGTGTACACAATCATTGGCTTTTGTCCTGTACAAACATAAACCTCAAAGTGTTGTAAAGAAAGGACCAGAGCCAACAGTTCCTTCTCTATTGTGGTATAGCTCCTTTGGTGGCGATTGAACTTCCTGGAGAAGTATGCCACGGGATGCTCAATGTCATCAGAGTCACTTCTCTGTAGGAGCACAGATCCACAAGCTTGGTCGCTAGCATCGACCGCGATGGAGAACGGTTTGTTGAAGTCAGGAGATTTGAGCACGGGGAAGTGACACAGCAGAGACTTCAGGCGATCGAAGGCTCTCTGGCATGCATCATCCCAGGTGAACTTTACGCTTTTCTTCAGTTGGTTAGTTAGACTGAGAGCAATCTCAGCAAAGTTCTTGCAGAACTTGCGGTAGTACCCGATCATTCCAAGGAAGCGGCGCAAAGCTTTTTTGTTGTCAGGAACTGGAAAGTCCATGATGGCTTGGACTTTAGCATTTATGGGTGCCACCTTACCCTGGCCTATGACGTAGCCAAGATAGGTGACAGTAGCACAACCAAAGTCACTCTTGCTCAGGTTAACAGTCAGGTTAGCCTGGGTCAGGCGCTGGAACAACGTCTCTACATCTTTTAGATGTTCTTCCCAGGAGTCACTCCATGTGATCCGGTCGTCAATGTACGCACCCGTGTGTGGCAATCCGGCGATTGTAGACTGTATCATCCTTTGGAACGTGGCTGGGGCATTTTTCATGCCAAAGGGTAGGACTTCATACTGGTACAATCCAGATGGTGTGGCAAAAGCAGAGATGCTCTTGGCCCTCTCAGTTAAAGGCACACACCAATAACCCTTCAGTAAATCAATCTTGGTCAGAAACTTTGCTTGCCCTACTCGATCAATACAATCATCAATCCTAGGTATTGGAAACACATCAGTTCTAGTTACAGCATTGACTTTGCGATAATCTGTACAGAATCTAGTACTTCCATCAGGTTTTGGAACTAGCACACAGGGTGAACTCCAATATGAGTTGGAGGGTCTGATAATATCATGTTCTAACATGTACTCAACCTCTTTCTCAGCAATCTTTCTCTTTTCAGGATTCATCCGGTACGGATGCTGTTTTATTGGTTTGGCATCACCAACATCTACATCATGAGAGGCAATAGAAACCCTTTTTGGAACATGAGGAAAAAGATCCTCATATTTCTTGATCAACCTCTCAAACTGATCTTTCTGTGAGGGTTCTAAGTGCTGGAGTTTTACATCAAGATTCTGCAACACTTCAGAATTTGACAATTTACATGAAAGAACTTCAGCTTTAATTCTTGGTTCATCATCTTGAAACTCCCCCTCATCTTCACACGTTTCAACCATTGGAGAATCTGAAGTGACAGCTGCAACCCTAGCATTTCTGTCATGATAAGGCTTCAGCATGTTAATATGACACAATTGTTTTGGTTTTCTCCTATCTGGAGTCTTCACAATGTAATTGAGATCATTGAGTTTTGTCAGAGTTTCATAAGGACCATGAAATCTAGCCTGCAATGGATTGGACTGCAAGGGAAACAACACAAGGACCTTTTCTCCTGGTTTAAACTCACGCCTTCTAGCCTTATGATCATACCAAGTTTTCATTTTTCCCTGACTTGATTTCAAGTTCTCTTTGGCAAGGTCACAAGCTGCACGCAATCTTTCCTTGAACTTGCTAACATAGTCTAACAGCCTGATATGCGGCTCTTTCTCTTGCCATTGTTCACTCAATAATAGCAAAGGTCCTCTCACTTCATGACCAAACACTAGCTCAAATGGACTGAATCCAGTAGACTCCTGCACTGCTTCTCTAGCTGCAAACAACAGCAAATGAACCCCTTCATCCCAGTCTTTCTCATGGTCATAACAATAAGTCCTCATCATTGTCTTGAGAGTGGAATGAAACTGCTCTAAGGCACCCTGACTTTCTGGATGATAGGCACTAGAAAGAATCTGCTTTGCACCTAGTTTATACACAACCTGCTGAAACAATCCTGAAGTGAAATTGCTACCCTGGTCTGACTGAATTTCCCTGGGAAGGCCAAACAACGTGAAGAACTTTATCAAAGCCTTCGAGATTGCAGTTGCCTTGATGTTACGTAGAGGTATGGCTTCAGGGCATCTGGTAGATGCACACATGATTGTCAACAAGTACTGATTTCCAGATCTAGTCTTGGGTAATGGACCAACGCAATCAACAATGACCCTAGAGAATGGCTCCCCAAATGCTGGGATAGGCTGCAATGGAGCTACAGGTGGGTCTAACTGGTGTTTTCCAACTACCTGACAAGTGTGACAGGTTTTGCAAAAGTTGGAAACGTCTTTCCGAAGCCCAGGCCAAAAGAAGTGTTTCATGATCTTATCAACAGTCTTGTTAACACCAAGATGACCTCCTAAAGGTAAACTATGAGCCATTGTTAAGATCTCATTCCTATAGACCTTCGGAACAACAATTTGCCTGACCACTGCCCAATCTGCATTGGCAGGGATATCAGGAGGGCGCCACTTCCGCATCAACACACCATCCTTGAGATAATACCCAACTGGAACTGCGTCTATTTCTTTATCAGGAAGGGCTCTCCTCTTTAGGACACAAATTTCAGGATCATTAGTTTGCTCCTCAATCAACCGCTTTCTGGACAGAGACAAGTCTCCAGACACATCAGAATCACCAGACCCATCCGGCTGGCTGAATAGAGAACTGATAAAAGTATCTGATAAGTCCTCAAACGGAGAAACCATAGTAGGCCAATCAGAGTCATGAGGCGAACCACCTGAGTCCTGACTATTCAATGTACTGGACGGCACCACATCATCTTCTTCTTTAGCCTTCTTGGCCATAGCACGAGTCACTGCGCAAGAAGGATACAGAGATGGGTCCTCATCCCCATCTTCAGTGCTTGGCTGTGAAGTAAGGTGTACAGGGGGAACTACTTTGCCCCCAGCCAGGTCATTGCCTAGCAACAGAGAAACACTCTTTATAGGTAGACTTTACATAAGTCCCACCTTTACCTGTCCTGTAACTAAATCTGACTTCAAGAATATAGAGCGCAGGGGTACAGATACAGTCCTCCCTTCAATACCTTGTACAAGTATGAAATCCCCTGAAGCGGCTCATCACGTAACTCCAAGGAGTCCATCAACAAAAGTGACTGAGAAGCTCCGGTATCCCTTAGGATATATATGGGGACAGGAGTAGTATGCTCATTCAGAGCCACAAATCCCTCTGACACAAATGGAAGAAATTCCTCCCTCACGAAGTCAGCTGTATCAGGCTTTTTAGCCCCACAAGAAGCAGGCAATTTAGCAGATCGGTTCTCTACTACAGGGGTTTCTAACCTTGTTTTCACAAAGGCATTTGGTTTGGTATCCTTTTCTTTTTCTTTCTTAGCTTTAAGGAACCAACAGTTAGTTGTAACATGACCAGATTTCTTGCAATAACTGCAAACTAGACCACTTTTGTCACTGTCAGCTTTCACACTTTGATCAGACCTGTTACTGGATTTCTGAGCACCATCACCAGATTTGTCTTTGTCTTTGGGTGAGGAATCTTGGGTATCACCATAACCCTTTTTCTGAAATTGGGACCATCTATTATTACTGCTAGACTGAAATTTGGACTTATGTGTGAGAACATATTCATCTGCAAATTTGGCAGCTGATTGCAAATTCAGTGCTTGCTTTTCATTAAGGTAGGTCTTAACATCATCTTTAACACAGTTCTTGAATTCTTCAACTAACACCATCTCTTTTAGTGAGTTGAAATCATCCTTGACCTCCATAGAAGTACACCAGCGCTCAAAGCAAACCTGCTTTTCATTAGCAAATTCAACATAAGTCTGATTTTCAGATTTCTTCAGACCTCTGAATTTCTGTCGGTAAGCCTCTGGAACCAACTCATAAGCTCTCAAAATAACCTTTTTGACAACCTCATAATCAGAGGAATCATCTGCAGACAAAGCCGAATAGGCTTGTTGAGCTTTACCCTTGAGGACAGGTTGCAACATCAGAGGCCAGTGTTCCTTTGGCCACTGGCAACTCTTTGCTACCTTTTCAAAACACTGGAAATAGTTGTCAACATCCTTTTCCGAAAATGGAGGCACCAGTTTTACCTCCTGACTGGCACAAAATTTATTTTTAGTTTCAATTTTAATTTTTAGTTGCTCCATTTGGAGTCTTTCTTCTCTATCGAATTTCTCTAATTCAAAATCTCTCTGTCTTGCAAATTTTTCTAACACAAATTCTCTTTGTTTTTCTTTTTCCTCCCTTTCTATTTTCTCTTCTCTTGCTAATTTTTCTAACTCAAACTGCCTTTGTTTTTCTTTTTCTTCCCTTTCTTTCTCTCTTTCTTCCCTCTCAAATTCTCTTTGCTTTTCTTTTTCCTCCCTTTCTTTTTCTCTTTCCTCCCTTTCAATCTCTAGCATTTTTAATTTAAGTTCCATTTCTATATTTGGATTTTCCACTGGAAACTGTGCCAGATCTCCGGGTGCAAACACATTTTCATCAATGTAATATTCAACTATCTCTCGAGCCAGTCTTGCTTTTCGCATGGCTGGTTTCACCTCTGTCAGCTCTAAATGTCTGCAAATTTCTAGCAGTTCTGTCTTTTTAAAAGACTTCAAAACCCCTACGGTTGGTGATGCCAAGAAATCATCCATTGCTGTTGTCAATATATATGTATTAAATTAAAAAAAAATCAATTTTACAATTTGAAATGTTAGATTTTCAATAAATTACTCACAAAATGGTCTATCCCGGACGAGCCCCCAATTTGTTATGGCCCCAATTTGTTATTACATTTATAACACAACAGCAACAGCAAAGGATGACAGACATAGTTTTAAAAACCTCAACACATTTAATTAACAAACACCATAACAACTAACTAACCTAAAGACCAAGATTGAATTATGTAAAAAACATAAATATTTACAATCTATTTTCGTGGGGGTGGCTTGGTGATGTCCTGGATGATGAAAATGCTCAAACACAGGCAAAGAAATCCACAAAAGAAACGTCACAGGTCTTGAACAGAAATGACAGGTCTGGTCACATGTATTCTTCTCCTTGCAATTTCTCCTACTTCTTTACTGTCTCAGTTCTTTTCCTTATATACTCTTTTGCAGACCCCACCCACATTTAGACCTCTTTTTTTTTATTTTCTGAGACTTGCCCCAGACATGTCCAGGACATGTCTAAACATGACTCCAGTCTGAGCTTAACAAAAAAGGTAAATACTGCCATTTAGTGGCCTATATTCACATTACAACACATGCATGAGCAGCTCACACACACAAAAGCAGCAGCTTCTGTAGCTTTAATTAGTAAGCGGGCTTCTGTTTAGTTGATCAAAAAAACATAATCAGAGGATGTATTTGATTTCTGTAGCTTTGATCAATATTTGTTCAGCAAAATCATTAGTTACTACTGAAAACATAATCAATTGAATTATTTGTAATAATTTGATATGCATCGAATTCATCCACTGGTATCTTTTTCTTTTTATCATATTCATCTGGCTGTATTCTTTGTCCGTATATCTTTTGCTGGGTGTGGCTGTAAGTTTCCACTGTGATGCGCATGCGTTGAATTCCTGAAGGATTACCAAACTGGGATCTCAGGTTACCTGTCCAATGGTAGTGCGAGACTGAGCGCTAGAAGAGCTACTGTCAGAGCTGGAAAACGGCAGAGTTCTTCTTGCGCAGGTTGAACTCGGCTTTACATTTTTCAACATGACACAAAAAAGCCTAATTTTCTTTTTCAGAATCTGTCTCTCTCTAATTGCTTGAGGATGGGGGAACCTCGGTATGTTGAAGAAAACCACAACAGTACATGCAAACATGCGTCCGCTTAGAGGTCGAAAGGCACACTGTAAAAAGACGTACATTTATGATAGTTGAAGATACTTGAGATGTGAGCGAAGAAATAGAGCCCAAGATTTTAGGTTTGCGCAAGTGCAGGATCGCAAGGTAGGATGTTTTGATAGGTAGCAAAATTTGACAGTACACCTGTAAGAAGGGAGCCGGGAACACCAGGCGCAAGATGCAGAAGTGTTTATTGAACACAAAAACACCAAGGGAAAAGATGGCTGGTACGCCAGAAACAAAACACCGTGCACATGCACTGAACAGAAGGGAGAACTAAAATACATTGCCAAAGGCAGGGGGAGAACCAAGGTACACACTCAAAGAGTGGCTAAACTAAAAAACAAAAACTGAACCTAGCTAACTGACGGACAACACTGAGAGACTATACAAGAGGAAGACAATACAAGGGCGCAGCAAAATACAAGACTCAGGACAGGCTCAAGGGAAACACTAGAAAAACACAGGAGCAGAGATATCACCATGAAGACTGAGTCAAACAAGGATCTGTCAGACGATGGCTTCCAAATGCTACCACATTTATGATCACGAGAGGAGGCGGGGACTCGGAATGCAATCACAGACTGAAACAGAAACACATGGAATTAATAAACAATTACAGGAGAACCGGGTAAACACTAATGACTCGAGACAAGATGCTGAGACGAGCAATCAAGCTAGACGGTTTAGATTAAGGCAATCTAAAAAGCACCACAAGAAAAGCGAAAGGAAAGCACAGGGTTTTAAATGCAGTTAATCAGAAAGCTCAGACTGAATGCAGAGAAGCCAGAATCGCACACACTCGCTAAATGAGTTAATCAATATTAATACTACGTGACGAAATATTTACAATCATCCTTAAATAAGTGCTGGTTAGTACGGGTTAGTAATCCTATCAGAGAGCACATTCACTCAGTTTCGCGAGACCCGGAATTAAACACAGCTGGAAGCAATAAATGAAATACCAAAGCCAAACTGAAAGTAGAAACGTAATTGGACGACGAGACCTAATAGTTACCCTGGATGTAACTGCAGTCCTATGAATACATGCGTAACCCTCTAATGGGCTTCGTTATTGTTTACCCCTGTGAGGCTCCGCCTTGACGCCTGAGAAAGAAATTTGAACTCACCTGCTTCGAAGGAGGGGGTAGCATACTCACCTCCCATAAAGCCCTGGCGTTGCCAATGCTCGTCTCCCTTTGAAACTCAGCATCCCACACTCGGGGCCACCTGGGCAGGTTGTTAGAGGGCTACGCATGTATTCATAGAACTGGAGTTACATCCAGGGTAACTATTAGATCTATTTCATATGTGCTCCACCCTCTAACGGGCTTAGCTATTGGTTACACTTAAGGTGAAGGCCATTAGGGATGGATGTACCCCAGGTGGACCCTGGCCACGCAGCAACCAAGCAAAACCTGTCCACACCCTGGGGCGCACACCGCCAGACTGCGTACCCCGCCCCAGGTGGTGGCAAAGTAGCACCCTAACCATTCCCGGCACTGGGAGGGACCCTACCTTGTCCGGCCCCTCCCAAGGAAAAAGGCAGGGCTTTACCATTGTTATCCAATAACAGGACCTGCACCTGTGGGCAGGCACCGCCAGAGTGCCTCGCGTCAGGTTGCGGACCACCGATATCAGCCGTCACTTGAGAAAAAAAGGGGACTTCCCATGATAGCGTTCCCTCATGTCGGCCTCATACCCTCCAGGTAGGCACACTTGAGTGCCACACCCAGACCATGGTACCAACATAACCACAGCTACTGCAATGCTTGGGAGAGGTCATGTCACTTTTCCCATGGCACGCCTAACAGCTGCGGGCGGGGCACCCCCGAGATGCCATGCCCCAGGTCGGCCATGATCAATTGCTAGTTAGTACTGGCAGGGGGCCCTTCCGGTAGGGTTCCCAAGACCGCATGTGCTACTGAGTCAGCTGTCATATCCCTGAGATATGATCGAGCAAAAGATGTTGATGACCAAGGGGCTGCCCAGCAAATTTCCTCTACCAACACACCCCTAAGTAGTGCCGTAGAGGAAGCAATCCCATGGGTGGAGTGTGCGGTCAGTCCTGCTGGGGCCACCAGACCTGCTGCTGAGTAGGCCCTGCAGATCGCATCACAGATCCCGTGGGCGAGGCGCTGTGTTGACAGAGGGGCCCTCTGAGCCTGCCCCCCCCCCATAACTCACAACCAGCTGCTCCCCCATTCTAAGGCCCGAGGTTCGCTCCAAGTAAGCACTGAGCAAATGCATTGGGCACAGCCTGTGCATCTTTTCCTGCTCGCTGGTAGCATGACAAGGTGGGCAGAGGGCCTATAGCCGAAGGACTGAAGATTTAAAAGCAGTGGTTATGACTTTCGGCTGGAATGGTGGGTTTAGACGCAGCTCCACTGACCCTAAATCCTGTTGTAGGGTCAGACAAGACGGGTGCACAGAGAGGGCACTCAGTTCACTTACCCTCCTGGCCGATGCCAAAGCCAAAAGGAAGGCCGCCTTAATAGACAACAAGTGCAGGTCTGCTTGGTCCAGAGGCTCAAAGGGTGGTCCAGCCAGGCCTCCCAACACCGTGTCCAGGTCCCATTGCGGAGTTTCGCGGTGCACAGGCCTAATTCTGCAAACTCCTCTTAAAAACTGCTTATTAGGGGGTGATTCCTGGCCATGAAGCGGTCCAACCCATCGTGCCCTGCCGTTACCGCTGCAGCCACTACCCTTAGTATGGAAGCTGCACTGCCCGTCTCGAAGAGTGCCTGCAGGAAATCTAGCACTCCCTGATGGGGGCATGAACGTGGGTCTAGGCCTCTTGCTTGACACCAGTTTGCAACATCTGCCAATGGGCCGCAGATGTAGATGGGGCCCGTGCACATTGAATTGTGGATACCACCGCCTCGGGCAGGCCCAATTCACTTTCCATCTCCAGGCCCTGAGGGGGTGGGCGAGAGTGGCATCTGACGCCTGCCTCATGGTTGAGGGAGGGTCCGGAATCCGCCACGAGTCTGCCACTGCCAGCTGGATAAGATCTGGGAACCACCTGGCGTTTGACCTCTTCGGTGCTAACACAAGCAAGGATAGCCGCTGCTCCCGTACCCTGCAAAGCACTGGCATCAGTAGCTGCCGGGGTGGGCATTCATAAAGCAGGCCGGCGGGCTACCCTGGATGAGCCCATGCATCAGCCCCCAGGGGAGGGTCGTTGGTGTGTCTCAATGAGAACCAAAAAGGGGCACATGCCTTCTCCTTGCTTGCAAACAAATCCACTCCTGGTCGACCGAACAGTTTCCACATCTGCTCTGTCGTCATCAGTGAAAGGCTCCAATCCTCCTCGAGCAGGGCTCCCCTGGATAGCCCTTCTGCTCGGGTGTTGATGATGCCCGGAACATGCCGGGCTGTCAGAGTGCACAGCTGGCGGTCCGCACAGATTAGAATGGAATCGGCCCACCTGTGCAGGGCTACCGATCTAACGTCCCGCTGTCTGTTGAGATTGGCCACTACTATTGTGCTGTCCGATCTCAACAGGACGTGCCTCCCTTCTAACTGCGGGGCAAAATGGTGCAACACTTTCTGAACTGCCATGAGTTTCAGATGGTTGAACATGGCGCTGGGGCCTCTGCCATGTACCTGCAACGGAAGCACAGCCGCAAGTCCCGCCACATCCTGTTTGGGAGGCATCCGTGAATATCTGGATGTAGTATGCCATGCACCCCATCCGAACCCCCTCGCGGAGCCGAATGGGTGAGGCCCAGAATGTCAGGGCCTGTCGCCCTCGCATTGGTATGTGGAGCATATGCTGTTGATCCCGCCTTAGGTCCAGACAAAGGCGTATGAACCAGCGCTGCAGGTCTCGCATGTGCAGCAGCCCCAGGCGGACTACTGAATGGGCAGCAGCCATCATTCCCAGCAACGACATGACCCTTATTGCTGGCACTGATACTGTCTCTGGAATGTCCTGGGTCTGGGATAGAATCGCCTCTACTCTATCCACAGACTGACATGCAGTCATTGACCGCGAGTCCAATTGCAGCCTCTGTTTGACTGGGCTGCAAGGTGCTCCTGTCGTAATTGATGGCAAAACCCAGCTGAGTAATATGCCACATTACCAGCGCCGTGTGGCTGGCTACCAGCTGCTCGGAGTGGGCTAGGATCAGCCAATTGGCCAGATGGGTCCAGATCCGTATCCCTTCCCGCCGGAGAGGCGCTAACACTGCCTCCACGCACTCGAAGAAGGTCCGATGCTTTTGCGTGCTGGCCGTCTGCCTCAATTCGCAGTTGTTTTCTCACTGGTACCGAACCAGGAAAAAGAGCTTCATTTTGATTTGAGCCAACCCAGACTGATGGAGGGGTTTTAAGTCTTGGTTTAACCCCGGAGTTTGATCGTGTGCTACCTCCACGGGTAGGACGACGCCACCCCTGCCAGCGATTAGCTAGCTAGTGCTTCCTAAGCAAGCCATTAGCCGGCGAGTCCCTGATTCGAGGATCAGAGTTTAGTGAATGCGAAGGGAAAACACAAGCCTCGTACTCCATGTCTCTCTCGCTAAACCCCTGCCAGGGAATACTCAAATGGGAGGCGGCAAAATTGGAAGCTTTGATCTTCCACTGCAAAGCATAGGAATTCCGGATGGCGAGGCAGAATTGGGACATGAAAATAGGCGTCCTTCAGGTCTATTGACATCGTCCAATCGCCAGGTCTGATATATTCCAGCAGAGACTTGTCAGCATCCGGAATGGTCTGCGCGCAATGTGAGTGTTCAGTTCCCGTAGACCCAAAATAGGTCTGAGGCCTCCTGACTTTTTGGGGGTGAGAAAATAAGGGGAATAAAACCCTGCTCGAGCTTCTGACAGAGGGACCGGCTCTACCGCCCCCTTCTGTAGGAGCAAGTTCACTTCCTCCTTCAGGGCCTCCTTCAAAGTGGCATTGAGGAGCCTTGTCCGCACAATTCCCTTGAATGGGATGGACAACACTGGAACCGCAAAGCGTACCCCTTCCGCAATGCTCTGTCCAGCCAGCCTGGGTGGGGGGCGCACAATCTCACCCAAACTTGGTAATACTTCGTAAGGAACGAAGCCATTTGTTCTATGACTCCCGCTAATCTGGGCCCTCCCGCGACGCCCCTCCCCGAGGGAGAGTTCGACAGGGGGCCCTGCCCGAAAGGGCTTAGAGGATAACAGCAGTAATACTTCTGCTGCGTTCCCATGCACACTGCCCGGTGATTCACTCACCATAGGTAGCGAGGGCACAGCTACTTCCGCGTTTGGGAATCCCCAGTCTTTAGCTTTAGAAGCACTGACGTCCGAACAGGCCTCAACCTGTGGCACTAAACGAGTGAAGATCTCCTTCACAGGTTTGCACCCCTCAGTATTCTTCGCCACGTCAAGCGCCTTTGAGCCAAAATGGCAGGTCGCTCCACTTCCGTGCAACCCGGAAGAAGAAGCCTGTTGACTTACTCCAAACACTCTGCTGGAGCCAGCCCAGCTAGTAGCGTTGGATTCGTGCTGGCCGTCTGCCTCAATTTGCAATCGTTTTCTTACTGGTACCGAACCAGGAAAAAGAGCTTCACTTAGATTTGAGCCAACACTGACTGATGGAAGGGTTTTAAGTTTTGGTTTAACCCCGGAGTTTGATCATGTGCTACCTCCACGGGTAGGACCACGCCACCCCTGCCGGCGATTAGCTAGCCAGTGCTTCCTAAACAAGCTATTAGCCGGTGAGTCCCCAATTCGAGGATCAGAGTTTAGTGAATGTGAAGAGAAAACACGAGCCTCGCGCTCCATGTCTCTCTCGCTAAATCCCTTTGCACCAGGTTACCTTGTGTGCTAACACCTGAAACAGCCAGCGTATCAGCATGTGCAATACAACCCAGAGACCACATGGTAACGTTTTTTTTTTTTTTTATTAAAAAGACTTTCCAGGCGCTGCACGACCAGACGTCGCACCCTTGGTGCGGTTCCGGCGGCTGCTGTGGCTGAAGTAACGGGCGACGAGGCTGAGGATCGGTCAATTCGACGCCAGGGATGACCGGTCGTCCAAAGACCGGCGACGGTGGTGACTTAGCGGTGGTTGGGATACACTGGGCCTGCGGGGTTGCTGTTGCGGGCGTAAGTGCGAGCCCAGCTGCTCCGACGAGGAAGGCCATATTGATAACTAGCGCAACCTCTGAGCTGCGCTAGCATAACATCGGTCAAAGAGGACCGCCGCCATCCTGTCCCTCTCGGAAGCGGTTGGGAGCAGACGCCATCTCACCGCGTCTTAAACGGCCGGCACTCCGACATTTAAATACGGTGCATACGCCATAGCTGGGGACTTGGCCATCGGATTCCTCCAGTCTCGCTGCGTAGCCAAAGCGCCATCCTGGGACATATCCACCTTGGGGCGTGGCTTCGACTTTGACTGAGCCAGCAGACCAACAGTGCAGTCGTCCATCTGACCACCGGAGGGCTGCGGTGGTAGGGGCACCTCCATCCTCTCCACCGTGGACTGGAATAACCCAGGGAGGTCGTCCAGCGGATAGCGATGCTCGAGGGGGCGGCTCATGGTCCATGAAGAGAGTCGTCGGGTCCTCCTCATACACAGGACGATCATCCTTCTATCATACGCGTCCCAGGGCTTAGAGCGGACCGTTGCCACCAGCTCATAGACTGGCCCCGAGCCGGCCCGGAGGGCGCTTGCGGCCCGCACAACGTGCGATGCGCACGCTCCTCCGGGGGAGCGATGCGCAGGTAGCACAGGAACATGCCTCCACATGGTGCCGCAGTCCCAGACAGACGAAGCAGTCGTCATGCTGATCCTCGGACACCATCGGGGAGGCACACTGTTGGCACAGCTTATCCATTTCACACACAAATCATAATGAGTTCTTAACTCGCTCGAGGCTGAGTGAAAAAGGGAGACGAGCATTGGCAACGCCGGGGCTTTATGGGAGGTGAGTATGCTACCCCCTCCTTCGAAGCAGGTGAGTTCAATTTTCTTTCTCAGGCGTCGTGGCGGAGCCTCGTAGGGGTAACCAATAGCGAAGCCCGTTAGAGGGCGGAGCACGTATGAAATAGAACCAGTCATGCTGAAGGCAGTCACGCGACATCACTGACGGTAGATTGGAAGTAATCGTCAGACGGCTGAGGTGAAGGCTGGAAATAAACAAATCGAAAGAAAATCACAAGCACAAATACGCACGGGACAACACACGAAAGGGCAGAATCATAACACCTTGACCATCGCAGACGGACGCGGCGACGTGCAGGAGTCAACACTAGTGATGTGACATTTGAAGTGAGGCACCGGAGCCTGTGTTGAACAAAAAGGGGCATGCCAGATGAAGCCCCGATTCGAGGCCTACGTCGTTACCATAAAAGTCACGTGACTGATGACAAACCAGGCCTCGGTTTGTGGAGAGTACGTCATTGGTTCGTTCAACATATCTCCTCCTCATAAATACGCTTCGAATCTGACACCGAACTATGGGTGTTGTCGGCGTTTGTATAAGACGAAGAGAGGTGTAGTACGTTGGAGAGTTGTAGTGAGTCACGAATTATCTTCCCCATGTTGGACATTGACGTGAGAGTGTCAGTTATTTCGTATTTTTTCAATAATGTCGCTCTCGTATTTGTGTTTTTTAATAGAAATGATTTCAAAAAGCAAAGTATTGTGACTGTTTAATTGCGATTTTTATTATAAACAAATATAGCTACTTACGCATGCTATAGAAATATATCCATTGTTTATTGTTACTGCACACAAAAGTTTTTCATGCATTTCCGCTAAAGTCATGGTACTGTTCATTGACTGTCATGTGTTGTTTTGCCCAGCAAATGGCAGCATTCAATGTTTCATTGAGGCCTCGAGTACTGAACCTTTTGGTGAAGCAATAGGCTGGAAAGTCTCAGTGATTCATAAGGCTTCATTTGACCTTCACTAGTCAACACAAAACCACGGCGGGGACGTCGGTTGTGCAAGTAGGCTTCACGCAGGCAGTTGTGTACGGTTTGGTCACTAATTTAGTTCTGGTGACAACCTCTGGTCTGAGCAGCAGTGACTGTAGCTAGCAGGAAGCGATTGCGCAGGTGCTGGAGGCCAATATGGCCATCCTGCTGAGGGGTAGTGACACGTGGTCTGGGGGCACGTGGTCGATCACCGGTGCTTCCTGTTTCATTTTACCGGCTCCAGAGACTTGATATCATCGACACGTGGACGCCCAGGTTCCTTGCAACCCGTCTTTGCGACATTCCGCCAGTGAGCATACCAACGGCTCGCTCTCGCCGATTTTGACCTAGGTGCGGCATGGTCACACGTTGACCCAGGATAATGCAAAGGAATATTTAAGTTTCCCATTGCTACGGCTATTTATTGACCAAATTCTCGAAGCATTAGTCAATGAGTTCTACTCAATCTGACGGGATAGGCAAAATTCTAAACAATGTGCAATCAAGCAGAACGAGTTGCCCACACGACAAAATCAAAACAATTTTCTGAGCTTTTAAGTTGTAATTGATGTATCATGGCTTAAAAATAATATCCCATTTTATGTACACCAAATATACTGAGTACAAATGAAAATGCACCACTTGAAAAAACTCAATATTTAAGTTCAAATGAACTTCAATATAATTTTTATACAACAACAACACTACAGTGATGTCACCCGACATGCCAGGTGCAAGACATGCGAGAATTTCAAGTTAACTCTATCGCTAGGCAATTTTTTGCAAAAACGCAACATCTTGCATGCACACCACGGGAAAAATGAATTTCACTATGAATGTGTGCACACATTGCCTTTAAAAGCATGTGAATCCGAATAAAATTTCACTTCTTCACTGACACTTGTGAAACGTCGACACTATGCCGCGACTAACAGCCCCTGAACGGGAACATGCCATAGGCATGCTTCAAATTGGCGCCAGCACCAGGAAATTGCCAGACGACTACACTGCGCACACACAACGATCGCAAGACTCCATCAAAGGTTTCTGCCAATGGGGAGCACTCGGGACCGTCCTCGACCGGGTCAACAACGTGTGACAACGGCACGTCAGGACCGTCAGATCGTACGGGATCATGTCCGAGACCGAACACTACCAGTGACAAGAACGCCTGCTCAAGTCCAAGGACGACGTGGATTCATTCACCCCAACACCGTACGGAACCATCTGCGAGCTGCAGGCCTGCGTGCACGACGTCCTTATTTCGGTCCACATATTGATGGATCGTGACCGAAACCAGCGTCTACAATGGGCGAACAGGCACCAGAATTGGCGACTACGACAATGGCACGGTGTCATCTTTTCTGATGAGTCACGATTTCACTTAAGGAACGCAGATGGCCGTATACGTGTTTGGCGGAGACGTGATGAACGTTATAACGCCGATTGTGTCGTTCAAACGGACCGTTGGGGTGGTGGCAGCGTTATGGTGTGAGGTGGAATAAGCTACCGTCACAGAACCCCTCTCCATATCTGCAGAGGAAGGAGGAACGGCGTCTACTACCAGGACCAGGTGCTGCAGAACCATGTTGTGCTGTTCTTCAACCAACACCACGATGTCCACATGTTCCAACAGGACAACCCTAGGGCACACACTGCAAGGGTGTCCATGCGGTACCTTGCACAGCAGAACATCCCCGTGCTTCAGTGGCCAGCTCTGTCACCCGACCTCTCCCCTATCGAGCACTTATGGGATGAAATTGGACGACGTCTTTCACGTCAACGCCAGATGGACAACATCCGAGAACTTGCGGTTGCCCTTGTTCAGGAGTGGAATGCTATCCCTCAGAACACTATCCAGAGACTGATCAACTCCGTGCGACGACGATGCACCGCATGTGTCAATGCAAATGGCGGTCACACCCGTTATTGACTTTCCTGTTTGACCCCAACACCAGTTAAACCTCTCTCGCGCATTTACATTATCGTGAATGAAATTGAATGATGTTTACATGTCTTCTTAAATCATTCATTATCTCAAATGCATCATACGTATATACTTCACATGTCAATCTGTGGAGCTATTCCAGATTTCGTGAGTGGTGCGTTTTCATTTGTAAACTGTATGTGTTGCGTTGGAAGTTTTGGTCAGTATATATAAACAAGAGGTGCGTTCGAACACTTCTGCAAAGAAGCCGGCGGCGCGAGATTCCCAAAAAACTACGCGAGGATCTTGCCAAAGTTGCGCGATCAGCCTTCCATACCCCGCGATGGCTGCAGCTACCGCGGGGTTTGGAGGGCTTATCGCACAACTTCGGCAAGATTCTCGCATAATTTTTCGGGAATCTCGCGCAGCCGGCTTACTTTTAGGCACGCTCGAAAGCACCCAAGGTGCGATCCGACTGATGCGGAGCTTGCAGCGACAGAAATTTTGGCCTTCAATGACCCACATGATGCGTAAAATATGTTTCTTATTGATCAGTTTTGTCATGAGGCTCTTTGAAGGCAAAAGCCACCTGCGTTTCCAGAGCTGCGTAAATCCAACTTCTCCGGTAGACTGTAAATTTGGCAGCGGTTCCCCACCCCCTATATATCATGGGCCCCATTTCATAACTCATGAACCTTTGTCATGAAAAACTGCGCAGATGCTTGAATGTGCGTAGTTACGGCCATTGCAAATTTGCGTTTGTTTTCTTTTTTTTTTTTGTGGTGCAGTATAGGCTGCTGGAATAACATTTGGACATTTAGTTTTGAATGGCTGTTTCATTAGCATGACTCCGCCAATCGTCGTACTTCTGCTAAATTTCATCTCGCTTCAGTACTCACTCTGGTCACTCGGAGCTCTGCCTCATTTACCTCGGCAGAAAGCACACCGGACCAACCAACGAACAATAGGCGTGGCCAAGAGCCACAATGTAGCAGCTGCGCCGAGATTGAAATTGTAGTCTCCAAAATCAACAATGGCTACGGACATAGACACACAGGAGGCCATTCGCTCTGTCGTGGAGAAAATCCCGGGTATCAGGGACTTACAGCCACAACAAGATGAATGTTTGGTTGGTTTTTTGAATGGAAATGATGTTGTAGTGCTACTCCCTACAGATTGTCATATCTACTTTACAGCCAGCATGAAACAGGCACCCTGTTCATCTCTGTGACAGACAGCTGAACCACCTCAGCTAGCTTGTAGTCTCTAGAGTTAAATAGTGTAAAATTCTCAGGCAATGTAAGTTAGCAGCCAACTTTTGAAAAGCCCTGTTTTTGTTCTTGTCACAAGACCTATTCGCTGTCTCAGTGTTATGTTGTCATTATCCATGAATGAAATTGTTGTCTGAGACAGCCAAACGCTTAGAGCCAAACTGTGTTTCTACCAAGTTAGATAGTGAGCTCGGTATGATGTTAGCGCAAGTATGGTTGGTAGCTGCCCATTGGTCCGACCTCCCGTTACTCCGACAAACTTGACCACAGACAGAGAGAGAGAGAGAGAGCTCTCAGAAACGCACATCACACACACACACACACACACAGGGGGGGGGGGGGGGCATGTGTGTTTATTCATCGTGCAAGGGAACTAATGGGAGGTCGGACCAGTGCCATGGACCCGTATGGTTACAGTTAGTTTCTTGTAAGGAGAACAGAAAGAGCATCTTTGGTTCTTTCAAGTGAATGAGTGAAGGCTAAAATTTGGTAGATGGGCATATGTATGGGTACAGTATTAACTTTAATGTACTGATCAGTTTGATTTCGCTGTATTCCTGGTATGAAGGACTGTGTTTAGAGCAGAAGTACTTGGCGGCTGGGCCGGCGCATAACATACGTCATCGCCAAACGGTAGTGATTAGTTTACGGTACACCGATGATTTTAAACTTCTGACAAGTGCCCACCCACCAGGGAGTAAACACTTGTCAATGATGACTGACCAGACTCTGTGTACGAAGCACAGCGAAGTAGCAGAGGCTGGTTCTGCCAGGTTACTGTTTCATACCTTTTAGTGGAATATGAGGGGCTAAATAGGCCTAGATGAAAATAAAACATTCATAAGAAAGCATTAAAAACACTGGTTATGTATCACATTTCAATGTTTTTTAACTTGTTATTTTGGATTTGGTGTCCAGTCTTGGTGTCTGATCAATGCGAAGCTACACCTTGTTACATTTGGAATCAGCTGAAGAAGTCAATCTAAATGCCAAACGGTATAGCTTTGCCTCGTGTAGGCTACTCTATTCAATATTATGTGTGAGACTGCACTACATTTTGAGGGAAGCTGCTACCATACCCTTATTATCCAGTCATTTTAATCTTGCATTTGTCCACACAGGCTGAGCCAGTGACACCTCACTATTCTGACCGAGTTGATTGAAAATAATTCAATGTACTTTAAATGGGCATCTGGTTAAGGCTTGGCAGCATTTTTGGCATGAAATGGGTTAAATTGCCACAACTAAGGTGTCCTGCATTTTTGAACTTAAAAGAGGAGTACTTTCACATCCACTAGTTGGCACAGTTAAACAATATTTCAAGCGGGGATTGTGACGCTACCCTTGGGAGGCAGTGATGTCTTCAACAACATTTTATGCCGTGTCCCAATTAAAGTATGCACGCAGATTTTGCTTCCCGCCCATTTAAGCCCAGAGAGCATTGGAATCTGCGGGCATTCTTAAGTGAAATCACGTGTTGAGAAAAGTCTTCGATCATGTCCTCACAATATTTATTCAGAAATATTTGTATTCTCGAGTTAATTTTTCTTTTTCTAAATGTTGTCTGCCAAATTAAATCAATGATAATTCATATAATATCCCTCTTTCTTTTGTATGGATACAGCTGGGTTGCAAACTTTGGAGTTTGGGATTAATGGTTTATGAAATAGCTTTCTGCTATAGTCTGCTTTGCATGCTGATGTCAGAGCCAGGTTAGCAGTGAGGGATGAACACGTGCATTCACCACCATCCTTTAGAAAGACTCTGCAAAGTTCTGGTTTCACAGGATGTCAACCCAGCTGAGTGGATTCGGTACCTTCCTGTCTGACCGGCCTACACTGAATTCCAGTGGCTTTAAATCTCTGATTGTCGGTCCTGCTCAGTTGCATTGGAATCTCTTGTGCTCCACTGGCTTGGGAGTGGATTGAAACCTGGGATTACATAAAAGACTGACTCACTTCCCATCTCTACTCGCTTCTCCTAGGCGTTCATAAACAAAACAGTCTTGTAATGTTTCAGATATGATATACAGTATTTATATGCAGTTAAAGTCTTGTACGTGTTGGAAATATACTGTGTTTTACACACACACACACACACACACACACACATGCATGTATAGACTCATCTAAAAAAGCTAATAAGCACTCTCATATCCTTTGAGTACCTCCTGAAACACATTATTATTCTATATGTGGTGTAATGTGAATATAGGCCACTAGATGGCAGTATTTACCTTTTTTTTGTTAAGCTCAGACTGGAGTCATGTTTAGACATGTCCTGAACATGTCTGGGGCAAGTCTCAGAAAATTAAAAAAAAGAGGTCTAAATGTGGGTGGGGTCTGCAAAAGAGTATATAAGGAAAAGAATTGAGACAGTAAAGTAGTAGGAGAAATTGCAAGAAGATGACCAGACCTGCCATTCTGTTCAAGACCTGTGACGTTTCTTTTGTGGATTTCTTTGCCTGTGTTTGAGCATTTTCTTCATCCAGGACATCACCAAGCCACCCCACTAAAAAGGGACTGTAATTATTTCTGTTTTTTCTTATTTATCAATCTTGGTCTTTAGTTGTAGGTTGTTATTAGTCTTTGTCTTTGTTAAAAATTAAATGTGTTTTAGTTGTTAAAACTGTGTTTGTTATCCCTTGCTGTTGCTGTTGTGTTATAAATGTAATAACAAATTGGGGCCATAACAAATTGGGGGCTCAAGGTCCGGGATAGACCATTGTGTGAGTAATTTATTGAAAATCTAACATTCCAAATTGTGAAATTGTTTTTGTGAATTTTCCTAGATATATATTGACAACAGCAATGGATGATTTCTTGGCATCACCAACCGTAGGGGTTTTGAAGTCTTTTAAAAAGACAGAACTGCTAGAAATTTGCAGACAGTTGGAGCTGACAGAGGTAAAACCAGCCATGCGAAAAAGCAAGACTGGCTAGAGAGATAGTTGAATATTACATTGATGAAAATGTGTTTGCACCAGGAGATCTGGAACAGTTTCCAGTGGAAAATCCAAATATAGAAATGGAACTTAAATTAAAAATGCTAGAGATTGAAAGGGAGGAAAGAGAAAAAGAAAGGGAGGAAAAAGAGAAAGAAAGGGAAGAAAGAGAAAAAGAAAGGGAGGAAAAAGAGAAACAAAGAGAATTTGAGAGCGAAGAAAAAGAAAAACAAAGGCAGTTTGAGTTAGAAAAATTAGCAAGAGAAGAAAAACAAAGAGAATTTGAGAGAGAGAGAAAGAGGAAAGAGCAGAAAGAGAGAGACAGAGACAGAGAGATTTTGAATTAGAGAAATTCGATAGAGAAGAAAGACTCCAAATGGAGCTACTAAAAATTAAAATTGAAACTAAAAATAAATTTTGTGCCAGTCAGGAGGTAAAACTGGTGCCTCCATTTTCAGAAAAGGATGTTGACAACTATTTCCAGTGTTTTGAAAAGGTAGCAAAGAGTTGCCAGTGGCCAAAGGAACACTGGCCTCTGATGTTGCAAACTGTCCTCAAGGGTAAAGCTCAACAAGCCTATTCGGCTTTGTCTGCAGATGATTCCTCTGATTATGAGGTTGTCAAAAAGGTTATTTTGAGAGCTTATGAGTTGGTTCCAGAGGCTTACCGACAGAAATTCAGAGGTTTGAAGAAATCTGAAAATCAGACTTATGTTGAATTTGCTAATGAGAAGCAGGTTTGCTTTGAGCGCTGGTGTACTTCTATGGAGGTCAAGGATGATTTCAACTCACTAAAAGAGATGGTGTTAGTTGAAGAATTCAAGAACTGTGTTAAGGATGATGTTAAGACCTACCTTAATGAGAAGCAAGCACTGAACTTGCAATCAGCTGCCAAATTTGCAGATGAATATGTTCTCACTCATAAGTCCAAATTTCAGTCTAGCAGTAACAATAAATGGTCCCAATTTCAGAAAAAGGGTTACGGTGATACCCAAGATTCCTCACCCAAAGACAAAGACAAATCTGGTGATGGTGCTCAGAAATCCAGTAACAGGTCTGATCAAAGTGTGAAAGCTGACAGTGACAAAAGTGGTCTAGTTTGCAGTTATTGCAAGAAATCTGGTCATGTTACAACTAACTGTTGGTTCCTTAAAGCTAAGAAAGAAAAAGAAAAGGATACCAAACCAAATGCCTTTGTGAAAACAAGGTTAGAAACCCCTGTAGTAGATAACCGATCTGCTAAATTGCCTGCTTCTTGTGGGGCTAAAAAGCCTAATACAGCTGACTTTGTGAGGGAGGAATTTCTTCCATTTGTGTCAGAGGGATTTGTGGCTCTGAATGAGCATACTACTCCTGTCCCCATATATATCCTAAGGGATACCGGAGCTTCTCAGTCACTTTTGTTGATGGACTCCTTGGAGTTACGTGATGAGACCGCTTCAGGGGATTTCATACTTGTACAAGGTATTGAAGGGAGGACTGTATCTGTACCCCTGCGCTCTATATTCTTGAAGTCAGATTTAGTTACAGGACAGGTAAAGGTGGGACTTATGTCAAGTCTACCTATAAAGGGTGTTTCTCTGTTGCTAGGCAATGACCTGGCTGGGGGCAAAGTAGTTCCCCCTGTACATCTTACTTCACAGCCGAGCACTGAAGATGGGGATGAGGACCCATCTCTGTATCCTTCTTGCGCAGTGACTCGTGCTATGGCCAAGAAGGCTAAAGAAGAAGATGATGTGGTGCCGTCCAGTACATTGAATAGTCAGGACTCAGGTGGTTCGCCTCATGACTCTGATTGGCCTACTATGGTTTCTCCGTTTGAGGACTTATCAGATACTTTTATCAGTTCTCTATTCAGCCAGCCGGATGGGTCTGGTGATTCTGATGTGTCTGGAGACTTGTCTCTGTCCAGAAAGCGGTTGATTGAGGAGCAAACTAATGATCCTGAAATTTGTGTACTAAAGAGGAGAGCCCTTCCTGATAAAGAAATAGACGCAGTTCCAGTTGGGTATTATCTCAAGGATGGTGTGTTGATGCGGAAGTGGCGCCCTCCTGATATCCCTGCCAATGCAGATTGGGCAGTGGTCAGGCAAATTGTTGTTCCGAAGGTCTATAGGAATGAGATCTTAACAATGGCTCATAGTTTACCTTTAGGAGGTCATCTTGGTGTTAACAAGACTGTTGATAAGATCATGAAACACTTCTTTTGGCCTGGGCTTCGGAAAGACGTTTCCAACTTTTGCAAAACCTGTCACACTTGTCAGGTAGTTGGAAAACACCAGTTAGACCCACCTGTAGCTCCATTGCAGCCTATCCCAGCATTTGGGGAGCCATTCTCTAGGGTCATTGTTGATTGCGTTGGTCCATTACCCAAGACTAGATCTGGAAATCAGTACTTGTTGACAATCATGTGTGCATCTACCAGATTCCCCGAAGCCATACCTCTACGTAACATCAAGGCAACTGCAATCTCGAAGGCTTTGATAAAGTTCTTCACGTTGTTTGGCCTTCCCAGGGAAATTCAGTCAGACCAAGGTAGCAATTTCACTTCAGGATTGTTTCAGCAGGTTGTGTATGAACTAGGTGCAAAAGAGATTCTTTCTAGTGCCTATCATCCAGAAAGTCAGGGTGCCTTAGAGCGGTTTCATTCCACTCTCAAGACAATGATGAGGACTTATTGTTATGACCATGAGAAAGACTGGGATGAAGGGGTTCATTTGCTGTTGTTTGCAGCTAGAGAAGCAGTGCAGGAGTCTACTGGATTCAGTCCATTTGAGCTAGTGTTTGGTCATGAAGTGAGAGGACCTTTGCTATTATTGAGTGAACAATGGCAAGAGAAAGAGCCGCATATCAGTCTGTTAGACTATGTTAGCAAGTTCAAGGAAAGATTGCGTGCAGCTTGTGACCTTGCCAAAGAGAACTTGAAATCAAGTCAGGGAAAAATGAAAACTTGGTATGATCATAAGGCTAGAAGCCGTGAGTTTAAACCAGGAGACAAGGTCCTTGTGTTGTTTCCCTTGCAGTCCAATCCATTGCAGGCTAGATTTCATGGTCCATATGAAATTCTGACAAAACTCAATGATCTCAATTACATTGTGAAGACTCCAGATAGGAGAAAACCAAAACAATTGTGTCATATTAACATGCTAAAGCCTTATCATGACAGAAATGCTAGGGTTGCAGCTGTCACTTCAGATTCTCCAATTGTCGAAACGTGTGAAGATGAGGGGGAGTTTCAAGATGATGAACCAAGAATTAAAGCTGAAGTTCTTTCATGTAAATTGTCAAACACTGAAGTGTTGCAAAATCTTGATGTAAAACTCCAGCACTTAGAACCCTCACAGAGAGATCAGTTTGAAAGGTTGATCAAGAAATATGAGGATTTGTTTCCTGATGTTCCAAAGAGAGTTACTATAGCCTCTCATGATGTAGATGTTGGTGATGCCAAACCAATAAAACAGCATCCATACCAGATGAATCCTGAAAAGAGAAAGATTGCTGAGAAAGAGGTTGAGTACATGTTAAAACATGATATTATCAGACCCTCCAACTCCAATTGGAGTTCACCCTGTGTGCTAGTTCCAAAACCTGATGGAAGTACTAGATTCTGTACAGATTATCGCAAAGTCAATGCTGTAACTAGAACTGATGTGTTTCCAATACCTAGGATTGATGATTGTATTGATAGTGTAGGGCAAGCAAAGTTTCTGACCAAGATTGATTTATTGAAAGGTTATTGGTGTGTGCCTTTAACTGAGAGGGCCAAGAGCATCTCTGCTTTTGCCACACCATCTGGATTGTACCAGTATGAAGTCCTACCCTTTGGCATGAAAAATGCCCCAGCCACGTTCCAAAGGATGATACAGTCTACAATCGCCAGATTGCCACACACGGGTGCATACATCGATGACCTGATCACATGGAGTGACTCCTGGGAAGAACATCTAAAAGATGTAGAGACGTTGTTCCAGCGCCTGACCCAGGCTAACCTGACTGTTAACCTGAACAAGAGTGACTTTGGTTGTGCTACTGTCACCTATCTTGGCTACGTCATAGGCCAGGGTAAGGTGGCACCCATAAATGCTAAAGTCCAAGCCATCATGGACTTTCCAGTTCCTGACAACAAAAAAGCTTTGCGCCGCTTCCTTGGAATGATCGGGTACTACCGCAAGTTCAGCAAGAACTTTGCTGAGATTGCTCTCAGTCTAACTAACCAACTGAAGAAAGGCATAAAGTTCACCTGGGATGATGCATGCCAGAGAGCCTTCAATCACCTGAAGTCTCTGCTGTGTCACTTCCCCGTGCTCAAATCTCCTGACTTCAACAAACCGTTCTCCATCGCGGTCGATGCTAGCGACCAAGCTTGTGGATCTGTGCTCCTACAGAGAAGTGACTCTGATGACATTGAGCATCCCGTGGCATACTTCTCCAGGAAGTTCAATCGCCACCAAAGGAACTATTCCACAATAGAGAAGGAACTGTTGGCTCTGGTCCTTTCTTTACAACACTTTGAGGTTTATGTTTGTACAGGACAAAAGCCAATGATTGTGTACACTGACCACAATCCGTTAATGTTTTTGAGTAAGATGAAAAACAAGAATCGGAGATTGTTGAATTGGAGTTTGATTTTACAGGAGTTTGACTTGGAAATTAAGCATGTGAAGGGTACAGACAATGTAATTGCTGATTGCTTATCCCGTGTTTGAATGTGTATATATATATCATGTGTTTGAATATTGTATGATATGTATATGTAGACAAGTGTTCACTTAACCATTTTGTATTGAAAAGAAAAATTTTGCCTTTATGAGTCAAAATTTTTCCCTTTTGGAATGGAGGTGTAATGTGAATATAGGCCACTAGATGGCAGTATTTACCTTTTTTTTGTTAAGCTCAGACTGGAGTCATGTTTAGACATGTCCTGAACATGTCTGGGGCAAGTCTCAGAAAATTAAAAAAAAGAGGTCTAAATGTGGGTGGGGTCTGCAAAAGAGTATATAAGGAAAAGAATTGAGACAGTAAAGTAGTAGGAGAAATTGCAAGAAGATGACCAGACCTGCCATTCTGTTCAAGACCTGTGACGTTTCTTTTGTGGATTTCTTTGCCTGTGTTTGAGCATTTTCTTCATCCAGGACATCACCAAGCCACCCCACTAAAAAGGGACTGTAATTATTTCTGTTTTTTCTTATTTATCAATCTTGGTCTTTAGTTGTAGGTTGTTATTAGTCTTTGTCTTTGTTAAAAATTAAATGTGTTTTAGTTGTTAAAACTGTGTTTGTCATCCCTTGCTGTTGCTGTTGTGTTATAAATGTAATAACAAATTGGGGCCATAACAGTGGTGTCACATTCCAGATCAGGGAATGAAATGCAGAGGCAGAGTATAATCCAATAGTCAGGTTTATTGACAGCAGTACAGTAATATTTGGGGGCGGAACCCAAGAAAAAGTGGTGAGGATGGAACTTCAGAGGAAGAGAGCACTTTTCAGTACCGATGTCATAGGTTAAACTGGGCTGCCGATTGCCGGTCAATGGCTTTCAGGATACAACTGTGAATAAAATGAAAATGCAATGACTTTCAGATCACATGAGACAATGTTATTTACAATAGAACATAGATAACATTTCAAGTGTTGAAACTGAGATATTTTACATTTTCATCCACAAAATGAGCTTATATCGAATTTTCTGGCTGCAACAGGTCTCAAAAAAGTTGGGACACAGGCAAAAAATGGCTGAAAAAGCAATTAATACATTAAAGAATCAGCTGAAATAACATTTAGCAAGAATTTCAGTTAATTGGCACCAGGTGTGCAAGATGATTGGCTATAAAAGGGATGTCTTGGAGAGGCCGAGTCTCTCAGAAGTAAAGATGGCCAGAGGGTCTCCAACCAGTGAAGGCTTGCGTAAAAAAAAGTGGAATACTTTAAAAACAATCTTCGTCAAGATCAAATTGCAAAGGCTTTGAAGGTCTCATCATCGACAGTGCATAACATCATCAGAAGATTCAGATATACTGGAAAAATCTCTGTGCGTAAGGGACAAGGCCGAAAACCTTTACTGGATGCCCGTGATCTTCGGGCCCACTGCTTCACTCACCGGCATGATTCTGTCATTTACATTACTAAATGGGCCCAGGAATACTTCAACAAACTACTGTCTGTAAACACAGTCTGCCGTGCCATCCACAGATGCCACCTAAAACTCAGTCATACAAAACAGAAGCCATTGTTGAGCATGATTCAGAAGCGCTGCCATGCTCTGTGGGCCAATGCTCATTTATAATGGACTTTAGCAAAATGGCAAAGTGTCCTGTGGTCATACAAGTCCAAATTTGACATTCTTGTTGGAAATCATGGGCGTTGTGTCCTCTGGGCTAAAGAGGAGAAAGACCACCCCTCCTTTTATCGGCATTCAGTTCAAAAGCCAGCATCTCTGATGGTATGGGGATGCGTTAGTGCATATGGTGTGGGACACTTGCATGTTTTAAGAATTACCATGAATGCTGAAAGGTATATAAAGCTTTTAGAGCAACATATGCTCCCCTCCAGATGACATCTATTCCACGGAAGACCTTGTGTATTTCAGCAGGACAATGCAAAATCACATACTGCAGCAGTATTACAACAGCATGGCTTTGTAGTAGAAGAGTCAGTGTGCTGAACTGGCCAGCCTGCAGTCCTGCTCTTTCACCAATTGAGAACATTTGGTGCATAATTAAACAAAAAGTCCTTCAAAGGAGACCCAAAGCTCTCCATCAGCTGGAAGCCTGTATTAAACAAGGTTTGGATCAAATTCCAATGGCTAAACACAAGAAACTTGTCTCCTCAATGTCCAGACACCTCCACTCTGTGTTAAAAAGAAGAGGGGATGCTACACCATGGTAATTAGGCCCCATTCCCAACTTTTTTGAGACCTGTAGCAGCCGTCAAATTTGAAATGAGCTCAAAACAACAGCATGAACACCAGCAATCCCATTTTCTTTCCATTTAATCCAGTGAATTCTTTTTTTTTTACCATTATATTACGGTTATTTTATAATAGTTGAATTCCTGAAGAAACTGAATTAATACCCAAAACCTATATTTAGACTGCTTTCAATGTACAATTAATCATTAACCTGGAATAGGTACTAATATCACTCATACATGGTTCTACATATAATACAATTTCTTTAATGAAAATTATGAAAGGGGGCGTTGCTGAAGGATGGGGGAGCGAGGTAAACCATCAACAGCGAAGAATGATATGGATCCATATGTGCACTTTTATAGGCCATTCGCAATTCAATCGGTAAAATGTCTAATTTTGTCATGTAATTTGAAAATGTATTTGGCAATTGACAATTTAATGTACAAAGTGGCAATGAAATCTTCAATACAGTTTTGATAATCTCAATGACAATTAGGAATTAATATTGAACGCCAGCGTCCATAAATTCCAAAATTTAATTCCTGAACAATTCTGTAATTGAATTTCCAAGGTCTATCTTCAAAGCGCCACCGTGTGTTGCATGGCATTTTGCCAAATGCTTCATCTGCACCAAAATTGAACTGAGCATGCAAACTGTCAGTTCTCTCATCAAGGCAGGTCTTCTTTCACAACGTCACTTCTGTGACTGCCTGGTATTAGCTATTCCCCCCGTGGACACGCCCCTCTCAATAACTTAACTTGTATAGTTTGAAGGCATTTCTACTAGTTATTTTTAGAGATTTCAGGAACACCTTCAAGTAGTTTGTTAAGGCAACTAAATTTGGGGGAACTTTGAAGAATCTACTTTTGTGTGCGTAAAACTACCCCATGATTAAAATATTATTCATATAAATTCTGATTCTTTGTCACTAGAAAAAATAGCAAATTTAACATCATGATATTCCAAAACAGGTATATATTGTCTACAAACCCAATCATATATTCCGTTCCAAAAAATTTTGACTTCATTACAAGAGTAGAAAAGGTGTTCCTGAGATTCAATTTCATCTTTACAAAATGTACGTTATCATCCAAATTAAATCTGAGTCTCAAAAATTCTTCACAGGGATAAATACCATTATGAAATGTACTTCCTTCATCTTGAGAAATAAGGGAAATACAAGATAACTGGTTCTAATTTTGACAGTTTCTGTTATGGAAAACTTTGGAGATAACACTTTATCTAATAGGCCTATTAACAGTTTCCCGTTTCCCCTGAAGCCATGTCATCTGCCCCTTTTGCCAGTGAGAGTGGGACAAATAAGCCCTCACAGTATGTTACAGTTACAATTACAGTTAACACTGAACTAACTACTTTGCAAACAAACGTTGATCAAAATCCACAGTTGCTTTGAGTCCCAAGTGGATTTGACGACTAAGGCACCAGCGTCAGGAGAGATTTATTTCCGCGTACCGGAGCAGTAGCATAATCCCCCGTTGCTTAAAATCCCTAATGTCGTTGCGATGGCAGCTGGACAGTCGTATACACACGGCTAGCCTCTCCGCTGGGCTAGCCCCTCCACTCGTTCCCGGCGCCGTCTGTGCTCGCTCCGTGGAGGTGAGACTCCGGTTGGTGACGGCTCGGTGAGGGCCCGACATTCCAGCGCTTCACTCGGACGACGGTAGTCTATTTTCTTCTTCTTGTAGATTTAATTGGCCTTAATTTTCAATTAAAGGTGCATTACCGCCACCTACCGGACTGGAATATGGAGCAGTAGAATGGCTGACAAAAAAAAAAAAGAAATCCTCTCCATTAAGTCCGTTTCCCTCAGGTACTTAAATGTTTATAACTACTTCTCATCTCGACTCAACACCCAATCAATCCTACTCAATTAATGGCAACTAAACAAAATTATTCAGGGGATATCTGATTCCCACTTCCCCCAAACCCCTTTTCTAACATTTCCTTGATATCTTCTCCCTTTACATGAGTGATCCCCAGAAACTCCCGGGCTGCATGCAGAACCAATTTAATTCTATCAGTCTTCGACTCCATCTCGCTCGCACAATTGATCACCATTGCCACAAAAGCAAAAAACCTTTTATCCACACTGACACATTCAGGATCACGTCTTTGTTCTTTTGGTTCTGCGACTCCCTTTTCTTCCCTCACTCTCTTAACCGCCTCTGTATATGAGATTTTACTTTTTACATGCGTCCTTTCAATTTCCCCCTCAACTTTCCTCCGCTCGCACTGTTTTGCACCCACTTCATGGTTTCCCTGGCAGTGAAAACATAAAGCTCTTTCCTTCGGTAATTCGCACTCTTCATCATTACACCATTCCTTCCCGCACCGTCTACATATATCCCACGTCTACACACCGCCGCAACATGACCATAGTCTTGGCACCAGAAGCAGCTTTCACCGAATGAGTAACTCCACTGTTATGGCCCCAATTTGTTATTATAATTTACAACACAACAGCTACAGCAACAGCAAGGGATGACAGAAACAGTTTTAAAAACTTGAACGCATTTAATCAACAGACAAAGACTAATACTAACCAACAACTAATAACCAAGATTGATTTACAAGAAAAACAGAAATATTTACAGTCCCTTTTTGTTGGGGTGGCTTGGTGATGTCCTGGGTAAGGAAAAAAAATGCTCTAATACAGGCAAAAATCCACAAAAGAAACTTCACAGGTCTTGAACAGAAATGACAAGTCTGGTCACATGTATCCTTCTCCTTGCAATTTCTCCTACCACTGTCTCAATTCTACTCATTATATACTCTTTCGCAGACCCCACCCACATTTAGACCTCTTTTTTCTATTTTCTGGGACTTTCCCCAGACATGCCCAGGACATGTCTATACCTAGCTCCAGTCTGGGCCTAATAAAAGAAAGGTGAATACTGCCATCTAGTGGCCTCTATTCACATCACACCACTAATTACTCCCTTCACGTTGGGCTGGTTACGTATATTAAAACATGTTACTTCAGATAAATCGAAATCCTTTATTCTCAAACCTTTGTCTCTTTGACGCTTTGTTTTACATTCTATTATTATAAGTCCACCCCTACAAACCCTCACTGATTTTACTTCCCCTACTTCTCATTTAATAAACTGGCCTATCACTAAATACATGATTTGTTCTGTAATAATGTCTAACTAATTTCATTCCAACTAAATATACGTCATCCCCTCCTTTTTCCATATCTTTTTTCCTTTTCTTTTTCCCGCCTTCCTCCCCTTCCCACTCCATTTTTCCGTCACCAGAACCTCCAACCAAACACCCTCAAGGTTAGCTCGCATCCTACTCCCTGATAAGTACCTTTTTTCTCCGGTAGACCTTGAACAGGACAGTTCATTTTCTTTGCTAGTAATGATGTGTTTTTATCCCCGGTTTTGCTGCGTCTGGCACTCAACCCGCCCTGATGAATTAGGTTGTGGTTCTGCTCAGTCAGTCCGACTTAGAGGGGCGTGTCAATGAGGGGAATAGCCAATACCAGGCAGTCACAGAAGTGACGTTCTTAAAGAAGACCCGCCTTGATGAGAGAACTGACAGTTTGCTTGCTCAGTTCAATTTTGGTGCAGATGAAGCGTGTGGCAAAATGCCATGCAACACACGGGGGCACTGCTGTACTTTAAAACCTTAAACACACAAAGGGATGTGAGGATTTCATTGTCACTTTGCAAATTGAATTGGCAATTTCCAAGTGCATTTTCAAATTGCATGATGAAATTAAATATTGAATTGCCATTTTGCCAAATGAATTGCCATTTGAATAAAGGCGCAAGAATGCCATGGCAATATGACATTTGATTAATTCAATTTTAATTCCTGATTGTCATTGAAATGATCAAAACTGTATTGAAGACTGCATTGCCACTTTGTACATTAAATTGTCAATTGCCAAATACATTTTCAAATTACATGACAAAATTAAACATTGAATTCCGATTTCACCAATGGCAGCCAGCAGAGTGCCAAGGCCAAAATATACCCCCGCAGGCCAGATTATACCGCCTGACTCTAATTTAATAGTCGAGATCAGGAGTTCCCAAACTCGGTCCTGGGGCCTCCCTGTGTCTGCTCGTTTTTGTCCCAAGCATAATTGCCATCATAGGACTTTAACAAGCTGTCAATTTGTCCAAATTGGTTGCATTTTGTGTTTAAATATGTTATTTGCTGTTTAAAGCCAAATTTTAATAGAAATATCCATTTGTGCCATGAAGAACGAAAGACCAAACAAAAAACCCTTGCATATAAAGGTTTTATTTTTCTGTGTGGCAAGCAATTTCAGGTAATAACATTTTTAAACAGATCAAATCAGGTACTGAAAAATCAGTAACCTCCAAATTAGGTTGCTGAAGACAGGTGATAAGAATTCTTTCAAAGTAATTTGCTTGAACTCAATCATAAAAAAAACATAACATAAAACAGGGTTGACTCAGTTGTTTGCTTGTTTAGTAAATTGTTAGTTTTTGCAACCTTATGCCCATGGTTTCACCCATTAGGAACCCATAGATTTTTTTCCTTTGACTGGGTACATTTTCCCCTCTTTTTAAGCAGTTGTTTCTCACATATTGCAATGTGGATGCAGAATTTATTCCTCACTGTTTGTATGCATATCTGTCAAAATACTGTTTGTCAAGAGAGGATAAATTACTGCTCTGAACAAAAATGCACCTAATTAAGACAAAGTAACAGCTTGCTAAAATCCTATGATTGCAAACCAGGGTGAAGCAAAAACCAGCATACACAGTGAGGCCCCTGGGCCGAGTTTGGGAACTCCTGGTCTAGATTATGTTCGAGTGCAAGTTATTTTGTAAACTTTCACTATAACTTAATGTCAGTTGATGGTAGTCAACAGATCATATATTTTAAATGGCTAGACTTGATGCTATGTTGAAGTATACTCAGCAACAAAAGTTTCTGTGACACCAATATTGTTTATTATTTTTCATAACGCAATTATGAAATTGTCATTCATGGTGATATCAGACTGAAACAGTACACGTAAACACAACATTGAAATGGAAATCATGAAAATGCGAGAAAATGACTTTGCACGTGAAAATGTGCGTAAATCATGCTTGTGGATGGCAATAAAAGAGGAGAATTTTTGGAATGTTCACATTGTGCCTGATGAACGACGGAAGCATCACTTATCGAAAACACAGCCATTTCGGATCAGGAACTCTACCCTCTAAATGCCAAGACTGTCTGAAAATGATCGGTGGAGGGCCATTGGGATGATTGAATCCGAAACCTTGCAGAGGGAAGTTGCTCATCGCCTGAATGTCCACCGAAACACCATTTGGAACTTATGGCAGCGTCATCAGCAGACAAGACATGTCAGAGACCGCCCTCGCAGCGGCCGTCCACGAGTAACCACTCCCAGACAGGACAACTGGATTCGAACAACCCATCTCCGAAATCGATTCCAACCTGCAACCATAACTGCAAGAACGATACCTGGTTTGAGGCGACTGTCTGCACAGACAATCCGTCGCTGTTTCCGTCATTTTGGCATTGTCCCACGTCGGCCAGCAAGACGTCCAATACTCACAGTACAACACCGACGACTGCGTCTACAGTGGGCACAACAACATCGACGGTGGATCCAACGTCAGTGGGATCTTGTACTCTTCACTGATGAATCAAGATTCATGCTTAACCGATGTGATGGTCGTTTACGTGTATACCGTCGACGTGGAGAACGTTATGCCAACAACTGTGTTCAGGAATTTGATCGTTTTGGAGGTGGTAGTGTCATGATTTGGGGAGGGATCATGGCTAGAAACAGAACAGATTTGCTTGTTATTGATGGAAATCTGACAGGTCAAAGATATCGCGATGAAGTGCTACGGCCATTGGTGGTACCGTTTTTGATGCAACATGGTCCCGGAATAACGCTGCAACATGATAACGCCAGACCACACGTTGCAAGGATTGTACAGCAGTATCTGATGCAACAACATGTCAATGTCCTGCCATGGCCAGCCAGATCCCCAGACATGTCCCCAATCGAGCATCTTTGGGACGAGATGGATCGACGTTTGCGGCGGTTGGATAACCCGCCAGCTACACTCCAGGAATTGCGACAACATCTACGTCAGATTTGGAATGACATCCCACAGCAATTTCTGGCACATCTGATTCGGTCCATGCGCCGGAGATGCGTTGCTTGCATCATGGCACGAGGAAGTCACACCCGGTATTGAAGTGTGAAGGTCACAATTGGTTAGACGTCAGACAAGTGCTTCATGACGCATGAAAATGACATTTTTTTTGCTATGGTATTCCTAAGACTGTTGTCGAGGAGTTTACATGTAGTGGTACATTTTCAAGTAGACAAAAAGACTTGGTAAGTTGCAGGTGATACACTGTGTAACACTCACTTTCTGGTTGCTGAAGTTTCTCCCTGCTGAGGAAGGATTTGGGCACCAAGTTTATAGGATTAATCGTGGTAGCAATCCAGTGTCCAATGTATTGTGTAGCTATCCTGATTATGTACAAAGAGGAAAACAATGTTTGTTTAAGATAAACGTGGGTCAGCATAGTTTTTTAGCACATCATCTTCTGGGCTAGACGTTTTATACTCCTTTATATTGTACTCCACACATTCAGGCCGAGGGTTTTAATGGACCTGCCTGTTTCTTACCCAAGATGTGTTCTAGGCTTGTTGAATTCATATACCTAGGGCATATTCTAAGATAGAAGGGTATGAAACAATTGCCTATGCCAGATTATACCCCTACTCACGTGTACAAAATAATCAATACTACAACATATCTCAATTTTTATTTATGTCACAAATGTTAAAACATCTACATTTCTTAAGGAGAAATATTAAATGTCTTTAGCTACCACAAACTGACTGATATAAGTAGACAAAAGGGTACCTTACAGTGATGCATGAAATTACAATATTTGATATTAAGGCTGTCTGGGTAGCAATAAGATATACTGTTGGTAAGCTGATTATTATTGGCATGATCTCACCGCCATTATGACTTGTGAATTAAAAAGCCTTAAATAAGGTGACATAAATGGCCACATTTGCCTTCTAAGTGCAGTCATTGTTAAATGGAATGTACGCATGAAGTATGCAAAGATCCAGCGAATACTAAAGTGATGATGTCACGCTGGTGTCGGAAGTAAAATTTCCCATTCATTTTACCCAGACTGTTTTTTCTGTTCACTATTGAATCACTTCACATTGTTTTCAAGCCTCCATCTTTTTGGAGATTTTGCATTGTATTTCCGACTAAAAAGAAATATCATTTTTCTTGACCGGAATCAGCTATATTTCAAATCATTTTAATTTTTCTCCATTATGCTAATCCTCTTTGTAGTCTAAAAACTGCACGTCCCATGATCGTCCTGACTCCCGGGCTGATGGAGTTCAGTACAGGTTTTATACAGTCAGAAGTCTCACGTTTTGAACTTTCCAGCACCTCGTTATAGCCATTTGTTTGATTAATTAGTAGCCACTCTATATTTGTCCCCCGTCGCCCCGGCGGGACAGGGGACATAGAAATGCTGTTCGTCCGTCCGTCCGTGCGTCCGTCCGGGAACAGTGTACTCGCAATAACTTTTGACAGCTTTGATGGAGGATCACCAAATTCTCACCACATATGCCTCTCGTGAAGGCCTTGCTCAAGTTCAATGATGAGTGACCTTGACCTAGTTTTCAAGGTCACTGAGCAAAAAGATGTGAGGAACTCTGTACTCGCAATAACTTTTGACAGCTTTGATGGAGGCTCACCAAATTCATATGACATTCTTATTGATTTGTTCGGTAGATCTCAGCCATGGGCACAAAACTATGCCTTGGCGATTCGTCCATCATCCACAAGTCATGAAAATTGTAGTCTCTCTTGTAATGTGAATATAGGCCACTAGATGGCAGTATTTACCTTTTTTTTTGTTAAGCTCAGACTGGAGTCATGTTTAGACATGTCCTGGACATGTCTGGGGCAAGTCTCAGAAAATTAAAAAAAAGAGGTCTAAATGTGGGTGGGGTCTGCAAAAGAGTATATAACGAAAGAATTGAGACAGTAAAGTAGTAGGAGAAATTGCAAGAAGATGACCAGACGTGCCATTCTGTTCAAGACCTGTGACGTTTCTTTTGTGGATTTCTTTGCCTGTGTTTGAGCATTTTCATCATCCAGGACATCACCAAGCCACCCCCACGAAAAGGGATTGTAAATATTTATGTTTTGTACATAATTCAATCTTGGTCTTTAGGTTAGTTAGTTGTTATGGTGTTTGTTAATTAAATGTGTTGAGGATTTTAAAACAGTGTCTGTCATCCCTTGCTGTAGCTGTTGTGTTATAAATGTAATAACAAATTGGGGCCATAACACTCTCATGAACCATGGTTATATTTAGCTCATATCACAATGATCCATCCCTCATCCATCTCTCCGTTCAACCAATGACCAATGAGCTACAGTGTCGTTGTACTTCACATTATTAGTCGTACAGTGCACCACATTATTTTCAGCCATCAAAACAGTTTTTGCCACGTTTCTGGTGTGGGACACTAGGCCTTCAGGCCATTTTCTTCTTGGTTACGCTCCCCTTGCTAGATATTAAGTTTTACAATTAGCGCCAATTTACATTAATAGCCAGGCATCTTTGGCCAACGTTTGTTTGCTTAAAAACTCACTAGTCAGCGAACGAGCTTATCAGCCTTGTCAAAGCATAACTGACAGTGATTAACTTATCCAGCGAGCTAGTTTACCGACTTCGGAAGTTGTCTAACTTATTTGGCGCATTTAGTTGAATGCCAGCTTCTAAAATGCTCGCAGCTCAACGCAAGCTAAGTAGCCAAATAATGGCTCTTAACTGCTTTTATTCACTTAGCTAGCTCGCTAGCTAGCTATTTCTTTAGCTAAGCAAGTGATAATTAATTGGATTATAATACTAGCTGGCTTCCTAAATAACAGGAAGTAACGGTACCATTCACTGTTTCTATCGGTTTAGCTATATGCACAAGATGTAAGAAACTCATTAGCTGGCTAGCTTGGTGGTTCGCTCGCATTGCTTTATGGTAGCTAGCTAAATGGCGATATAACTACTCATTGCGATCCTTTCATTTCTAGGTATGTAGCTAGCTAATAGTAGCCCGCTATGTGAGAATGGGTGCACGGACATACGGCAATGTAGGACACTGATGGGCTACCGTAGTGGCACGTTATGAACGTTGGCTGAGACTGAGGTACTTCATTGGCTTGGAACGAATCACGGGGTACTCGCCCACTTGTGCATCGGATATGTAGTTCGGAGAAGTGGACTACAAACTGGACTCCAAGTGCAAAAGCATGTAATTTTTAGCAATAAACAACGAATTTGATGTGATCGTTTGAAACTGTATACCCTTTTGGCTAATCTCGGAGCGAGGCGGCTCTTAGAATTTATACGAGTTCCAGCAGTGTCAGAAAGTGTCTAAACCCCATCATAAATTCCCATAAGGATTTTACTTTTCCGACACCAGAAGCTAAGTAGCGGTGACGTCAACATTTTAGTACTCTATTCAGTTCTGGGGAAAGACTATTATGATGGCATGTACGCCTCATAGGGCTGCGTTCTATGTCGTCATACCGAATGTCAGTTTAATATTAAAGCTATTTTTGCCTCGAATAAGCAGAATTTCATTCGACCGAGAAGCGAGAGGACAAGTGAGGTAAAACTGAACTGTTGCATTACCGCACGTCTCCAGCACACCTTAACACGTCAATCTAATCAACCCTCTCTTTACTGTAAGGGTTCAAAAACTCAAATCGCATCAACCCATCCATGGAATCCTGAGACTTTGCGATCATATGAACAGTAAAGCATGTAGCAATAATGTTTATACTTTGGGCAAACACACAGTGGCAATTATCAGTTTTTGCGTATTGTTTGGAAGAAAATGATCACTTGAGACCAGCATACAATAGGATATTTCAGTGTTTACGGGCTGGCAGAATTAGATTCAATTTCTTTGCTTGTGCACCGTACCAGATCCAGCCTCAAGTAATATTTTAAGGAAGTGGCATCTCCGATCTTGACGAATATAACGTTAAATATCTTAATGCTGGCCTGATTTTGTTTGAAATTATCCATTTGCTTTGACTTAACGCAGGAAATCGCAGCTATGGGGCAGACACTGTGCAGAAGAAAATCTGCGAAGAGAAAATGCTATAACGTAAGTTAATGAAAGTCGGAAGAAAGAAAAAGAAAGAATGAAAGAAAGACAGCGTATTTATGCCATAATTATTTATATGCCATAAAAATTTTTCTTAAAATGTGACATTATTCAACAGGCAATATTTTACACCTGTCTAGCAAAAATGTTATCCAGCCATGGCCATGAAATGTCGTGTGGATTCTTTGTTCGCCTGACTTAAAATCAGTTGCGACAATGATACCCAGCCATCAACGACAGTGCTCCTGTTTTCTTTGACTTTGTGGCGCCTGGTGTAAATTCAAATTTATGAATGCATACCTGATATGGTCGAATAATTTCATGATCATAGGCCTACAATCCTTACAGCAATCGTAATGTAAATTATAATGTGCCGCACTAGGGAGACCAGGGATACCTCGTCATGATTTTGTATTTGGCTCCATAACTCTTTGTTGTTTAAACTTAAAGAAATACCTTTATGGTATATGTGTAGTGCAGAATGTCGTCCACAAAACTTGTATTGATACAATGTCAATATAAAATAGATTTATGTGACAATATTCAATTTTCGATGTATCACAAACATGCCGAAGTAACCCCATACCCGGGGTTACCCTTTGTCAGATGGCTGGGGTAAAATCTTCATAGTTGGCAATCAGCTGAAGCTGAAAAAGACAGTTCAATATTCTCATAACAGAAATGGTGAGAACTGTTTTATTTTTACAACGAACCAACACAAGCTATGATTTATGCATAATCACCACCAGAGTTCCAGTTGTGACATATGTAGGCATGCTTTCAGTTGGTTTTATCTGGTAAAATAAAGGATTGATTCATATTGTAAATAACATATTGGCTCATGTGATTTTAAAGTAATTGCATTTTGATTTTATTCACAATTTACGCTTTGTCCCCTGTATTTTGGAATTGGAGTTGTACATCATAATGTGCCTCATTATTCATGCAAAATGAGCGACCTGTTTTCACGTTTGAAATGGTAATTTTTCTTTCCCTCTATAACCAGAAAATTGCAGAGTTTGAGGTGAAAGTGGAGACCATGTTTAGTGTACTTGTTCAGGAGAAAGTGGCGGTAAGTTTGACTGTCAGTAGAAATTTAATTCTTGAGCTATTCGACTGATGTTACATTTTATTTTCCATGTGTGTCCATCAGTTTCTCAAATCCTGAACAGGCTAATTAAACAGAATAATGATCACACAAAATAGCACAGCTATAAATAGCTAATTTTAAATGTGCACGAAATAGCACGATAGCACATCGCAGAATTATCAGTAATTCTTGAAATCATTCCAATGTAGGTTAGAATAGAAATCCAACACATTGGCCACCATTAGAATCTGTGAACTCATCCGAAACGGGAGATATTTTACTCTGTAATATTTTCATTTTTTTCTGCTGTATGTGAGGGACTGTTGGGCCTTAGCTGAGGTATGTGCTCTCTGTGTGCTCTTGTTCTCTCTTAAATGTTCCTGTTTTCCATCTAAATGCAGGAAAATGCGAAATTTGAGCAAAAACTATCAGCAATGTCCGAGAAAATTGATTTACTGGCTCTGGAGGAAATGAAGGTATGTTATCAGTCTGTGGAAACTTTATTCTGAAAATGTAGATGAGCACGTAGCTATATTTTCTGTGAATTCATGTTTCAGTACCTCAATTTAATGAAATAACTATCTGACATACGTAATGGCACAAAGACACAGAATCTGTGGCCTGTATGAAACCCATAAATTGCTTCATATAACGGAAAAACAGTATTAGCTTTTCTCTAAATTATCCAAATGCAACTTCACAAAAGCAAAAATCTGAGAAACTGGCTTCTAATAAATTTGTGAAGTCATGCAAAATGAGTGTTTTTTTGTTTTGTTTTTTACCTCTTGCAAAGCAGTCACGTTTTTCCTTCAGTTTGTGGGTATGTTTATGACTCTGGTAACAATATTTTGGAAAAAGTTATGGACAGATTTTTATGATTTTTTTTGCCTGTGGTGTTTCTTGGCAGAACTTCGAAGTTTTTTCATTCTGGGTGCAGTCTGGATCAAATTCTGATCCCAGAAATTTGTAAGCTACGCTGTAAGCCTCATTGCGGATGGTGCTCTCAACATGTAGCAAAAGAATCCCATTGTCTGGTCAATAAGCTCTGTTTGAGTGGCTTTCCTGTTTATTACCAAAAAAAAAAATTTAATTTCTTATGAAATCAGATACGTCACCCGTGTGGGTTAAATTCAATCAAGCACTGTGGTATTATTGAAAGGTTTGCCATGCGGTGCGTTATCAGAGTGGATTTCTCACGGCTACAGTAAGAACTGTGCCTCCCCCGCCGTGCAGACCTTGTCTAAATGGATTGAATCACCTGTGGATTTATCTAAAACCATGTGACATGTCTGACCCCGTCCAATACTCCCCCAAGTTACCAAAAGTAAAGAATGGAAAATAAACCTAACTAAAAGGGGAATATAAATGGCTCCAAAAAGAAATCTTTCAGAGGATTCTTCATCATTGAGGGATAGGGCCATTTTAGGCATTTTTTTTAATCTCCACGCTTCTGAAAAAGCAAGATCTTGTAATACATTTCAGCGTCTGTCTGTCCGTCTGGCCGTCCGACCCAGTAACTCCTCTTAGGCCGTTTGACCAGTCAACCTGAAACTTTGGTGCGTAAGATAGTGACCCAGAGGGGTGCACAACGGGTTTAGAATTTAAATTCATTTCCTCTTCTGGCCACTAGGGGGCTTTTTGTGAAGTTTGAAAAATGGCTATGAGTTCCTTAAGTACTGAGCTAGGATGCTCACATTTTTATGGGAGGTACATGGGATGTCCCTTCATCACATATCACACGGGTTTTTGATATGACCTCATTTTGACCGTTTTCTTGGTCAAATAATGTCACGTGTGCCAATCGTTGAGAAGGATGGCACGTTTTGTCATTACTCAACGTAATGACATGTCTGTAGCTTGCATGCCAAAATTGCAGTCCTGTGATTAATATTTTGGCCACTAGGGGGCTTTTTGTGAAAAAAAGGAAAATGGCCATGTCTACCTTATGCACTGAGCTAGGATGCTCAGATTTTTATGGGAGGTGCATGGGATGTCCCGAAATCACATAACAGACGGGTTTTTTATTTGTTCTAATTTTGACCGGTTTTTATGTCAATGGCATCAGGCATACCAATCGCTGTACCGTCCATCCTTTCCTTTCATAATACTCACATTTCAAAATGAAGAGTAATTTATGCCCTCAACAGACACTCAAAAAGCACTCTATCCAACTAACTAACTATATCACATTGCTGTATCTCTGATCAGTATCAGTGCTTTGGCACAGCAACAAGCAGATTCTCATTATATTCCCGAACAGTGTTTTGGGGATATTATGTTTTTGGTCCGACCGCCATCACTGTTGCCACCTGGCCGCCCTAAGTGTTAACGCGATAACTTCAGTAATATTTCAATTAGAAATTTCATGTTTTACAGATAAGTAAGTATCATAAAGAGGAAGAACTGATTCGATTTTGGACAATTTACAATTTCTAGATCGGCCACCAGGGGCCAAAAACTGAAAAATCACTATTTTTATCATATCTCTGGAAATTTGTCCGATTGACCTCAAATCAAGTGCAAATGAAAGGACATGATTTGAGGATGTGTCTCATGATGATATTATACCTGTTTGGTTGAAATTTTTGACACAAGGTGGAGCTTTGTCACATAAAATTCACCATTTTTGCCATATCTTTGGAACCATTTGTCCAATTGACATGAAACTATGTACAACTGCTAGGTCATGACCTCACAACGTGTCACATGATGTCATCATACCTGTATGGTTCAATATTTTGCCACCAAGTGGCGCTTTGTGATGGAAAATTACCATTTTGGCCATATCTTCAGAACCATTTGTCCGATTGGCCTGAAATTAAGTTCAAATGAAAGGTCATGACCTGAGGGGCTTTATATTGTACACGCCGTCGACATACGTCTAGTTTCTAATTTGAGAAATAAACAGTTCTAAGATACAAAAATTCTGGCGAACCCTCCTAAATGAGGGCTACCAACGCTATTCGTATATATACAGACTTGTGCAGACTGTTTAGCCTTGGCTGAGGTATGCTCTGTCTGTGTGCTTTCTTGTTCTCTCTTAAATGTTTCTTTTTTCCATTTAAATGTAGGAAAAAACAGAATTTCTGGACAAACTAGCTGCCATGTCTGACAAAGTGGATTTATTCTTGGAGAAAATGGAGGTGAGTTTGCGACCTGAAGAGGCTTAATTTTTAAAATGTAGATAAACTGCTATATTTCCCAGGAGTCTATGGTTCAGAAGCTCACGTCCAAAACAAGCTATTCTTGCATACTTATTAAAAACAGTGTTATTAAATGAAAATCTGGGCCCAGTGCTGATCTGTGGTCTGAAAGGTCAATCACTATTCTCGTGAATTATTCCACAGACCCTCAAAAGTAACCTGAGCACTGATAATCATTTTCACTCATCAATACAAATATGAGAATTATCCCTTGCACTTCAAAATGTGTAATTCTGAATACAGGAAAAAATCGCAGCCAAGTCAGCCGAGCCCACAGATATTGCATCAATAGCACCAGGATCCTGCGACTGCAGCATGCTGTCAGTCAGCTCAGAGCAGAGGAGCCTGCAGCCCCAGCTCGAGATGGCCCCGAGACAGGAAGGAGCTGAAGAGCAGCCTTCCAGTCTGCCCCTGGAGGACAGGGGGGACAGTACGCTTTCTGTCAATTCTCACTCCCTGCTCCCAGTCTCTTTTGACATCATTTTTGAGCCGCCAAAGACTACCAAGCCCCGGAGGCTTCATCTCCAAAGTAGAGCGAACCTAAATGAGGAAGGCCAGGACATTGGCAATGAAGGTCAGGATTGGGTACAGAAGGAGCGTACAGCCGCACCGGACAGCAGCACGGGATCACAACCTCAAGACGAGATGAGGCTGCTCCCCTGCCCCCTTCCTGCCTCTGCAGTGAAGGCTGTGTCCCACACAGTGAAGACAAGGGCGTGCCAATCAGAGACAGGAGCTGAGAAGAAGAAGAAGAAGACGATAATGAATCGCACGTGGACAAAACGCACTCTTAAAGAGCAAGAGAAATTAGGTGAGTCTGTCCTAGCTTGAATGCATTCCATACTTCTGTTTCAAGTAAAGTGTATAAGCAGATAGATCTCAGCGCCGTTATTTTAATAGCCCATCACTAATTAGCAGATACATCATGTCGCCGTTAATTAAACGGCCATTCAGCTATAAGCAGATAAATCTCATCACTTTTAAGTAAATGGCCAGGCAGCGGCCAGTAGATAGATCTCGTCACTTTAGTTCAAAGTCGAATGACCTGTCAGCACATAGAGCTCATCACTGCTAGAAAAATAGCCAGTCAGGAAAGTATTTGCTTTAGGAACTGCTCAACATGAGAGATAAGCTGAAAAATGAATGTGCCATAAGTAGAATACAATCTGCAATTAATTAATTGACATTAAGTATTTATGTGCCAAATAGCATAGAGGGATTTGTTTAATGCTACAGTCTTGTGCTGTGGGAAATATTATATTTCAAAGTACTCATACAAAAGGCCCATCAAAACTGAAATGATTAATAACCAATTTACGAGTGGGAACATCTGAGGGACACGAGGAGGCAGCACAAAGTAATGTAATGTGTATGTTCCGTCTTATTTCATGTTACCCGCTGCTTAGATGACCTTCCAGAGGTGCCCTCATTGGACGCCAATCTGCAATATTCACTGGAGGACAGCTTTGTGTATCTGAACTCTGATGAAGGGTAAGGAGACTCTTAATGCTAACCACTCATAGCAAGAACCAATGAACCAAATGAATGTTGCAGTTTGCAGACATCTCACTTCCTTAATGGCAGTGAGCAGGACTTTAAGATGTTGCAATGCTTATTATGAGCTCCACTGTCAAATTTCCAAGACGTCAAACTCCCAGACAGAAACACAATATACAACGATTTAGTGCAAATACTGCATATATAAATTGTTTGGAAAATGCAGTTTTACAGTCAGCAGTGATTTGGAGTGATTATTTTTGTGCTTCCAGGTATTTCAATCCTAGGGTCTCATTTATAGTTAGAAAATTGTATACATTTCATACAGAATTATTGCAAACTCACAAAGAAAAAGGTAAAATTTATCCTATTTTGTAAAACCATAATCTACATTGCATGAAATTAATTATGTAGTCAGGATCAAGTTGAGTTTTTTCCGTATGTGCACAGTCCTATTCATTAACCGTGTTTTTTAATGTCAGGTTTGTTTAAATAAATTTGAAATCTGTAAGGTAAGAGCGATGTGCAATGTCTCTGTGCTCATGCATTGATTGTAAAATCCACCATAGGAGCCTAGGGGCCATGATGTGGGTTGATTTCGACTGGTTGCGTTTTGGGCAGATTCTGATTGGTCCAGTGTAAAAGATTCTGATTGGCCTAAAGAAGGAGGAAATCCTGTTGTAGCCTATTCTGACTGACCGAGCATTGTATTCTTAGTAGTTCAGCATGGCTGCTGATGATAAGTTGACAAAACTGTTTTATCGAGATACAATCCTCTTCGCCGTCACGTCCGTGTGCGGCGAAAATCATTCATGTCATCGTGATAACTAAAAAACCTTTTTAATCATGATTTTCAAGTTTTATATTTCCTTCGATCTTATCAAGCCTGAGAACTGGATTTATTTTGGCCTTTGTATGACTATTAATAATAAATTAATTAATTGATTCATTTCCTGGAACACCTGAGTTCACCATATTGCCTGATATGTTGGCAATATCACCTTAAAGTTTTGCCATGAGATTTTTTCACTTGTGACCAATTATTGTTAAATACTACAGAAAAATATTAAGTAATGAGTTGTGTTGTTAAGTTTATGACTGACCGCATGAAAAACAGTTAAGAATTTTTAACTATTATGGAGTAAATATTGGCAGTCAGAGCATATTTATGATAAATCTGGGTTCAGTCTGTAATTTCATCAGGCTTTCTGGGGCAGTGCTGTAGCCAGGCTTTCTTTTGGGGCAGCTTTTGCTCGGGGGCTTAAACTGATATAGACATTTCTACTGAAAAGGGCACAATTCCGGTAAGGTTAGGTCCTCCAAAACAAGTATCAAGGATCCTGTTTTTTTTTTTCCTGATTCACAAAGGTCTTTATATGCACAATACCTTCATACAGTGGCAAAGCTGGGTTTTTATTGGTTTTAAGAATTTTCTAATTGGTTCTATGAATTCTCATTAACAGCGATTATGTCTTTACTGTAATTATGCAATGATTATTTAATATTAAAAAGATTATGGTAAAGACGCCGGTTAAGACATGTTGAGCACAGCCATGGAAATTTGAAACCGTATTGAAGTTGGGGAATACCCTAAATTTCTACCTCTCTAAACATGCTTCAGATCAATCACAACCTCATTAAGAAGCACTGGCTACTAGTATCTTTTTTTAACATTATAGTAAAGACATACAATTTGTGTGACAAGTTATAGTTTGTTTACATACCTGGGAGCGGATGCTGATACTTCTCTCAACAGAATTATAAAATGGTCACCCTGGCAGTGCTGGGTCACATGGTCTTCTCTGAAGTCCAGTGGCTGACGACCTTACTGAAGAAATTGGCTTGCTTAGGTATTGATCACGGTAAAGACAGGCAGACTTTTACTTGGGTGACAGCCCTTTTTGCTCTATAGTGAAAGTGTTAAACCTTTTTTTTCCTGAGTTAATGGCCATTTTTCATTAATTTTGTGGGACTATAAAAGTATTTTTCTGGAACTGAGGTTTGAATAGCAAATGATGAAGTTTTATTTTCAACCACATTTGATATTAGCTTTTCACATGAGTTTGTCTATATTTATAAGTTTTACATGATTACGGTATGGACATTTGCACAACATTTCTGACCTCGGCTCCCAAAGTCATTGCATTAACCATCATATCCAAATTTCCCATGAATACAAATACAATATTTATTACCTCGAAAAAAAGAGATGGGGCAGTTTACCATAATGGAAAAATGGCGTGACCGTCTTTCCTGTAATTTTGCCCTTTTCAGTAGAAATGCCCATATGCTCTATGCTTTCAGGGGCCACAACATAGGCCTTGTTTGATCACCAAAAGTCATATTCTGATATTAGATTTCAGTAAGGACAAAGTCTCATTCATTTTCAATGGGGGTGGATACTAATTGGTCCAGAATAAGACACATTCTGGATGGTTTGCCATAGGTGCAGATTCTGAGTTGCCCAAAGTTTGGGCGGACAGTTTTTGGATTGTTCCATATAAAGGCATATTGTGATTGGTCTTCCTTACAATGTAGGAAGATGAAGATAAAAGGGATGGAATTAATCATTCAGTTGGCTCGCCATCAGCCAGGAGAACTCATCCCTAAACGACAGGAGGTCTGCCAAGCAATCATAGCGACGGTGAGCCTGTTTGTCTGTCTGGAGCCTTTTCCACAAAGAGGTTTTACTGAGTTAGCAGGACTTAACACCAAGTTAAACATGGACTAATCCCAACTCTAGAACTTGGACTTTTGCACTAGGAGCTGCTGTGCAGTTTCCCACAAAAATTATGGTCCTGTAACTCAGTGAAGATGCTCTGTGGGTCAGGACCCCTAAACTTTTATTCTGTGTGTTTTAATGTTTTGGTGTGTCCTGAATCAAAAATGATGTCAAAACATTTCTGTAACTCATTGGATAGTGGTCAGTGAGTCCTCATAATGGGTATTGACTACTTACTATTGCCAGGAAGTGCAGTGCATCACAACAGCCAAGCAACTCCTTGGCTGCATCTGAATATGCAAAAAATTACATCCTGTGCACTAATTCCTTAACCACTTTTCTGTAATCTTTGTGGAAAATGTCATAAGGTAAAGGAAAGGCATAAAAGGGAATTCCTAACGGCTTATGAAGGCAGCTGCGCTAATTAGAGAATCCAAATGATCTTGCACTAGGTGACGTGATCATGACTCCCCTGCCCATCATATACGTTACTGTACGCGATTGGCCGGATCAATGGTCATCGCTGTAAATATCGCGGCTGCGCTAAATTGTGGGATAGCGTCATCTGCTTTCTTTTCAAAAAGGATGGTTCTCTGCACCCTATGCTAGAGGTGGTAAATTAGGAAGCACTGAGACACCTTTCCTGAACATTTAACTCATTCCCCGCGGCAAGCCGCTGCCAACGGCATGGTGAATTCTACCATTCCCAACGGTGAGCCGGTGCCAGCAGCGTGGATGACGTCATTCAGAGTTCCATTGAAAACTTGCATAATACATGAGTATCGTGTCAATCTGACCAATCTGGCAGCAGTAATATTGACCTCGACCATTCGCAGTTCGATAAAAACATAAAATCAGCAGATCATCGCAGTGATGGGCCACCTGTACTTCAACCACAGGAGGGGAGGGGCTGTGGCCGAGCCAGGACAGGCAGGGAGCTGCTCAGCGTCACGTACCAGGCAACCAAAATGACAATTGGAATGACGTAATAAATACCCAAAGTGACACTGCGAGTTTGACATTTGCATTTGACCCTGCTACAAACCTTTATTTTGAAAATATATTTTGAAGATATTCAGCTAAACGTGTGTTTATATGGTGTAATTTTCTGGAAAAGTATTCCATACAAATGCGACAATTTCATATAAAAGTATTCCGTACGGAATGAGTTAAAGAACTCAAATACACTTATAATGGCCACCTCGTAATTATTTCCAGATCATTTTTTTAGGAGTTTGGAACTTTCCTGGGCAAAAAAATCTATTTGGACGCAGCCCTCGTGTTCAGAGTATTCCTGGCAGGCAGATACGTCCTTTAATATGTTAGTGAAGTGTTAGCCAACATTTGCTGTCTTGAACACACTTCTGCTGGCATTTGCATTCAGGTAAAGTACCAGCGATGGTCGGTGTCCCGAGTGGCGATGTGGACGCTTGGAGAACTGTTCATTCACCTCAAGACAGACATGGACCCAGAATTGGATTGGGTTGCTGAGGTGCTGCTCGAAAAATCCACCTCGATCAACAAATTCGTCTGTCAAGCCGCCACCTTCGCCTTGGAATGCATGATTAAGAACTGCAGCCCGTTAAGCTGCATGGAGGCCCTGCTCAACGAACTAAGGTTGGCGGAGCCAGGGGTGGGCCATGGGCAAGGGGGCTGGTCAATGGGGGCCTGATGTGTGTGGAATCAAGGGTGGGTCTAGTTAATGTGGGCGGGGCCCTGTGGAGCAAGGGGCGAGCTCTATCATGGCGCTCATTTGGCAGAAGCTTTTTTCCAAAGCGTCACACAGTAAATGCCCGCGGAAGATTATTGCCACTGCCATTGAATTCATTCAGGTAAACATCTGAACAACATCCTCAATCATGTTAGTGAACTAGGACCCCTTATTGCTTTTGGCCCCTGCAAAGTGTAATAAACTTAAGGTTTTTTTGGCGGGATGAAGAGCTGGAAGCATTAATGGTAAATGGTAAATGGACTGCATTCATATAACGCCTTCTAGTCACATGATATGACCCCAAAGCACTTTACAACTTTTTGCCTCTCATTCACCCTGATGTCGGAGGCTGCCATGCAAGTCGCCACCCTGCACATCAGGAGCAGTGCGGGGTTCAGTGTTTTGCTCAAGGACACTTCGACATAAGTAGAAGTTTGTAGGCCAGAGGGCTCTATTTTAGCTTGCTGGTGCCAATAACAAATCTGTTCCTCTCCAGTGACCAGAGCAAGCAAAACCTTGACCAGAGAGAGATAGTCCAGGGAGGCAGTGATGAAAAAGTGGCCGTCCGGGAAAGCAGTGCAGCACACTTGCTTGCTCTTGTGGAGACTGAGGGAGCCCAGACTTTCCTCGACTTAGAACTGGAAATGCTAGAGCACTTCCTCTTGACAGTTAGCCGCCTAACCGAGGATGGCTCAGAGACAGTCAGGTGGGCGTAGCCTCTTTACCAGCCTGTCTGTGGCCTCACTTCAGTCACTCATATTACATTCTTTTCTTTCCTTCCACCGGACTCTGGGAATTGATTGCTGCTGTCCTTCAATTAACGGCTTGTAATCCATTATATTTGGTTTTAAGGACCTTCTGCAGTTTACCCCAGATATCGTTTAGCAAAGGAAACCGCTAACATTCTTATTTTGTCTTAAATGCGTGGCATATGAACGATCAACCTGAAAACATATAGGGTCCGCCTCTCCACATCTGCCACGAATCTGTGACGCCTGTGACTTAGAGTTTGCTTTGAGCTGAAGCATGAAGGAGCAAGGAAAATCCCATATAACCCTGGCTGATAAATTTACATCTTTTTTTTTTTACCACAGAAGCTGCGCCGAAAAGATTATGGCGATGCTTTTGGCAGAGCAGGAGGTAAGTGCAGAAATTACCCCGGAGGAAAGCCTGGAACTCGCCCAGTTTCAGTAATCTGGCTTCTTCAACTCAATGGATTTCTAGTTTAAGCAAACCCTTAATTAGAGAAAATGAGAAAGGAAGGTGTTGTTGATATATGGCTTTCACTTTGCATGGCAGAGTTTTAACTTGCACTTGTCGATGTAGCGACAAACTTTGTTCACTGACAATGATTTTTCGAAGTGTTCCTGAGCCCACTTGGTAATATACTTTGCACAATGATGCCAGTTTTTAATGCATTGTCGCCTGAGAGACCGACGGTCACAGGCATTCAGTGTTGATTTTTGGCCTTGCTGCTAACGTGGGGAGATTTCTCCGGATTCTTCGAATCTTTTGATGAAATTCACAAGGGGTCTATGAAGGCATGAACAAAGCTTTCGGACCTAGTGCACGGAAAACAGCCCCTTTGATGTCCTCCACAGGCGAGACCATCACAGATTTCAGAAGCAGATGGACCGATGGGCAGAGCACTATAAAGACTTATACTCGAGAGACAGCGTGGTCACAGAGGCGGCACTCAACAGCATCCCCAGTCTACCAGTAATGAAGGAGCTTTACACATCACCAACAGAGGGAGAGCTGAGCAAGGCCGTTGATCATCTGTGCATCACCCACTGCTCAGCTCCATCTACAGACAGAGGAGCAGCCTCCTCCACTGACAGACTGAGGAGATCGTTCTTCCCCCATGCCATGCCGCTTTTCAACACCTCTCGGGGGAAGCAATAAAAACGGGCACTAAGCCCTGGACTAACAACACACCCACACCATAAACCTTATGACACACACACACACACACGCATGCACTTTATCACATAGACACACACACACACACATTGACATGATGGACTCTTTAAGAGTGTACTAACTGCCTATTGCCCAATTGTATGCTGCACACTGCCATTTTGCACAACTGCACCAGACCCGAAATCGGAGATTCTACATTGTATTTTGTTATTCTCTACTTTTATGTAATTTTATTCTATTTCATTGTCATTTTTATTTTAATATCTATCTGTCTCAGTAATATTATTTAATATATTTTTTAACCCTGCGTGTCCCTGTGTTTCCCATATTTATTTGTATGTTGCTGGAACTGTGAATTTCTCTTGGAGATGAATAAAGTACCAGCGGAAGTACTACAGTGCTCCTAGTCCACTCTCTTGCACCACCTCCATAAGCTCCTCTGTCAGGGCTGTAAGGAGCGATCTGTGCCCCAAGACATGCGCAATGCAAATATCGTCACCCTCTACAAGAACAAGGGCGCTCGCTGCGACCGTAACAACTACAGAGGGATTTCAATGCTGAGCGTTGTTGTGGGTGAAGTATTCGCGTAGCGCAGCAAAGACTGCGACAAGTTGCTGAGCGGGTCTACCCCGAGCCCCAGTGTGGCCTCAGATTCAAGATTCAAGAATTTATTGTCACATCCATCATGCAGTTGCAGAGAGGAGTGAAATACTTAGGAAGCAGGCTCCTTGGCAATGCAACACAATCATAAAAACAACAGGAAATACAGCAAATACATAATTCATAGAAAATATCAGACTAAATTAAAGTGCATGAAGCATGCCATTTATGTGAGGAAGGTAAGAAGCAAAGGGATTATTTGTTGAGGAGCCTAATGGTCTTGGGGACAAAAACTGTCTCTCAGTCTATTGGGGCGACTTTAATGCTGCGGTACCGCTTGCTGGATGGCAGCATTTGGAGGGAGTGGTTTGGGTGGCTGGAGTGCCTTAAAATTTAATTTACCCTTCTGACGCACTGTGTGTCATAGATGTCCTGGAGGGAGAGAAGTTCACCTCCGATGATTTTTTGGGCTGACCGCTCTACCGTTTGTAGCGCCTTGCGGTTGAGAGCCATGCAGCTTCCATACCAGGCGATGAGGCAGCTTTCGATGGCGCCTCTGTAGAAAGCAAGAAGGATGCGAGGACTCAGACCGAACTTTTTCAGCTGCCTGAGGAAGAACAGGCGTTGCTGAGCTTTTTTCACCACCTGGTCTATGTGCACGGTCCAGGTGAGATCCTGAGTGATCTGCCCCCCGAGAAATGTGAGGCTGCTGACCCTCTCTATTTCAGCCCCGTTGATATCCAGGCCAGCATGTTGTTTCTCGACTCGACTCTGTAGACTCGTCGTCATCTGAGATCAAGCCTATGACGGTGGTGTCATCTGCAAATTTAACCACTAAGTTGGACTTGTGTGTGGCTGTGCAATCATGTGTGTATAGCATGAAAAGGAGGGGGCTTAGAACACAGGCCTGAGGGGCCCCAGTGTTGAGGGTTAGAGGGCCAGAGATGGCAGAGCCCATCCTGAGCATCTGTCAGCAATATGAAAAACAGAAAGTCAATGGCACAGTGAGGGGTGGAGGTGAAGATCCGTGAGTTTTCTGATGAGCCCAGAGGGGATTATAGTGTTGAATGCTAAGCTATAATCGACCAAGACCATTCTAACCTAAGTGCTCTTGGAGTTCAGGAGAGTGAGAGCAGTGTGAAGTGCAGTGGTAATGGCATCATCAGTGGATCTGTTTTGGCTGGTGGGCGAATTGAAAAGGGTCGAGGATGGGCGATGACACGCTGCAGATGAGGTCCCTGATATGCCGTTCAAAGCATTTGCTTATGATGGGAGCGAGAGCAACAGGGCACCTATCATTCAAACAAGTGATCCTGCTCTTTTTTGGAACTGGAATAATGGTGGACATTTTAAAACAAGATGGCACTACACCTTCAAGAAGGGAAAGGTTAAAAATGTCCGTAAATACTCCAGCCAACTGTGGTGCACATGCGCGTAGTGCACGACTCGGGATGCTGTCTGGGCCAGCAACTTTCCTTATGTCGATGTTCCTAAGGGATTCATGCACATCATCCTTTGATATGGCCAGAGCAGTACCGGCAGCACCTTTCACCTTTGGCAGCATTGATAGCTCTCTGGAGATTGTATTAGAAATCTTTTTTTATTCACTTTTTCAATATATGTATTCATTCAGTACCACACAAGTCACAACTATAAATCACAAAGCACAACAAAATACATTAAATCAAATACACTATGGACAAACAAAAAAAAAAAAATTGTATATATACATATACACACACATACATACACATACACACACACATACATATATATATATATATATATATATATATATATACACACATATATATATATATATATATATATATATATAAAAAAATAAGATTGAATTGGGGATGAAGAGTCAGGGAGCTTAACCTTCTTGTTTGGATGCAAAATTTTGTTCAAAGTAGGAAAGAAAAGGCTTCCATACTTTATAGAATGTCTTTACTGAACCCCTCATGGAGTATTAAAATTTTTCCAGCTTAAGATGTGCCATAACAGTTTCCACCCATCTACGGTGTAAAGGTGGTTTACATGATTTCCAGTGAATCAGCACTAACCGACGTGCTAATAATGACAGAAAAGCTAAGCCATCGCATTGTGCACCTGTAAATACTAACATTTCCGGCACTACTCCAAATAAAGCGACTACTGGATCTGGTCGTATTTCCTTACTGTAAATATTGGAAAATGTTTCGAAAACAGAGGACCAAAATGATACAAGACTTGGACAGCTCCAAAACATGTGATACAAAGTAGCTTCCTCTTGATGACAACGGGAACAAGTCTTATCTAATCCTGAAAACATCTTCGCTAGTCTGCTTTTACTGAAGTGCAATCTATGTATTACTTTAAACTGCATCAGACCATGCCTAATACAAATAGATGTCGAATGGATTCTAGAAACTGCAGACTTCCATATTTGATCAGAAATATCATACCCAAAATCTATGGCCCATTGCTCCTTAAGGTGACTCAAAGAGGGGGAAGCCCTTTCTTGAATTGAACTGTATAATGTAGATATTAAACCTTTCTGTTGAGGGTCCCTTTCTAAAAGTTCCTCAAGCCAGCCTTTATGAGGTGCAGATGGAAAAGGGACAAAAAACTTCTTGACAAAATTACGTACCTGAAGATATCTATAAAAATGTGAATGAGGAATTTCATATCGTTGTGTCATTTTTTCAAAAGAAATGAAATTATTATCTTGATATAGATCCATTACACATTTAAGTCCCTTCCTAAACCATAATAAGAAGGCAGAATCCGAGAGAGATGGTGGAAATAATACATTTGCTGTAATAGGCAATAGAGGTAATGCCTGTTTATACCTGAAATGCAACCTAAATTGAGACCAAATTTTTAGTGTATTTATCACAATGGGGTTAGCCAACTTTTTTTTGCTGGTAAATAAAGGTGCACAAAGCAAAGATACTAAAGACACTGAGTTACATGAAACCTGCTCCATCTCAGCCCATACTGGTCCATTACCATGATAGAACTGTGATACCCAATAAACCATCTTGTGAATATTAGAAGCCCAATAATAATATAAAAAATTTGGCAGTGCCAATCCCCCATCTGCCTTTTTTCGCTCCAAATATAATTTCCTAATCCTTGGAATAGACTTACTCCAAATGAAAGATGAAATACATTTATCCAATTCTTTAAAAAATGACTTTGTAATAAAAACAGGTATTGTTTGAAAGAGAAACAAAAAACGTGGCAAAATATTCATTTTAACAGAATTTATTCTACCAGCTAAAGAGATTGGGAGTAATGACCAACGATTTAGATCCTGTTTTGCCTTCTCCAATGCTGGTTTCAAGTTAAATCTAAATAAGTCTTTAAATTTACGCGTTACTGAAACCCCTAGGTAAATAAAAGTATCATTTGTTATTTTAAATGGAAACTGGTCAAGGTTCAAGCATCGTGCCTGAGAGTTAATCGGAAATACTATGCTCTTTGACAAATTAATTTTATAACCTGAAATTTTTCCAAAACTAGTAATTATATCTAAAGCCTTAGGAATAGAAGTATTAGCTTGGGACAAAAACAAAATTAAATCATCTGCATATAGGGATAATTTATGACTTTGACCACCTCTACTGACTCCCTTCAGGTTAGTCTCACTTCTTATTGCCATGGCCAGGGGTTCAATAGCTACATCAAAGAGAAGCGGGGACAATGGACACCCCTGTCTAGTACCTCGGTAGAGGGAAAAATAATTCGAGACAATCTTATTTGTTCTAATACAAGCCTTTGGTGAGGCATAAATGATCTCAATCCAAGAGCAAAAAGTCGGCCCAAAGCCGAATTTCCGTAAGACTGTAAACAAATAATTATATTCTATTCGATCAAATGCTTTATAAGCATCAAGGGATATAATTACCTCTGGAGACAGTGATCCACTTGGCGTATACAAAATATTAAATAACTTACGAAAGTTACCAGAAAGTAGTCGCCCTGAAATGAATCCTGTCTGATCAGGATGTATTATGGAGTGCATGACCTTATCCAGCCTAGTTGCAAGGATCTTGGTTAAAATCTTATAGTCAGTCGAGAGCAAACTTACTGGTCTGTACGATTCACACCTCAAAGGATCCTTGCCCTTTTCATGCAGAACTGAGATTATAGCTTCTGTCATGCTCGGAGGTAATGACTTCTTATCGAATGTTTCTGTAAGCACTTCACTCAGGATAGGAGCCAGTTTCTCTAAAAATTTTTTATAAAATTCAATAGGGAACCCGTCAGGTCCCGGAACCTTACCACTTCTCATCTGTATAACAGCTATCTCAATTTCTTTTACAGATATAGGCCAATCAAGATTATCTTTTTCTTGTTCGTTAATAGTTGGAAATTCCAATTTATCCAAAAATGTATTTATTTCAAAATTATTACTGGACTCTGAGGTATATAGCTCTTCATAGAATTTTTTAAATTGGTTATTGATGTCTAGTTGGTCAGTAATTATGCCATTAGCTGTTTGTATCTCTGATATATAAGCAGTTTCAACAGATTGTCTCAGCTGATGGCATAATAATTTGCTAGCTCTCTCACCATATTCATACTCCTTTTGTCTCAATTTAAGAAATCGCTGCTCCTCTAATTCTGTGGTTAAAATGTCTAATTCTGTTTGTAGAGCTACACGTTTCATATAAAGGTCAGCCGAAGGAGTCAAAGAGTGCTTCTGATCTACTAAATTTATTTCAGAGATGAGAGAGTTTACCTTTTCTGTTCTTACCTTATTTCTATTAGCATTGTAGGAGATTATCTGGCCCCTCAAGAAGGCCTTCATTGCCTCCCAGAGTGTCTGTACTGTCACTTCTGGTGTCCGGTTTGTCTGCAAAAAGAAGTCTATTTGAAAAGAAACAAAAGCTACAAACTCATTATCTGCTAATTGACTTGGATTAAGCCTCCACATACATTTAGAATATGTATTATTTGGAAAACGAAGTTTCATACAAACGGGGCTATGGTCTGAAATTACAATACCTGTATATTCACAAGAGTTTAATAAAGGAAGCATTCTTTTATCTATAAATAAAAAATCAATTCTAGAATAGGACTGATGTGCTGCCGAAAAAAATGAATATTGTTTAGTCTTAGAGTTCTTATAACGCCAAACATCAATCAAACCATAAGTCTGAAAGAACTCATTCACATATCGAGCAGACTTATTCAAGGTTCCCGATGTGGGCTTTGACCGGTCTAAGACTGGGTGCAAGACACAATTAAAATCACCACCTACAATAAATTGCTGACTATGAGGATCTGGAAATTGTGCAAAAAGATTGCTGAAAAAATTGACATTATCCCAGTTAGGAGCATACAAATTAACCAACACAACTGGAACACCGAACAATTTCCCCTGAATCATTACAAATCGACCATCTCTGTCTGCTGTTACTTTCACAACATCAAATGAAACCTCCCTATGTATCAAAATGGCTGTACCCCTACTCTTTGCAGTGAACTTGGAATGAAAAATTTTTGAAAACCCGCCTCTGTTGAGTCTATCATGATCTTTAGGAACCAAATGGGTTTCGTGTAAGAAAACTATGTCTGCCTTTAATTTACTAATCTGAGAAAATATTTTACTCCGTTTAACCGGATGGTTCAAACCTCGACAGTTCCAACTTAGTACCACAGTATCTCTACCTGGCATTCCCAACAACTATCTCCTACTACACTGGCACCCTGAAACATTTGGGGAGGGGGGGATTGTAGGTAACAACACGTACACATATATACATAAGACTTAACCAAGCAAACCAAATAATAATACCAATACAAATAACAAAACAAAAACAAATTATGCTGGCCTCTAAACTATAGGGCTGCTATTACCTCCAGTCGTGGTCTCTATCTAGATCACCAACAACACACCTAACAGGCCAGAGTTCAACCAGAACATATTTCCATTTTTTAGATACTTTTACAATATCAGACTGTAACCGCAACTGCTTAAAAGCAGACTCTTAGTATTTTAATGCTCCTAAAGCCCTTCAAAATAGATTGTCCACTATAACCAATTAACGAATAGCTAGACCACATCTAACCTTAAAATAACATATTAATCAGTAAGCGGATTTGACATGCTAAAACACACCAAAACTTTGCCATATCAAGAAACAAAAAACTTTAATGCTATAGAAGGAAAAAGAAAAAAATAAATAAATTTTAAAAAAAAAGTTTGGACATATAGCCTACCTTCAAGTTGAAAATGTGTTATATATCATAAAAATGAAAACTGGTGGGGAAAAAGACAAACTTATACCACCGAAAATTATAATGTGTCCATTTCAATCCATTTATAGTCCTTTTTCCCCTAAAAAAAAAAAAAAAACCCTCAATAATTTCAGCATCCTGGCATATGTTCCTCCACAAACGTTTTGGCTACTAAAGGGTCCTTGAAACTCCGTCTCAGTCCATCTTTCATTGTAATCCTTAATTCAGCCGGGTAGAATAAACCATATCGTATTCCCTCCCAACGCCTCAGCATACCTCGTACCTCATTGAAAGCAGCCCTTTGCCGGGTGACCTTTTGAGTAAAGTCAGGTTGGATGCGAATCTTGTCCCCATTAGGAGAGATAATATTCTTCTTCTGGGTGGCTTTTCTCATCACCAATTCTCGTTCTTGGAAATAGTGACATTTCACCACAAATGCTCTGGCTGGCTGATCGTCTCCTGGTTTCTCCCTCAGGGTACGGTGGGCACGGTCCAAAACCGGAGCTTTTTCCAGTCCGAGCGACTCTTTAAGTAACTGCGCCACAAATTCCGGGATGTTTTTTCCTTCCTCCCGTCTCTCCTTCACACCGATTATTCGCAGATTACACCGTCGGGACCTCGCCTCCAAATCCTCACTTTTCTGTTCCAGATTAGCAACCGCCCGTTTCAGCTGGGTCACTTCTTGTTGCAGGGTGTTAATGGTGTCGGAATGTCCGCTTTCCGCCTCCTCCAAGTACGCTACACGAGCCTCTAGAGTGGAAACTTTGGACCCAATTTGGTCCACTGCATTTCTAAATTCCTCCCTCAGCTGTTCTCCTTGCATTCGGATTTCACTGGCCTGAATTTCCGCTTTCTCATCAATTTTAAACAGGAGCTCCATTTTCAGTCCCCTTATCTCGCGTAGAATATTCCCCTCTCCTGTTTCTGCAACCACGCTTCCAACATTGTCCATGCTAACGCTACCACTTGTTGCGTTAGCATCTTGTATTTTTCTCCGTGTATCAGGCATATTAAAATCGCCGAACTACAATCTCGTTCCAGAATTATTAAATAACCCTACTCGATAAGGAAACGTGAATAAATGACTGAAGAGCGGTTACAATTCAAAGAAAAAATATTCTAGTGAAGAGCTTGACCTTCCACACATCTTCACATGGCGTTGCCTCAACCGGAAGTCCTCTCTGGAGATTGTAGTGAGACCTTTTGTACTCCTCCTCATCCCCTGATCCAAAGGCGGTGTTACGTGCGTGGAGAGCAGCCCACGCATCATTGTTAATCCATGGTTTCCAATTTGTATGCACATGGATCTTCTTGGATGAGACCACATCTCCAATGCACTTCCATATAAATCCTGTGACGGCGCAAGTGTACTTGTCAATGTTGTCATTAGATGCTGCACCGAACATGCCCCAATCAATGTGATCAAAATTCCTGAAGCACTGACTTCGATTGGTCCGTCCAACAGTGAACGGTCCTGAAAGAAGGCGGTGCTTGTTTCAGCCTTTGCCTTTCTGCGGGCAGAAGCAGGATGATCGTATTTGCCGAACGGTGGGCGGAGGAGGGCCTTATAAGCATTTCGGAAGCGGGTGTAACAGTGATCAAGTGTGTTCCTCATCTTTGTGCTAACAGCTATGCGTTGATGGTACTTAGGCGCACTTTTGTGAGTTTTACCTGATTAAAATCTCAGAGTACAATGAAAGCAGCCTCAGGATGACTGTTTTCGAGGGTGCTAATGTGAGCATATAGTTCACTGAGTGCTACGTCAGTGTCCGCATGAGGTGGAATGTTCACAGCGGTGATAATGACAGCCGTGAACTACCTTGGGAGCCAGAATGGATGGCACAGCAGTGTTAGATATTCCACATGTGCTGAACAGAAAGACTTCAGGGTATGTACACCCTCACACCACGAGTTGTTAATCATGAAACATAACAAATACCAAGATAACGGCGGACAACACCTGTGTGCTGAGCACCCTACTCTACGGCAGTGAAACCTAGACATCGTACACTCGACAGGATTGCCGCCTCAACAGCTTCCACCTGTGCTGCCTGTGACGCATCCTTGGCATCTCATGGCAGGATAGAACAAGGACGTCCTTGTGCGTTCGAGCATCTCAAGCATGTTCGCAATCCTCTCCCAGAGACGCCTTCGTTGGCTTGGCCACGTTTGGTGCATGGAAGACGGCCACCTGCTGAAGGATGTCGTCTACGGTGAGCTGACGTCAGGCTGTAGGCCCATTGATTGCCCCATGCTGCGCTCCAAGGACGTCTGCAAAAAAAACATGCCGAAATCAACCCGAAGCCTTCAGCACTCTCAAAACCAACACCTTACACTTGCAGCAACAGTGGCAAAGTCTGCCTTTCCAGAATTGGGCTTTACAGTCACAGTTGACGCTGCACTGCAGTGAACTGACATTTTCGGCGCGGTCCTCTGAGACAGACGGAGACGACGATTATGGACTGTAGATGATGAAATCTATAAATTCCTTGCAATTGCATGCTGAAAAATGTTGTTCTTAAACTGTAGGACTATTTGCTCACGCAGTTGCTCACAAAGGGGTGAACCTCGCCCCATCCTTGCTTGTGAACGACTGAGCCTTTTGGGGAGGCACCTTTTATACCTAATCATGGCACTCATCTGTCTCCAAATAACTAATAGGTCGAAAAGGACTTGCAAATCATTGTATTCTGTTTTTATTCACATTTTACACAACGTCCCAACTTCATTGGAATTGAGGTTTGTAAATTGTTGAACTTTATTCTATTTTACCGGAAAAAAAGGGTCAAGAATATTTGTAAATGCCATATACAGTAGTAGTGTATTTTCCAGTCAGCATTGATGGCAACTGGTTTTAGAGCATTCAGCCATGCAGACAGAAATAGGTACCATTTCCTAAGTATTTCATGAATGCAGTAATGCTTCCTAAATGTAAATTGTCAAGTCAACAAATAGGTTTCGAAAGTTCAAACATTTAAAGAGGTAAGACAATTTGCTTCCGAGGTAAAGATAACTTTTGTCGCATTAGGGGCAGGGAGAAACTTTGCTTATTTTCCCCTTTTTTCCCCCTTGTCACAACTCGGTTAGCAAATAACCAAATTAAGTCGCTAATCTCGTCAAACAAAAGCGACGGGGGTTTTTTTGGGGGGGCTTTTGGGGTTTCGTTCTCCTGGGAGCAAAGTAAAATCAACTTTAGTGCTAAATAATTAGCTAGCTAAGTAAAATTGTATGATATACAAAGTAAAACAGTCGTTTTCAAGGACTGTGCTACTCTCGCCTGGTTTTTCTGTAGCTGATTTAGCTAACAAACTTCAGCAAGCTTCTCAACGCTAAGAATATTATCAAATTACCTAGATGGCTATGACCTAGGTTGGTTTCATACCTGGTCGCTTGCCTTTCATACAGTGTTCTTGCTTATAAATATTGATGTTCACCGGTGTTTTTAGCCCTATTCGGTCTTTCGTTTACCATGTGAACATATTGCCAAGCTTGGTTTGTTTATCTATTTTCTCACTGTAAAGTGTCTTTGTGACAGTCTCTCTGTGAAAAGCACTATACAAATAAAATTGCAATTGAAATGAAATGGAAACCTGGGTAATCTTGAAAAGTTTTAAAAAATTTGTGCAATGACTGTAAGTTGCATAAATAACGTAATGTCAAAAGTCCAAATGACAATCCAGAAGGGATATTCTAACCCAATCTATCTTAAAAACATACTTTACAAAGATGATCAAAACATTGCTTTTGACCCTTCTTTCAAGTAGCTTATTTCAATTAATGATTGATAATTGATCACTGTATATTTAATTTAAAATTGATACCAGTGTTACTCTTCAAGGCAGAGTGGAAAACTGTTCTGATTGCTTTGTCAGACTTTAATCTGATTTTATTACAATGATCTTGCCAACAGAGGATGGGCTCCCCGACTATAGCCAGGTTCCTCCTGAGATTTCTTCCCACTGGGGAGTTTTTCTCACCACTGTTCGAGGATTTTTCTCCCTACTGGGAGGTTTTTTTGCCTCATTTGCTATTGCGGGGATTAGGTCAGGTTATTTACTCTGGAAACTGTCTTTGTAACTGGCCACTGAAAAGCACTCTACAAATAAAATGGAATTGAATTTAATTGAGTTGAAAAAAAAGTCATGAGGAAACCAATTTGGAAATCTGCTTTTTTAGTAATAAAATTACCAGTCCAAATCAACTTGCTTGATCAGAGTGTTTATTTATTATGCAACATAAGACAGTGCACCCAAAGACATTCAAATAGAGCTGGGGCTTTATGCAGTCCACCTTTAAACAATAACATATCAACCTGCTTATTATTCATATCTGCAGTAAAAGGGAAGCAACTGTTCAACTATTAATTGTAACTTTTGTGCACTCAGAACACACGTGGCCACCACAAACCTTCTTTCCCAAATAGGTGACAGTTGTCTCATCAAATTAAGTACAGTTAGCAAGTGATGGCACAACTCACTGTGTAATCACATTGATATTAATGCAATGTAGTGAGTGGTGTTGTATGAATAGATGCAAAACAGGTCTTCCCAACTTTAAGACAAAGATGATGGACTTTGATAACCATAGATTGCATGGTCACCGTGCCAAACTATCAGTATGATAATTTAGTTAGCAGGCTTTAGCATGGCAAAGTAGTATAAATCAGATAAAGGACGATGATGATTATTATTATCAGGGATTTTGTTTGGTTATTATTACTCTTTTTATCTCTCCTAGAGGGTGTGGTGAAAACTCATGAAATGAGGTTGTCTTGTTTAGAATGGTATATGCTGCAATCTATAAGAAAATTACACCAATTGACCAAATGGTGGAGCGATAGGACTGGGTCAAATTTTTTAAAATTTGAAGGACCATAACTTTTGAAGCGTTTGGTATAGAGAGCAGAGTTGTACAAAATTCACTGAATACAGTCCCACACTTTCTGCCCACATGAAGGTAAAAGAAAGGGAAGGAAGTCATCTCACCCCCTCTGCATGATCAGAGGAGAATGTGCAGATTGGTGAACCAGTGGACTGGTGAAGGTGTGAGAAATGTCAGGAACTAAACTGTTTCCCATGAAATGTCCTTCATTTATATTTATTCATAATTTCTTCATATTTCATTCATAATTCCTTATATTGTCAGAAACCATAATCAGTGTTAATCGGCAATCGGAACGACCCCAGTTCAGAGAAGCAAGTAGGGATAATGGCACAGAAGCTATGCCAAATATCGCAGTTGTGAGGGAGGCGAAATTTAAAGGACCAGGAGCGACCGAATGGGGGACTGAAAGTCACTCCCGCGCACGCGAGGAATAACCACTAAGACGTTCTGGAAAGAAATGAATAAAATATAGAAACCACCCTTTATAAAACAGGGCGAACGACTGAATAGTCAGAACGTCACGAAAAGAAACTCAGAAAATATCCAAACTCAAAATCTTCCGTCTGAACACGGGCCTTACTGCCTTGAACTGTTGGCGTGTGGTGCTTGGGTACTTATAACGTGTTTAATGCTTCTCGGAGAGGTTGGACCGAGGGAAGGAAACCTGAACCCTCTTTATCGCCCATCAAAGGGAAACGTGTCTAAAAGATCTCCGACGTTTCGCCGAAGTGCTACTACCTATTTAAACTTAACACAGTGCTCCGTAAGAGAGACGGGAGCCGTGGACTCGGGGAATCAGCGAAACGATAAGAACCTCCCGGTCCCACAATAACCGGGTAATCTGGGCGAGAAGCCGAGACGGCAAGAGGATAGGAGCTCTAAACATTCAGCCCCCAAGAAGGGAACCCACTACAGAGCGAGAAATAAGTAAAGACCTAACTCCACGGCAATTTTATGCTCACATGGATATACAAACCACTAAACGCAGGAACGAGAAGCTACAGATTGTAGCAAACAGTCACCTCAGACGAAAAACCAGTCTGTGCCTCACCAACTCAAGTGAAACACTCAAGCAGGGTTAGGAAGGCGGAACTGGCTTTAATAGGAAGATTAGATTGGGCAAAATCCGACCCCAGTGTGCAACCCAGAGTGCGACACTGACACCACCTGGACGAATTTAGAAATCGTCCACTTCCCATGACAGCAGTGGCCGAGAGTAAAACATGTTTTTGCATCCAATTAAGCCCACTTTGAAAAATCGATATCAGCTTAACTGTACGCTGTATTTACAGCATTTTCCCTGTGTTTCCTTCCTGTCAAACAGCCCTATCATTGGTAACAAATGTTTTTCTCAACTGTGGAGCTTATGTAGCTAGATAGCAAGTTAGGCTATTCCTATTCCTTACATGTTGTGTTCTAGTAAAAATTCTCCATCAAATGTTCATGTAATTGACATTGAAAATTGACAACAAAAAAAAAAAAACAAAATAAAATTGGAGAAAATGGCGTTTAATGGGATCCTGGTTTCACATGGAGAGAAACGGCCTAAAAAATGACAGAATGCTTTTACAGAAGAAATGAAGAGTGACATCAATTACAACACTCTTGTTCATGACCTCCGCCAAACGAAGTTGGCAGGAGGTTATGTGATCGGTGCCATTTGTTTGTTTGTGAACAAAATGACTCAAAAAGTCATAAACGTATATCTGAATTTTGGTGGGTGGGTGCTATTTTGTGAGATGGACCCAATTGATTTTGACTGCGATCAGTCAAACAATATGGCCACCATTGTAGCCGTCTTGAAATCATATGACACGTGATAACTGAACTTTGCTCCTACTCACAAAGATTTGGACTGTGCTGCCTTGGCGGAGGTTTGCACTCTAGGAGTGCCGCTAGTTGATAATGTTTTCTGTTTTCTTCTAATTTCTTCGCATTTTCCTTAGTTTTGCTTGTGAATACCATTACTAGCCAGTGGGGGCTGGTGGACGGAAAACCAAGGGGGCGGAAAACATCCCTTGAAACGGATGAGATTAGTGACCCGATTTCAATCATTGTTCTTGGTCAACATGTTAGTTTCCCTTATAAGGAAATGTTTAGGCAAGTGAAAAATAAATTTTATAAAATGTTAAATTCACATGCCTTAATAGGCAAGTCATCAAGAAAAAACCACTGTGGATTTTCCGCGTTAAATTTTGTCACATCCTAAGTCGTCAAACCTGTGCGTAATGATTGTTTAATTGAAAAGGATTGAAATGCGCTTCTTTTGCGTTCAACTGATGCGTTTGATGTCTCATCTTAACGAAGACAATTAGCTTCACCTGAGAGGGAAGAGTTAACATATCTTGACTAAAAACCACTTTAAAGACATGTTTATCCGCCCTCCTTGTTCTATGTCCACCGCCCGCCACTGTTACTGGCAGGTTTATCGCTTTTCTCCTGAAAGAAATGCGTTAGCCTTCTGAGAAAGCACAAAAAAAATCCAAAGATTTCCGTTGTGTGCGATGGCTCGGTTTTGTGCAGTGGAAACTAAATGGCTGCTATTCTTGGGTTGTTCAACTCTTGCTATCTAGGGAGTCTATTTATGATACCAGGAGAGATTGTAACATCATCATTTGTAGGTGGTGTGAAGGACAATCCATCACATTATTCTAATCTTGCTGCACTCCTGAAAGGGTTAAAAATAATACTGAGAATTGAGAAATTGCTGGGGCTTAAAATTATACATTTCTGGGGTCATAAACTCCTTGACCACAAGTGCAAGTCATCTGAGCTTCGAATTCTAAATTACCTACTCTCTTGGACCTAAATAAGACAGCTATCCAGGTAGCTTCCCAAACTCAAAGATCCCTCAAAATGGCTTTCTGTCAAATCATAAAATAATCGTATATTTAACACACATCAACTTTTGATGCATGAAATTCAAAATGAACTAATGATTTTCTGGTTGAATTTCGCATGAGTTTATCAATATCGGTGAAGTTGGACATCACTGGTCACCAGTAACCTCTCCAAATACAAAACTTGCCTTTTCTCCACGATAAAGTTTAGAGTTTTGTCTTTGTCCATTTTTCTCCCGCATGCCAGCACACATACTCATTAAATGAATTGCTTATTAAACGGTCCGAACATTCACCCTGCAGTGAAAAGCAAGCAGTTCCCACTTCCGATCTCACAACCCTATATAAACACTTTCTACACCTTATGACGAACAAGTGTAACTCACTAACTCAGTAATATCTGAAATATACCTTACAGGGTTTCCCGCAGAAAATCGGTTAGTCAAGGTGGTGACCGGGGGGGCAGGGCAACAGCCAGCATTTATTAACTCTGAATAAATAAACAAAGCAGTTGAATTGCAATAACAAAGTGACAAAGTCAACAGTCTTGTAACTTTATTACAAAATTTTTATAGTGTAACACTTGCTTGTACACAGTGTATTTTAGCCTTACCGTAAGCGCTGAGCTGGAAATAACAAGATCAATTAAAATCACACAATCTTACCAAAATTCATGCTACATGCATGAACACAGACAAAATTATAAATTTAAAAAAAAAAGGAGAATCAAAATCGCGTAAAATGCGCACAATGTCCCTAAGGGTTAAACGAAAATTAATGTAACAAAGGAAAATGTATTTGTAATCTGTTTTAACCTCAGTTCCCCAAATGCTTTGTGGTTGTGGTTATTTTTGGGGAGAGGAGAACGGTATTATGTATGGAAGCGCATTGCCTTCACAGGATTAAATGTATACACCTTATCTAGTAATTACGAGATCTTGAGAAAATATTAATTCTACACTCACCGTGTTCTGTGTGATGGAGCCAACCTGAATATTTTGGGTCCACTGCCTCTCTGGGTTCCACCCATTACCTCGATGTTTAGAGGACTGGGCCTGGGACTGTGGAGGTGTGGAGGAGGAGGCAGCGCAGATGGTGAAGTCGGCCGGTGTTCTGACAATTTGCGCTCCCTTGTCAAAAAATGCTACCGTAATGCAAAGCGATCGTTAAGTCTTTGTTTTCGGATAAATATTGCAATATGAATCAGTCTACTGCAGTAACTTTGTTATTTGTTATCTTTTTATAACATAAGCAGATGTTTTAATGAGTTAGGCAAGTTTGTTTAAAGATATATGCCCACAAACGCCATTATCATCCAATCTCTGCGTTTTAAGGAAAACCCAGTATGTACTGTTGAAGATTATATTTCAGCATTATTCACTATATTCATTTTTCAAGATTATATACATTTTTTATCATTATTCATTCATTGCTCATACTAATAATCAATCATCATAATCAATAACCATATTATGTGGGCAGCAAAAAGACACACACACACACACACACACATACAAGTGGTTCACATAATGCAGTGCAGACACACAGACAAAAATATACATGCGAGCAGTTCACACACAGACACACATGTACAAGCAATTCAGTTCACACTGTTATGGCCCCAATTATATTATTACATTTATAACACAACAGCAACAGCAACAGACATAGTTTTAAATATTTACAATCCCTTTTCGTGGGGGTGGCTTGGTGATGTCCTGGATGATGAAAATGCTCAAACACAGGCAAAGAAATCCACAAAAGAAACATCACAGGTCTTGAACAGAAATGACAGGTCTGGTCACATGTATCCTTCTCCTTGTAATTTCTCCTACTTCTTTACTGTCTCAATTCTTTTCCTTATATACTCTTATGCAGACCCCACCCACATTTAGACCTCTTTTTTTTAATTTTCTGAGACTTGCCCCAGACATTTCCAAGACATGTCTAAACATGACTCCAGTCTGAGCTTAACAAAAAAAGGTAAATACTGCCATCTAGTGGCCTATATTCACATTACAACACATGCATGAGCAGCTCACACACACAAAAGCAGCAGCTTCTGTAGCTTTAATTAGTAAGCGGGCTTCTGTTTAGTTGATCAAAAAAACATAATCAGAGGATGTATTTGATTTCTGTAGCTTTGATCAATATTTGTTCAGCAAAATCATTAGTTACTACTGAAAACATAATCAATTGAATTATTTGTAATAATTTGATATGCATCGAATTCATCCACTGGTATCTTTTTCTTTTTATCATATTCATCTGGCTGTATTCTTTGTCCGTATATCTTTTGTTGGGTGTGGCTGTAAGTTTCCACTGTGATGCGCATGCGTTGAATTCCTGAAGGATTACCTAACTGGGATCTCAGGTTACCTGTCCAATGGTAGTGCGAGACTGAGCGCTAGAAGAGCTACTGTCAGAGCTGGAAAACGGCAGAGTTCTTCTTGCGCAGGTTGAACTCGGCTTTACATTTTTCAACATGACACAAAAAAGCCTAATTTTCTTTTTCAGAATCTGTCTCTCTCTAATTGCTTGAGGATGGGGGAACCTCGATATGCTGAAGAAAACCACAACAGTACGTGCAAACATGTGTACGCTTAGAGGTCGAAAGGCACACTGTAAAAAGACGTACATTTATGATAGTTGAAGATACTTGAGATGTGAGCGAAGAAATAGAGCCCAAGATTTTAGGTTTGCGCAAGTGCAGGATCGCAAGGTAGCATGTTTTGAAAGGTAGCAAAATTTGTCAGTACACCTGTAAGAAGGGAGCCGGGAACACCAGGCGCAAGATGCAGAAGTGTTTATTGAACACAAAAACACCAAGGGAAAAGATGGCTGGTACGCCAGAAACAAAACACCGTGCACATGCACTGAACAGAAGGGAGAACTAAAATACATTGCCAAAGGCAGGGGGAGAACCAAGGTACACACTCAAAGAGTGGCTAAACTAAAAAACAAAAACTGAACCTAGCTAACTGACGGACAACACTGAGAGACTATACAAGAGGAAGACAATACAAGGGCGCAGCAAAATACAAGACTCAGGACAGGCTCAAGGGAAACCCTAGAAAAACACAGGAGCAGAGATATCACCATGAAGACTGAGTCAAACAAGGATCTGTCAGACGATGGTTTCCAAATGCTACCACATTTATGATCACGAGAGGAGGCGGGGACTCGGAATGCAATCACAGACTGAAACAGAAACACATGGAATTAATAAACAATTACAGGAGAACCGGGTAAACACTAATGACTCGAGACAAGATGCTGAGACGAGCAATCAAGCTAGACGGTTTAGATTAAGACAATCTAAAAAGCACCACAAGAAAAGCGAAAGGAAAGCACAGGGTTTTAAATGCAGTTAATCAGAAAGCTCAGACTGAATGCAGAGAAGCCAGAATCACACATACTCGCTAAATGAGTTAATCAATATTAATACTACGTGACAAAATATTTACAATCATCCTTAAATAAGTGCTGGTTAGCACGGGTTAGTAATCCTATCAGAGAGCACGTTCACTCAGTTTCGCGAGACCCGGAATTAAACACAGCTGGAAGCAATGAATGAAATACCAAAGCCAAACTGAAAGTAGAAACGTAATTGGACGACGAGACCTAATAGTTACCCTGGATGTAACTGCAGTCCTATGAATACATGCGTAACCCTCTAATGGGCTTCATTATTGTTTACCCCTGTGAGGCTCCGCCTCGACACCTGAGAAAGAAATTTGAACTCACCTGCTTCGAAGGAGGGGGTAGCATACTCACCTCCCATAAAGCCCTGGCGTTGCCAATGCTCGACTCCCTTTGAAACTCAGCATCCCACACTCGGGGCCACCTGGGCAGGTTGTTAGAGGGATACGCATGTATTCATAGAACTGGAGTTACATCCAGGGTAACTATTAGATCTATTTCATATGTGCTCCACCCTCTAACGGGCTTAGCTATTGGTTACACTTAAGGTGAAGGCCATTAGGGATGGATGTACCCCAGGTGGACCCTGGCCACGCAGATCCTCTCGCAACCAAGCAAAACCTGTCCACACCCTGGGGCGCACACCGCCAGACTGCGTACCCCGCCCCAGGTGGTGGCAAAGTAGCACCCTAACCATTCCCGGCACTGGGAGGGACCCTACCTTGTCCGGCCCCTCCCAAGGAAAAAGGCAGGGCTTTACCACTGTTATCCAATAACAGGACCCGCACCTGTGGGCGGGCACCGCCAGAGTGCCTCGCGTCAGGTTGCGGACCACCGATATCAGCCGTCACTTGAGAAAAAAAGGGGACTTCCCCTGATAGCGTTCCCTCATGTCGGCCTCATACCCTCCAGATAGGCACACTTGAGTGCCACACCCAGACCATGGTACCAACATAACCACAGCTACTGCAATGCTTGGGAGAGGTCATGTCACTTTTCCCATGGCACGCCTAACAGCTGCGGGCGGGGCACCCCCGAGATGCCATGCCCCAGGTCGGCCATGATCAATTGCTAGTTAGTACTGGCAGGGGGCCCTTCCGGTAGGGTTCCCAAGACCGCATGTGCTACTGAGTCAGCTCATATCCCTGAGATATGATCGAGCAAAAGATGTTGATGACCAAGGGGCTGCCCTGCAAATTTCCTCTACCAACACACCCCTAAGTAGTGCCGTAGAGGAAGCAATCCCATGGGTGGAGTGTGCGGTCAGTCCTGCTGGGGCCACCAGACCTGCTGCTGAGTAGGCCCTGCAGATCGCATCACAGATCCCGTGGGCGAGGCGCTGTGTTGACAGAGGGGCCCTCTGAGCCTGCCCCCCCCCCCATAACTCACAACCAGCTGCTCCCCCATTCTAAGGCCCGAGGTTCGCTCCAAGTGAGCACTGAGCAAATGCATTGGGCACAGCCTGTGCATCTTTTCCTGCTTGCTGGTAGCATGACGAGGTGGGCAGAGGGCCTATAGCCGAAGGTCTGAAGATTTAAAAGCAGTGGTTATGACTTTCGGCTGGAATGGTGGGTTTAGACGCAGCTCCACTGACCCTTAATCCTGTTCTAGGGTCAGACAAGACGGGTGCACAGAGAGGGCACTCAGTTCACTTACCCTCCTGGCCGACGCCAAAGCCAAAAGGAAGGCCGCCTTAATAGACAACAAGTGCAGGTCTGCTTGGTCCAGAGGCTCAAAGGGTGGTCCAGCTAGGCCTCCCAACACCGTGTTCAGGTCCCATTGCGGAGTTTCGCGGTGCACAGGCCTAATTCTGCAAACTCCTCTTAAAAACTGCTTATTAGGGGGTGATTCCTGGTCATGAAGCGGTCCAACCCATCGTGCCCTGCCGTTACGCCGCAGCCACTACCCTTAGTGTGGAAGCTGCACTGCCCGTCTCGAAGAGTGCCTGCAGGAAATCTAGCACTCCCTGATGGGGGCATGAACGTGGGTCTAGGCCTCTCGCTTGACACCAGTTTGCAACATCTGCCAATGGGCCGCATAAGCCTTAGATGTAGATGGGGCCCGTGCACATTGATTTGTGGATACCACCGCCTCGGGCAGGCCCAATTCACTTTCCATCTCCAGGCCCTGAGGGGGTGGGCGAGAGTGGCATCTGACGCCTGCCTCATGGTTGAGGGAGGGTCCGGAATCCGCCACGAGTCTGCCACTGCCAGCTGGATAAGATCTGGGAACCACCTGGCGTTCGACCTCTTCGGTGCTAACACAATCAAGGATAGCCGCTGCTCCCGTACCCTGCAAAGCACTGGCATCAGTAGCTGCCGGGGTGGGCATTCATAAAGCAGGCCGGCGGGCTACCCTGGATGAGCCCATGCATCAGCCCCCAGGGGAGGGTCGTTAGTGTGTCTCAATGAGAATCAAAAAGGGGCACAAGCCTTCTCCTTGCTTGCAAACAAATCCACTCCTGGTCGACCGAACAGTTTCCACATCTGCTCTGTCGTCATCAGTGAAAGGCTCCAATCCTCCTCGAGCAGGGCTCCTCTGGATAGCCCTTCTGCTCGGGTGTTGATGATGCCCGGAACATGCCGGGCGGTCAGAATGCACAGCTGGCGGTCCGCACAGATTAGAATGGAATCGGCCCACCTGTGCAGGGCTACCGATCTAACGTCCCGCTGTCTGTTGAGATTGGCCACTACTATTGTGCTGTCCGATCTCAACAGGACGTGCCTCCCTTCTAACTGCGGGGCAAAATGGTGCAACACTTTCTGAACTGCCATGAGTTTCAGATGGTTGAACGTGGCGCTGGGGCCTCTGCCATGTACCTGCAACGGAAGCGGAGCCGCAAGTCCCGCCACATCCTGTTTGGGAGGCATCCGTGAATATCTGGATGTAGTATGCCATGCACCCCATCCGAACCCCCTCGCGGAGCCGAATGGGTGAGGCCCAGAATGTCAGGGCCTGTCGCCCTCGCATTGGTATGTGGAGCATATGCTGTTGATCCCGCCTTAGGTCCAGACAAAGGCGTATGAACCAGCGCTGCAGGTCTCGCATGTGCAGCAGCCCCAGGCGGACTACTGAATGGGCAGCAGCCATCATTCCCAGCAACGACATGACCCTTATTGCTGGCACTGATACTGTCTCTGGAATGTCCTGGGTCTGGGATAGAATCGCCTCTACTCTATCCACAGACTGACATGCAGTCATTGACCACGAGTCCAATTGCAGCCGCTGTTTGACTGGGCTGCAAGGTGCTCCTGTCGTAATTGATGGCAAAACCCAGCTGAGTAATATGCCACATTACCAGCGCCGTGTGGCTGGCTATCAGCTGCTCGGAGTGGGCTAGGATCAGCTAATTGGCCAGATGGGTCCAGATCCGTATCCCTTCCCGCCGGAGAGGCGCTAACACTGCCTCCACGCACTCGAAGAAGGTCCGATGCTTTTGCGTGCTGGCCGTCTGCCTCAATTCGCAGTCGTTTTCTCACTGGTACCGAACCAGGAAAAAGAGCTTCACTTAGATTTGAGCCAACCCAGACTGATGGAGGGGTTTTAAGTCTTGGTTTAACCACGGAGTTTGATCGTGTGCTACCTCCACGGGTAGGACGACGCCACCCCTGCCAGCGATTAGCTAGCTAGTGCTTCCTAAGCAAGCCATTAGCCGGCGAGTCCCTGATTCGAGGATCAGAGTTTAGTGAATGCGAAGGGAAAACACAAGCCTCGTACTCCATGTCTCTCTCGCTAAACCCCTGCCAGGGAATACTCAAATGGGAGGCGGCAAAATTGGAAGCTTTGATCTTCCACTGCAAAGCATAGGAATTCCGGATGGCGAGGCAGAATTGGGACATGAAAATAGGCATCCTTCAGGTCTATTGACATCGTCCAATCGCCAGGTCTGACATATTCCAGCAGAGACTTGTCAGCATCCGGAATGGTCTGCGCGCAATGTGAGTGTTCAGTTCCCGTAGACCCAAAATAGGTCTGAGGCCTCCTGACTTTTTGGGGATGAGAAAATAAGGGGAATAAAACCCTGCTCGAGCTTCTGACAGAGGGACCGGCTCTACCGCCCCCCTCTGTAGGAGCAAGTTCACTTCCTCCTTCAGGGCCTCCTTCAAAGTGGCATTGAGGAGCCTTGTCCGCACAATTCCCTTGAATGGGGTGGACAACACTGGAACCGCAAAGCATACCCCTTCCGCAATGCTCTGTCCAGCCAGCCTGGGTGGGGGGCGCACAATCTCACCCAAACTTGGTAATACTTCGTAAGGAACGAAGCCATTTGTTCTATGACTCCCGCTAATCTGGGCCCTCCCGCGACGCCCCTCCCCGAGGGAGAGTTCGACAGGGGGCCCTGCCCGAAAGGGCTTAGAGGATAACAGCAGTAATACTTCTGCTGTGTTCCCATGCACACTGCCCGGTGATTCACTCACCATAGGTAGCGAGGGCACAGCTACTTCCGCGTTTGGGAGTCCCCAGTCTTTAGCTTTAGAAGCACTGACGTCCGAACAGGCCTCAACCTGTGGCACTAAACGAGTGAAGATCTCCTTCACAGGTTTGCACCCCTCAGTATTCTTCGCCACGTCAAGCGCCTTGGAGCCAAAATGGCAGGTCGCTCCACTTCCGTGCAACCCGGAAGAAGAAGCCTGTTGACTTACTCCAAACACTCTGCTGGAGCCAGCCCAGCTAGTAGCGTTGGATTCGTGCTGGCCGTCTGCCTCAATTTGCAATCGTTTTCTTACTGGTACCGAACCAGGAAAAAGAGCTTCACTTAGATTTGAGCCAACACAGACTGATGGAAGGGTTTTAAGTTTTGGTTTAACCCCGGAGTTTGATCGTGTGCTACCTCCACGGGTAGGACCACGCCACCCCTGCCAGCGATTAGCTAGCCAGTGCTTCCTAAACAAGCTATTAGCCGGTGAGTCCCCAATTCGAGGATCAGTTTAGTGAATGTAAAGAGAAAACACGAGCTCCATGTCTCTCTCGCTAAACCCCTTTGCACTAGGTTACCTTGTGTGCTAACACCTGAAACAGCCAGCGTATCAGCATGTGCAATACAACCCAGAGACCACATGGTAACGTTTTTTTTTTTTTTTCATTAAAAAGACTTTCCAGGCGCTGCACGACCAGGCGTCGCACCCTTGGTGCGGTTCCGGCGGCTGCTGTAGCTGAAGTAACGGGCGTCGAGGCTGAGGATCGGTCAATTCGACGCCAGGGATGACCGGTTGTCCAAAGACCGGCGACGGTGGCGACTTAGCGGTGGTTGGGATACACTGGGCCTGCGGGGTTGCTGTTGCGGGCGTAAGTGCGAACCCAGCTGCTCCGACGAGGAAGGCCCTATTGATAACTAGCGCAACCTCTGAGCTGCGCTAGCATAACATCGGTCAAAAAGGACCGCCGCCATCCTGTCCCTCTCGGAAGCGGTTGGGAGCAGACGCCATCTCACCGCGTCTTAAACGGCCGGCACTCCGACATTTAAATACGGTGCATACGCCATAGCTGGGGACTTGGCCATCGGATTCCTCCAGTCTCGCTGCGTAGCCAAAGCGCCATCCTGGGACATATCCACCTTGGGGCGTGGCTTCGACTTTGACTGAGCCAGCAGACCAACAGTGCAGTCGTCCATCTGACCACTGGAGGGCTGCGGTGGTAAGGGCACCTCCATCCTCTCCACCGTGGACTGGAATAACCCAGGGAGGTCGTCCAGCGGATAGCGATGCTCGAGGGGTGGCTCATAGTCCATGAAGAGAGTCGTCGGGTCCTCCTCATACACAGGACGGTCATCCTTCTATCATACGCGTCCCAGGGCTTAGAGCGGACCGTTGCCACCAGCTCATAGACTGGCCCCGAGCCGGCCCGGAGGGCGCGTGTGGCCCGCACAACTGCTGCCGATGCGCACGCTCCTCCGGGGGAGCGATGCGCAGGTAGCACAGGAACATGCCTCCACATGGTGCTGCAGTCCCAGACAGACGAAGCAGTCGTCATGCTGATCCTCGGACACCATCGGGGAGGCTCACTGTTGGCACAGCTTATCCATTTCACACACAAATCATATTGAGTTCTTAACTCGCTCGAGGCTGAGTGAAAAAGGGAGACGAGCATTGGCAACGCCGGGGCTTTATGGGAGGTGAGTATGCTACCCCCTCCTTCGAAGCAGGTGAGTTCAATTTTCTTTCTCAGGCGTCGAGGCGGAGCCTCGTAGGGGTAACCACTAGCGAAGCCCGTTAGAGGGCGGAGCACGTATGAAATAGAACCAGTCATGCTGAAGGCAGTCACGCGACATCACTGACGGTAGATTGGAAGTAATCGTCAGACGGCTGAGGTGAAGGCTGGAAATAAACAAATCGAAAGAAAATCACAAGCACAAATACGCACGGGACAACACACGAAAGGGCAGAATCATAACACCTTGACCATCACAGACGGACGCGGCGACGTGCAGGAGTCAACACTAGTGATATGACATTTGAAGCGAGGCACCGGAGCCTGTGTCGAACAAAAAGGGGCGTGCCAGATGAAGCCCCGATTCGAGGCCTACGTTGTTACCATAAAAGTCACGTGACTGATGACAAACCAGGCCTCGGTTTGTGGAGAGTACGTCATTGGTTCGTTCAACATATCTCCTCCTCATAAATACGCTTCGAATCTGACACCGAACTATGGGTGTTGTCGGCATTTGTATAAGACGAAGAGAGGTGTAGTACGTTGGAGAGTTGTAGTGAGTCACGAATTATCTTCCCCATGTTGGACATTGACGTGAGAGTGTCAGTTATTTCGTATTTTTTCAATAATGTCACTCTCGTATTTGTGCTTTTTAATAGAAATGATTTCAAAAAGCAAAGTATCGTGACTGTTTCATTGCGATTTTTATTATAAACAAATATAGCTACTTACGCATGCTATAGAAATATATCCATTGTTTATTGTTACTGCACACATAAGTTTTTCATGCATTTCCGCTAAAGTCATGGTACTGTTCATTGACTGTCATGTGTTGTTTTGCCCAGCAAATGGCAGCATTCAATGTTTCATTGAGGCCTCGAGTACTGAACCTTTTGGTGAAGCAATAGGCTGGAAAGTCTCAGTGATTCATAAGGCTTCATTTGACCATCACTAGTCAACACCAAACCACGGCGGGGACGTCGGTTGTGCAAGTAGGCTTCACGCAGGCAGTTGCGTACGGTTTGGTCACTAATTTAGTTCTGGTGACAACCTCTGGTCTGAGCAGCAGTGACTGTAGCTAGCAGGAAGCGATTGCGCAGGTGCTGGAGGCCAATATGGCCATCCTGCTGAGGGGTGGTGACACGTGGTCTGGGGGCACGTGGTCGATCACCGGTGCTTCCTGTTTCATTTTACCGGCTCCAGAGACTTGATATCATCGACACGTGGACGCCCAGGTTCCTTGCAACCCGTCTTTGCGACATTCCACCAGTGAGCATACCAACGGCTCGCTCTCGCTGATTTTGACCTAGGTGCGGCATGGTCACACGTTGGCGCAGGATAATGCAAAGGAATATTTAAGTTTCCCATTGCTACGGCTATTTATTGACCAAATTCTCGAAGCATTAGTCAATGAGTTCAACTCAATCTGACGGGATAGGCAAAATTATAAACAATGTGCAATCAAGCAGAACGAGTTGCCCACACGACAAAATCAAAACAATTTTCTGAGCTTTTAAGTTGTAATTGATGTATCATGGCTTAAAAATAATATCCCATTTTATGTACACCAAATATACTGAGTACAAATGAAAATGCACCACTTGAAAAAACTCAATATTTAAGTTCAAATGAACTTCAATATAATTTTTATACAACAACAACACTACAGTGATGTCACCCGACATGCCAGGTGCAAGACATGCGAGAATTTCAAGTTAACTCTAACGCTAGGCAATTTTTTGCAAAAACGCAACATCTTGCATGCACACCACGGGAAAAATGAATTTCACTATGAATGTGTGCACACATTGCCTTTAAAAGCATGTGAATCCGAATAAAATTTCACTTCTTCACTGACACTTGTGAAACGTCGACACTATGCCGCGACTAACAGCCCCTGAACGGGAACATGCCATAGGCATGCTTCAAATTGGCGCCAGCACCAGGGAAATTGCCAGACGACTACACTGCGCACACACAACGATCGCAAGACTCCATCAAAGGTTTCTGCAAACGGGGAGCACTCGGGACCGTCCTCGACCGGGTCAACAACGTGTGACAACGGCACGTCAGGACCGTCAGATCGTACGGGATCATGTCCGCGACCGAACACTACCAGTGACAAGAACGCCTGCTCAAGTCCAAGGACGACGTGGATTCATTCACCCCAACACCGTACGGAACCATCTGCGAGCTGCAGGCCTGCGTGCACGACGTCCTTATTTCAGCCCCATATTGATGGATTGTGACCGAAACCAGCGTCTACAATGGGCGAACAGGCACCAGAATTGGCGACTACGACAATAGCACGGTGTCATCTTTTCTGATGAGTCACGATTTCACTTAAGGAACGCAGATGGCCGTATACGTGTTTGGTGGAGACGTGATGAACGTTATAACGCCGATTGTGTCGTTCAAACGGACCGTTGGGGTGGTGGCAGCGTTATGGTGTGAGGTGGAATAAGCTACCGTCACAGAACCCCTCTCCATATCTGCAGAGGAAGGAGGAACGGCGTCTACTACCAGGACCAGGTGCTGCAGAACCATGTTGTGCTGTTCTTCAACCAACACCACGATGTCCACATGTTCCAACAGGACAACCCTAGGGCACACACTGCAAGGGTGTCCATGCAGTACCTTGCACAGCAGAACATCCCCGTGCTTCAGTGGCCAGCTCTGTCACCCGACCTCTCCCCTATCGAGCACTTATGGGATGAAATTGGACGACGTCTTTCACGTCAACGCCAGATGGACAACATCCGAGAACTTGAGGTTGCCCTTGTTCAGAAGTGGAATGCTATCCCTCAGAACACTATCCAGAGACTGATCAACTCCATGCGACGACGATGCATCGCATGTGTCAATGCAAATGGCGGTCACACCCGTTATTGACTTTCCTGTTTGACCCCTACACCAGTTAAACCTCTCTCGCGCATTAACATTATCGTGAATGAAATTGAATGATGTTTACATGTCTTCTTAAATCATTCATTATCTCAAATGCATCATACGTATATACTTCACATGTCAATCCGTGGAGCTATTCCAGATTTCGTGAGTGGTGCGTTTTCATTTGTAAACTGTATGTGTTGTGTTGGAAGTTTTGGTCAGTATATATAAACAAGAGGTGCGTTCGAACACTTCTGCAAAGAAGCCGGCGGCGCGAGATTCCCAAAAAACTACGCGAGGATCTTGCCAAAGTTGCGCGATCAGCCTTCCATACCCCGCGATGGCTGCAGCTACCGCGGGGTTTGGAGGGCTTATCGCACAACTTCGGCAAGATTCTCGCATAATTTTTCGGGAATCTCGCGCAGCCGGCTTACTTTTAGGCACGCTCGAAAGCACCCAAGGTGCGATCTGACTGATGCGGAGCTTGCAGCGATGGAAATTTTGGCCTTCAATGAACCACATGATGCGTAAAATATGTTTCTTATTGATCAGTTTTGTCATGAGGCTCTTTGAAGGCAAAAGCCACCTGCGTTTCCAGAGCTGCGTTAATCCAACTTCTCCTGTAGACTGTAAATTTGGCAGCGGTTCCCCACCCCCTATATATCATAGGCCCCATTTCATAACTCATGAACCTTTGTCATGAAAAACTGCGCAGATGCTTGAATGTGCGTAGTTACAGCCATTGCAAATTTGCGTTTGTTTTCTTTTTTTTTTTGTGGTGCAGTATAGGCTGCTGGAATAACATTTGGACATTTAGTTTTGAAGGGCTGTTTCATTAGCATGACTCCGCCAATCGTCGTACTTCTGCTAAATTTCATTTCGCTTCAGTACTCACTCTGTTCACTCGGAGCTCTGCCTCATTTACCTCGGCAGAAAGCACACCGGACCAACCAACGAACAATAGGCGTGGCCAAGAGCCACAATGTAGCAGCTGCGCCGAGATTGAAATTGTAGTCTCCAAAATCAACAATGGCTACGGACATAGACACGCAGGAGGCCATTCGCTCTGTCGTGGAGAAAATCCCGGGTATCAGGGACTTACAGCCACAACAAGATTAATGTTTGGTTGGTTTTTTGAATGGAAATGATGTTGTAGTGCTACTCCCTACAGATTGTCATATCTACTTTACAGCCAGCATGAAACAGGCACCCTGTTCATCTCTGTGACAGACAGCTGAACCACCTCAGCTAGCTTGTAGTCTCTAGAGTTAAATAGTGTAAAATTCTCAGGCAATGTAAGTTAGCAGCCAACTTTTGAAAAGCCCTGTTTTTGTTCTTGTCACAAGACCTATTCGCTGTCTCAGTGTTATGTTGTCATTATCCATGAATGAAATTGTTGTCTGAGACAGCCAAACGCTTAGAGCCAAACTGTGTTTCTACGAAGTTAGATAGTGAGCTCGGTTTGATGTTAGCGCAAGTATGGTTGGTAGCTGCCCATTGGTCCGACGACCCATTGGTCCGACCTCCCGTTACTCCGACAAACTCGACCACAGACAGAGAGAGAGAGAGAGAGCTCTCAGAAACGCACATCACACACACACACACACACACACACACACACACACAGGGGGGGGGGCATGTGTGTTTATTCATTGCGCAAGGGAACTAATGGGAGGTCTTGACCAATGGGAGGTCGGACCAGTGCCATGGACCCGTATGGTTACAGTTAGTTTCTTGTAAGGAGAACAGAAAGAGCATCTTTGGTTCTTTCAAGTGAATGAGTGAAGGCTAAAATTTGGTAGATGGGCATATGTATGGGTACAGTATTAACTTTAATGTACTGATCAGTTTGATTTCGCTGTATTCCTGGTATGAAGGACTGTGTTTAGAGCAGAAGTACTTGGCGGCTGGGCCGGCGCATAACATACGTCATCGCCAAACGGGAGTGATTAGTTTACGGTACACCGATGATTTTAAACTTCTGACAAGTGCCCACCCACCAGGGAGTAAACACTTGTCAATGATGACTGACCAGACTCTGTGTACGAAGCACAGCGAAGTAGCAGAGGCTGGTTCTGCCAGGCTACCGTTTCATACCTTTTAGTGGAATATGAGGGGCTAAATAGGCCTAGATGAAAATAAAACATTCATAAGAAAGCATTAAAAACACTGGTTATGTATCACATTTCAATGTTTTTTAACTTGTTATTTTGGATTTGGTGTCCAGTCTTGGTGTCTGATCAATGCGAAGCTACACCTTGTTACATTTGGAATCAGCTGAAGAAGTCAATCTAAATGCCAAACGGTATAGCTTTGCCTCGTGTAGGCTACTCTATTCAATATTATGTGTGAGACTGCACTAAATTTTGAGGGAAGCTGCTACCATACCCTTATTATCCAGTCATTTTAATCTTGCATTTGTCCACACAGGCTGAGCCAGTGACACCTCACTATTCTGACCGAGTTGATTGAAAATAATTCAATGTACTTTAAATGGGCATCTGGTTAAGGCTTGGCAGCATTTTTGGCATAAAATGGGTTAAATTGCCACAACTAAGGTGTCCTGCATTTTTGAACTTAAAAGAGGAGTACTTTCACATCCACTAGTTGGCACAGTTAAACAATATTTCAAGCGGGGATTGTGACGCTACCCTTGGGAGGCAGTGATGTCTTCAACAACATTTTATGCCGTGTCCCAATTAAAGTATGCACGCAGATTCTGCTTCCCGCCCATTTAAGCCCAGAGAGCATTGGAATCTGCGGGCGTTCTTAAGTGAAATCACGTGTTAAGAAAAGTCTTCGATCATGTCCTCACAATATTTATTCAGAAATATTTGTATTCTCAAGTTAATTTTTCTTTTTCTAAATGTTGTCTGCCAAATTAAATCAATGATCATTCATATAATATCCCTCTTTTGTATGGATACAGCTGGGTTGCAAACTTTGGAGTTTGGGATTAATGGTTTATGAAATAGCTTTCTGCTATAGTCTGCTTTGCATGCTGATGTCAGAGCCAGGTTAGCAGTGAGGGATGAAGACGTGCATTCACCACCATCCTTTAGAAAGACTCTGCAAAGTTCTGGTTTCACAGGATGTCAACCCAGCTGAGTGGATTCGGTACCTTCCTGTCTGACCGGCCTACACTGAATTCCAGTGGCTTTAAATCTCTGATTGTCGGTCCTGCTCAGTTGCATTGGAATCTCTTGTGCTCCACTGGCTTGGGAGTGGATTGAAACCTGGGATTACATAAAAGACTGACTCACTTCCCATCTCTACTCGCTTCTCCTAGGCGTTCATAAACAAAACAGTCTTGTAATGTTTCAGATATGATATACAGTATTTATATGCAGTTAAAGTCTTGTACGTGTTGGAAATATACTGTGTTTTACACACACATGCATATATAGACTCATCTAAAAAAGCTAATAAGCACTCTCATATCCTTTGAGTACCTCCTGAAACACATTATTATTCTATATGTGGTGTCACATTCCAGATCAGGGAATGAAATGCAGAGGCAGAGTATAATCCAATAGTCAGGTTTATTGACAGCAGTACAGTAATATTCGGGGGCGGAACCCAAGAAAAAGTGGTGAGGATGGAACTTCAGAGGAAGAGAGCACTTTTCAGTACCGATGTCATAGGTTAAACTGGGCTGCCAATTGCCGGTCAATGGCTTTCAGGATACAACTGTGAATAAAATGAAAATGCAATGACTTTCAGATCAAATGAGACAATGTTATTTACAATAGAACATAGATAACATTTCAAGTGTTGAAACTGAGATATTTTACATTTTCATCCACAAAATGAGCTTATATCATATTTTCTGGCTGCAACAGGTCTCAAAAAAGTTGGGACACAGGCAAAAAATGGCTGAAAAAGCAATTAATACATTAAAGAATCAGCTGAAATAACATTTAGCAAGAATTTCAGTTAATTGGCACCAGGTGTGCAAGATGATTGGCTATAAAAGGGATGTCTTGGAGAGGCCGAGTCTCTCAGAAGTAAAGATGGCCAGAGGGTCTCCAACCTGTGAAGGCTTGCGTAAAAAAAAGTGGAATACTTTAAAAACAATCTTCGTCAAGATCAAATTGCAAAGGCTTTGAAGGTCTCATCATCGACAGTGCATAACATCATCAAAAGATTCAGATATACTGGAAAAATCTCTGTGCGTAAGGGACAAGGCCGAAAACCTTTACTGGATGCCCGTGATCTTCGGGCCCACTGCTTCACTCACCGGCATGATTCTGTCATTTACATTACTAAATGGGCCCAGGAATACTTCAACAAACTACTGTCTGTAAACACAGTCTGCCGTGCCATCCACAGATGCCACCTAAAACTCAGTCATACAAAACAGAAGCCATTGTTGAGCATGATCCAGAAGCGCTGCCATGCTCTGTGGGCCAATGCTCATTTATAATGGACTTTAGCAAAATGGCAAAGTGTCCTGTGGTCATACAAGTCCAAATTTGACATTCTTGTTGGAAATCATGGGCGTTGTGTCCTCTGGGCTAAAGAGGAGAAAGACCACCCCTCCTTTTATCGGCATTCAGTTCAAAAGCCAGCATCTCTGATGGTATGGGGATGCGTTAGTGCATATGGTGTGGGACACTTGCATGTTTTAAGAATTACCATGAATGCTGAAAGGTATATAAAGCTTTTAGAGCAACATATGCTCCCCTCCAGATGACATCTATTCCACGGAAGACCTTGTGTATTTCAGCAGGACAATGCAAAACCACATACTGCAGCAGTATTACAACAGCATGGCTTTGTAGTAGAAGAGTCAGTGTGCTGAACTGGCCAGCCTGCAGTCCTGCTCTTTCACCAATTGAGAACATTTGGTGCATAATTAAACAAAAAGTCCTTCAAAGGAGACCCAAAGCTCTCCATCAGCTGGAAGCCTGTATTAAACAAGGTTTGGATCAAATTCCAATGGCTAAACACAAGAAACTTGTCTCCTCAATGTCCAGACACCTCCACTCTGTGTTAAAAAGAAGAGGGGATGCTACACCATGGTAATTAGGCCCCATTCCCAACTTTTTTGAGACCTGTAGCAGCCGTCAAATTTGAAATGAGCTCAAAACAACAGCATGAACACCAGCAATCCCATTTTCTTTCCATTTAATCCAGTGAATTCTTTTTTTTTTTACCATTATATTAGGGTTATTTTATAATAGTTGAATTCCTGAAGAAACTGAATTAATACCCAAAACCTTTTTGCTTAATTACAATATTTCAAAGGATGTTTCTATTTGGCTATGTACAATTTCCTTAGGTTTTGATTGAAGTATTGGCTTTTTGGTCCTATATCAAAATTTTCTCCATAGTAACCATTTCAATTTGCACCCAGTCTTATTCATTATTCATTGTTGAATCGAACCACTGCCTTATTTGTTGACACCCAAATACAAAGTAATAATGATAGAAGTTGGGCAATTGGAGGCCCCCTTTCTGATTGGAGCTAGATAGTCTCAATTATGAGCATCTTGCCTTCTTTTCCTGCCATATAAACCTAGCAATAGTCTTATGTAGACAGTCAAACCAATTCTCAGAGATAACTAGTAGTTGAATTCTTAAAATATAATTGAAGCACCTATTACTAAAACGCCATAAGTCACACTTGATAAAAACAAAGAGCTTCCACTCGGAAAACTGACTGTTTCTAAGCAAAAATAGCAGATTTCAATCCAGCAACTTGCAGCTCATAGCTGGGGGTTTCAATACACGCCAGAGGGCCATTAGAAAATAACCATGAAATGAGACACAGCCAGGGAGTGGGAAACCACAAAAGACGGAAACCAATCAAAGGTGACAAACAGTGCTTCTGATAGACATACAAAAGTCACTGAATAGGAGGGGAAAGTCATTCACCCCAGGATTATGGCAATGCGCAACATATCTATAATGTTGTCATAAGTTTGGATCACTGAGACTTCATTTTCTTTTACAACTTGAATATTGTCATCAACTGTTGACATTACAGGTTAATAATATTTAGACTGCTTTCAATGTACAATTAATCATTAACCTGGAATAGGTACTAATATCACTCATACATGGTTCTACATATAATACAATTTCTTTAATGAAAATTATGAAAGGGGGCGTTGCTGAAGGATGGGGGAGCGAGGTAAACCATCAACAGCGAAGAATGATATGGATCCATATGTGCACTTTTATAGGCCATTCGCAATTCAATCGGTAAAATGTCTAATTTTGTCATGTAATTTGAAAATGTATTTGGCAATTGACAATTTAATGTACAAAGTGGCAATGAAATCTTCAATACAGTTTTGATAATCTCAATGACAATTAGGAATTAATATTGAACGCCAGCGTCCATAAATTCCAAAATTTAATTCCTGAACAATTCTGTAATTGAATTTCCAAGGTCTAGCTTCAAAGCGCCACCGTGTGTTGCATGGCATTTTGCCAAATGCTTCATCTGCACCAAAATTGAACTGAGCATGCAAACTGTCAGTTCTCTCATCAAGGCAGGTCTTCTTTCACAACGTCACTTCTGTGACTGCCTGGTATTAGCTATTCCCCCCGTGGACACGCCCCTCTCAATAACTTAACTTGTATAGTTTGAAGGCATTTCTACTGGTTATTTTTAGAGATTTCAGGAACACCTTCAAGTAGTTTGTTAAGGCAACTAAATTTGGGGGGAACTTTGAAGAATCTACTTTTGTGTGCGTAAAACTACCCCATGATTAAAATATTATTCATATAAATTCTGATTCTTTGTCACTAGAAAAAATAGCAAATTTAACATCATGATATTCCAAAACAGGTATATATTGTCTACAAACCCAATCATATATTCCGTTCCAAAAAATTTTGACTTCATTACAAGAGTAGAAAAGGTGTTCCTGAGATTCAATTTCATCTTTACAAAACGTACGTTATCATCCAAATTAAATCTGAGTCTCAAAAATTCTTCACAGGGATAAATACCATTATGAAATGTACTTCCTTCATCTTGAGAAATAAGGGAAATACAAGATAACTGGTTCTAATTTTGACAGTTTCCGTTATGGAAAACTTAGGAGATAACACTTTATCTAATAGGCCTATTAACAGTTTCCCGTTTCCCCTGAAGCCATGTCATCTGCCCCTTTTGCCAGTGAGAGTGGGACAAATAAGCCCTCACAGTATGTTACAGTTACAATTACAGTTAACACTGAACTAACTACTTTGCAAACAAACGTTGATCAAAATCCACAGTTGCTTTGAGTCCCAAGTGGATTTGACGACTAAGGCACCAGCGTCCGGAGAGATTTATTTCCGCGTACCGTAGCAGTAGCATAATCCCCCGTTGCTTAAAATCCCTAATGTCGTTGCGATGGCAGCTGGACAGTCGTATACACACGGCTAGCCTCTCCGCTGGGCTAGCCCCTCCACTGGTTCCCGGCGCCGTCTGTGCTCGCTCCGTGGAGGTGAGACTCCGGTTGGTGACGGCTCGGTGAGGGCCCGACGTTCCAGCGCTTCAGTCGGACTACAGTAGTTTATTTTCTTCTTCTTGTGGATTTAATTGTCCTTTATTTTCAACTAAAGGTGCATTACCGCCACCTACCGGACTGGAATATGGAGCAGTAGAATGGCTGACAAAAAAAAAAAAGAAATCCTCTCCATGAAGTCCGTTTCCCTCAGGTACTTAAATGTTTATAACTACTTTTCATCTCGACTCAACACCCAATCCATCCTACTCAATTAATGGCAACTAAACAAAATTATTCAGGGGATATCTGATTCCCACTTCCCCCAAACCCCTTTTCTAACATTTCCTTGATATCTTCTCCCTTTACATGAGTGATCCCCAGAAACTCCCGGGCTGCATGCAGAACCAATTTAATTCTATCAGTCTTCGACTCCATCTCGCTCGCACAATTGATCACCATTGCCACAAAAGCAAAAAACCTTTTATCCACACTGACACATTCAGGATCACGTCTTTGTTCTTTTGGTTCTGCGACTCCCTTTTCTTCCCTCACTCTCTTAACCGCCTCTGTATATGAGATTTTACTTTGTACATGCGTCCTTTCAATTTCCCCCTCAACTTTCCTCCGCTCGCACTGTTTTGCACCCACTTCATGGTTTCCCTGGCAGTGAAAACATAAAGCTCTTTCCTTCGGTAATTCGCACTCTTCATCATTACACCATTCCTTCCCGCACCGTCTACATATATCCCACGTCTACACACCGCCGCAACATGACCATAGTCTTGGCACCAGAAGCAGCTTTCACCGAATGAGTAACTCCACTGTTATGGCCCCAATTTGTTATTATAATTTACAACACAACAGCTACAGCAACAGCAAGGGATGACAGAAACAGTTTTAAAAACTTGAACGCATTTAATCAACAGACAAAGACTAATACTAACCAACAACTAATAACCAAGATTGATTTACAAGAAAAACAGAAATATTTACAGTCCCTTTTTGTTGGGGTGGCTTGGTGATGTCCTGGGTAAGGAAAAAAAATGCTCTAACACAGGCAAAAATCCACAAAAGAAACTTCACAGGTCTTGAACAGAAATGACAAGTCTGGTCACATGTATCCTTCTCCTTGCAATTTCTCCTACCACTGTCTCAATTCTACTCCTTATATACTCTTTCGCAGACCCCACCCACATTTAGACCTCTTTTTTCTATTTTCTGGGACTTTCCCCAGACATGCCCAGGACATGTCTAAACCTAGCTCCAGTCTGGGCCTAATAAAAGAAAGGTGAATACTGCCATCTAGTGGCCTCTATTCACATCACACCACTAATTACTCCCTTCACGTTGGGCTGGTTACGTATATTAAAACATGTTACTTCAGATAAATCGAAATCCTTTATTCTCAAACCTTTGTCTCTTTGACGCTTTGTTTTACATTCTATTATTATAAGTCCACCCCTACAAACCCTCACTGATTTTACTTCCCCTACTTCTCATTTAATAAACTGGCCTATCACTAAATACATGATTTGCTCTGTAATAATGTCTAACTAATTTCATTCCAACTAAATATACGTCATCCCCTCCTTTTTCCATATCTTTTTTCCTTTTCTTTTTCCCGCCTTCCTCCCCTTCCCACTCCATTTTTCCGTCACCAGAACCTCCAACCAAACACCCTCAAGGTTAGCTCGCAACCAACTCCCTGATATGTACCTTTTTTCTCCGGTAGACCTTGAACAGGACAGTTCATTTTCTTTGCTAGTAATGATGTGTTTTTATCCCCGGTTTTGCTGCGTCTGGCACTCAACCCGCCCTGATGAATTAGGTTGTGGTTCTGCTAAGTCAGTCCTACTTAGAGGGGCGTGTCAAAGAGGGGAATAGCCAATACCAGGCAGTCACAGAAGTGACGTTCTTAAAGAAGACCCGCCTTGATGAGAGAACTGACAGTTTGCTTGCTCAGTTCAATTTTGGTGCAGATGAAGCGTGTGGCAAAAGGTCATGCAACACACGGGGGCACTGCGGTACTTTAAAACCTTAAACACACAAAGGGATGTGAGGATTTCATTGTCACTTTGCAAATTGAATTGGCAATTTCCAAGTGCATTTTCAAATTGCATGATGAAATTAAATATTGAATTGCCATTTTGCCAAATGAATTGCCATTTGAATAAAGGCGCAAGAATGCCATGGCAATATGACATTTGATTAATTCAATTTTAATTCCTGATTGTCATTGAAATGATCAAAACTGTATTGAAGACTGCATTGCCACTTTGTACATTACATTGTCAATTCCCAAATACATTTTCAAATTACATGACAAAATTAAACATTGAATTCCCATTTCACCAATGGCAGCCAGCAGAGTGCCAAGGCCAAAATATACCCCCGCAGGCCAGATTATACCCCTCAGGCCAGATTATACCGCCTGACTCTAATTTAATAGTCGAGATCAGGAGTTCCCAAACTCGGTCCTGGGGCCTCCCTGTGTCTGCTCGTTTTTGTCCCGAGCATAATTGCCATCATAGGACTTTAACAAGCTGTCAATTTGTCCAAATCGGTTGCATTTTGTGTTTAAATATGTTATTTGCTGTTTAAAGCCAAATTTTAATAGAAATATCCATTTGTGCCATGAAGAGCGAAAGACCAAACAAAAAACCCTTGCATATAAAGGTTTTATTTTTCTGTGTGGCAAGCAATTTCAGGTAATAACATTTTTAAACAGATCAAATCAGGTACTGAAAAATCAGTAACCTCCAAATTAGGTTGCTGAAGACAGGTGATAAGAATTCTTTCAAAGTAATTTGCTTGCACTCAATCATAAAAAAAACATAACATAAAACAGGGTTGACTCAGTTGTTTGCTTGTTAAGTAAATTGTTAGTTTTTGCAACCTTATGCCCATGGTTTCACCCATTAGGAACCCATAGTTTTTTTTCCTTTGACTGGGTACATTTTCCCCTCTTTTTAAGCAGTTGTTTCTCACATATTGCAATGTGGATGCAGAATTTATTCCTCACTGTTTGTATGCATATCTGTCAAAATACTGTTTGTCAAGAGAGGATAAATTACTGCTCTGAACAAAAATGCACCTAATTAAAACAAATTAACAGCTTGCTAAAATCCTATGATTGCAAACCAGGGTGAAGCAAAAACCAGCATACACAGTGAGGCCCCTGGGCCGAGTTTGGGAACTCCTGGTCTAGATTATGTTCGAGTGCAAGTCATTTTGTAAACTTTCACTATAACTTAATGTCAGTTGATGGTAGTCAACAGATCATATATTTTAAATGCCTAGACTTGCTTCACTAGTGCTGAAGATGCCATGTTGAAGTACATTGTAAGGGTCAACTCACACTTTGCTATGGTATTCCTAAGACTGTTGTCGAGGAGTTTACATGTAGTGGTACATTTTCAAGTAGACAAAAAGACTTGGTAAGTTGCAAGTGATACACTGTGTAACACTCACTTTCTGGTTGCTGAAGTTTCTCCCTGCTGGGGAAGGATTTGGGCACCAAGTTTATAGGATTAATCGTGGTAGCAATCCAGTGTCCAATGTAGCTATCCTGATTATGTACAAAGAGGAAAACAATGTTTGTTTAAGATAAACGTGGGTCAGCATAGTCTTTTAGCACATCATCTTCTGGGCTAGACGTTTTATACTCCCTTATATTGTACTCCACACATTCAGGCCGAGGGTTTTAATGGACCTGCCTGTTTCTTACCCAAGATGTGTTCTAGGCTTGTTGAATTCATATACCTAGGGCATATTCTAAGATAGGCAATTGTTTCATACCCTTCTATGCCAGATTATACCCCTACTCATGTGTACAAAATAATCAATACTACAACATATCTCAATTTTTATATATGTCACAAATGTTAAAACATCTACATTTCTTAAGGAGAAATATTAAATGTCTTTAGCTACCACGAACTGACTGATATAAGTAGACAAAAGGGTACCTTACAGTGATGCATGAAATTACAGTATTTGATATTAAGGCTGTCTGGGTAGCGGTAAGATATACTGTTGGTAAGCTGATTATTATTGGCATGATCTCACCGCCATTATGAATTAAAAAGCCTTCAATAAGGTGACATAAATGGCCACATTTGCCTTCTGAGTGCAGTCATTGTTAAATGGAATGTAGGCATGAAGTATGCAAAGATCCAGCGAATACTAAAGTGATGATGTCACGCTGGTGTCGGAAGTAAAATTTCCCATTCATTTTACCCATAGACTGTTTTTTCTGTTCACTATTGAATCACTTCACATTGTTTTTAAGCCTCTATCTTTTTCAATATTTTGCACTGTATTTCCGACTAAAAAGAAATATCATTTTTCTTGACCGGAATCAGCTATATTTCAAATCATTTTAATTTTTCGCCATTATGCTAATCCTCTTTGTAGTCTAAAAACTACACGTCCCATGATCGTCCTGACTCCCGGGCTGAAGGAGTTCAGTACGCGTTTTATACAGTCAGAAGTCTCACGTTTTGAATTTTCCAGTGATACCTCGTTATAGCCATTTGTTTGATTAATTAGTAGCCACTCTATATTTGTCCCCCGTAACCCCGGCGGGACGGGGGACATAGAAATGCTGTTCGTCCGTCCGTTCTTCCGTCCGTGCGTCCGTCCGGGAACAGTGTACTCGCAATAACTTTTGACAGCTTTGATGGAGGATCACCAAATTGTCACCACATATGCCTCTCGTGAAGGCCTTGTTCAAGTTCAATGATGAGTGACCTTGACCTAGTTTTCAAGGTCACTGAGCAAAAAGATGTGAAGAACACTGTGCTCGCATTAACTTTTGACAGCTTTGATGGAGGCTCACCAAATTCATAAGAAATTCTTATTGGTTTGTTAGGTAGATCTCAGCCATGGGCACAAAACTATGCCTTGGCGATGCGTCCATCATCCACAAGTCATGAAAATTGGAATCTCTCTCATGACCCATGGTTATATTAAGCTCATATCACAATGATCCATCCCTCATCCATCTCTCTGTCAACCAATGACCAATGAGCTACAATGTCATTGTACTTCACATTATTAGTCGTACAGTGCACCACATTATTTTCAGCCATCAAAACAGTTTTTGCCACGTTTCTGGTCACTTGTGCGACGGGGGACACAAGGCCTTCAGGCCTTTTTCTTCTTGGTTACGCTTCCCTTGCTAGATATCAAGTTTTAAAATTAGCGCCAATTTACATTAATAGCCAGGCATCTTTGGCCAACGTTTGTTTGCTTAAAAACTCACTAGTCAGCGAACGAGCTTATCAGCCTTGTCAAAGCATAACTGACGGTGATTAACTTATCCAGCGAGCTAGTTTACCGACTTCGGTAGTTGTCTAACTTATTTGGCGCATTTAGTTAAATGCCAGCTTCTAAAATGCTCGCAGCTCAACGCAAGCTAAGTCGCCAAATAATGGCTCTTCACTGCCTTTATTCACTTAGCTAGCGCGCGAGCTAGCTATTTCGTTAGCTAAGCAAGTGACAGTTAATTGGATTATAATACTAGCTGGCTTCCTAAATAACAGTAAGTAACGGTACCATTCAATGTTTCAATCGGTTTAGCTATGTGCACAAGATGTAATAAACTCACTAGCTGGCTAGCTTGGTGGTTCGCTCGCGTTGCTTAATGCTAGCTAGCTAAATGGCGAAATAACTATTCATTGCGATCCTTTCATTTCTAGGTATGTAGCTAGCTAATAGTAGCCCGCTATGTGAGAATGGGTGCACGGACATACGGCAATGAAGCGCACTGATGGGCTACCGTAGTGGCACGTTATGAACGTTGGCTGAGACTGAGGTACTTCATTGGCTTGGAACGAATCACTCGCCCACTTGTGCATCGGATATATTTCGGAGAAGTGGACTACAAACTGGACTCCAAGTGCAAAAGCATGTAATTTTTGGCAATAAACAACGAATTTGATGTGATCGTTTGAATCTGTATACCCTGTTGGCTAATCTCGGAGCGAGGCGGCTCTTCGAATTTATACGAGTTCGAGCAGTGTCAGAGAGTGTCTAAACCCCATCATAAATTCCCATAAGGATTTTACTTTTCCGACACCAGAAGCTCAGTAGCGGTGACGTCATCACTTTAGTACTCTATTCAGTTCTGGGGAAAGACTATTATGATGGCATGTACGCCTCATAGGGCTGCGTTCTATGTCGTCATACCGAATGTCAGTTCAATATATAAGCTATTTTTGCCTCGAATAAGCAGAATTTCATTCGACCGAGAAGCGAGAGGACAAGGAAGGTAAAACTGAACTGTTGCATTACCGCACGTCTCCAGCACACCTTAACACGTCAATCTAATCAGTGCTCTCTTTACTGTAAGGGTTCAAAAACTCAAATCGCATCAACCCATCCATGGAATCCTGAGACTTTGCGATCATATGAACAGTAAAGCATGTAGCAATAATGTTTATACTTCTTTGGGCAAATACACAGTGGCAATTATCAGTTTTTGCGTATTGTTTGGAAGAAAATGATCACTTGAGACCAGCAGACAGTAGGATATTTCAGTGTTTACGGGCTGGCAGAATTAGATTCAATTTCTTTGCTTGTGCACCGTACCAGATCCAGCCTCAAGTAATATTTTAAGGAAGTGGCATCTCCGATCTTCACGAATATAACGTTAAATATCTTAATGCTGGCCTGATTTTGTTTGAAATTATCCATTTGCTTTGACTTAATGCAGGAAATCACAGCTATGGGGCAGACACTGTGCAGAAGAAAATCTGCGAAGAGAAAATGCTCTAAAGTAAGTTAATGAAAGTCGGAAGAAAGAAAAAGAAAGAAAGAAAGGAAGCGTATTTTTGCCATAATTATTTATATGCCATAAAATTTTTTCTTAAAATGTAACATTATTCAACAGGCAATATTTTACACGTGTCTAGCAAACATGTTATCCAGCCATGGCCATGAAATGTGTGGATTTTTTGTTCGCCTGACTTAAAATCAGTTGCGACAATGGTACCCAGCCATCAACGACAGTGCTCCTGTTTTCTTTGAGTTTGAGGCGCCTGGTGTAAATTCAAATTTATGAATGCATACCTGATATGGTCGAGTAATTTCATGATCATAGGCCTACAATCCTTACAGCGATCGTAATGTAAATTATAATGTGCCGCACTAGGGAGACCAGGGATACCTCGTCATGATTTTGTATTTGGCTCCATAACTCTTTGTTGTTAAAACTTAAAGAAATACCTTTATGGTATATGTGTAGTGCAGAATGTCGTCCACAAAACTTGTATTGATACAATGTCAATATAAAATAGATTTATGTGACAATATTCAATTTTCAATGTATCACAAACATGCCGAAGTAACCCCATACCCGGGGTTACTTTGTCAGATGGCTGGGGTAAAATTTTCATAGATAGCAATCAGCTGAAGCTGAAAAACACAGTTCAATATTCTCATAACAGAAATGGTGAGAACTGTTTTATTTTTACAACGAACCAACACAAGCTATGATTTATGCATAATCACCACCAGAGTTGCAGTTATGACATATGTAGGCATGCTTTCAGTTGGTTTTATCTGGTAAAATAAAGGATTGATTCATATTGTAAATAACATATTGGCTCATGTGATCTGAAAGTAATTGCGTCTTGATTTTATTCACAATTTACACTTTGTCCCATGTATTTTGGAATTGGAGTTGAACATCATAATGTGCCTTATTATTCATGCAAAATGAGCGTCCTGTTTTCACGTTTGAAATGGTAATTTTTCTTTCCCTCTATAACCAGAAAATCACAGAGTTTGAGATGAAAGTGGAGACCATGTTTAGTGTACTTGTTCAGGAGAAAGTGGCGGTAAGTTTGACTGTCAGTAGAAATTTAATTCTTGAGCTATTCGACTGATGTTACATTTTATTTTCCGTGTGTGTCCATCAGTTTCTCAAATCCTGAACAGGCTAATTAAACAGAATAATGATCACGCAAAATAGCACAGGTAAATAAAATAGCTAATTTTAAATGTGCACGAAATAGCACGATAGCACATCGCAGAATTATCAGTAATTCTTGAAATCATTCCAATGTAGGTTAGAATAGGAATCCAACACGTTGGCCACCATTAGAATCTGTGAACTCATCCGAAACGGGAGATATTTTACTCTCTAATATTTTCATTTTTTTCTGCTGTATGTGAGGGACTGTTGGGCCTTAGCTGAGGTATGTGCTCTCTGTGTGCTCTTGTTCTCTCTTAAATGTTCCTGTTTTCCATCTAAATGCAGGAAAATGCGAAATTTGAGCAAAAACTATCAGCAATGTCCGAGAAAATTGATTTACTGGCTCTGGAGAAAATGAAGGTATGTTATCAGTCTGTGGAAACTTTATTCTGAAAATGTAGATGAGCATGTAGCTATATTTCCTGTGAATTCATGTTTCAGTACCTCAATTTAATGAAATAACTATCTGACATACATAATGGCACAAATACACAGAATCTGTGGCCTGGATGAAACCCATAAATTGCTTCACATAATGGAAAAACAGTATTAGCTTTTCTCTAAATTATCCAAATGCAACTTCACAAAAGCAAAAATCTGAGAAACTGGCTTCTAATAAATTTGTGAAGTCATGCAAAATGAGTGTTTTTTTGTTTTTTTTACCTCTTGCAAAGCAGTCATGTTTTTCCTTCAGTTTGTGGGTATGTTTATGACTCTGGTAACAATATTTTGGAAAAAGTTATGGACAGATTTTTATGATTTTTTTTGCCTATGGTGTTTCTTGGCAGAACTTCAAAGTTTTTTAATTCTGGGTGCAGTCTGGATCAAATTCTGATCCCAGAAATTTGTAAGCTACGCTGTAAGCCTCATTTTGGATGGTGCTCTCAACATGTAGCAAAAGAATCCCATTGTCTGGTCAATAAGCTCTGTTTGGGTGGCTTTCCTGTTTATTACCAAAAAAAAAAAAAATTAATTTCATATGAAATCAGATACTTCACCCGTGTGGGTTAAATTCAATCAAGCGCTGTGGTGTTATTGAAAGGTTTGCCATGCGGTGCGTTATCAGAGTGTATTTGTCACGGCTACAGTAAGAACTGTGCCTCCCCCGCCGTGCAGACCTTGTCTAAATGGATTGAATCACCTGTGGATTCATCTAAAACCATGTGACATGTCTCACCCCGTCCAATACTCCCCCAAGTTACCAAAAGTAAATAATGGAAAATAAACCTAACTAAAAGGGGAATATAAATGGCTCCAAAAAGAAATCTTTCAGAGGATTCTTCATCATTGAGGGACAGGGCCATTTTAGACATTTTTTTTAATCTCCACGCTTCTGAAAAAGCAAGATCTTGTAATACATTTCAGCGTCTGTCTGTCCGTCTGTCCGTTCGACCCAGTAACTCCTCTTAGGCCGTTTGACCAGTCAACCTAAAACTTTGGTGCGTGTAAGATAGTGACCCAGAGGGGTGCACAACGGGTTTAGAATTTAAATTCATTTCCTCTTCTGGCCATTAGGGGGCTTTTTGTGAAGATTGAAAAATGGCCATGAGTTACTTATGCACTGAGCTAGGATGCTCACATTTTTATGGGAGGTACATGGGATGTCCCTTCATCACATATCACACAGGTTTTTGATATGACCTCATTTTGACCGTTTTCTTGGTCAAATAGTGTCACGTGTGCCAATCGTTGAGAAGGATGGCACGTTTTGTCATTACTCAACGAAATGACATGTCTGTAGCTTGCGTGCCAGTAATTGCAGTCCTGTGATTGATATTTTGGCCACTAGGGGGCTTTTTGTGAAAAAAGAAAAATGGCCATGCCTACCTTATGCACTGAGCTAGGATGCTCAGATTTTTATGGGAGGTGCATGGGATGTCCCGAAATCACATAACAGACGGGTTTTTTATTTGTTCTAATTTTGACCAGTTTCTAGGTCAAATGGCATCAGGCATACCAACCGCTGTACCGTCCATCCTTTCCTTTCATAATACTCACATTTCAAAATGAAGAGTAATTTATGGCCTCAACAGACACTCAAAAAGCACTCTATCCAACTAAACAACTATATCACATTGCTGTATCTCTGATAAGTATCAGTGCTTTGTCACTGCAACAAGCAGATTATCATTATATCCCCGAACAGTGTTTTGGGGATATTATGTTTTTGGTCTGACTGCCATCACTGTCGCCACCTGGCCGCCCTAAGTGTTATCGCGATAAATTCAGTAATATTTCAATTAGAAATTTCATGTTTTACATATCAGTAAGTATCATAAAGAGGAAGAACTGATTCGATTTTGGACAATTTACAATTTCTAGATCGGCCACCAGGGGCCAAAAACTGAAAAATCACTGTTTTTATCATATCTCTGGAAATTTGTCCGATTGACCTCAAATCAAGTGCAAATGAAAGGACATGATTTGAGGATGTGTTCCATGATGATATTATACCTGTTTGGTTGAAATTTTTGACACAAGGTGGAGCTTTGTCACATAAAATTACCATTTTGGCCATATCTTCAGAACCATTTGTCCGATTGACCTGAAATTAAGTTCAAATGAAAGGTCATGACCTGAGGGGCTTTATATTGTATACGTCGTCAACATACGTCTAGTTTCTAATTTGAGAAATAAACAGTTCTAAGATACAAAAATTCTGGCGAACCCTCCTAAATGAGGGCTACCAACGCTATTTGTATATATACAGACTTGTGCAGACTGTTTAGCCTTGGCTGAGGTATGCTCTGTCTGTGTGCTTTCTTGTTCTCTCTTAAGTGTTTCTTTTTTCCATTTAAATGCAGGAAAAAACAGAATTTCTGGACAAACTAGCTGCCATGTCCGACAAAGTGGATTTATTCTTGGAGAAAATGGAGGTGAGTTTGCGACCTGAAGAGGCTTAATTTTTAAAATGTAGATAAACTGCTATATTTCCCAGGAGTCTATGGTTCAGAAGCTCACGTCCAAAACAAGCTATTTTTGCATACTTATTAAAAACAGTGTTATTAAATGAAAATCTGGGCCCAGTGCTGATCTGTGGTCTGAAAGGTCAATCACTATTCTCGTGAATTATTCCACAGACCCTCAAAAGTAACCTGAGCACTGATAATCATTCTCACTCATTAATACAAATATGAGAATTATCCCTTGCACTTCAAAATGTGTAATTCTGAATACAGGAAAAAATCGCAGCCAAGTCAGCCGAGCCCACAGATATTGCATCAATAGCACCAGGATCCTGCGACTGCAGCATGCTGTCAGTCAGCTCAGAGCAGAGGAGCCTGCAGCCCCAGCTCGAGATGGCCCCGAGACAGGAAGGAGCTGAAGAGCAGCCTTCCAGTCTGCCCCTGGAGGACAGGGGGGACAGTACGCTTTCTGTCAATTCTCACTCCCTGCTCCCAGTCTCTTTTGACATCATTTTTGAGCCGCCAAAGACTACCAAGCCCCGGAGGCTTCATCTCCAAAGTAGAGCGAACCTAAATGAGGAAGGCCAGGACATTAGCAATGAAGGTCAGGATTGGGTACAGAAGGAGCGTACAGCCGCACCGGACAGCAGCACGGGATCACAACCTCAAGACGAGATGAGGCTGCTCCCCTGCCCCCTTCCTGCCTCTGCAGTGAAGGCTGTGTCCCACACAATGAAGACAAGGGCATGCCAATCAGAGACAGGAGCAGAGAAGAAGAAGAAGACGATAATGAATCGCACGTGGACAAAACGCACTCTTAAAGAGCAAAAGAAATTAGGTGAGTCTGTCCTAGCTTGAATGCATTCAATGCTTCTGTTTCAAGTAAAGTGTATAAGCAGATAGATCTCAGCGCCGTTATTTTAATAGCCCATCACTAATTAGCAGATACATCATGTCACCGTTAATTAAACGGCCATTCAGCTATAAGCAGATAAATCTCATCACTTTTAAGTAAATGGCCAGGCAGTGGCCAGTAGATAGATCTCGTCACTTTAGTTCAAAGTCTAATGAACTGTCAGCACATAGAGCTCATCACTGCTAGAAAAATAGCCAGTCAGGAAAGTATTTGCTCTTGGAACTGCTCAACATGAGAGATAAGCTGAAAAATGGATGTGCCATAAGTAGAATACAATCCGCAATTAATTAATTGACATTAAGTATTTATCTGCCAAATAGCATAGAGGGATTTGTTTAATGCTACAGTCTTGTGCTGTGGGAAATATTATGTTTCAAAGTACTCATACAAAAGGCCCATCAAAACTGTAATGATTAATAACCAATTTAGAGGGAACATCTGAGGGACACGAGGAGGCAGCACAAAGTAATGTAATGTGTATGTTCCGTCTTATTTCATGTTACCCGCTGCTTAGATGACCTTCCAGAGGTGCCGTCATTGGACGCCAATCTGCAATATTCACTGGAGGACAGCTTTGTGTATCTGAACTCTGTTGAAGGGTAAGGAGACTCTTAATGCTAACCACTTATAGCAAGAACCAATGAACTAAATGAATGTTGCAGTTTGCAGACATCTCACTTCCTTAATGGCAGTGAGCAGGACTTTCAGATGTTGCAATGCTTATTATGAGCTCCACTGTCAAATTCCCAAGACGTCAAACTCCCAGACAGAAACACAATATACAACGATTTCGTGCAAATACTGAATATATAAATTGTTTGGAAAATGCAGTTTTACAGTCAGCAGTGATTTGGAGTGATTATTTTTGTGCTTCCTGGTATTTCAATCCTAGGGTCTCATTTACAGTTAGAAAATTGTATACATTTCATACAGAATTATTGCAAACTCACAAAGAAAAAGGTAAAATTTATCCTATTTTATAAAACCATAATCTACATTGCATGAAATTACTTATTTAGTCAGGATCAAGTTGAGTTTTTTCCGTATGCGCACAGTCCTATTCATTAACCGTGTTTTTTAATGTCAGGTTTGTTTAAATAAATTTGAAATCTGTAAGGTAAGAGCGATGTGCAATTTCTCTGTGCCCATGCATTGATTGTAAATGAGGCCCCTGGCCTTTGTTAGCGAAAATCCACCATAAGAGCCTAGGGGCCATGATGTGGGTTGATTTCGACTGGTTGCGTTTTGGGCAGATTCTGATTGGTTCAGTGTAAAAGATTCTGATTGGCCTAAACAAGGAGGAAATCCTGTTGGAGCCTATTCTGACTGACCGAGCATTGTATTCTTAGTAGTTCAGCATGGCTGCTGATGATAAGTTGACAAAACTGTTTTATCGAGATACAATCCTCTTCGCCGTCACGTCCGTGTGCGCCGAAAATCATTCATGTCATCGTGATAACTAAAAAACCTTTTTAATCATAATTTTCAAGTTTTATATTTCCTTCGATCTTATCAAGCCTGAGAACTGGATTTATTTTGGCCTTTGTATGACTATTAATAATAAATTAATTAATTGATTCATTTCCTGGAACACCTGAGTTCACCATTTTGCCTGATATGTTGGCAATATCACCTTAAAGTTTTGCCATGAGATTTTTTCACTTGTGACCAATTATTGTTAAATACCACAGAAAAATATTATGTAATGAGTTGTGTTGTTAAGTTTATGACTGACCGCATGAAAAACAGTTAAGAATTTTTAACTATTATGGAGTAAATATTGCCAGTCAGAGCATAATTAAGATAAAACTGGGTTCAGTCTGTAATTTCATAAGGCTGTCTGGGGCAGTGCTGTAGCCAGGCTTTCTTTTGGGGCAGCTTTTGCTCGGGGGCTTAAACTGATATAGACATTTCTACTGAAAAGGGCACAATTCCGGTAAGGTCATGTCCTCCAAAACAAGTATCAAGGATCCTGTTTTTTTTTTTTTCCTGATTCACAAAGGTCTTTATATGCACAATACCTTCATACAGTGGCAAAGCTGGGTTTTCATTGGTTTTAAGAATTTTCTAATTGGTTCTATGAATTCTCATTAACAGCGATTATGTCTTTACTGTAATTATGCAATGATTATTTAATATTAAAAAGATTATCGTAAAGACGCCGGTTAAGACATGTTGAGCACAGCCATGGAAATTTGAAACCGTATTGAAGTTGGGGAATACCCTAAATTTCTACCTCTCTAAACATGCTTCAGATCAATCACAACCTCATTAAGAAGCACTGTCTACCAATATCTTTTTTTAACATTATAGTAAAGACATACAATTTGTGTGACAAGTTATAGTTTGTCTACATACCTGGGACCGGATGCTGATACTTCTCTCAACAGAATTATAAAATGGTCACCCTGGCAGTGCTGGGTCACATGGTCTTCTCTGACGTCCAGTGGCTGACGACCTTACTGAAGAAATTGGCTTGCTTAGGTATTGATCACGGTAAAGACAGGCTGACTTTTACTTGGGTGACAGCCCTTTTTGCTCTATAGTGAAAGTGTTAAACCTTTTTTTTCCTGAGTTAATGGCCATTTTTCAGGAATTTTGTGGGACTATAAAAGTATTTTTCTGGAACGGAGGTTTGAATAGCAAATGATGGAGTTTTATTTTCAACCCCATTTGATATTAGCTTTTCACATGAGTTTGTCTATATTTATAAGTTTTACATGATTACGGTATGGGCATTTGCACAACATTTCTGACCTTGGCTCCCAAAGTCATTGCATTAACCATCATATCCAAATTTCCCATGAATACAAATACAATATTTATTACCTCGAAAAAAAGAGATGGGGCAGTTTACCATAATGGAAAAATGGCGTGACCGTCTTTCCTGTAATTTTGCCCTTTTCAGTAGAAATGCCCATATGCTCTATGCTGTCAGGGGCCACAACACAGGCCTTGTTTGATCAACAAAAGTCATATTCTGATATTAGATTTCAGTAAGGACAAAGTCTCATTCATTTTCAATGGGGGTGGATACTAATTGGTCCAGAATAAGACACATTCTGGATGGTTTGCCATAGGTGCAGATTCTGAGTTGCCCAAAGTTTGGGCGGACAGTTTTTGGATTGTTCCATATAAAGGCATATTGTGATTGGTCTTCCTTACAATGTAGGAAGATGAAGATAAAAGGGATGGAATTAATCATTCAGTTGGCTCGCCATCTGCCAGAAGAACTCATCCCTAAACGACAGGAGGTCTGCCAAGCAATCATAGCGATGGTGAGCCTGTTTGTCTGTCTGGAGCCTTTTCCACAAAGACGTTTTACTGAGTTAGCAGAACTTAACACCAAGTTAAACATGGACTAATCCCAACTCTAGAACTTGGACTTTTGCACTAAGAGCTGCTGTGCAGTTTCCCACAAAAATTATGGTCCTGTAACTCAGTGAAGATGCTCTGTGGGTCAGGACCCCTAAACTTTTATTCTGTGTGTTTTAATGTTTTGGTGTGTCCTGAATCAAAACTGATGTCAAAACATTTCTGTAACTCATTGGATAGTGGTCAGTGAGTCCTCATAATGGGTATTGACTACTTACTATTGCCAGGAAGTGCAGTGCATCACAACAGCCAAGCAACTCCTTGGCTGCATCCGAATAGGCAAAAAATTACATCCTGTGCACTAATTCCTTAACCTTTGTGGAAAATTCCTTTGTGGAAAATGTCATAAGGTAAAGGAAAGGCATAAAAGGGAATTCCTAACGGCTTATGAAGGCAGCCGCGCTAATTAGAGAATCCAAATGATCTTACACAAGGTGATGTGATCATGACTCCCCTGCCCATCATATACGTTACTGTACGCTATTGGCTGGATCAATGGTCATCGCTGTAAATATCGCGGCTGCGCTGAATTGTGGGATAGCGTCATCTGCTTTCTTTTCAAAAAGGATGGTTCTCTGCACCCTATGCTAGAGGTGGTAAATTAGGAAGCACTGAGACACCTTTCCTTAACATTTAACTCATTCCCCGCGGCAAGCCGCTGCCAACGGCGTGGTGAATTCTACCATTCCCAACGGTTAGCCGGTGCCTGCAGCGTGGATGACGTCATTCACAGTTCCATTGAAAACTTGCATAATACATGAGTATCGTGTCAATCTGACCAATCTGGCAGCAGTAATATTGACCTCGACCATTCGCAGTTCGATAAAAACATAAAATCAGTAGATCATCGCGGTGATGGGCCACCTGTACTTCAACCACAGGAGGGGAGGGGCTGTGGCCGAGCCAGGACAGGCAGGGAGCTGCTCAGCGTCACGTACCAGGCAACCAAAATGACAATTGGAATGACGTAATAAATACCCAAAGTGACACTGCTGGTTTGACATTTGCATTTGACCCTGCTACAAACCTTTATTTTGAAAATATATTTTGAAGATGTTCAGCTAAACGTGTGTTTATATGGTGTAATTTTCGGGAAAAGTATTCCATACAAATGCGACAATTTCATATAAAAGTATTCCGTACGGAATGAGTTAAAGAACTCAAATACACTTATAATGGCCACCTCGTAATTATTTCCAGATGATTTTTTTAGGAGTTTGGAACTTTCCTGGGCAAAAAAATCTATTTGGACGCAGCCCTCGTGTTCAGAGTATTCCTGGCAGGCAGATACGTCCTTTAATATGTTAGTGAAGTGCTAGCCAACATTTGCTGTCTTGAACACACTTCTGCTGGCATTTACATTCAGGTAAAGTACCAGCGATGGACGGTGTCCCGAGTGGCGATGTGTACGCTTGGAGAACTGTTCATTCACCTCAAGACAGACATGGACCCAGAATTGGATTGGGTTGCTGAGGTGCTGCTCAAAAAATCCACCTCGATCAACAAATTCGTCTGTCAAGCCGCCACCTTCGCCTTGGGATGCATGATTAAGAACTGCAGCCCGTTACGCTGCATGGAGGCCCTGCTCAACGGACTAAGGTTGGCGGAGCCAGGGGCGGGCCATGGGCAAGGGGGCTGGTCAATGGGGACCTGATGTGTGTGGAATCAAGGGTGGGTCTAGTTAATGTGGGCGGGGCCCTGTGGAGCCAGGGGCAAGGTCTATCATGGCGCTCATTTGGCAGAAGCTTTTTTCCAAAGCGTCACACAGTAAATGCTCGCGGAAGATTATTGCCACTGCCATTGAATTCATTCAGGTGAACATCTGAACAACATCCTCAATCATGGTAGTGAACTAGGACCCCTTATTGCTTTTGGCCCCTGCAAAGTGTAATAAACTTAAGGTTTTTTTGGCGGGATGAAGAGCTGGAAGCATTAATGGTAAATGGTAAATGGACTGCATTGATATAGCGCCTTCTAGTCACATGATATGACCCCAAAGCGCTTTACAACTTTTTGCCTCTCATTCACCCTGATGTCGGAGGCTGCCATGCAAGTCGCCAACCTGCACATCAGGAGCAGTGCGGGGTTCAGTGTTTTGCTCAAGGACACTTCGACATAAGTAGAAGTTTGTAGGCCAGAGGGCTCTATTTTAGCTTGCTGGTGCCAATAACAAATCTGTTCCTCTCCAGTGACCAGAGCAAGCAAAACCTTGACCAGAGAGAGATAGTCCAGGGAGGCAGTGATGAAAAAGTGGCCGTCCGGGAAAGCAGTGCAGCACACTTGCTTGCTCTTGTGGAGACTGAGGGAGCCCAGACTTTCCTCGACTTAGAACTGGAAATGCTAGAGCACTTCCTCTTGACAGTTAGCCGCCTAACCGAGGATGGCTCAGAGACAGTCAGGTGGGCGTAGCCTCTTTACCAGCCTGTCTGTGGCCTCACTTCAGTCACTCATATTACATTCTTTTCTTTCCTTCCACCGGACTCTGGGAATTGATTGCTGCTGTCCTTCAATTAACGGCTTGTAATCCATTAAATTTGGTTTTAAGGACCTTCTGCAGTTTACCCCAGATATCGTTTAGCAAAGGAAACCACTAACATTCTTATTTTTTCTTAAATGCGTGGCTTATGAACGATCAACCTGAAAACATATAGGGTCCGCCTCTCCACATCTGCCACGAATCTGTGACACCTGTGACTTAGAGTTTGCTTTGAGCTGAAGCATGAAGGAGCAAGGAAAATCCCATTTAACCCAGGCTGATAAATTACATCTTTTTTTTTTTTACCACAGAAGCTGCGCCGAAAAGATTATGGCGATGCTTTTGGCATAGAAGGAGGTAAGTGCAGAAATTACCCCGGAGGAAAGCCTGGAACTCGCCCAGTTTCAGTAATAGGCGTTGTTGATATATGGCTTTCAGTTTGCACGGGAGAGTTTTAACTTGCACTTGTCGATGTAGCGACAAACTTTGTTCACTGACAATGATTTTTCGAAGTGTTCCTGAGCGCACCTTGTAATATCCTTTACACAATGATGCCGGTTTTTAATGCATTGTCGCCTGAGAGACCGACGGTCACAGGTATTCAGTGTTGATTTTTGGCCTTGCTGTTAACGTGTGGAGATTTCTCCGGATTCTTCAAATCTTTTGATGAAATTCACAAGGGGTCTATGAAGGGATGAACAAAGCTTTCGGACCTAGTGCACGGAAAACAGCCCCTTTGATGTCCTCCACAGGCGAGACCATCACAGATTGCAGAAGCAGATGGACCGATGGGCAGAGCACTATAAAGACTCGAGAGACAGCGTGGTCACAGAGGCGGCACTCAACAGCATCCCCAGTCTGCCAGTAATGAAGGAGCTTTACACATCACCAACAGAGGGAGAGCTGAGCAAGGCCGTTGATCATCTGTGCATCACCCACTGCTCAGCTCCATCTACAGACAGAGGAGCAGCCTCCTCCACTGACAGACTGAGGAGATCGTTCTTCCCCCATGCCATGCCGCTTTTCAACACCTCTCGGGGGAAGCAATAAAAATGGGCACTAAGCCCGGGACTAACAACACACCCACACCATAAACCTGATGACACACACACACACACGCATGCACTTTATCACATAGACACACACACACATCGACATGATGGACTCTTTAAGAGTGTTCTAACTGCCTATTGCCCAATTGTATGCTGCACACTGCCATTTTGCACAACTGCACCAGACCCGAAATCGGAGATTCTACATTGTATTTTGTTATTCTCTACTTTTATGTAATTTTATTCTATTTCATTGTCATTTTTATTTTAATATCTATCTGTCTCAGTAATATTATTCTATATATTTTTTAACCCTGCGTGTCCCGGTGTTTCCCATATTTATTTGTATGTTGCTGGAACTGTGAATTTCTCTTGGAGATGAATAAAGTACCAGCGGAAGTACTACAGTGCTCCTAGTCCACTCTCTTGCACCACCTCCATAAGCTCCTCTGTCAGGGCTGTGAGGAGCGATCTGTGCCCCAAGACATGCGCAATGCAAATATCGTCACCCTCTACAAGAACAAGGGCGCTCGCTGCGACCGTAACAGCTACAGAGGGATTTCGATGCTGAGCGTTGTTGTGGGTGAAGTATTCGCGTAGCACAGCAAAGACTGCGACAAGTTGCTGAGCGGGTCTACCCCGAGCCCCAGTGTGGCCTCAGATTCACGATTCAAGAATTTATTGTCACATCCATCATGCAGTAGCAGAGAGGAGTGAAACACTTAGGAAGCAGGCTCCTTGGCAATGCAACACAATCATAAAAACAACAGGAAATACAGCAAATACATAATTCATAGAAAATATCAGACTAAATTAAAGTGCATGAAGCATGCCATTTATGTGAGGAAGGTAAGAAGCAAAGGGGTTATTTGTTGAGGAGCCTAATGGTCTTGGGGACAAAACTGTCTCTCAGTCTATTGGGGCGATTTTAATGCTGCGGTACCGCTTGCTGGATGGCAGCATTTGGAGGGAGTGGTTTGGGTGGCTGGAGTGCCTTAAAATTTAATTTACCCTTCTGACACACTGTGTCATAGATGTCCTGGAGGGAGAGAAGTTCACCTCCGATGATTTTTTGGGCTGACAGCTCTACCATTTGTAGCGCCTTGCGGTTGAGGGCCATGCAGCTTCCATACCAGGCGATGAGGCAGCTTTCGATGGCACCTCTGTAGAAAGCAAGGAGGATGCGAGGACTCAGACCGAACTTTTTCAGCTACCTGAGGAAGAACAGGCGTTGCTGTGCCTTTTTCACCACCTGGTCTATGTGCACGGTCCAGGTGAGATCCTCAGTGATCTGCACCCCGAGAAATGTGAGGCTGCTGACCCTCTCTATTTCAGCCCCGTTGATATCCAGGCCAGCATGTTGTTTCCTTTTCCTCATGTTATCAATGATCAGCTCTTTGCTCTTATTCGCGTTGAGACTGATTTCGTTTAATTGGCACCACTGCACCAGTAAGTTAACCTCGACTCTGTAGACTCGTCGTCATCTGAGATCAAGCCTATGATGGTGGTGTCACCTGCAAATTTAACCACTAAGTTGGACTTGTGTGTGGCTGTGTAATCATGTGTGTATAGCATGAAAAGGAGGGGGCTTAGAACACAGGCCTGAGGGGCCCCAGTGTTGAGGGTTAGAGGGCTGGAGATGGCAGAGCCCATCCTGAGCATCTGTCAGCAATATGAAAAACAGAAAGTCAATGGCACAGTGAGGGGTGGAGGTGAAGATCCGTGAGTTTTTTGATGAGCCCAGAGGGGATTATAGTGTTGAATGCTAAGCTATAATCGACAAAGAGCATTCTAACATAAGTGTTCTTGGAGTTCAGGAGAGTGAGAGCAGTGTGAAGTGCAGTGGTAATGGTATCATCAGTGGATCTGTTTTGGCTGGTAGGCGAATTGAAAAGGGTCGAGGATGGGCGATGACACGCTGCAGATGAGGTCCCTGATATGCCGTTCAAAGTATTTACTTATGATGGGAGCGAGAGCAACAGGGCGCCTATCATTCAAACAAGTGATCCTGCTCTTTTTTGGAACTGGAATAATGGTGGACATTTTAAAACAAGATGGCACTACACCTACAAGAAGGGAAAGGTTAAAAATGTCCGTAAATACTCCAGCCAACTGTGGTGCACATGCACGTAGTGCACGACTCGGGATGCTGTCTGGGCCAGCAACTTTCCTTATGTCGATGTTCCGAAGGGATTTATGCACATCATCCTTTGATATGGCCAGAGCAGTACCAGCAGCTCCCTGCGAGGGGGGGGGGGGGGGTTCTTGTGCTGTCCAGTAAAGGGGTCTCCTTGCAGGGGGGTGGAGACCTCAAAATGGAAGAAAAAGCTTTTTAACTTGTCAGAGAGACCCGATGTGGAGTTGTTTGTGCATCTGGGTTGACACTTTAAGTCAATTATTGTGCAAAGACCCCACCACATGCCCCTCACGTCATTGCTGTTGAATTGTGTATTCACCTTATCCCAGAATTCACCTTTGGCAGCATTGATAGCTCTCCGGAGATTGTAGTGTGACCTTTTGTACACCTCCTCATCCCCTGATCCAACGTGCGTGGAGAGCAGCTCACGCATCATTGTTCATCCATGGTATCCTATTTGGATGCACATGGATCTTCTTGGATGAGACCACATCTCCAATGCACTTCCATATAAATCCTGTGATGGCGCACGTGTACTTGTCAATGTTGTCATTAGACGCTGCACGGAACATGCCCCAATCAATGTGATCAAAATTCCTTAAGCACTGACTTCGATTGGTCCGTCCAACAGTGAGCGGTCCTGACAGAAGGTGGTGCTTGTTTCAGCCTCTGCCTTTCTGCGGGCAGAAGCAGGATGATCGTATTTGCCGAAGGGTGGGCGGAGGAGGGCCTTATAGGCATTTTGTAACAGTGATCAAGTGTGTTCCTCTTCTGTGTGCTAACAGCTATGCGTTGATGGTACTTAGGCGCATATTTGTGAGTTTTACCTGATTAAAATCTCAGAGTACAATGAAAGCAGCCTCAGGATGACTGTTTTCGAGGGTGCTAATGTGAGCATATAGTTCACTGAGTGCTACGTCAGTGTCCGCATGAGGTGGAATGTACAAAGCGGTGATAATGACCCCCGTGAACTACCTTGGGAGCCAGAATGGATGGCACAGCAGTGTTGGATATTCCACGTGTGGCGAACAGAAAGACTTCAGGGTATGTACACCCTCACACCACGAGTTGTTAATCATGAAACAAAACAAATACCAAGATAAAGGTGGACAACACCTGTGTGCTGAGCACCCTACTCTACGGCAGTGAAACCTAGACATCGTACACTCGACAGGAATGCCGCCTCAAAAGCTTCCACCTGCGCTGCCTGTGACGCATCCTTGGCATCTCATGGCAGGATAGAGTGCCCAACAAGGACGTCCTTGTGCGTGCGAGCATCTCAAGCATGTTTGCAATCCTCTCCCAGAGACGCCTGCGTTGGCTTGGCCACGTTTGGCGCATGGAAGACGGCCACCTGCTGAAGGATGTCGTCTACGGTGAGCTGACGTCAGGCTGTAGGCCCATTGGTTGCCCCATGCTGCGCTACAAGGACGTCTGCAAAAGAAACATGCTGAAATCAACCCGAAGCCTTCAGCGCTCTCAAAACCAACACCTTACACTTGCAGCAACAGTGGCAAAGTCTGCCTTTCCAGAATTGGGCTATACAGTCACATTTGACGCTGCTCTGCAGCGAACTGACATTTTCGGCGCGGTCCTCTGAGACAGACGGAGACGACAATTATGGACTGTAGATGATGAAATCTATAAATTCCTTGCAATTGCATGCTGAGAATTGTTGTTCTTAAACTGTAGGACTATTTGCTCACGCAGTTGCTCACAAAGGGGTGAACCTCGCCCCATCCTTGCTTGTGGACGACTGAGCCTTTTGGGGATGCACCTTTTATACAAATCATGGCACTCATCTGTTTCAAAATAACTAATAGGTCGAAAAGGACTTGCAAATCATTGTATTCTGTTTTTATTCACGTTTTACACAACGTCCCAACTTCATTGGAATTGAGATTTGTAAATTGTTTAACTTTATTCTATTTTACTCGAAAGAAAGGGTTAAGAATATTTGTGAATGCGATATACGGTAGTAGTGTATTTTCCAATCAGCATTGATGGCAACTGGTTTTAGAGCAGTCAGCCATGCAGACAGAAATAGGTACCATTTCCTAAGTATTTCATGAATGCAGTAATGCTTCCTAAATGTAAATTGTCAAGTCAACAAATAGGTTTCAAAAGTTCAAACATTTAAAGAGGTAAGACAATTTGCTTCCAAGGTAAAAGTAACTTTTGTTGCATTAGGGGCAGGGAGAAACTTTACTTATTTTCCCCCTTGTAACAACTCGGTTAGCAAATAGCGAAATTAAGTCGCTAATCTCTTCAAACAAAATCGACGGGGGTTTTTTTTTTGGGGGGGGTTGGGGTTTTGTTCTTTTGGGAGCAAAATAAAATCAACTTTAGTGCTCAATAATTAGCTAGCTCAGTAAAATTGTATGATATACAAAGGACTGTGCTACTCTCGCAAGGTTTTTCTGTCGCTGATTTAGCTAACAAACTTCAGCAAGCTTCTCAACGCTAAGAATATGATCAAATTACCTAGATAGCTATGACCTGGGTTGGTTTACATGGTCGCTTGCCTTTCATACAGTGTTCTTGCCTATAAATATTGATGTTCACCGGGGTTTTTAGCCCTATTCGGTCTTTCGTTTACCATGTGAACACATTGCCGAGCTTGGGGATTAGGCTGGGCACTGCCCGTTTTGTTTGTTTATCTATTTTCTCACTGTAAAGCGTCTTTGTGACAGTCTCTCTGTGAAAAGCACTATACAAATAAAATTGCAATTGAAATGAAATGGAAACCTGGGTAATCTTGAAAAGTTTTAAAAAATTTGTGCAATGACTGCAAATTGCATAAATAACGTAATGTCAAAAGTCCAAATGACAATCCAGAGGGGATATTCTAACCCAATCTATCTTAAAAACATACTTTACAAAGATGAGCAAAACATTACTTTTGACCCTTCTTTCAAGTAGCTTATTTCAATTAATGATTGATAATTGATCACTGTATATTTAATTTAAAATTGATACCAGTGATACTCTTCAAGGCAAAGTGGAAAACTATTCTCATTGCTTTGTCAGACTTTAATCTGATTTTATTACAATGATCTTTCCAGCAGAGGATGGGCTCCCCGACTATAGCCAGGTTCCTCCTGAGATTTCTTCCCACTGGGGAGTTTTTTCTCACCACTGTTCGATGATTTTTCTCCTTACTGGGAGGTTTTTTTGCCTCATTTGCTGTTGCGGGGATTAGGTCAGGTTATTTACTCTGGAAACGGTCTTTGTAACTGGCCACTGAAAAGCACTCTACAAATAAAATGGAATTGAATTTAATTGAGTTGAAAAAAGTCATGAGGAAACTAATTTGGAAATCTGCTTTTTTAGTAATAAAATTACCAGTCCAAATCAACTTGCTAGATCAGAGTGTTTATTTATTATGCAACATAAGACAGTGCACCCAAAGACATTCAAATAGAGCTGGGGCTTTATGCAATCCACCTTTAAACAATAACATATCAACCTGCTTCTTATTCATATCTGCAGTAAAAGGGAAGCAACTGTTCAGCTATTAATTGTAACTTTTGTGCACTCAGAACACACGTGGCCACCACAAACCCTCTTTCCCAAATAGGTGACAGTTGTCTCAAATTAAGAACAGTTAGCAAGTGATGGCACAACTCACTGTGTAATTACATTGATATTAATGCAATGTAGTGAGTGGTGTTGTATGAATAGATGCAAAACAGGTCTTCCCAACTTTAAGACAAAGATGATGGACTTTGATAACCATAGATTGCATGGTCACAGTGCCAAACTATCAGTATGATAATTTAGTTAGCAGGCTTTAGCATGGCAAAGTAGTATAAATCAGATAAAGGACGATGATGATTATTATTATCAGGGATTTTGTTTGATTATTATTACTCTTTTTATCTCTCCTAGAGGGTGTGATGAAAACTCATGAAATGAGGTTGTCTTGTTTAGAATGGTATATGCTGCAATCTATAAGAAAATTACACCAATTGACCAAATGGTGGAGCGATAGGACTGGGTCAAATTTTTTTTAATTTGAAGGACCATAACTTTTGAAGCGTTTGGTATTGAGCAGAGTTGTACAAAATGCACTGAATACAGGCCCACACTTTCTGCCCACATGAGGGTAAAAGAAAGGGAAGGAAGGCATCTCACCCCCTCTGCATGATCAGAGGAGAAAGTGCAGATTGGTGAACCAGTGGACTGGTGAAGGTGTGAGAAATGTCAGGAAATAAACTGTTTCCCATGAAATGTCCTTCATTTATATTTATTCATAATTCCCTCATATTTCATTCATAATTCCTTATATTGTCAGAAACCATAATCAGTGTAAATCGGCAATCGGAACGACCCCAGTTCAGAGAAGCAAGTAGGGATAATGGCACAGAAGCTATGCCATATATCGCAGTTGTGAGGGAGGCGAAATTTAGAGGACCAGGAGCGACCGAATGGGGGACTGAAAGTCACTCCCGCGCACGCGAGGAATAAGCACTAAGACGTTCTGGAAAGAAATGAATAAAATATAGAAACCACCCTTTATAAAACAGGGCGAACGACTGAATAGTCAGAACGTCACGAAAAGAAACTCAGAAAATATCCAAACTCAAAATCTTCCGTCTGAACATGGGCCTTACTGCCTTAAACTGTTGGCGTGTGGCGCTTAATGGGTACGCCGACGTTTCGCCGAAGTGCTACTACCTATTTAAACTTAACACTGTGCTCCATAAGAGAGACGGGAGCTGTGGACTCGGGGAAGCAGCAAAACGATAAGAACCCCCCGGTCCCACAATAACCGGGTAATCTGGGCGAGAAGCCGAGACGGCAAGAGGATAGGAGCTCAAAACATTCAGTCCCCAAGAAGGGAACCTACTACAGAGCGAGAAATAAGCAAAGACCTAACTCCACGGCAATTTTGTGCTCACATGGATATACAAACCACTAAACGCAGGAACGAGAAGCTACAGATTGTAGCAAACAGTCACCTCAGACAAAAACCAGTCTGTGCCTCACCAACTCAAGTGAAACACTCAAGCAGGGTTAGGAAGGCGGAACTGGCTTTTCTAGGAAGATTAGATTGGGCAAAATCCGACCCCAGTGTGCAACCCAGAGTGCGACACTGACACCAGCTGGACGAAATTAGAAATCGTCCACTACCCATGACAGCAGTGGCCGAGAGTAAAACATGTTTTTGCATCCAATTAAGCCCACTTTGAAAAATCGATATCAGCTTAACTGTACGCTGTATTTACAGCATTTTCCCTGTGTTTCCTTCCTGTCAAACAGCCCTATCATTGGTAACAAATGTTTTTCTCAACTGTGGAGCTTATGTAGCTAGATAGCAAGTTAGGCTATTCCAATTCCTTACATGTTGTGTTCTAGTAAAAATTCTCCATCAAATGTTCATGTAATTGACATTGAAAATTGACAACAAAAAAAAATAAAATAAAATTGGAGAAAATGGCGTTTAATGGGATCCTGGTTTCACATGGAGAGAAACGGCCTAAAAAATGACAGAATGCTTTTACAGAGGAAATGAAGAGTGACATCAATTACAACACTCTTGTTCATGACCTCCGCCAAACGAAGTTGGCAGGAGGTTATGTGATCAGTGCCATTTGTTTGTTGTGAACAAAATGACTCAAAAAGTCATAAACGTATATCTGAATTTTGGTGGGTGGGTGCTATTTTGTGAGATGGACCCAATTGATTTTGACTGCGATCAGTCAAACAATATGGCCACCATAGTAGCCGTCTTGAAATCATATGACACGAGATAACTGAACTTTGCTCCTACTCACAAAGATTTGGACTGTGCCGCCTTGGCGGAGGTTTGCACTCTAGGAGTGCCGCTAGTTGATAATGTTTTCTGTTTTCTTCTAATTTCTTCGCATTTTCCTTAGTTTTGCTTGTGAATACCATTACTAGCCAGTGGGGGCTGGTGGACGGAAAACCAAGGGGGTGGAAAACATCCCTTGAAACGGATGAGATTAGTGACCCGATTTCAATCATTGTTCTTGGTCAACATGTTAGTTTCCCTTATAAGGAAATGTTTAGGCAAGTGAAAAATAAATTTTATAAAATGTTAAATTCACATGCCTTAATAGGCAAGTCATCAAGAAAAAACCACTGTGGATTTTCCGTGTTAAATTTTGTCACATCCTAAGTCGTCAAACCTGTGCGTAATGATTGTTTAATTGAAAAGGATTGAAATGAGCTTTTTTTGCGTTCAACTGATGCGTTTGATGTCTCATCTTAACGAAGACAATTAGCTTCACCTGAGAGGGAAAGGTTACCATATCTTGACTAAAAAGCACTTTAAAGACATGTTTATCTGCCCTCCTTGTTCTATGTCCACCGCCCGCCACTGTAACTGGCAGGTTTATCGCTTTTCTCCTGAAAGAAATGCGTTAGCCTTCTGAGAAAGCACAAAAGAATTCCGAAGATTTCCATTGTGTGCGATGGCTCGGTTTTGTGCAGTGGAAACTAAATGGCTGCTATTCTTGGGTTGTTCAACTCTCGCTATCTAGGGAGTCTATTTATGATACCAGGAGAGATTGTTACATCATCATTTGTAGGTGGTGTGAAGGACAATCCATCACATTATTCTAATCTTGCTGCACTCCTGAAAGGGTTAAAAATAATACTGAGAATTGAAAAATTGCTGGGGCTTAAAATTATACATTTCTGGGGTCATAAACTCCTTGACCACAAGTGCAAGTCATCTGAGCTTCGAATTCTAAATTACCTACTCTCTTGGACCTAAATAAGACAGCTATCCAGGTAGCTTCCCAAACTCAAAGATCCCTCAAAATGGCTTTCTGTCAAATCATATAATAATTGTATATTTAACACACATCAACTTTTGATGCATGAAATTCAAAATGAACTAATGATTTTCTGGTTGAATTTCGCATGAGTTTATCAATATCGGTGAAGTTGGACATCACTGGTCACCAGTAACCTCTCCAAATACAAAACTTGCCTTTTCTCCACGATAAAGTTGAGAGTTTTGTCTTTGTCTATTTTTCTCCCGCATGCCAGCACACATACTCATTAAATTAATTGCTTATTAAACGGTCCGAACATTCACCCTGCAGTGAAAAGCAAGCAGTTCCCACATCCGATCTCACAACCCTATATAAACACTTTCTACACCTTATGACGAACAAGTGTAACTCACTAACTCAGTAATATCTGAAATATACCTTACAGGGTTTCCCGCAGAAAATCGGTTAGTCAAGGTGGTGACCGGGGGGGCAGGGCAAGAGCCAGCATTTATTAACTCTTAATAAATAAACAAAGCAGTTGAATTGCAATAACAAAGTGACAAAGTCAACAGTCTTGTAACTTCATTACAAAGTTTTTATAGTGTAACACTTGCTTGTACACAGTGTATTTTAGCCTTACCGTAAGCGCTGAGCTGGAAATAACAAGATCAATTAAAATCACACAATCTTACCAAAATTCATGCTACATGCATGAACACAGACAAAATTATAAATTAAAAAAAAAAAAGAGAATCAAAATCGCGTAAAATGCGCACAATGTCCCTAAGGGTTAAACGAAAATTAATGTAACAACGGAAAATGTATTTGTAATCTGTTTTAACCTCAGTTCCCCAAATGCTTCGCGGTTGTGGTTATTTTTGGGGAGAGGAGAACGGTATTATGTACGGAAGCGCATTGCCTTCACAGGATTAAATGTATACACCTTATCTCGTAATTACGAGATCTTGAGAAAATATTAATTCTACACTCACCGTGTTCTGTGTGATGGAGCCAACCTGAATATTTTGGGTCCACTGCCTCTCTGGGTTCCACCCATTACCTCGATGTTTAGAGGACTTGGCCTGGGACTGTGGAGGTGTGGAGGAGGAGGCAGCGCAGATGGTGAAGTCGGCCGGTGTTCTGACAATTTGCGCTCCCTTGTCAAAAAATGCTACCGTAATGCAAAGCGATCGTAAAGTCTTTGTTTTCGGATAAATATTGCAATATGAATCAGTTTACTGTAGTAACTTTGTTATTTGTTATCTTTTTATAACATAAGCAGATGTTTTAATGAGTTAGGCAAGTTTGTTTAAAGATATATGCCCACAAACGCCATTATCATCCAATCTCTGCGTTTTAAGGAAAACCCAGTATGTACTGTTGAAGATTATATTTCAGCATTATTCACTATATTCATTTTTCATGATTATATATATTTTTTATCATTATTCATTCATTGCTCATACTAATAATCAATAATCATAATCAATAACCATATTATGTGGGCAGCAAAAAGACACACACACATAACACACACACACACACACATACAAGTGGTTCACATAATGCAGTGCAGACACACAGACAAAAATATACATGTGAGCAGTTCACACATAGACACACATGTACAAGCAATTCAGTTCACACTGTTATGGCCCCAATTTGTTATTACATTTATAACACAACAGCAGCAGCAAGGGATGACAGACATAGTTTTAAAAACCTCAACACATTTAATTAACAAACACCATAACAACTAACTAACCTAAAGACCAAGATTGAATTATGTACAAAACATAAATATTTACAATCCCTTTTCGTGGGGGTGGCTTGGTGATGTCCTGGATGATGAAAATGCTCAAACACAGGCAAAGAAATCCACAAAAGAAACGTCACAGGTCTTGAACAGAAATGACAGGTCTGGTCACATGTATCCTTCTCCTTGCAATTTCTCCTACTTCTTTACTGTCTCAATTCTTTTCTTTATATACTCTTTTGCAGACCCCACCCACATTTAGACCTCTTTTTTTTTATTTTCTGAGACTTGCCCCAGACATGTCCAGGACATGTCTAAACATGACTCCAGTCTGAGCTGAACAAAAAAAGGTAAATACTGCCATTTAGTGGCCTATATTCACATTACACCTCCATTCCAAAAGGGAAAAATTTTGACTCATAAAGGCAAAATTTTTCTTTTCAATACAAAATGGTTAAGTGAGCACTTGTCTATATATACATATCATACAATATTCAAACACATGATATATATATATATACACATTCAAACACGGGATAAGCAATCAGCAATTACATTGTCTGTACCCTTCACATGCTTAATTTCCAAGTCAAACTCCTGTAAAATCAAACTCCAATTCAACAATCTCCGATTCTTGTTTTTCATCTTACTCAAAAACATTAACGGATTGTGGTCAGTGTACACAATCATTGGCTTTTGTCCTGTACAAACATAAACCTCAAAGTGTTGTAAAGAAAGGACCAGAGCCAACAGTTCCCTCTCTATTGTGGAATAGTTCCTTTGGTGGCGATTGAACTTCCTGGAGAAGTATGCTACGGGATGCTCAATGTCATCAGAGTCACTTCTCTGTAGGAGCACAGATCCACAAGCTTGGTCGCTAGCATCGACCGCGATGGAGAACGGTTTGTTGAAGTCAGGAGATTTGAGCACGGGGAAGTGACACAGCAGAGACTTCAGGCGATCGAAGGCTCTCTGGCATGCATCATCCCAGGTGAACTTTACGCCTTTCTTCAGTTGGTTAGTTAGACTGAGAGCAATCTCAGCAAAGTTCTTGCAGAACTTGCGGTAGTACCCGATCATTCCAAGGAAGCGGCGCAAAGCTTTTTTGTTGTCAGGAACTGGAAAGTCCATGATGGCTTGGACTTTAGCATTTATGGGTGCCACCTTACCCTGGCCTATGACGTAGCCAAGATAGGTGACAGTAGCACAACCAAAGTCACTCTTGCTCAGGTTAACAGTCAGGTTAGCCTGGGTCAGGCGCTGGAACAACGTCTCTACATCTTTTAGATGTTCTTCCCAGGAGTCACTCCATGTGATCAGGTCGTCGATGTACGCACCCGTGTGTGGCAATCCGGCGATTGTAGACTGTATCATCCTTTGGAACGTGGCTGGGGCATTTTTCATGCCAAAGGGTAGGACTTCCTACTGGTACAATCCAGATGGTGTGGCAAAAGCAGAGATGCTCTTGGCCCTCTCAGTTAAAGGCACACACCAATAACCCTTCAGTGAATCAATCTTGGTCAGAAACTTTGCTTGCCCTACTCTATCAATACAATCATCAATCCTAGGTATTGGAAACACATCAGTTCTAGTTACAGCATTGACTTTGCGATAATCTGTACAGAATCTAGTACTTCCATCAGGTTTTGGAACTAGCACACAGGGTGAACTCCAATATGAGTTGGAGGGTCTGATAATATCATGTTCTAACATGTACTCAACCTCTTTCTCAGCAATCTTTCTCTTTTCAGGATTCATCCGGTACGGATGCTGTTTTATTGGTTTGGCATCACCAACATCTACATCATGAGAGGCAATAGAAACCCTTTTTGGAACATCAGGAAAAATATCCTCATATTTCTTGATCAACCTCTCAAACTGATCTTTCTGTGAGGGTTCTAAGTGCTGGAGTTTTACATCAAGATTCTGCAACACTTCAGAATTTGACAATTTACATGAAAGAACTTCAGCTTTAATTCTTGGTTCATCATCTTGAAACTCCCCCTCATCTTCACACGTTTCGACCATTGGAGAATCTGAAGTGACAGCTGCAACCCTAGCATTTCTGTCATGATAAGGCTTTAGCATGTTAATATGACACAATTGTTTTGGTTTTCTCCTATCTGGAGTCTTCACAATGTAATTGAGATCATTGAGTTTTGTCAGAGTTTCATAAGGACCATGAAATCTAGCCTGCAATGGATTGGACTGCAAGGGAAACAACACAAGGACCTTTTCTCCTGGTTTAAACTCACGGCTTCTAGCCTTATGATCATACCAAGTTTTCATTTTTCCCTGACTTGATTTCAAGTTCTCTTTGGCAAGGTCACAAGCTGCACGCAATCTTTCCTTGAACTTGCTAACATAGTCTAACAGCCTGATATGCGGCTCTTTCTCTTGCCATTGTTCACTCAATAATAGCAAAGGTCCTCTCACTTCATGACCAAACACTAGCTCAAATGGACTGAATCCAGTAGACTCCTGCACTGCTTCTCTAGCTGCAAACAACAGCAAATGAACCCCTTCATTCCAGTCTTTCTCATGGTCATAACAATAAGTCCTCATCATTGTCTTGAGAGTGGAATGAAACTGCTCTAAGGCACCCTGACTTTCTGGATGATAGGCACTAGAAAGAATCTGCTTTGCACCTAGTTTATACACAACCTGCTGAAACAATCCTGAAGTGAAATTGCTACCCTGGTCTGACTGAATTTCCCTGGGAAGGCCAAACAACGTGAAGAACTTTATCAAAGCCATCGAGATTGCAGTTGCCTTGATGTTACGTAGAGGTATGGCTTCAGGGAATCTGATAGATGCACACATGATTGTCAACAAGTACTGATTTCCAGATCTAGTCTTGGGTAATGGACCAACGCAATCAACAATGACCCTAGAGAATGGCTCCCCAAATGCTGGGATAGGCTGCAATGGAGCTACAGGTGGGTCTAACTGGTGTTTTCCAACTACCTGACAAGTGTGACAGGTTTTGCAAAGGTTGGAAACGTCTTTCCGAAGCCCAGGCCAAAAGAAGTGTTTCATGATCTTATCAACAGTCTTGTTAACACCAAGATGACCTCCTAAAGGTAAACTATGAGCCATTGTTAAGATCTCATTCCTATAGACCTTCGGAACAACAATTTGCCTGACCACTGCCCAATCTGCATTGGCAGGGATATCAGGAGGGCGCCACTTCCGCATCAACACACCATCCTTGAGATAATACCCAACTGGAACTGCGTCTATTTCTTTATCAGGAAGGGCTCTCCTCTTTAGGACACAAATTTCAGGATCATTAGTTTGCTCCTCAATCAACCGCTTTCTGGACAAAGACAAGTCTCCAGACACATCAGAATCACCAGACCCATCCGGCTGGCTGAATAGAGAACTGATAAAAGTATCTGATAAGTCCTCAAACGGAGAAACCATAGTAGGCCAATCAGAGTCATGAGGCGAACCACCTGAGTCCTGACTATTCAATGTACTGGACGGCACCACATCATCTTCTTCTTTAGCCTTCTTGGCCATAGCACGAGTCACTGCGCAAGAAGGATACAGAGATGGGTCCTCATCCCCATCTTCAGTGCTCGGCTGTGAAGTAAGATGTACAGGGGGAACTACTTTGCCCCCAGCCAGGTCATTGCCTAGCAACAGAGAAACACCCTTTATAGGTAGACTTTACATAAGTCCCACCTTTACCTGTCCTGTAACTAAATCTGACTTCAAGAATATAGAGCGCAGGGGTACAGATACAGTCCTCCCTTCAATACCTTGTACAAGTATGAAATCCCCTGAAGCGGCTCATCACGTAACTCCAAGGAGTCCATCAACAAAAGTGACTGAGAAGCTCCGGTATCCCTTAGAATATATATGGGGACAGGAGTAGTATGCTCATTCAGAGCCACAAATCCCTCTGACACAAATGGAAGAAATTCCTCCCTCACGAAGTCAGCTGTATCAGGCTTTTTAGCCCCACAAGAAGCAGGCAATTTAGCAGATCGGTTATCTACTACAGGGGTTTCTAACCTTGTTTTCACAAAGGCATTTGGTTTGGTATCCTTTTCTTTTTCTTTCTTAGCTTTAAGGAACCAACAGTTAGTTGTAACATGACCAGATTTCTTGCAATAACTGCAAACTAGACCACTTTTGTCACTGTCAGCTTTCACACTTTGATCAGACCTGTTACTGGATTTCTGAGCACCATCACCAGATTTGTCTTTGTCTTTGGGTGAGGAATCTTGGGTATCACCATAACCCTTTTTCTGAAATTGGGACCATCTATTATTACTGCTAGACTGAAATTTGGACTTATGTGTGAGAACATATTCATCTGCAAATTTGGCAGCTGATTGCAAATTCAGTGCTTGCTTCTCATTAAGGTAGGTCTTAACATCATCTTTAACACAGTTCTTGAATTCTTCAACTAACACCATCTCTTTTAGTGAGTTGAAATCATCCTTGACCTCCATAGAAGTACACCAGCGCTCAAAGCAAACCTGCTTTTCATTAGCAAATTCAACATAAGTCTGATTTTCAGATTTCTTCAGACCTCTGAATTTCTGTCGGTAAGCCTCTGGAACCAACTCATAAGCTCTCAAAATAACCTTTTTGACAACCTCATAATCAGAGGAATCATCTGCAGACAAAGCCGAATAGGCTTGTTGAGCTTTACCCTTGAGGACAGTTTGCAACATCAGAGGCCAGTGTTCCTTTAGCCACTGGCAACTCTTTGCTACCTTTTCAAAACACTGGAAATAGTTGTCAACATCCTTTTCCGAAAATGGAGGCACCAGTTTTACCTCCTGACTGGCACAAAATTTATTTTTAGTTTCAATTTTAATTTTTAGTTGCTCCATTTGGAGTCTTTCTTCTCTATCAAATTTCTCTAATTCAAAATCTCTCTGTCTTGCAAATTTTTAACTCAAATTCTCTTTGTTTTTCTTTTTCCTCCCTTTCTATTTTCTCTTCTCTTGCTAATTTTTCTAACTCAAACTGCCTTTGTTTTTCTTTTTCTTCCCTTTCTTTCTCTCTTTCTTCCCTCTCAAATTCTCTTTGCTTTTCTTTTTCCTCCCTTTCTTTTTCTCTTTCCTCCCTTTCAATCTCTAGCATTTTTAATTTAAGTTCCATTTCTATATTTGGATTTTCCACTGGAAACTGTGCCAGATCTCCAGGTGCAAACACATTTTCATCAATGTAATATTCAACTATCTCTCGAGCCAGTCTTGCTTTTCGCATGGCTGATTTCACCTCTGTCAGCTCTAAATGTCTGCAAATTTCTAGCAGTTCTGTCTTTTTAAAAGACTTCAAAACCCCTACGGTTGGTGATGCCAAGAAATCATCAATTGCTGTTGTCAATATATGTGTATTAAATAAAAAAAAAATCAATTTTACAATTTGAAATGTTAGATTTTCAATAAATTACTCACAAAATGGTCTATCCCGGACGAGCCCCCAATTTGTTATGGCCCCAATTTGTTATTACATTTATAACACAACAGCAACAGCAAGGGATGACAGACATAGTTTTAAAAACCTCAACACATTTAATTAACAAACACCATAACAACTAACTAACCTAAAGACCAAGATTGAATTATGTACAAAACATAAATATTTACAATCCCTTTTCGTGGGGGCAGCTTGGTGATGTCCTGGATGATGAAAATGCTCAAACACAGGCAAAGAAATCCACAAAAGAAACGTCACAGGTCTTGAACAGAAATGACAGGTCTGGTCACATGTATCCTTCTCCTTGCAATTTCTCCTACTTCTTTACTGTCTCAATTCTTTTCCTTATATACTCTTTTGCAGACCCCACCCACATTTAGACCTCTTTTTTTTTTATTTTCTGAGACTTGCCCCAGACATGTCCAGGACATGTCTAAACATGACTCCAGTCTGAGCTTAACAAAAAAAGGTAAATACTGCCATTTAGTGGCCTATATTCACATTACAACACATGCATGAGCAGCTCACACACACAAAAGCAGCAGCTTCTGTAGCTTTAATTAGTAAGCGGGCTTCTGTTTAGTTGATCAAAAAAACATAATCAGAGGATGTATTTGATTTCTGTAGCTTTGATCAATATTTGTTCAGCAAAATCATTAGTTACTAGTGAAAACATAATCAATTGAATTATTTGTAATAATTTGATATGCATCGAATTCATCCACTGGTATCTTTTTCTTTTTATCATATTCATCTGGCTGTATTCTTTGTCCGTATATCTTTTGTTGGGTGTGGCTGTAAGTTTCCACTGTGATGCGCATGCGTTGAATTCCTGAAGGATTACCTAACTGGGATCTCAGGTTACCTGTCCAATGGTAGTGCGAGACTGAGCGCTAGAAGAGCGACTGTCAGAGCTGGAAAACGGCAGAGTTCTTCTTGCGCAGGTTGAACTCGGCTTTACATTTTTCAACATGACACAAAAAAGCCTAATTTTCTTTTTCAGAATCTGTCTCTCTCTAATTGCTTGAGGATGGGGGAACCTCGGTATGTTGAAGAAAACCACAACAGTACATGCAAACATGTGTCCGCTTAGAGGTCGAAAGGCACACTGTAAAAAGACGTACATTTATGATAGTTGAAGATACTTGAGATGTGAGCGAAGAAATAGAGCCCAAGATTTTAGGTTTGCGCAAGTGCAGGATCGCAAGGTAGGATGTTTTGATAGGTAGCAAAATTTGACAGTACACCTGTAAGAAGGGAGCCGGGAACACCAGGCGCAAGATGCAGAAGTGTTTATTGAACACAAAAACACCAAGGGAAAAGATGGCTGGTACGCCAGAAACAAAACACCGTGCACATGCACTGAAAAGAAGGGAGAACTAAAATACATTGCCAAAGGCAGGGGGAGAACCAAGGTACACACTCAAAGAGTGGCTAAACTAAAAAACAAAAACTGAACCTAGCTAACTGACGGACAACACTGAGAGACTATACAAGAGGAAGACAATACAAGGGCGCAGCAAAATACAAGACTCAGGACAGGCTCAAGGGAAACACTAGAAAAACACAGGAGCAGAGATATCACCATGAAGACTGAGTCAAACAAGGATCTGTCAGACGATGGCTTCCAAATGCTACCACATTTATGATCACGAGAGGAGGCGGGGACTCGGAATGCAATCACAGACTGAAACAGAAACACATGGAATTAATAAACAATTACAGGAGAACCGGGTAAACACTAATGACTCGAGACAAGATTCTGAGACGAGCAATCAAGCTAGACGGTTTAGATTAAGGCAATCTAAAAAGCACCACAAGAAAAGCGAAAGGAAAGCACAGGGTTTTAAATGCAGTTAATCAGAAAGCTCAGACTGAATGCAGAGAAGCCAGAATCGCACACACTCGCTAAATGAGTTAATCAATATTAATACTACGTGACGAAATATTTACAATCATCCTTAAATAAGTGCTGGTTAGTACGGGTTAGTAATCCTATCAGAGAGCACATTCACTCAGTTTCGCGAGACCCGGAATGAAACACAGCTGGAAGCAATGAATGAAATACCAAAGCCAAACTGAAAGTAGAAACGTAATTGGACGACGAGACCTAATAGTTACCCTGGATGTAACTGCAGTCCTATGAATACATGCGTAACCCTCTAATGGGCTTCGTTATTGTTTACCCCTGTGAGGCTCCGCCTCGACGCCTGAGAAAGAAATTTGAACTCACCTGCTTCGAAGGAGGGGGTAGCATACTCACCTCCCATAAAGCCCTGGCGTTGCCAATGCTCGTCTCCCTTTGAAACTCAGCATCCCACACTCGGGGCCACCTGGGCAGGTTGTTAGAGGGCTACGCATGTATTCATAGAACTGGAGTTACATCCAGGGTAACTATTAGATCTATTTCATATGTGCTCCACCCTCTAATGGGCTTAGCTATTGGTTACACTTAAGGTGAAGGCCATTAGGGATGGATGTACCCCAGGTGGACCCTGGCCACGCAGATCCTCTCGCAACCAAGCAAAACCTGTCCACACCCTGGGGCGCACACCGCCAGATTGCGTACCCCGCCCCAGGTGGTGGCAAAGTAGCACCCTAACCATTCCCGGCACTGGGAGGGACCCTACCTTGTCCGGCCCCTCCCAAGGAAAAAGGCAGGGCTTTACCATTGTTATCCAATAACAGGACCCGCACCTGTGGGCGGGCACCTCCAGAGTGCCTCGCGTCAGGTTGCGGACCACCGATATCAGCCGTCACTTGAGAAAAAAAGGGGACTTCCCCTGATAGCGTTCCCTCATGTCGGCCTCATACCCTCCAGGTAGGCACACTTGAGTGCCACACCCAGACCATGGTACCAACATAACCACAGCTACTGCAATGCTTGGGAGAGGTCATGTCACTTTTCCCATGGCACGCCTAACAGCTATGGGCGGGGCACCCCCGAGATGCCATGCCCCAGGTCGGCCATGATCAATTGCTAGTTAGTACTGAGAGGGGGCCCTTCCGGTAGGGTTCCCAAGACCGCGTGTGCTACTGAGTCAGCTGTCATATCCCTGAGATATGATCGAGCAAAAGATGTTGATGACCAAGGGGCTGCCCTGCAAATTTCCTCTACCAACACACCCCTAAGTAGTGCCGTAGAGGAAGCAATCCCATGGGTGGAGTGTGCGGTCAGTCCTGCTGGGGCCACCAGACCTGCTGCTGAGTAGGCCCTGCAGATCGCATCACAGATCCCGTGGGCGAGGCGCTATGTTGACAGAGGGGCCCTCTGAGCCTGCCCCCCCCATAACTCACAACCAGCTGCTCCCCCATTCTAAGGTCCGAGGTTCGCTCCAAGTAAGCACTGAGCAAATGCATTGGGCACAGCCTGTGCATCTTTTCCTGCTCGCTGGTAGCATGACGAGGTGGGCAGAGGGCCTATAGCCGAAGGACTGAAGATTTAAAAGCAGTGGTTATGACTTTCGGCTGGAATGGTGGGTTTAGACGCAGCTCCACTGACCCTAAATCCTGTTCTAGGGTCAGACAAGACGGGTGCACAGAGAGGGCACTCAGTTCACTTACCCTCCTGGCCGATGCCAAAGCCAAAAGGAAGGCCGCCTTAATAGACAACAAGTGCAGGTCTGCTTGGTCCAGAGGCTCAAAGGGTGGTCCAGCCAGGCCTCCCAACATCGTGTCCAGGTCCCATTGCGGAGTTTCGCGGTGCACAGGCCTAATTCTGCAAACTCCTCTTAAAAACTGCTTATTAGGGGGTGATTCCTGGCCATGAAGCGGTCCAACCCATCGTGCCCTGCCGTTACCGCCGCAGCCACTACCCTTAGTATGGAAGCTGCACTGCCCGTCTCGAAGAGTGCCTGCAGGAAATCTAGCACTCCCTGATGGGGGCATGAACATGGGTCTAGGCCTCTCGCTTGACACCAGTTTGCAACATCTGCCAATGGGCCGCATAAGCCTTAGATGTAGATGGGGCCCGTGCACATTGAATTGTGGATACCACCGCCTCGGGCAGGCCCAATTCACTTTCCATCTCCAGGCCCTGAGGGGGTGGGCGAGAGTGGCATCTGACGCCTGCCTCATGGTTGAGGGAGGGTCCGGAATCCGCCACGAGTCTGCCACTGCCAGCTGGATAAGATCTGGGAACCACCTGGCGTTCGACCTCTTCGGTGCTAACACAATCAAGGATAGCCGCTGCTCCCGTACCCTGCAAAGCACTGGCATCAGTAGCTGCCGGGATGGGCATTCATAAAGCAGGCCGGCGGGCTACCCTGGATGAGCCCATGCATCAGCCCCCAGGGGAGGGTCGTTGGTGTGTCTCAATGAGAACCAAAAAGGGGCACACGCCTTCTCCTTGCTTGCAAACAAATCCACTCCTGGTCGACCGAACAGTTTCCACATCTGCTCTGTCGTCATCAGTGAAAGGCTCCAATCCTCCTCGAGCAGGGCTCCCCTGGATAGCCCTTCTGCTCGGGTGTTGATGATGCCCGTAACATGCCGGGCTGTCAGAGTGCACAGCTGGCGGTCCGCACAGATTAGAATGGAATCGGCCCACCTGTGCAGGGCTACCGATCTAACGTCCCGCTGTCTGTTGAGATTGGCCACTACTATTGTGCTGTCCGATCTCAACAGGACGTGCCTCCCTTCTAACTGCGGGGCAAAATGGTGCAACACTTTCTGAACTGCCATGAGTTTCAGATGGTTGAACATGGCGCTGGGGCCTCTGCCATGTACCTGCAACGGAAGCACAGCCGCAAGTCCCGCCACATCCTGTTTGGGAGGCATCCGTGAATATCTGGATGTAGTATGCCATGCACCCCATCCGAACCCCCTCGCGGAGCCGAATGGGTGAGGCCCAGAATGTCAGGACCTGTCGCCCTCGCATTGGTATGTGGAGCATATGCTGTTGATCCCGCCTTAGGTCCAGACAAAGGCGTATGAACCAGCGCTGCAGGTCTCGCATGTGCAGCAGCCCCAGGCGGACTACTGAATGGGCAGCAGCCATCATTCCCAGCAACGACATGACCCTTATTGCTGGCACTGATACTGTCTCTGGAATGTCCTGGGTCTGGGATAGAATCGCCTCTACTCTATCCACAGACTGACATGCAGTCATTGACCGCGAGTCCAATTGCAGCCGCTGTTTGACTGGGCTGCAAGGTGCTCCTGTCGTAATTGATGGCAAAACCCAGCTGAGTAATATGCCACATTACCAGCGCCGTGTGGCTGGCTACCAGCTGCTCGGAGTGGGCTAGGATCAGCCAATTGGCCAGATGGGTCCAGATCCGTATCCCTTCCCGCCGGAGAGGCGCTAACACTGCCTCCACGCACTCGAAGAAGGTCCGATGCTTTTGCGTGCTGGCCGTCTGCCTCAATTCGCAGTTGTTTTCTCACTGGTACCGAACCAGGAAAAAGAGCTTCATTTTGATTTGAGCCAACCCAGACTGATGGAGGGGTTTTAAGTCTTGGTTTAACCCCGGAGTTTGATCGTGTGCTACCTCCACGGGTAGGACGACGCCACCCCTGCCAGCGATTAGCTAGCTAGTGCTTCCTAAGCAAGCCATTAGCAGGCGAGTCCCTGATTCGAGGATCAGAGTTTAGTGAATGCGAAGGGAAAACACAAGCCTCGTACTCCATGTCTCTCTCGCTAAACCCCTGCCAGGGAATACTCAAATGGGAGGCGGCAAAATTGGAAGCTTTGATCTTCCACTGCAAAGCATAGGAATTCCGGATGGCGAGGCAGAATTGGGACATGAAAATAGGCGTCCTTCAGGTCTATTGACATCGTCCAATCGCCAGGTCTGACATATTCCAGCAGAGACTTGTCAGCATCCGGAATGGTCTGCGCGCAATGTGAGTGTTCAGTTCCCGTAGACCCAAAATAGGTCTGAGGCCTCCTGACTTTTTGGGGATGAGAAAATAAGGGGAATAAAACCCTGCTCGAGCTTCTGACAGAGGGACCGGCTCTACCGCCCCCTTCTGTAGGAGCAAGTTCACTTCCTCCTTCAGGGCCTCCTTCAAAGTGGCATTGAGGAGCCTTGTCCGCACAATTCCCTTGAATGGGATGGACAACACTGGAACCGCAAAGCGTACCCCTTCCGCAATGCTCTGTCCAGCCAGCCTGGGTGGGGGGCGCACAATCTCACCCAAACTTGGTAATACTTCGTAAGGAACGAAGCCATTTGTTCTATGACTCCCGCTAATCTGGGCCCTCCCGCGACGCCCCTCCCCGAGGGAGAGTTCGACAGGGGGCCCTGCCCGAAAGGGCTTAGAGGATAACAGCAGTAAAACTTCTGCTGCGTTCCCATGCACACTGCCTGGTGATTCACTCACCATAGGTGGCGAGGGCACAGCTACTTCCGCGTTTGGGAGTCCCCAGTCTTTAGCTTTAGAAGCACTGATGTCCGAACAGGCCTCAACCTGTGGCACTAAACGAGTGAAGATCTCCTTCACAGGTTTGCACCCCTCAGTATTCTTCGCCACGTCAAGCGCCTTGGAGCCAAAATGGCAGGTCGCTCCACTTCCGTGCAACCCGGAAGAAGAAGCCTGTTGACTTACTCCAAACACTCTGCTGGAGCCAGCCCAGCTAGTAGCGTTGGATTCGTGCTGGCCGTCTGCCTCAATTTGCAATCGTTTTCTTACTGGTACCGAACCAGGAAAAAGAGCTTCACTTAGATTTGAGCCAACACTGACTGATGGAAGGGTTTTAAGTTTTGGTTTAACCCCGGAGTTTGATCGTGTGCTACCTCCACGGGTAGGACCACGCCACCCCTGCCGGCGATTAGCTAGCCAGTGCTTCCTAAACAAGCTATTAGCCGGTGAGTCCCCAATTCGAGGATCAGAGTTTAGTGAATGTGAAGAGAAAACACAAGCCTCGCGCTCCATGTCTCTCTCGCTAAACCCCTTTGCACCAGGTTACCTTGTGTGCTAACACCTGAAACAGCCAGCGTATCAGCATGTGCAATACAACCCAGAGACCACATGGTAACGTTTTTTTTTTTTTTTTATTAAAAAGACTTTCCAGGCGCTGCACGACCAGACGTCGCACCCTTGGTGCGGTTCCGGCGGCTGCTGTGGCTGAAGTAACGGGCGACGAGGCTGAGGATCGGTCAATTCGACGCCAGGGATGACCGGTCGTCCAAAGACCGGCGACGGTGGCGACTTAGCAGTGGTTGGGATACACTGGGCCTGCGGGGTTGCTGTTGCGGGCGTAAGTGCGAGCCCAGCTGCTCTGACGAGGAAGGCCATATTGATAACTAGCGCAACCTCTGAGCTGCGCTAGCATAACATCGGTCAAAGAGGACCGCCGCCATCCTGTCCCTCTCGGAAGCGGTTGGGAGCAGACGCCATCTCACCGCGTCTTAAACGGCCGGCACTCCGACATTTAAATACGGTGCATTCGCCATAACTGGGGACTTGGCCATCGGATTCCTCCAGTCTCGCTGCGTAGCCAAAGCGCCATCCTGGGACATATCCACCTTGGGGCGTGGCTTCGACTTTGACTGAGCCAGCAGACCAACAGTGCAGTCGTCCATCTGACCACTGGAGGGCTGCGGTGGTAGGGGCACCTCCATCCTCTCCACCGTGGACTGGAATAACCCAGGGAGGTCGTCCAGCGGATAGCGATGCTCGAGGGGGCGGCTCATAGTCCATGAAGAGAGTCGTCGGGTCCTCCTCATACACAGGACGGTCATCCTTCTATCATACGCGTCCCAGGGCTTAGAGCGGACCGTTGCCACCAGCTCATAGACTGGCCCCGAGCCGGCCCGGAGGGCGCGTGCGGCCCGCACAACGTGCGATGCGCACGCTCCTCCGGGGGAGCGATGCGCAGGTAGCACAGGAACATGCCTCCACATGGTGCCGCAGTCCCAGACAGACGAAGCAGTCGTCATGCTGATCCTCGGACACCATCGGGGAGGCACACTGTTGGCACAGCTTATCCATTTCACACACAAATCATAATGAGTTCTTAACTCGGTCGAGGCTGAGTGAAAAAGGGAGACGAGCATTGGCAACGCCGGGGCTTTATGGGAGGTGAATATGCTACCCCCTCCTTCGAAGCAGGTGAGTTCAATTTTCTTTCTCAGGCGTCGAGGCGGAGCCTCGTAGGGGTAACCAATAGCGAAGCCCGTTAGAGGGCGGAGCACGTATGAAATAGAACCAGTCATGCTGAAGGCAGTCACGCGACATCACTGACGGTAGATTGGAAGTAATCGTCAGACGGCTGAGGTGAAGGCTGGAAATAAACAAATCGAAAGAAAATCACAAGCACAAATACGCACGGGACAACACACGAAAGGGCAGAATCATAACACCTTGACCATCGCAGACGGACGCGGCGACGTGCAGGAGTCAACACTAGTGATGTGACATTTGAAGCGAGGCACCGGAGCCTGTGTCGAACAAAAAGGGGCGTGCCAGATGAAGCCCCGATTCGAGTCCTACGTCGTTACCATAAAAGTCACGTGACTGATGACAAACCAGGCCTCGGTTTGTGGAGAGTACGTCATTGGTTCGTTCAACATATCTCCTCCTCATAAATACGCTTCGAATCTGACACCGAACTATGGGTGTTGTCGGCGTTTGTATAAGACGAAGAGAGGTGTAGTACGTTGGAGAGTTGTAGTGAGTCACGAATTATCTTCCCCATGTTGGACATTGACGTGAGAGTGTCAGTTATTTCGTATTTTTTCAATAATGTCACTCTCGTATTTGTGTTTTTTAATAGAAATGATTTCAAAAAGCAAAGTATCGTGACTGTTTCATTGCGATTTTTATTATAAACAAATATAGCTACTTACGCATGCAATAGAAATATATCCATTGTTTATTGTTACTGCACACAAAAGTTTTTCATGCATTTCCGCTAAAGTCATGGTACTGTTCATTGACTGTCATGTGTTGTTTTGCCCAGCAAATGGCAGCATTCAATGTTTCATTGAGGCCTCGAGTACTGAACCTTTTGGTGAAGCAATAGGCTGGAAAGTCTCAGTGATTCATAAGGCTTCATTTGACCTTCACTAGTCAACACAAAACCACGGCGGGGACGTCGGTTGTGCAAGTAGGCTTCACGCAGGCAGTTGCGTACGGTTTGGTCACTAATTTAGTTCTGGTGACAACCTCTGGTCTGAGCAGCAGTGACTGTAGCTAGCAGGAAGCGATTGCGCAGGTGCTGGAGGCCAATATGGCCATCCTGCTGAGGGGTGGTGACACGTGGTCTGGGGGCACGTGGTCGATCACCGGTGCTTCCTGTTTCATTTTACCGGCTCCAGAGACTTGATATCATCGACACGTGGACGCCCAGGTTCCTTGCAACCCGTCTTTGCGACATTCCACCAGTGAGCATACCAACGGCTCGCTCTCGCTGATTTTGACCTAGGTGCGGCATGGTCACACGTTGACCCAGGATAATGCAAAGGAATATTTAAGTTTCCCATTGCTACGGCTATTTATTGACCAAATTCTCGAAGCATTAGTCAATGAGTTCTACTCAATCTGACGGGATAGGCAAAATTCTAAACTATGTGCAATCAAGCAGAACGAGTTGCCCACACGACAAAATCAAAACAATTTTCTGAGCTTTTAAGTTGTAATTGATGTATCATGGCTTAAAAATAATATCCCATTTTATGTACACCAAATATACTGAGTACAAATGAAAATGCACCACTTGAAAAAACTCAATATTTAAGTTCAAATGAACTTCAATATAATTTTTATACAACAACAACACTACAGTGATGTCACCCGACATGCCAGGTGCAAGACATGCGAGAATTTCAAGTTAACTCTATCGCTAGGCAATTTTTTTGCAAAAACGCAACATCTTGCATGCACACCACGGGAAAAATGAATTTCACTATGAATGTGTGCACACATTGCCTTTAAAAGCATGTGAATCCGAATAAAATTTCACTTCTTCACTGACACTTGTGAAACGTCGACACTATGCCGCGACTAACAGCCCCTGAACGGGAACATGCCATAGGCATGCTTCAAATTGGCGCCAGCACCAGGGAAATTGCCAGACGACTACACTGCGCACACACAACGATCGCAAGACTCCATCAAAGGTTTCTGCAAACGGGGAGCACTCGGGACCGTCCTCGACCGGGTCAACAACGTGTGACAACGGCACGTCAGGACCGTCAGATCGTACGGGATCATGTCCGAGACCGAACACTACCAGTGACAAGAACGCCTGCTCAAGTCCAAGGACGACGTGGATTCATTCACCCCAACACCGTACGGAACCATCTGCGAGCTGCAGGCCTGCGTGCACGACGTCCTTATTTCGGTCCACATATTGATGGATCGTGACCGAAACCAGCGTCTACAATGGGCGAACAGGCACCAGAATTGGCGACTACGACAATGGCACGGTGTCATCTTTTCTGATGAGTCACGATTTCACTTAAGGAACGCAGATGGCCGTTTATGTGTTTGGCGGAGACGTGATGAACGTTATATCGCCGATTGTGTCGTTCAAACGGACCGTTGGGGTGGTGGCAGCGTTATGGTGTGAGGTGGAATAAGCTACCGTCACAGAACCCCTCTCCATATCTGCAGAGGAAGGAGGAACGGCGTCTACTACCAGGACCAGGTGCTGCAGAACCATGTTGTGCTGTTCTTCAACCAACACCACGATGTCCACATGTTCCAACAGGACAACCCTAGGGCACACACTGCAAGGGTGTCCATGCAGTACCTTGCACAGCAGAACATCCCCGTGCTTCAGTGGCCAGCTCTGTCACCCGACCTCTCCCCTATCGAGCACTTATGGGATGAAATTGGACGACGTCTTTCACGTCAACGCCAGATGGACAACATCCGAGAACTTGAGGTTGCCCTTGTTCAGGAGTGGAATGCTATCCCTCAGAACACTATCCAGAGACTGATCAACTCCGTGCGACGACGATGCACCGCATGTGTCAATGCAAATGGCGGTCACACCCGTTATTGACTTTCCTGTTTGACCCCTACACCAGTTAAACCTCTCTCGCGCATTAACATTATCTTGAATGAAATTGAATGATGTTTACATGTCTTCTTAAATCATTCATTATCTCAAATTATTCATTATTCATAATTCATTCATTATCTTACTTTTAGGGACGCTCGAAAGCACCCAAGGTGCGATCCGACTGATGCGGAGCTTGCAGCGACAGAAATTTTGGCCTTCAATGAACCACATGATGCGTAAAATATGTTTCTTATTGATCAGTTTTGTCATGAGGCTCTTTGAAGGCAAAAGCCACCTGCGTTTCCAGAGCTGCGTAAATCCAACTTCTCCTGTAGACTGTAAATTTGGCAGCGGTTCCCCACCCCCTATATATCATGGGCCCCATTTCATAACTCATGAACCTTTGTCATGAAAAACTGCGCAGATGCTTGAATGTGCGTAGTTACAGCCATTGCAAATTTGCGTTTGTTTTCTTTTTTTTTTTGTGGTGCAGTATAGGCTGCTGGAATAACATTTGGACATTTAGTTTTGAATGGCTGTTTCATTAGCATGACTCCGCCAATCGTCGTACTTCTGCTAAATTTCATCTCGCTTCAGTACTCACTCTGGTCACTCGGAGCTCTGCCTCATTTACCTCGGCAGAAAGCACACCGGACCAACCAACGAACAATAGGCGTGGCCAAGAGCCACAATGTAGCAGCTGCGCCGAGATTGAAATTGTAGTCTCCAAAATCAACAATGGCTACGGACATAGACACACAGGAGGCCATTCGCTCTGTCGTGGAGAAAATCCCGGGTATCAGGGACTTACAGCCACAACAAGATGAATGTTTGGTTGGTTTTTTGAATGGAAATGATGTTGTAGTGCTACTCCCTACAGATTGTCATATCTACTTTACAGCCAGCATGAAACAGGCACCCTGTTCATCTCTGTGACAGACAGCTGAACCACCTCAGCTAGCTTGTAGTCTCTAGAGTTAAATAGTGTAAAATTCTCAGGCAATGTAAGTTAGCAGCCAACTTTTGAAAAGCCCTGTTTTTGTTCTTGTCACAAGACCTATTCGCTGTCTCAGTGTTATGTTGTCATTATCCATGAATGAAATTGTTGTCTGAGACAGCCAAACGCTTAGAGCCAAACTGTGTTTCTACCAAGTTAGATAGTGAGCTCGGTATGATGTTAGCGCAAGTATGGTTGGTAGCTGCCCATTGGTCCGACGACCCATTGGTCCGACCTCCCGTTACTCCGACAAACTTGACCACAGACAGAGAGAGAGAGAGAGAGCTCTCAGAAACGCACATCACACACACACACACACACACACACACACACACACACAGGGGGGGGGGGGGGGGCATGTGTGTTTATTCATCGCGCAAGGGAACTAATGGGAGGTCGGACCAGTGCCATGGACCCATATGGTTACAGTTAGTTTCTTGTAAGGAGAACAGAAAGAGCATCTTTGGTTCTTTCAAGTGAATGAGTGAAGGCTAAAATTTGGTAGATGGGCATATGTATGGGTACAGTATTAACTTTAATGTACTGATCAGTTTGATTTCGCTGTATTCCTGGTATGAAGGACTGTGTTTAGAGCAGAAGTACTTGGCGGCTGGGCCGGCGCATAACATACGTCATCGCCAAACGGTAGTGATTAGTTTACGGTACACCGATGATTTTAAACTTCTGACAAGTGCCCACCCACCAGGGAGTAAACACTTGTCAATGATGACTGACCAGACTCTGTGTACAAAGCACAGCGAAGTAGCAGAGGCTGGTTCTGCCAGGTTACTGTTTCATACCTTTTAGTGGAATATGAGGGGCTAAATAGGCCTAGATGAAAATAAAACATTCATAAGAAAGCATTAAAAACACTGGTTATGTATCACATTTCAATGTTTTTTAACTTGTTATTTTGGATTTGGTGTCCAGTCTTGGTGTCTGATCAATGCGAAGCTACACCTTGTTACATTTGGAATCAGCTGAAGAAGTCAATCTAAATGCCAAACGGTATAGCTTTGCCTCGTGTAGGCTACTCTATTCAATATTATGTGTGTGACTGCACTAAATTTTGAGGGAAGCTGCTACCATACGCTTATTATCCAGTCATTTTAATCTTGCATTTGTCCACACAGGCTGAGCCAGTGACACCTCACTATTCTGACCGAGTTGATTGAAAATAATTCAATGTACTTTAAATGGGCATCTGGTTAAGGCTTGGCAGCATTTTTGGCATGAAATGGGTTAAATTGCCACAACTAAGGTGTCCTGCATTTTTGAACTTAAAAGAGGAGTACTTTCACATCCACTAGTTGGCACAGTTAAACAATATTTCAAGCGGGGATTGTGACGCTACCCTTGGGAGGCAGTGATGTCTTCAACAACATTTTATGCCGTGTCCCAATTAAAGTATGCACGCAGATTCTGCTTCCCGCCCATTTAAGCCCAGAGAGCATTGGAATCTGCGGGCATTCTTAAGTGAAATCACGTGTTGAGAAAAGTCTTCGATCATGTCCTCACAATATTTATTCAGAAATATTTGTATTCTCGAGTTAATTTTTCTTTTTCTAAATGTTGTCTGCCAAATTAAATCAATGATAATTCATATAATATCCCTCTTTCTTTTGTATGGATACAGCTGGGTTGCAAACTTTGGAGTTTGGGATTAATGGTTTATGAAATAGCTTTCTGCTATAGTCTGCTTTGCATGCTGATGTCAGAGCCAGGTTAGCAGTGAGGGATGAACACGTGCATTCACCACCATCCTTTAGAAAGACTCTGCAAAGTTCTGGTTTCACAGGATGTCAACCCAGCTGAGTGGATTCGGTACCTTCCTGTCTGACCGGCCTACACTGAATTCCAGTGGCTTTAAATCTCTGATTGTCGGTCCTGCTCAGTTGCATTGGAATCTCTTGTGCTCCACTGGCTTGGGAGTGGATTGAAACCTGGGATTACATAAAAGACTGACTCACTTCCCATCTCTACTCGCTTCTCCTAGGCGTTCATAAACAAAACAGTCTTGTAATGTTTCAGATATGATATACAGTATTTATATGCAGTTAAAGTCTTGTACGTGTTGGAAATATACTGTGTTTTACACACACATGCATATATAGACTCATCTAAAAAAGCTAATAAGCACTCTCATATCCTTTGAGTACCTCCTGAAACACATTATTATTCTATATGTGGTGTCACATTCCAGATCAGGGAATGAAATGCAGAGGCAGAGTACAATCCAATAGTCAGGTTTATTGACAGCAGTACAGTAATATTTGGGGGCGGAACCCAAGAAAAAGTGGTGAGGATGGAACTTCAGAGGAAGAGAGCACTTTTCAGTACCGATGTCATAGGTTAAACTGGGCTGCCAATTGCCGGTCAATGGCTTTCAGGATACAACTGTGAATAAAATGAAAATGCAATGACTTTCAGATCACATAAGACAATGTTATTTACAATAGAACATAGATAACATTTCAAGTGTTGAAACTGAGATATTTTACATTTTCATCCACAAAATGAGCTTATATCATATTTTCTGGCTGCAACAGGTCTCAAAAAAGTTGGGACACAGGCAAAAAATGGCTGAAAAAGAATTAATACATTAAAGAATCAGCTGAAATAACATTTAGCAAGAATTTCAGTTAATTGGCACCAGGTGTGCAAGATGATTGGCTATAAAAGGGATGTCTTGGAGAGGCCGAGTCTCTCAGAAGTAAAGATGGCCAGAGGGTCTCCAACCTGTGAAGGCTTGCGTAAAAAAAGTGGAATACTTTAAAAACAATCTTCGTCAAGATCAAATTGCAAAGGCTTTGAAGGTCTCATCATCGACAGTGCATAACATCATCAGAAGATTCAGATATACTGGAAAAATCTCTGTGCGTAAGGGACAAGGCCGAAAACCTTTACTGGATGCCCGTGATCTTCGGGCCCACTGCTTCACTCACCGGCATGATTCTGTCATTTACATTACTAAATGGGCCCAGGAATACTTCAACAAACTACTGTCTGTAAACACAGTCTGCCGTGCCATCCACAGATGCCACCTAAAACTCAGTCATACAAAACAGAAGCCATTGTTGAGCATGATTCAGAAGCGCTGCCATGCTCTGTGGGCCAATGCTCATTTATAATGGACTTTAGCAAAATGGCAAAGTGTCCTGTGGTCATACAAGTCCAAATTTGACATTCTTGTTGGAAATCATGGGCGTTGTGTCCTCTGGGCTAAAGAGGAGAAAGACCACCCCTCCTTTTATTCAGGCATTCAGTTCAAAAGCCAGCATCTCTGATGGTATGGGGATGCGTTAGTGCATATGGTGTGGGACACTTGCATGTTTTAAGAATTACCATGAATGCTGAAAGGTATATAAAGCTTTTAGAGCAACATATGCTCCCCTCCAGATGACATCTATTCCACGGAAGACCTTGTGTATTTCAGCAGGACAATGCAAAACCACATACTGCAGCAGTATTACAACAGCATGGCTTTGTAGTAGAAGAGTCAGTGTGCTGAACTGGCCAGCCTGCAGTCCTGCTCTTTCACCAATTGAGAACATTTGGTGCATAATTAAACAAAAAGTCCTTCGAAGGAGACCCAGCTCTCCATCAGCTGGAAGCCTGTATTAAACAAGGTTTGGATCAAATTCCAATGGCTAAACACAAGAAACTTGTCTCCTCAATGTCCAGACACCTCCACTCTGTGTTAAAAAGAAGAGGGGATGCTACACCATGGTAATTAGGCCCCATTCCCAACTTTTTTGAGACCTGTAGCAGCCGTCAAATTTGAAATGAGCTCAAAACAACAGCATGAACACCAGCAATCCCATTTTCTTTCCATTTAATCCAGTGAATTCTTTTTTTTTTACCATTATATTAGGGTTATTTTATAATAGTTGAATTCCTGAAGAAACTGAATTAATACCCAAAACCTATATTTAGACTGCTTTCAATGTACAATTAATCATTAACCTGGAATAGGTACTAATATCACTCATACATGGTTCTACATATAATACAATTTCTTTAATGAAAATTATGAAAGGGGGCGTTGCTGAAGGATGGGGGAGCGAGGTAAACCATCAACAGCGAAGAATGATATGGATCCATATGTGCACTTTTATAGGCCATTCGCAATTCAATCGGTAAAATGTCTAATTTTGTCATGTAATTTGAAAATGTATTTGGCAATTGACAATTTAATGTACAAAGTGGCAATGAAATCTTCAATACAGTTTTGATAATGTCAATGACAATTAGGAATTAATATTGAACGCCAGCGTCCATAAATTACAAAATTTAATTCCTGAACAATTCTGTAATTGAATTTCCAAGGTCTAGCTTCAAAGCGCCACCGTGTGTTGCATGGCATTTTGCCAAATGCTTCATCTGCACCAAAACTGAACTGAGCATGCAAACTGTCAGTTCTCTCATCAAGGCAGGTCTTCTTTCACAACGTCACTTCTGTGACTGCCTGGTATTAGCTATTCCCCCCGTGGACACGCCCCTCTCAATAACTTAACTTGTATAGTTTGAAGGCATTTCTACTGGTTATTTTTAGAGATTTCAGGAACACCTTCAAGTAGTTTGTTCAGGCAACTAAATTTGGGGGAACTTTGAAGAATCTACTTTTGTGTGCGTAAAACTACCCCATGATTAAAATATTATTCATATAAATTCTGATTCTTTGTCACTAGAAAAAATAGCAAATTTAACATCATGATATTCCAAAACAGGTATATATTGTCTACAAACCCAATCATATATTCCTTTCCAAAAAATTTTGACTTCATTACAAGAGTAGAAAAGGTGTTCCTGAGATTCAATTTCATCTTTACAAAATGTACGTTATCGTCCAAATTAAATCTGAGTCTCAAAAATTCTTCACAGGGATAAATACCATTATGAAATGTACTTCCTTCATCTTGAGAAATAAGGGAAATACAAGATAACTGGTTCTAATTTTGACAGTTTCCGTTATGGAAAACTTTGGAGATAACACTTTATCTAATAGGCCTATTAACAGTTTCCCGTTTCCCCTGAAGCCATGTCATCTGCCCCTTTTGCCAGTGAGAGTGGGACAAATAAGCCCTCACAGTATGTTACAGTTACAATTACAGTTAACACTGAACTAACTACTTTGCAAACAAACGTTGATCAAAATCCACAGTTGCTTTGAGTCCCAAGTGGATTTGACGACTAAGGCACCAGCGTCAGGAGAGATTTATTTCCGCGTACCGTAGCAGTAGCATAATCCCCCGTTGCTTAAAATCCCTAATGTCGTTGCGATGGCAGCTGGACAGTCGTATACACACGGCTAGCCTCTCCGCTGGGCTAGCCCCTCCACTGGTTCCCGGCGCCGTCTGTGCTCGCTCCGTGGAGGTGAGACTCCGGTTGGTGACGGCTCGGTGAGGGCCCGACTTTCCAGCGCTTCTCTCGGACTACGGTAGTCTATTTTCTTCTTCTTGTGGATTTAATTGTCCTTTGTTTTCAATTAAAGGTGCATTACCGCCACCTACCGGACTGGAATATGGAGCAGTAGAATGGCTGACAAAAAAAAAAAAAAGAAATCCTCTCCATTAAGTCCGTTTCCCTCAGGTACTTAAATGTTTATAACTACTTTTCATCTCGACTCAACACCCAATCCATCCTACTCAATTAATGGCAACTAAACAAAATTATTTAGGGGATATCTGATTCCCACTTCCCCCAAACCCCTTTTCTAACATTTCCTTGATATCTTCTCCCTTTACATGAGTGATCCCCAGAAACTCCCGGGCTGCATGCAGAACCAATTTAATTCTATCAGTCTTCGACTCCATCTCGCTCGCACAATTGATCACCATTGCCACAAAAGCAAAAAACCTTTTATCCACACTGACACATTCAGGATCACGTCTTTGTTCTTTTGGTTCTGCGACTCCCTTTTCTTCCCTCACTCTCTTAACCGCCTCTGTATATGAGATTTTACTTTTTACATGCGTCCTTTCAATTTCCCCTCAACTTTCCTCCGCTCGCACTGTTTTGCACCCACTTCATGGTTTCCCTGGCAGTGAAAACATAAAGCTCTTTCCTTCGGTAATTCGCACTCTTCATCATTACACCATTCCTTCCCGCACCGTCTACATATATCCCACGTCTACACACCGCCGCAACATGACCATAGTCTTGGCACCAGAAGCAGCTTTCACCGAATGAGTAACTCCACTGTTATGGCCCCAATTTGTTATTATAATTTACAACACAACAGCTACAGCAACAGCAAGGGATGACAGAAACAGTTTTAAAAACTTGAACGCATTTAATCAACAGACAAAGACTAATACTAACCAACAACTAATAACCAAGATTGATTTACAAGAAAAACAGAAATATTTACAGTCCCTTTTTGTTGGGGTGGCTTGGTGATGTCCTGGGTAAGGAAAAAAAATGCTCTAACACAGGCAAAAATCCACAAAAGAAACTTCACAGGTCTTGAAAAGAAATGACAAGTCTGGTCACATGTATCCTTCTCCTTGCAATTTCTCCTACCACTGTCTCAATTCTACTCCTTATATACTCTTTCGCAGACCCCACCCACATTTAGACCTCTTTTTTCTATTTTCTGGGACTTTCCCCAGACATGCCCAGGACATGTCTAAACCTAGCTCCAGTCTGGGCCTAAGAAAAGAAAGGTGAATACTGCCATCTAGTGGCCTCTATTCACATCACACCACTAATTACTCCCTTCACGTTGGGCTGGTTACGTATATTAAAACATGTTACTTCAGATAAATCGAAATCCTTTATTCTCAAACCTTTGTCTCTTTGACGCTTTGTTTTACATTCTATTATTATAAGTCCACCCCTACAAACCCTCACTGATTTTACTTCCCCTACTTCTCATTTAATAAACTGGCCTATCACTAAATACATGATTTGTTCTGTAATAATGTCTAACTAATTTCATTCCAACTAAATATATGTCATCCCCTCCTTTTTCCATATCTTTTTTCCTTTTCTTTTTCCCGCCTTCCTCCCCTTCCCACTCCATTTTCCCGTCACCAGAACCTCCAACCAAACACCCTCAAGGTTAGCTCGCATCCTACTCCCTGATAAGTACTTTTTTTCTCCGGTAGACTTTGAACAGGACAGTTCATTTTCTTTGCTAGTAATGATGTGTTTTTATCCCCGGTTTTGCTGCGTCTGGCACTCAACCCGCCCTGATGAATTAGGTTGTGGTTCTGCTAAGTCAGTCCGACTTAGAGGGGCGTGTCAATGAGGGGAATAGCCGATACCAGGCAGTCACAGAAGTGACGTTCTTAAAGAAGACCCGCCTTGATGAGAGAACTGACAGTTTGCTTGCTCAGTTCAATTTTGGTGCAGATGAAGCGTGTGGCAAAATGCCGTGCAACACACGGGGGCACTGCTGTACTTTAAAACCTTAAACACACAAAGGGATGTGAGGATTTCATTGTCACTTTGCAAATTGAATTGGCAATTTCCAAGTGCATTTTCAAATTGCATGATGAAATTAAATATTGAATTGCCATTTTGCCAAATGAATTGCCATTTGAATAAAGGCGCAAGAATGCCATGGCAATATGACATTTGATTAATTCAATTTTAATTCCTGATTGTCATTGAAATGATCAAAACTGTATTGAAGACTGCATTGCCACTTTGTACATTAAATTGTCAATTGCCAAATACATTTTCAAATTACATGACAAAATTAAACATTGAATTCCGATTTCACCAATGGCAGCCAGCAGAGTGCCAAGGCCAAAATATACCCCCGCAGGCCAGATTATACCCCTCAGGCCAGATTATACCGCCTGACTCTAATTTAATAGTCGAGATCAGGAGTTCCCAAACTCGGTCCTGGGGCCTCCCTGTGTCTGCTCGTTTTTGTCCCGAGCATAATTGCCATCATAGGACTTTAACAAGCTGTCAATTTGTCCAAATTGGTTGCATTTTGTGTTTAAATATGTTATTTGCTGTTTAAAGCCAAATTTTAATAGAAATATCCATTTGTGCCATGAAGAACGAAAGACCAAACAAAAAACCCTTGCATATAAAGGTTTTATTTTTCTGTGTGGCAAGCAATTTCAGGTAATAACATTTTTAGACAGATCAAATCAGGTACTGAAAAATCAGTAACCTCCAAATTAGGTTGCTGAAGACAGGTGATAAGAATTCTTTCAAAGTAATTTGCTTGAACTCAATCATAAAAAAAACATAACATAAAACAGGGTTGACTCAGTTGTTTGCTTGTTAAGTAAATTGTTAGTTTTTGCAACCTTATGCCCATGGTTTCACCCATTAGGAACCCATAGATTTTTTTTCCTTTGACTGGGTACATTTTCCCCTCTTTTTAAGCAGTTGTTTCTCACATATTGCAATGTGGATGCAGAATTTATTCCTCACTGTTTGTATGCATATCTGTCAAAATACTGTTTGTCAAGAGAGGATAAATTACTGCTCTGAACAAAAATGCACCTAATTAAGACAAATTAACAGCTTGCTAAAATCCTATGATTGCAAACCAGGGTGAAGCAAAAACCAGCATACACAGTGAGGCCCCTGGGCTGAGTTTGGGAACTCCTGGTCTAGATTATGTTCGAGTGCAAGTTATTTTGTAAACTTTCACTATAACTTAATGTCAGTTGATGGTAGTCAACAGATCATATATTTTAAATGGCTAGACTTGATGCTATGTTGAAGTATACTCAGCGACAAAAGTTTCTGTGACACCAATATTGTTTATTATTTTTCATAACGCAATTATGCCAGCCAGATCCCCAGACATGTCTCCAATCGAGCATCTTTGGGACAAGATGGATCGACGTTTGCGGTGGTTGGATAACCCGCCAGCTACACTCCAGGAATTGCGACAACGTCTACGTCAGATTTGGAATGACATCCCACAGCAATTTCTGGCACATCTGATTCGGTCCATGCGCCGGAGATGCGTTGCTTGCATCATGGCACGAGGAAGTCACACCCGGTATTGAAGTGTGAAGGTCACAATTGGTTAGACGTCAGACAAGTGCTTCATGACGCATGAAAATGACATTTTTCGTTTTGAGTGACGTTGGCACTGAAAAGTCAGTGTTTCTCCTGTTAAATAAACATATTGATTGCATTGAGATCTTTGCGTGTCATTTATAACATACACATAAATGGTGTCACAGAAACTTTTGTTGCTGAGTATACATTGTAAGGGTCAACTCACACTTTGCTATGGTATTCCTAAGACTGTTGTCGAGGAGTTTACATGTAGTGGTACATTTTTAGGTAGACAAAAAGACTTGGTAAGTTGCAGGTGATACACTGTGTAACACTCACTTTCTGGTTGCTGAAGTTTCTCCCTGCTGGGGAAGGATTTGGGCACCAAGTTTATAGGATTAATTGTGGTAGCAATCCAGTGTCCAATGTATTGTGTAGCTATCCTGATTATGTACAAAGAGGAAAACAATGTTTGTTTAAGATAAACGTGGGTCAGCATAGTTTTTTAGCACATCATCTTCTGGGCTAGACGTTTTATACTCCTTTATATTGTACTCCACACATTCAGGCCGAGGGTTTTAATGGACCTGCCTGTTTCTTACCCAAGATGTGTTCTAGGCTTGTTGAATTCATATACCTAGGGCATATTCTAAGATAGAAGGGTATGAAACAATTGCCTATGCCAGATTATACCCCTACTCACGTGTACAAAATAATCAATACTACAACATATCTCAATTTTTATTTATGTCACAAATGTTAAAACATCTACATTTCTTAAGGAGAAAAATTAAATGTCTTTAGCTACCACAAACTGACTGATATAAGTAGACAAAAGGGTACCTTGCAGTGATGCATGAAATTACAATATTTGATATTAAGGCTGTCTGGGTAGCGATAAGATATACTGTTGGTAAGCTGATTATTATTGGCATGATGTCACCGCCATTATGACTTATGAATTAAAAAGCCTTAAATAAGGTGACATAAATGGCCACATTTGCCTTCTAAGTGCAGTCATTGTTAAATGGAATGTACGCATGAAGTATGCAAAGATCCAGCGAATACTAAAGTGATGATGTCACGCTGGTGTCGGAAGTAAAATTTCCCATTCATTTTACCCAGACTGTTTTTTCTGTTCACTATTGAATCACTTCACATTGTTTTCAAGCCTCCATCTTTTTCGAGATTTTGCATTGTATTTCCGACTAAAAAGAAATATCATTTTTCTTGACCGGAATCAGCTATATTTCAAATCATTTTAATTTTTCTCCATTATGCTAATCCTCTTTGTAGTCTAAAAACTACACGTCCCATGATCGTCCTGACTCCCGGGCTGATGGAGTTCAGTACAGGTTTTATACAGTCAGAAGTCTCACGTTTTGAATTTTCCTGCACCTCGTTATACCCATTTGTTTGATTAATTAGTAGCCACTCTATATTTGTCCCCCGTCGCCCCGGCGGGACAGGGGACATAGAAATGCTGTTCGTCCGTTCGTTCGTGCGTCCGTCCGGGAACAGTGTACTCGCAATAACTTTTGACAGCTTTGATGGAGGATCACCAAATTCTCACCACATATGCCTCTCGTGAAGGCCTTGCTCAAGTTCAATGATGAGTGACCTTGACCTAGTTTTCAAGGTCACTGAGCAAAAAGATGTGAGGAACTCTGTACTCGCAATAACTTTTGACAGCTTTGATGGAGGCTCACCAAATTCATATGACATTCTTATTGATTTGTTAGGTAGATCTCAGCCATGGGCACAAAACTATGCCTTGGCGATGCGTCCATCATCCACAAGTCATGAAAATTGTAGTCTCTCTTGTAATGTGAATATAGGCCACTAGATAGCAGTATTTACCTTTTTTTTTGTTAAGCTCAGACTGGAGTCATGTTTAGACATGTCCTGGACATGTCTGGGGCAAGTCTCAGAAAATAAAAAAAAGAGGTCTAAATGTGGGTGGGGTCTGCAAAAGAGTATATAAGGAAAAGAATTGAGACAGTAAAGTAGTAGGAGAAATTGCAAGAAGATGACCAGACCTGCCATTCTGTTCAAGACCTGTGACGTTTCTTATGTGGATTTCTTTGCCTGTGTTTGAGCATTTTCATCATCCAGGACATCACCAAGCCACCCCCACGAAAAGGGATTGTAAATATTTATGTTTTGTACATAATTCAATCTTGGTCTTTAGGTTAGTTAGTTGTTATGGTGTTTGTTAATTAAATGTGTTGAGGATTTTAAAACTGTGTCTGTCATCCCTTGCTGTAGCTGTTGTGTTATAAATGTAATAACAAATTGGGGCCATAACACTCTCATGAACCATGGTTATATTTAGCTCATATCACAATGATCCATCCCTCATCCATCTCTCCGTTCAACCAATGACCAATGAGCTACAGTGTCGTTGTACTTCACATTATTAGTCGTACAGTGCACCACATTATTTTCAGCCATCAAAACAGTTTTTGCCACGTTTCTGGTCACTTGTGCGACGTGGGACACTAGGCCTTCAGGCCATTTTCTTCTTGGTTACGCTCCCCTTGCTAGATATTAAGTTTTACAATTAGCGCCAATTTACATTAATAGCCAGGCATCTTTGGCCAACGTTTGTTTGCTTAAAAACTCACTAGTCAGCGAACGAGCTTATCAGCCTTGTCAAAGCATAACTGACAGTGATTAACTTATCCAGCGAGCTAGTTTACCGACTTCGGAAGTTGTCTAACTTATTTGGCGCATTTAGTTGAATGCCAGCTTCTAAAATGCTCGCAGCTCAACGCAAGCTAAGTAGCCAAATAATGGCTCTTAACTGCTTTTATTCACTTAGCTAGCTCGCTAGCTAGCTATTTCTTTAGCTAAGCAAGTGATAATTAATTGGATTATAATACTAGCTGGCTTCCTAAATAACAGGAAGTAACGGTACCATTCACTGTTTCTATCGGTTTAGCTATATGCACAAGATGTAATAAACTCATTAGCTGGCTAGCTTGGTGGTTCGCTCGCATTGCTTTATGGTAGCTAGCTAAATGGCGATATAACTACTCATTGCGATCCTTTCATTTCTAGGTATGTAGCTAGCTAATAGTAGCCCGCTATGTGAGAATGGGTGCACGGACATACGGCAATGTAGGACACTGATGGGCTACCGTAGTGGCACGTTATGAACGTTGGCTGAGACTGAGGTACTTCATTGGCTTGGAACGAATCACGGGGTACTCGCCCACTTGTGCATCGGATATATTTCGGAGAAGTGGACTACAAACTGGACTCCAAGTGCAAAAGCATGAAATTTTTAGAACGAATTTGATGTGATCGTTTGAAACTGTATACCCTTTTGGCTAATCTCGGAGCGAGGCGGCTCTTAGAATTTATACGAGTTCCAGCAGTGTCAGAAAGTGTCTAAACCCCATCATAAATTCCCATAAGGATTTTACTTTTCCGACACCAGAAGCTCAGTAGCGGTGACGTCATCACTTTAGTACTCTATTCAGTTCTGGGGAAAGACTATTATGATGGCATGTACGCCTCATAGGGCTGCGTTCTATGTCGTCATACCGAATGTCAGTTTAATATTTAAGCTATTTTTGCCTCGAATAAGCAGAATTTCATTCGACCGAGAAGCGAGAGGACAAGTAAGGTAAAACTGAACTGTTGCATTACCGCACGTCTCCAGCACACCATAACACGTCAATCTAATCAACGCTCTCTTTACTGTAAGGGTTCAAAAACTCAAATCGCATCAACCCATCCATGGAATCCTGAGACTTTGCGATCATATGAACAGTAAAGCATGTAGCAATAATGTTTATACTTCTTTGGGCAAACACACAGTGGCAATTATCAGTTTTTGCGTATTGTTTGGAAGAAAATGATCACTTGAGACCAGCAGACAATACGATATTTCAGTGTTTACGGGCTGGCAGAATTAGATTCAATTTCTTTGCTTGTGCACCGTACCAGATCCAGCCTCAAGTAATATTTTAAGGAAGTGGCATCTCCGATCTTGACGAATATAACGTTAAATATCTTAATGCTGGCCTGATTTTGTTTGAAATTATCCATTTGCTTTGGCTTAATGCAGGAAATCGCAGCTATGGGGCAGACACTGTGCAGAAGAAAATCTGCGAAGAGAAAATGCTATAACGTAAGTTAATGAAAGTCGGAAGAAAGAAAAAGAAAGAATGAAAGAAAGAAAGACAGCGTATTTATGCCATAATTATTTATATGCCATAAAAATTTTTCTTAAAATGTGACATTATTCAACAGGCAATATTTTACACCTGTCTAGCAAAAATGTTATCCAGCCATGGCCATGAAATGTCGTGTGGATTCTTTGTTCGCCTGACTTAAAATCAGTTGCGACAATGGTACCCAGCCATCAACGACAGTGCTCCTGTTTTCTTTGAGTTTGAGGCGCCTGGTGTAAATTCAAATTTATGAATGCATACCTGATATGGTCGAGTAATTTCATGATCATAGGCCTACAATCCTTACAGCGATCGTAATGTAAATTATAATGTGCCGCACTAGGGAGACCAGGGATACCTCGTCATGATTTTGTATTTGGCTGCATAACTCTTTGTTGTTAAAACTTAAAGAAATACCTTTATGGCATATGTGTAGTGCAGAATGTCGTCTACAAAACTTGTATTGATACAATGTTAATATAACTTATATTTATGTGACAATATTCAATTTTCGATGTATCACAAACATGCCGAAGTAACCCCATACCCGGGGTGACTTTGTCAGATGGCTGGGGTAAAATCTTCATAGTTGGCAATCAGCTGAAGCTGAAAAAGACAGTTCAATATTCTCATATCAGAAATGGTGAGAACTGTTTTATTTTTACAACGAACCAACACAAGCTATGATTTATGCATAATCACCACCAGAGTTCTAGTTATGACATATGTAGGCATGCTTTCAGTTGGTTTTATCTGGTAAAATAAAGGATTGATTCATATTGTAAATAACATATTGGCTCATGTGATTTTAAAGTAATTGCATTTTGATTTTATTCACAATTTACGCTTTGTCCCCTGTATTTTGGAATTGGAGTTGTACATCATAATGTGCCTCATTATTCATGCAAAATGAGCGACCTGTTTTCACGTTTGAAATGGTAATTTTTCTTTCCCTCTATAACCAGAAAATTGCTGAGTTTGAGGTGAAAGTGGAGACCATGTTTAGTGTACTTGTTCAGGAGAAAGTGGCGGTAAGTTTGACTGTCAGTAGAAATTTAATTCTTGAGCTATTCGACTGATGTTACATTTTATTTTCCATGTGTGTCCATCAGTTTCTCAAATCCTGAACAGGCTAATTAAACAGAATAATGATCACACAAAATAGCACAGCTATAAATAGCTAATTTTAAATGTGCACGAAATAGCACGATAGCACATCGCAGAATTATCAGTAATTCTTGAAATCATTCCAATGTAGGTTAGAATAGGAATCCAACACATTGGCCACCATTAGAATCTGTGAACTCATCCGAAACGGGAGATATTTTACTCTCTAATATTTTCATTTTTTTCTGCTGTATGTGAGGGACTGTTGGGCCTTAGCTGAGGTATGTGCTCTCTGTGTGCTCTTGTTCTCTCTTAAATGTTCCTGTTTTTCATCTAAATGCAGGAAAATGCAAAATTTGAGCAACAACTATCAGCAATGTCCGAGAAAATTGATTTACTGGCTCTGGAGGAAATGAAGGTATGTTATCAGTCTGTGGAAACTTTATTCTGAAAATGTAGATGAGCACGTAGCTATATTTCCTGTGAATTCATGTTTCAGTACCTCAATTTAATGAAATAACTATCTGACATACGTAATGGCACAAAGACACAGAATCTGTGGCCTGTATGAAACCCATAAATTGCTTCACATAACGGAAAAACAGTATTAGCTTTTCTCTAAATTATCCAAATGCAACTTCACAAAAGCAAAAATCTGAGAAACTGGCTTCTAATAAATTTGTGAAGTCATGCAAAATGAGTGTTTTTTTGTTTTGTTTTTTACCTCTTGCAAAGCAGTCATGTTTTTCCTTCAGTTTGTGGGTATGTTTATGACTCTGGTAACAATATTTTGGAAAAAGTTATGGACAGATTTTTATGATTTTTTTTGCCTGTGGTGTTTCTTGGCAGAACTTCGAAGTTTTTTCATTCTGGGTGCAGTCTGGATCAAATTCTGATCCCAGAAATTTGTAAGCTACGCTGTAAGCCTCATTGTGGATGGTGCTCTCAACATGTAGCAAAAGAATCCCATTGTCTGGTCAATAAGCTCTGTTTGGGTGGCTTTCCTGTTTATTACCAAAAAAAAAAATTTAATTTCATATGAAATCAGATATGTCACCCGTGTGGGTTAAATTCAATCAAGCGCTGTGGTATTATTGAAAGGTTTGCCATGCGGTGCGTTATCAGAGTGGATTTCTCACGGCGACAGTAAGAACTGTGCCTCCCCCGCCGTGCAGACCTTGTCTAAATGGATTGAATCACCTGTGGATTTATCTTAAACCATGTGACATGTCTGACCCCGTCCAATACTCCCCCAAGTTACCAAAAGTAAAGAATGGAAAATAAACCTAACTAAAAGGGGAATATAAATGGCTCCAAAAAGAAATCTTTCAGAGGATTCTTCATCATTGAGGGATAGGGCCATTTTAGGCATTTTTTTTAATCTCCACGCTTCTGAAAAAGCAAGATCTTGTAATACATTTCAGCGTCTGTCTGTCCGTCTGGCCGTCCGACCCAGTAACTCCTCTTATGCCGTTTGACCAGTCAACCTGAAACTTTGGTGCGTAAGATAGTGACTCAGAGGGGTGCACAACGGGTTTAGAATTTAAATTCATTTTCTCTTCTGGCCACTAGGGGGCTTTTTGTGAAGTTTGAAAAATGGCCATGAGTTCCTTAAGTACTGAGCTAGGATGCTCACATTTTTATGGGAGGTACATGGGATGTCCCTTCATCTCATATCACACGGGTTTTTGATATGACCTCATTTTGACCGTTTTCTTGGTCAAATAGTGTCACGTGTGCCAATCGTTGAGAAGGATGGCACGTTTTGTCATTACTCAACGTAATGACATGTCTGTAGCTTGCATGCCAAAATTGCAGTCCTGTGATTAATATTTTGGCCACTAGGGGGCTTTTTGTGAAAAAAAGGAAAAAATGGCTACCTTATGCTCTGAGCTAGGATGCTCAGATTTTTATGGGAGGTGAATGGGATGTCCCTTAATCACATAACAGACGGGTTTTTTATTTGTTCTAATTTTGACCGGTTTTTATGTCAAATGGCATCAGGCATACCAATCGCTGTACCGTCCATCCTTTCCTTTCATAATACTCACATTTCAAAATGAAGAGTAATTTATGCCCTCAACAGACACTCAAAAAGCACTCTATCCAACTAACTAACTATATCACATTGCTGTATCTCTGATCAGTATCAGTGCTTTGGCACAGCAACAAGCAGATTCTCATTATATCCCCGAACAGTGTTTTGGGGATATTATGTTTTTGGTCCGACCGCCATCACTGTTGCCACCTGGCCGCCCTAAGTGTTAACGCGATAACTTCAGTAATATTTCAATTAGAAATTTCATGTTTTACATATAAGTAAGTATCATAAAGAGGAAGAACTGATTCGATTTTGGACTATTTACAATTTCTAGATCGGCCACCAGGGGCCAAAAACTGAAAAATCACTGTTTTTATCATATCTCTGGAAATTTGTCCGATTGACCTCAAATCAAGTGCAAATGAAAGGACATGATTTGAGGATGTGTCTCATGATGATATTATACCTGTTTGGTTGAAATTTTTGACACAAGGTGGAGCTTTGTCACATAAAATTCACCATTTTTGCCATATCTTTGGAACCATTTGTCCAATTGACATGAAACTATGTACAACTGCTAGGTCATGACCTCACAACGTGTCACATGATGTCATCATACCTGTATGGTTCAATATTTTGCCACCAAGTGGCGCTTTGTGATGGAAAATTACCATTTTGGCCATATCATTAGAACCATTTGTCCGATTGGCCTGAAATTAAGTTCAAATGAAAGGTCATGACCTGAGGGGCTTTATATTGTACACGCCGTCGACATACGTCTAGTTTCTAATTTGAGAAATAAACAGTTCTAAGATACAAAAATTCTGGCGAACCCTCCTAAATGAGGGCTACCAACGCTATTCGTATATATACAGACTTGTGCAGACTGTTTAGCCTTGGCTGAGGTATGCTCTGTCTGTGTGCTTTCTTGTTCTCTCTTAAATGTTTCTTTTTTCCATTTAAATGCAGGAAAAAACAGAATTTCTGGACAAACTAGCTGCCATGTCCGACAAAGTGGATTTATTCTTTGAGAAAATGGAGGTGAGTTTGCGACCTGAAGAGGCTTAATTTTTAAAATGTAGATGAACTGCTATATTTCCCAGGAGTCTATGGTTCAGAAGCTCACGTCCAAAACAAGCTATTTTTTCATACTTATTAAAAACAGTGTTATTAAATGAAAATCTGTGCCCAGTGCTGATCTGTGGTCTGAAAGGTCAATCACTATTCTCGTGAATTATTCCACAGACCCTCAAAAGTAACCTTAGCGCTGAAAATCATTTTCACTCATTAATACAAATATGAGAATTATCCCTTGCACTTCAAAATGTGTAATTCTGAATACAGGAAAAAATCGCAGCCAAGTCAGCCGAGCCCACAGATAATGCATCAATAGCACCAGGATCCTGCGACTGCAGCATGCTGTCAGTCAGCTCAGAGCAGAGGAGCCTGCAGCCCCAGCTCGAGATGGCCCCAAGACAGGAAGGAGCTGAAGAGCAGCCTTCCAGTCTGCCCCTGGAGGACAGGGGGGACAGTACGCTTTCTGTCAATTCTCACTCCCTGCTCCCAGTCTCTTTTGACATCATTTTTGAGCCGCCAAAGACTACCAAGCCCCGGAGGCTTCATCTCCAAAGTAGAGCGAACCTAAATGAGGAAGGCCAGGACATTGGCAATGAAGGTCAGGATTGGGTACAGAAGGAGCGTACAGCCGCACCGGACAGCAGCACGGGATCACAACCTCAAGACGAGATGAGGCTGCTCCCCTGCCCCCTTCCTGCCTCTGCAGTGAAGGCTGTGTCCCACACAGTGAAGACAAGGGCGTGCCAATCAGAGACAGGAGCAGAGAAGAAGAAGAAGACGATAATGAATCGCACGTGGACAAAACGCACTCTTAAAGAACAAGAGAAATTAGGTGAGTCTGTCCTAGCTTGAATGCATTCAATGCTTCTGTTTCAAGTAAAGTGTATAAGCAGATAGATCTCAGCGCCGTTATTTTAATAGCCCATCACTAATTAGCAGATACATCATGTCACCGTTAATTAAACGGCCATTCAGCTATAAGCAGATAAATCTCATCACTTTTAAGTAAATGGCCAGGCAGTGGCCAGTAGATAGATCTCGTCACTTTAGTTCAAAGTCTAATGAACTGTCAGCGCATAGAGCTCATCACTGCTAGAAAAATAGCCAGTCAGGAAGGTATTTGCTTTAGGAACTGCTCAACATGAGAGATAAGCTGAAAAATGAATGTGCCATAAGTAGAATACAATCCGCAATTAATTAATTGACATTAAGTATTTATGTGCCAAATAGCATAGAGGGATTTGTTTAATGCTACAGTCTTGTGCTGTGGGAAATATTATATTTCAAAGTACTCATACAAAAGGCCCATCAAAACTGAAATGATTAATAACCAATTTACGAGTGGGAACATCTGAGGGACACGAGGAGGCAGCACAAAGTAATGTAATGTGTATGTTCCGTCTTATTTCATGTTACCCCCTGCTTAGATGACCTTCCAGAGGTGCCCTCATTGGACGCCAATCTGCAATATTCACTGGAGGACAGCTTTGTGTATCTGAACTCTGATGAAGGGTAAGGAGACTCTTAATGCTAACCACTCATAGCAAGAACCAATGAACCAAATGAATGTTGCAGTTTGCAGACATCTCACTTCCTGTATGGCAGTGAGCAGGACTTTAAGATGTTGCAATGCTTATTATGAGCTCCACTGTCAAATTTCCAAGACTTCAAACTCCCAGACAGAAACACAATATACAACGATTTAGTGCAAATACTGCATATATAAATTGTTTGGAAAATGCAGTTTTACAGTCAGCAGTGATTTGGAGTGATTATTTTTGTGCTTCCAGGTATTTCAATCCTAGGGTCTCATTTATAGTTAGAAAATTGTATACATTTCATACAGAATTATTGCAAACTCACAAAGAAAAAGGTAAAATTTATCCTATTTTGTAAAACCATAATCTACATTGCATGAAATTACTTATTTAGTCAGGATCAAGTTGAGTTTTTCCATATGCGCGCAGTCCTATTCATTAACCGTGTTTTTTAATGTCAGGTTTGTTTAAATAAATTTGAAATCTGTAAGGTAAGAGCGATGTGCAATGTCTCTGTGCTCATGCATTGATTGTAAATGAGGCCCCTGGCCTTTGTTAGCGAAAATCCACCATAGGAGCCTAGGGGCCATGATGTGGGTTGATTTCGACTGGTTGCGTTTTGGGCAGATTCTGATTGGTCCAGTGTAAAAGATTCTGATTGGCCTAAACAAGGAGGAAATCCTGTTGCAGCCTATTCTGACTGACCGAGCATTGTATTCTTAGTAGTTCAGCATGGCTGCTGATGATAAGTTGACAAAACTGTTTTATCGAAATACAATCCTCTTCGCCGTCACGTCCGTGTGCGGCGAAAATCATTCATGTCATCGTGATAACTAAAAAACCTTTTTAATCATGATTTTCAAGTTTTATATTTCCTTCGATCTTATCAAGCCTGAGAACTAGATTAATTTTGGCCTTTGTATGACTATTAATAATAAATTAATTAATTGATTCATTTCCTGGAACACCTGAGTTCACCATATTGCCTGATATGTTGGCAATATCACCTTAAAGTTTTGCCATGAGATTTTTTCACTTGTGACCAATTATTGTTAAATACTACAGAAAAATATTAAGTAATGAGTTGTGTTGTTCAGTTCATGACTGACCGCATGAAAAACAGTTAAGAATTTTTAACTATTATGGAGTAAATATTGGCAGTCAGAGCATATTTATGATAAATCTGGGTTCAGTCTGTAATTTCATAAGGCTTTCTGCTGTAGCCAGGCTTTCTTTTGGGGCAGCTTTTGCTCGGGGCCTTTAACTGATATAGACATTTCTACTGAAAAGGGCACAATTCCGGTCAGGTCATGTCCTCCAAAACAAGTATCAAGGATCCTGTTTTTTTTTTTTTTCCTGATTCACAAAGGTCTTTATATGCACAATACCTTCATACAGTGGCAGAGCTGGGTTTTCATTGGTTTTAAGAATTTTCTAATTGGTTCTATGAATTCTCATTAACAGCGATTATGTCTTTACTGTAATTATGCAATGATTATTTAATATTAAAAAGATTATCGTAAAGACGCCGGTTAAGACATGTTGAGCACAGCCATGGAAATTTGAAACCGTATTGAAGTTGGGGAATACCCTAAATTTCTACCTCTCTAAACATGCTTCAGATCAATCACAACCTCATTAAGAAGCACTGTCTACTAATATCTTTTTTTAACATTATAGTAAAGACATACAATTTGTGTGACAAGTTATAGTTTGTTTACATACCTGGGAGCGGATGCTGATACTTCTCTCAACAGAATTATAAAATGGTCACCCTGGCAGTGCTGGGTCACATGGTCTTCTCTGAAGTCCAGTGGCTGACGACCTTACTGAAGAAATTGGCTTGCTTAGGTATTGATCACGGTAAAGACAGGCAGACTTTTACTTGGGTGACAGCCCTTTTTGCTCTATAGTGAAAGTGTTAAACCTTTTTTTTCCTGAGTTAATGGCCATTTTTCATTAACTTTGTGGGACTATAAAAGTATTTTTCTGGAACTGAGGTTTGAATAGCAAATGATGGAGTTTTATTTTCAACCACATTTGATATTAGCTTTTCACATGAGTTTGTCTATATTTATAAGTTTTACATGATTACGGTATGGACATTTGCACAACATTTCTGACCTCGGCTCCCAAAGTCATTGCATTAACCATCATATCCAAATTTCCCATGAATACAAATACAATATTTATTACCTCGAGAAAAAGAGATGGGGCAGTTTACCATAATGGAAAAATGGCGTGACCGTCTTTCCTGTAATTTTGCCCTTTTCAGTAGAAATGCCCATATGCTCTATGCTTTCAGGGGCCACAACATAGGCCTTGTTTGATCACCAAAAGTCATATTCTGATGTTAGATTTCAGTAAGGACAAAGTCTCATTCATTTTCAATGGGGGTGGATACTAATTGGTCCAGAATAAGACACATTCTGGATGGTTTGCCATAGGTGCAGATTCTGAGTTGCCCAAAGTTTGGGCGTACAGTTTTTGGATCGTTCCATATAAAGGCATATTGTGATTGGTCTTCCTTACAATGTAGGAAGATGAAGATAAAAGGGATGGAATTAATCATTCAGTTGGCTCGCCATCAGCCAGGAGAACTCATCCCTAAACGACAGGAGGTCTGCCAAGCAATCATAGCGACGGTGAGCCTGTTTGTCTGTCTGGAGCCTTTTCCACAAAGACGTTTTACTGAGTTAGCAGGACTTAACACCAAGTTAAACATGGACTAATCCCAACTCTAGAACTTGGACTTTTGCACTAGGAGCTGCTGTGCAGTTTCCCACAAAAATTATGGTCCTGTAACTCAGTGAAGATGCTCTGTGGGTCAGGACCCCTAAACTTTTATTCTGTGTGTTTTAATGTTTTGGTGTGTCCTGAATCAAAACTGATGTCAAAACATTTCTGTGACTCATTGGATAGTGGTCAGTGAGTCCTCATAATGGGTATTGACTACTTACTATTGCCAGGAAGTGCAGTGCATCACAACAGCCAAGCAACTCCTTGGCTGCATCTGAATATGCAAAAAATTACATCCTGTGCACTAATTCCTTAACCACTTTTCTGTAATCTTTGTGGAAAATGTCATAAGGTAAAGGAAAGGCATAAAAGGGAATTCCTAACGGCTTATGAAGGCAGCTGCGCTAATTAGAGAATCCAAATGATCTTGCACTAGGTGACGTGATCATGACTCCCCTGCCCATCATGTACGCGATTGGCCGGATCAATGGTCATCGCTGTAAATATCGCGGCTGCGCTGAATTGTGGGATAGCGTCATCTGCTTTCTTTTCAAAAAGGATGGTTCTCTGCACCCTATGCTAGAGGTGGTAAATTAGGAAGCACTGAGGCACCTTTCCTTAACATTTAACTCATTCCCCGCGGCAAGCCGCTGCCAATGGCGTGGTGAATTCTACCATTCCCAACGGTTAGCCGGTGCCAGCAGCGTGGATGACGTCATTCAGAGTTCCATTGAAAACTTGCATAATACATGAGTATCGTGTCATTCTGACCAATCTGGCAGCAGTAATATTGACCTCGACCATTCGCAGTTCGATAAAAACATAAAATCAGTAGATTATCGCGGTGATGGGCCACCTGTACTTCAACCACAGGAGGGGAGGGGCTGTGGCCGAGCCAGGACAGGCAGGGAGCTGCTCAGCGTCACGTACCAGGCAACCAAAATGACAATTGGAATGACGTAATAAATACCCAAAGTGACACTGCTAGTTTGACATTTGCATTTGACCCTGCTACAAACCTTTATTTTGAAAATATATTTTGAAGTTGTTCAGCTAAACGTGTGTTTATATGGTGTAATTTTCGGGAAAAGTATTCCATACAAATGCGACAATTTCATATAAAAGTATTCCGTACGGAATGAGTTAAAGAACTCAAATACACTTATAATGGCCACCTCGTAATTATTTCCAGATGATTTTTTTAGGAGTTTGGAACTTTCCTGGGCAAAAAAATCTATTTGGACGCAGCCCTCGTGTTCAGAGTATTCCTGGCAGGCAGATACGTCCTTTAATATGTTAGTGAAGTGTTAGCCAACATTTGCTGTCTTGAACACACTTCTGCTGGCATTTGCATTCAGGTAAAGTACCAGCGATGGTCGGTGTCCCGAGTGGCGATGTGGACGCTTGGAGAACTGTTCATTCACCTCAAGACAGACATGGACCCAGAATTGGATTGGGTTGCTGAGGTGCTGCTCGAAAAATCCACCTCGATCAACAAATTCGTCTGTCAAGCCGCCACCTTCGCCTTGGGATGCATGATTAAGAACTGCAGCCCGTTAAGCTGCATGGAGGCCCTGCTCAACGAACTAAGGTTGGCGGAGCCAGGGGCGGGCCATGGGCAAGGGGGCTGGTCAATGGGGGCCTGATGTGTGTGGAATCAAGGGTGGGTCTAGTTAATGTGGGCGGGGCCCTTTGAAGCAAGGGGCAAGCTCTATCATGGCGCTCATTTGGCAGAAGCTTTTTTCCAAAGCGTCACACAGTAAATGCCCGCGGAAGATTATTGCCACTGCCATTGAATTCATTCAGGTAAACATCTGAACAACATCCTCAATCATGTTAGTGAACTAGGACCCCTTATTGCTTTTGGCCCCTGCAAAGTGTAATAAACTTAAGGTTTTTTTGGCGGGTTGAAGAGCTGGAAGCATTAATGGTAAATGGTAAATGGACTGCATTTATATAGCGCCTTCTAGTCACATGATATGACCCCAAAGCGCTTTACAACTTTTTGCCTCTCATTCACCCTGATGTCGGAGGCTGCCATGCAAGTCGCCACCCTGCACATCAGGAGCAGTGCGGGGTTCAGTGTTTTGCTCAAAGGACACTTCGACATAAGTAGAAGTTTGTAGGCCAGAGGGCTCTATTTTAGCTTGCTGGTGCCAATAACAAATCTGTTCCTCTCCAGTGACCAAAGCAAGCAAAACCTTGACCAGAGAGAGATAGTCCAGGGAGGCAGTGATGAAAAAGTGGCCGTCCGGGAAAGCAGTGCAGCACACTTGCTTGCTCTTGTGGAGACTGAGGGAGCCCAGACTTTCCTCGACTTAGAACTGGAAATGCTAGAGCACTTCCTCTTGACAGTTAGCCGCCTAACCGAGGATGGCTCAGAGACAGTCAGGTGGGCGTAGCCTCTTTACCAGCCTGTCTGTGGCCTCACTTCAGTCACTCATATTACATTCTTTTCTTTCCTTCCACCGGACTCTGGGAATTGATTGCTGCTGTCCTTCAATTAACGGCTTGTAATCCATTATATTTGGTTTTAAGGACCTTCTGCAGTTTACCCCAGATATCGTTCAGCAAAGGAAACCGCTAACATTCTTATTTTGTCTTAAATGCGTGGCATATGAACGATCAACCTGAAAACATATAGGGTCCGCCTCTCCACATCTGCCACGAATCTGTGACGCCTGTGACTTAGAGTTTTCTTTGAGCTGAAGCATGAAGGAGCAAGGACAATCCAATCTAACCCAGGCTGATAAATTTACATCTTTTTTTTTTTTACCACAGAAGCTGCGCCGAAAAGATTATGGCGATGCTTTTGGCAGAGCAGGAGGTAAGTGCAGAAATTACCCTGGAGGAAAGCCTGGAACTCGCCCAGTTTCAGTAATCTGGCTTCTTCAACTCAATGGATTTCTAGTTTAAGCAAACCCCTAATTAGAGAAAATGAGAAAGGAAGGTGTTGTTGATATATGGCTTTCACTTTGCACGGCAGAGTTTTAACTTGCACTTTGTTCACTGACAATGATTTTTCGAAGTGTTCCTGAGCCCACTTGGTAATATACTTTGCACAATGATGCCGGTTTTTAATGCATTGACGCCTGAGAGACCAACGGTCACAGGCATTCAGTGTTGATTTTTGGCCTTGCTGCTAACGTGTGGAGATTTCTCCGGATTCTTCGAATCTTTTGATGAAATTCACAAGGGGTCTATGAAGGCATGAACAAAGCTTTCGGACCTAGTGCACGGAAAACAGCCCCTTTGATGTCCTCCACAGGCGAGACCATCACAGATTTCAGAAGCAGATGGACCGATGGGCAGAGCACTATAAAGACTCGAGAGACAGCGTGGTCACAGAGGCGGCACTCAACAGCATCCCCAGTCTACCAGTAATGAAGGAGCTTTACACATCACCAACAGAGGGAGAGCTGAGCAAGGCCGTTGATCATCTGTGCATCACCCACTGCTCAGCTCCATCTACAGACAGAGGAGCAGCCTCCTCCACTGACAGACTGAGGAGATCGTTCTTCCCCCATGCCATGCCGCTTTTCAACACCTCTCGGGGGAAGAAATAAAAACGGGCACTAAGCCCTGGACTAACAACACACCCACACCATAAACCTTATGACACACACACACACACACGCATGCACTTTATCACATAGACACACACACACACACATCGACATGATGGACTCTTTAAGAGTGTACAAACTGCCTATTGCCCAATTGTATGCTGCACACTGCCATTTTGCACAACTGCACCAGACCCGAAATCGGAGATTCTACATTGTATTTTGTTATTCTCTACTTTTATGTAATTTTATTCTATTTCATTGTCATTTTTATTTTAATATCTATCTGTCTCAGTAATATTATTTAATATATTTTTTAACCCTGCGTGTCCCTGTGTTTCCCATATTTATTTGTATGTTGCTGGAACTGTGAATTTCTCTTGGAGATGAATAAAGTACCAGCGGAAGTACTACAGTGCTCCTAGTCCACTCTCTTGCACCACCTCCATAAGCTCCTCTGTCAGGGCTGTGAGGAGCGATCTGTGCCCCAAGACATGCGCAATGCAAATATCGTCACCCTCTACAAGAACAAGGGCGCTCGCTGCGACCGTAACAACTACAGAGGGATTTCGATGCTGAGCGTTGTTGTGGGTGAAGTATTCGCGTAGCACAGCAAAGACTGCGACAAGTTGCTGAGCGGGTCTACCCCGAGCCCCAGTGTGGCCTCAGATTCAAGATTCAAGAATTTATTGTCACATCCATCATGCAGTTGCAGAGGGGAGTGAAATACTTAGGAAGCAGGCTCCTTGGCAATGCAACACAATCATAAAAACAACAGGAAATACAGCAAATACATAATTCATAGAAAATATCAGACTAAATTAAAGTGCATGAAGCATGCCATTTATGTGAGGAAGGTAAGAAGCAAAGGGGTTATTTGTTGAGGAGCCTAATGGTCTTGGGGACAAAAACTGTCTCTCAGTCTATTGGGGCGACTTTAATGCTGCGGTACCGCTTGCTGGATGGCAGCATTTGGAGGGAGTGGTTTGGGTGGCTGGAGTGCCTTAAAATTTAATTTACCCTTCTGACGCACTGTGTGTCATAGATGTCCTGGTAGAAGAGAAGTTCTTCTCCGATGATTTTTTGGGCTGACCGCTCTACCGTTTGTAGCGCCTTGCGGTTGAGAGCCATGCAGCTTCCATACCAGGCGATGAGGCAGCTTTCGATGGCACCTCTGTAGAAAGCAAGGAGGATGCGAGGACTCAGACCGAACTTTTTCAGCTGCCTGAGGAAGAACAGGCGTTGCTGTGCCTTTTTCACCACCTGGTCTATGTGCACGGTCCAGGTGAGATCCTCAGTGATCTGCACCCCGAGAAATGTGAGGCTGCTGACCCTCTCTATTACAGCCCCGTTGATATCCAGGCCAGCATGTTGTTTCCTTTTCCTCGTGTTATCAATGATCAGCTCTTTGCTCTTATTCGCGTTGAGACTGATTTCGTTTAATTGGCACCACTGCACCAGTAAGTTAACCTCGACTCTGTAGACTCGTCGTCATCTGAGATCAAGCCTATGATGGTGGTGTCATCTGCAAATTTAACCACTAAGTTGGACTTGTGTGTGGCTGTGTAATCATGTGTGTATAGCATGAAAAGGAGGGGGCTTAGAACACAGGCCTGAGGGGCCCCAGTGTTGAGGGTTAGAGGGCTGGAGATGGCAGAGCCCATCCTGAGCATCTGTCAGCAATATGAAAAACAGAAAGTCAATGGCACAGTGAGGGGTGGAGGTGAAGGTCTGTGAGTTTTTTGATGAGCCCAGAGGGGATTATAGTGTTGAATGCTAAGCTATAATCGACAAAGAGCATTCTAACATAAGTGTTCTTGGAGTTCAGGAGAGTGAGAGCAGTGTGAAGTGCAGTGGTAATGGTATCATCAGTGGATCTGTTTTGGCTGGTAGGCGAATTGAAAAGGGTCGAGGATGGGCGATGACACGCTGCAGATGAGGTCCCTGATATGCCGTTCAAAGTATTTACTTATGATGGGAGCGAGAGCAACAGGGCGCCTATCATTCAAACAAGTGATCCTGCTCTTTTTTGGAACTGGAATAATGGTGGACATTTTAAAACAAGATGGCACTACACCTACAAGAAGGGAAAGGTTAAAAATGTCCGTAAATACTCCAGCCAACTGTGAAGCACATGCGCGTAGTGCACGACTCGGGATGCTGTCTGGGCCAGCAACTTTCCTTATGTCGATGTTCCGAAGGGATTTATGCACATCATCCTTTGATATGGCCAGAGCAGTACCGGCAGCTCCCTCCGGGGGGGGGGCTTGTGCTGTCCAGTAAAGGGGTCTCCTTGCAGGGGGGTGGAGACCTCAAAATGGAAGAAAAAGCTTTTTAACTCGTCAGAGAGACCCGATGTGGAGTTGTTTGTGCATCTGGGTTGACACTTTAAGTCAATTATTGTGCAAAGACCCCACTACATGCCCCTCACGTCATTGCTGTTGAATTGTGTATTCACCTTATCCCAGAATTCACCTTTGGCAGCATTGATAGCTCTCCGGAGATTGTAGTGAGACCTTTTGTACACCTCCTCATCCCCTGATCCAACGTGGGTGGAGAGCAGCTCACGCATCATTGTTCATCCATGGTATCCTATTTGGATGCACATGGATCTTCTTGGATGAGACCACATCTCCAATGCACTTCCATATAAATCCTGTGATGGCGCACGTGTACTTGTCAATGTTGTCATTAGACGCTGCACGGAACATGCCCCAATCAATGTGATCAAAATTCCTTAAGCACTGACTTCGATTGGTCCATCCAACAGTGAGCGGTCCTGACAGAAGGCGGTGCTTGTTTCAGCCTCTGCCTTTCTGCGGGCAGAAGCAGGATGATCGTATTTGCCGAAGGGTGGGCGGAGGAGGGCCTTATAGGCATTTCGTAACAGTGATCAAGTGTGTTCCTCTTCTGTGTGCTAACAGCTATGCGTTGATGGTACTTAGGCACATATTTGTGAGTTTTACCTGATTAAAATCTCAGAGTACAATGAAAGCAGCCTCAGGATGACTGTTTTCGAGGGTGCTAATGTGAGCATATAGTTCACTGAGTGCTACGTCAGTGTCCGCATGAGGTGGAATGTACAAAGCGGTGATAATGACACCCGTGAACTACCTTGGGAGCCAGAATGGATGGCACAGCAGTGTTAGATATTTCACATGTGGCGAACAGAAAGACTTCAGGGTATGTACACCCTCACACCACGAGTTGTTAATCATGAAACAAAACAAATACCAAGATAAAGGTGGACAACACCTGTGTGCTGAGCACCCTACTCTACGGCAGTGAAACCTAGACATCGTACACTCGACAGGAATGCCGCCTCAAAAGCTTCCACCTGTGCTGCCTGTGACGCATCCTTGGAATCTCATGGCAGGATAGAGTGCCCAACAAGGACGTCCTTGTGCGTGCGAGCATCTCAAGCATGTTTGCAATCCTCTCCCAGAGACGCCTGCGTTGGCTTGGCCACGCTTGGCGCATGGAAGACGGCCACCTGCTGAAGGATGTCGTCTACGGTGAGCTGACGTCAGGCTGTAGGCCCATTGGTTGCCCCATGCTGCGCTACAAGGACGTCTGCAAAAGAAACATGCCGAAATCAACCCGAAGCCTTCAGCGCTCTCAAAACCAACACCTTACACTTGCAGCAACAGTGGCAAAGTCTGCCTTTCCAGAATTGGGCTATACAGTCACATTTGACGCTGCTCTGCAGCGAACTGACATTTTCGGCGCGGTCCTCTGAGACAGACGGAGACGACAATTATGGACTGTAGATGATGAAATCTATAAATTCCTTGCAATTGCATGCTGAGAATTGTTGTTCTTAAACTGTAGGACTATTTGCTCACGCAGTTGCTCACAAAGGGGTGAACCTCGCCCCATCCTTGCTTGTGAACGACTGAGCCTTTTGGGGATGCACCTTTTATACAAATCATGGCACTCATCTGTTTCCAAATAACTAATAGGTCGAAAAGGACTTGCAAATCATTGTATTCTGTTTTTATTCACGTTTTACACAACGTCCCAACTTCATTGGAATTGAGATTTGTAAATTGTTTAACTTTATTCTATTTTACTCGAAAGAAAGGGTTAAGAATATTTGTGAATGCGATATACGGTAGTAGTGTATTTTCCAATCAGCATTGATGGCAACTGGTTTTAGAGCAGTCAGCCATGCAGACAGAAATAGGTACCATTTCCTAAGTATTTCATGAATGCAGTAATGCTTCCTAAATGTAAATTGTCAAGTCAACAAATAGGTTTCAAAAGTTCAAACATTTAAAGGGGCAAGACAATTTGCTTCCAAGGTAAAAGTAACTTTTGTTGCATTAGGGGCAGGGAGAAACTTTACTTATTTTCCCCCTTGTAACAACTCGGTTAGCAAATAGCGAAATTAAGTCGCTAATCTCTTCAAACAAAATCGACGGGGGTTTTTTTTTGGGGGGGGGGGTTGGGGTTTTGTTCTTTTGGGAGCAAAATAAAATCAACTTTAGTGCTAAATAATTAGCTAGCTAAGTAAAATTGTATGATATACAAAGTAAAACAGAGTTGTTTTCAAGGACTGTGCTACTCTCGCCTGGTTTTTCTGTCGCTGATTTAGCTAACAAACTTCAGCAAGCTTCTCAACGCTAAGAATATTATCAAATTACCTAGATAGCTATGACCTGGGTTGGTTTACATGGTCGCTTGCCTTTCATACAGTGTTCTTGCCTATAAATATTGATGTTCACCGGGGTTTTTAGCCCTATTCGGTCTTTCGTTTACCATGTGGACACATTGCCAAGCTTGGGGATTAGGCTGGGCACTGCCCGTTTTGTTTGTTTATCTATTTTCTCACTGTAAAGCGTCTTTGTGACAGTCTCTCTGTGAAAAGCACTATACAAATAAAATTGCAATTGAAATGAAATGGAAACCTGGGTAATCTTGAAAAGTTTTAAAAAATTTGTGCAATGACTGCAAATTGCATAAATAACGTAATGTCAAAAGTCCAAATGACAATCCAGAGGGGATATTCTAACCCAATCAATCTTAAAAACATACTTTACAAAGATGAGCAAAACATTACTTTTGACCCTTCTTTCAAGTAGCTTATTTCAATTAATGATTGATAATTGATCACTGTATATTTAATTTAAAATTGATACCAGTGATACTCTTCAAGGCAAAGTGGAAAACTATTCTCATTGCTTTGTCAGACTTTAATCCGATTTTATGACAATGATCTTTCCAGGAGAGGATGGGCTCCCCGACTATAGCCAGGTTCCTCCTGAGATTTCTTCCCACTGGGGAGTTTTTTCTCACCACTGTTCGATGATTTTTCTCCTGACTGGGAGGTTTTTTTGCCTCACATGCTGTTGAGGGGATTAGGTCAGGTTATTTACTCTGGAAACGGTCTTTGTAACTGGCCACTGAAAAGCACTCTACAAATAAAATGGAATTGAATTTAATTGAGTTGAAAAAAGTCATGAGGAAACCAATTTGGAAATCTGCTTTTTTAGTAATAAAATTACTAGCCCAAGTCAACTTGCTAGATCAGAGTGTTTATTTATTATGCAACATAAGACAGTGCACCCAAAGACATTCAAATAGAGCTGGGGCTTTATGCAATCCACCTTTAAACAATAACATATCAACCTGCTTATTATTCATATCTGCAGTAAAAGGGAAGCAACTGTTCAGCTATTAATTGTAACTTTTGTGCACTCAGAACACACGTGGCCACCACAAACCTTATTTCCCAAATAGGTGACAGTTGTCTCAAATTAAGTACAGTTAGCAAGTGATGGCACAACTCACTGTGTAATTACATTGATATTAATGCAATGTAGTGAGTGGTGTTGTATGAATAGATGCAAAACAGGTCTTCCCAACTTTAAGACAAAGATGATGGACTTTGATAACCATAGATTGCATGGTCACAGTGCCAAACTATCAGTATGATAATTTAGTTAGCAGGCTTTAGCATGGCAAAGTAGTATAAATCAGATAAAGGACGATGATGATTATTATTATCAGGGATTTTGTTTGATTATTATTACTCTTTTTATCTCTCCTAGAGGGTGTGATGAAAACTCATGAAATGAGGTTGTCTTGTTTAGAATGGTATATGCTGCAATCTATAAGAAAATTACACCAATTGACCAAATGGTGGAGCCATAGGACTGGGTCAAATTTTTTTTTAATTTGAAGGACCATAACTTTTGAAGCGTTTGGTATAGAGAGCAGAGTTGTACAAAATGCACTGAATACAGGCCCACACTTTCTGCCCACATGAGGGTAAAAGAAAGGGAAGGAAGGCATCTCACCCCCTCTGCATGATCAGAGGAGAATGTGCAGATTGGTGAACCAGTGGACTGGTGAAGGTGTGAGAAATGTCAGGAAATAAACTGTTTCCCATGAAATGTCCTTCATTTATATTTATTCATAATTCCCTCATATTTCATTCATAATTACTTATATTGTCAGAAACCATAATCAGTGTTAATCGGCAATCGGAACGACCCAAGTTCAGAGAAGCAAGTAGGGATAATGGCACAGAAGCTATGCCATATATCGCAGTTGTGAGGGAGGCGAAATTTAGAGGACCAGGAGCGACCGAATGGGGGACTGGAAGTCACTCCCGCGCACGCGAGGAATAACCACTAAGACGTTCTGGAAAGAAATGAATAAAATATAGAAACCACCCTTTATAAAACAGGGCGAACGACTGAATAGTCAGAACGTCACGAAAAGAAACTCAGAAAATATCCAAACTCAAAATCTTCCGTCTGAACACGGGCCTTACTGCCTTAAACTGTTGGCGTGTGGCGCTTAATGGGTACTTATAACGTGTTTAATGCTTCTCGTAGAGGTTGGACCGAGGGAAGGAAACCTGAACCCTCTTTATCGCCCATCAAAGGGAAACGTGTCTAAAAGATCTCCGACGTTTCGCCGAAGTGCTACTACCTATTTAAACTTAACACTGTGCTCCATAAGAGAGACGGGAGCTGTGGACTCGGGGAATCAGCAAAACGATAAGAACCCCCCGGTCCCACAATAACCGGGTAATCTGGGCGAGAAGCCGAGACGGTAAGAGGATAGGAGCTCAAAATATTCAGTCCCCAAGAAGGGAACCCACTACAGAGCGAGAAATAAGCAAAGACCTAATTCCACGGCAATTTTATGCTCACATGGATATACAAACCACTAAACGCAGGAACGAGAAGCTACAGATTGTAGCAAACAGTCACCTCAGACAAAAACCAGTCTGTACCTTACCAACTCAAGTGAAATACTCAAGCAGGGTCAGGAAGGCGGAACTGGCTTTTCTAGGAAGATTGGATTGGGCAAAATCCGACCCCAGTGTGCAACCCAGAGTGCGACACTGACACCAGCTGGACGAAATTAGAAATCGTCCACTACCCATGACAGCAGTGGCCGAGAGTAAAACATGTTTTTGCATCCAATTAAGCCCACTTTGAAAAATCGATATCAGCTTAACTGTACGCTGTATTTACAGCATTTTCCCTGTGTTTCCTTCCTGTCAAACAGCCCTATCATTGGTAACAAATGTTTTTCTCAACTGTGGAGCTTATGTAGCTAGATAGCAAGTTAGGCTATTCCTATTCCTTACATGTTGTGTTCTAGTAAAAATTCTCCATCAAATGTTCATGTAATTGACATTGAAAATTGACAACAAAAAAAAAAACAAAATAAAATTGGAGAAAATGGCGTTTAATGGGATCCTGGTTTCACATGGAGAGAAACGGCCTAAAAAATGACAGAATGCTTTTACAGAAGAAATGAAGAGTGACATCAATTACAACACTCTTGTTCATGACCTCCGCCAAACGAAGTTGGCAGGAGGTTATGTGATCAGTGCCATTTGTTTGTTTGTGAACAAAATGATTCAAAAAGTCATAAACGTATATCTGAATTTTGGTGGGTGGGTGCTATTTTGTGAGATGGACTCAATTGATTTTGACTGCGATCAGTCAAACAATATGGCCACCATTGTAGCCGTCTTGAAATCATATGACACGTGATAACTGAACTTTGCTCCTACTCACAAAGATTTGGACTGTGCTGCCTTGGCGGAGGTTTGCACTCTAGGAGTGCCGCTAGTTGATAATGTTTTCTGTTTTCTTCTAATTTCTTCGCATTTTCCTTAGTTTTGCTTGTGAATACCATTACTAGCCAGTGGGGGCTGGTGGACGGAAAACCAAGGGGGCGGAAAACATCCCTTGAAATGGATGAGATTAGTGACCCGATTTCAATCATTGTTCTTGGTCAACATGTTAGTTTCCCTTATAAGGAAATGTTTCGGCAAGTGAAAAATAAATTTTATAAAATGTTAAATTCACATGCCTTAATAGGCAAGTCATCAAGAAAAAACCACTGTGGATTTTCCGCGTTAAATTTTGTCACATCCTAAGTCGTCAAACCTGTGCGTAATGATTGTTTAATTGAAAAGGATTGAAATGCACTTTTTTGGGGTTCAACTGATGCGTTTGATGTCTCATCTTAACGAAGACAATTAGCTTCACCTGAGAGGGAAGAGTTAACATATCTTGACTAAAAACCACTTTAAAGACATGTTTATCCGCCCTCCTTGTTCTATGTCCACCGCCCGCCACTGTTACTGGCAGGTTTATCGCTTTTCTCCTGAAAGAAATGCGTTAGCCTTCTGAGAAAGCACAAAAAAAAATCCAAAGATTTCCATTGTGTGCGATGGCTCGGTTTTGTGCAGTGGAAACTAAATGGCTGCTATTCTTGGGTTGTTCAACTCTTGCTATCTAGGGAGTCTATTTATGATACCAGGAGAGATTGTTACATCATCATTTGTAGGTGGTGTGAAGGACAATCCATCACATTATTCTAATCTTGCTGCACTCCTGAAAGGGTTAAAAATAATACTGAGAATTGAAAAATTGCTGGGGCTTAAAATTATACATTTCTGGGGTCATAAACTCCTTGACCACAAGTGCAAGTCATCTGAGCTTCGAATTCTAAATTACCTACTCTCTTGGACCTAAATAAGACAGCTATCCAGGTAGCTTCCCAAACTCAAAGATCCCTCAAAATGGCTTTCTGTCAAATCATAAAATAATTGTATATTTAACACACATCAACTTTTGATGCATGAAATTCAAAATGAAACAATGATTTTCTGGTTGAATTTCGCATGAGTTTATCAATATCGGTGAAGTTGGACATCACTGGTCACCAGTAACCTCTCCAAATACAAAACTTGCCTTTTCTCCACGATAAAGTTTAGAGTTTTGTCTTTGTCCATTTTTCTCCCGCATGCCAGCACACATACTCATTAAATGAATTGCTTATTAAATGGTCCGAACATTCACCCTGCAGTGAAAAGCAAGCAGTTCCCACTTCCGATCTCACAACCCTATATAAACACTTTCTACACCTTATGACGAACAAGTGTAACTCCCTAACTCAGTAATATCTGAAATATACCTTACAGGGTTTCCCGCAGAAAATCGGTTAGTCGAGGTGGTGACCGGGGGGGCAGGGCAACAGCCAGCATTTATTAACTCTTAATAAATAAACAAAGCAGTTGAATTGCAATAACAAAGTGACAAAGTCAACAGTCTTGTAACTTTATTACAAAGTTTTTATAGTGTAACACTTGCTTGTACACAGTGTATTTTAGCCTTACCGTAAGCGCTGAGCTGGAAATAACAAGATCAATTAAAATCACACAATCTTACCAAAATTCATGCTACATGCATGAACACAGACAAAATTATAAATTTAAAAAAAAAAGGAGAATCAAAATCGCGTAAATGCGCACAATGTCCCTAAGGGTTAAACGAAAATTAATGTAACAACGGAAAATGTCTTTGTAATCTGTTTTAACCTCAGTTCCGCAAATGCTTCGCGGTTGTGGTTATTTTTGGGGAGAGGAGAACGGTATTATGTACGGAAGCGCATTGCCTTCACAGGATTAAATGTATACACCTTATCTCGTAATTACGAGATCTTGAGAAAATATTAATTCTACACTCACCGTGTTCTGTGTGATGGAGCCAACCTGAATATTTTGGGTCCACTGCCTCTCTGGGTTCCACCCATTACCTCGATGTTTAGAGGACTGGGCCTGGGACTGTGGAGGTGTGGAGGAGGAGGCAGCGCAGATGGTGAAGTCGGCTGGTGTTCTGACAATTTGCGCTCCCCTGTCAAAAAATGCTACCATAATGCAAAGCGATCGTAAAGTCTTTGTTTTCGGATAAATATTGCAATATGAATCAGTTTACTGTAGTAACTTTGTTATTTGTTATCTTTTTATAACATAAGCAGATGTTTTAATGAGTTAGGCAAGTTTGTTTAAAGATATATGCCCACAAACGCCATTATCATCCAATCTCTGAGTTTTAAGGAAAACCCAGTATGTACTGTTGAAGATTATATTTCAGCATTATTCACTATATTCATTTTTCATGATTATATATATTTTTTATCATTATTCATTGCTCATACTAATAATCAATCATCATAATCAATAACCATATTATGTGGGCAGCAAAAAGACACACACACATAACACACACACACACACATACAAGTGGTTCACATAATGCAGTGCAGACACACAGACAAAAATATACATGCGAGCAGTTCACACACAGACACACATGTACAAGCAATTCAGTTCACACTGTTATGGCCCCAATTTGTTATTACATTTATAACACAACAGCAACAGCAAGGGATGACAGACATAGTTTTAAAAACCTCAACACATTTAATTAACAAACACCATAACAACTAACTAACCTAAAGACCAAGATTGAATTATGTACAAAACATAAATATTTACAATCCCTTTTCGTGGGGGTGGCTTGGTGATGTCCTGGATGATGAAAATGCTCAAACACAGGCAAAGAAATCCACAAAAGAAACGTCACAGGTCTTGAACAGAAATGACAGGTCTGGTCACATGTATCCTTCTCCTTGCAATTTCTCCTACTTCTTTACTGTCTCAATTCTTTTCCTTATATACTCTTATGCAGACCCCACCCACATTTAGACCTCTTTTTTTTATTTTCTGAGACTTGCCCCAGACATGTCCAGGACATGTCTAAACATGACTCCAGTCTGAGCTTAACAAAAAAAGGTAAATACTGCCATCTAGTGGCCTATATTCACATTACAACACATGCATGAGCGGCTCACACACACAAAAGCAGCAGCTTCTGTAGCTTTAATTAGTAAGCGGGCTTCTGTTTAGTTGATCAAAAAAACATAATCAGAGGATGTATTTGATTTCTGTAGCTTTGATCAATATTTGTTCAGCAAAATCATTAGTTACTACTGAAAACATAATCAATTGAATTATTTGTAATAATTTGATATGCATCGAATTCATCCACTGGTATCTTTTTCTTTTTATCATATTCATCTGGCTGTATTCTTTGTCCGTATATCTTTTGTTGGGTGTGGCTGTAAGTTTCCACTGTGATGCGCATGCGTTGAATTCCTGAAGGATTACCTAACTGGGATCTCAGGTTACCTGTCCAATGGTCGTGCGAGACTGAGCGCTAGAAGAGCTACTGTCAGAGCTGGAATACGGCAGAGTTCTTCTTGCGCAGGTTGAACTTGGCTTTACATTTTTCAACATGACACAAAAAAGCCTAATTTTCTTTTTCAGAATCTGTCTCTCTCTAATTGCTTGAGGATGGGGGAACCTCGATATGTTGAAGAAAAACACAACAGTACATGCAAACGTGTACGCTTAGAGGTCGAAAGGCACACTGTAAAAAGCCGTACATTTATGATAGTTGAAGATACTTGAGATGTGAGCGAAGAAATAGAGCCCAGGATTTTAGGTTTGCGCAAGTGCAGGATCGCAAGGTAGCATGTTTTGAAAGGTAGCAAAATTTGACAGTACACCTGTAAGAAGGGAGCCGGGAACACCAGGCGCAAGATGCAGAAGTGTTTATTGAACACAAAAACACCAAGGGAAAAGATGGCTGGTACGCCAGAAACAAAACACCGTGCACATGCACTGAACAGAAGGGAGAACTAAAATACATTGCCAAAGGCAGGGGGAGAACCAAGGTACACACTCAAAGAGTGGCTAAACTAAAAAACAAAAACTGAACCTAGCTAACTGACGGACAACACTGAGAGACTATACAAGAGGAAGACAATACAAGGGCGCAGCAAAATACAAGACTCAGGACAGGCTCAAGGGAAACACTAGAAAAACACAGGAGCAGAGATATCACCATGAAGACTGAGTCAAACAAGGATCTGTCAGACGATGGCTTCCAAATGCTACCACATTTATGATCACGAGAGGAGGCGGGGACTCGGAATGCAATCACAGACTGAAACAGAAACACATGGAATTATTAAACAATTACAGGAGAATTGGGTAAACACTAATGACTCGAGACAAGATGCTGAGACGAGCAATGAAGCTAGACGGTTTAGATTAAGGCAATCTAAAAAGCACCACAAGAAAAGCGAAAGGAAAGCACAGGGTTTTAAATGCAGTTAATCAGAAAGCTCAGACTGAATGCAGAGAAGCCAGAATCGCACACACTCGCTAAATGAGTTAATCAATATTAATACTACGTGACAAAATATTTACAATCATCCTTAAATAAGTGCTGGTTAGTACGGGTTAGTAATCCTATCAGAGAGCACATTCACTCAGTTTCGCGAGACCCGGAATTAAACACAGCTGGAAGCAATGAATGAAATACCAAAGCCAAACTGAAAGTAGAAACGTAATTGGACGACGAGACCTAATAGTTACCCTGGATGTAACTGCAGTCCTATGAATACATGCGTAACCCTCTAATGGGCTTCGTTATTGTTTACCCCTGTGAGGGTCCGCCTCGACGCCTGAGAAAGAAATTTGAACTCACCTGCTTCGAAGGAGGGGGTAGCATACTCACCTCCCATAAAGCCCTGGCGTTGCCAATGCTCGTCTCCCTTTGAAACTCAGCATCCCACACTCGGGGCCACCTGGGCAGGTTGTTAGAGGGCTACGCATGTATTCATAGAACTGGAGTTACATCCAGGGTAACTATTAGATCTATTTTATATGTGCTCCTGCCTCTAACGGGCTTAGCTATTGGTTACACTTAAGGTGAAGGCCATTAGGGATGGATGTACCCCAGGTGGACCCTGGCCACGCAGATCCTCTCGCAACCAAGCAAAACCTGTCCACACCCTGGGGCGCACACCGCCAGACTGCGTACCCCGCCCCAGGTGGTGGCAAAGTAGCACCCTAACCATTCCCGGCACTGGGAGGGACCCTACCTTGTCCGGCCCCTCCCAAGGAAAAAGGCAGGGCTTTACCACTGTTATCCAATAACAGGACCCGCACCTGTGGGCGGGCACCGCCAGAGTGCCTCGCGTCAGGTTGCGGACCACCGATATCAGCCGTCACTTGAGAAAAAAAGGGGACTTCCCCTGATAGCGTTCCCTCATGTCGGCCTCATACCCTCCAGATAGGCACACTTGAGTGCCACACCCAGACCATGGTACCAACATAACCACAGCTACTGCAATGTTTGGGAGAGGTCATGTCACTTTTCCCATGGCACGCCTAACAGCTGCGGGCGGGGCACCCCCGAGATGCCATGCCCCAGGTCGGCCATGATCAATTGCTAGTTAGTACTGGCAGGGGGCCCTTCCGGTAGGGTTCCCAAGACCGCATGTGCTACTGAGTCAGCTGTCATATCCCTGAGATATGATCGAGCAAAAGATGTTGATGACCAAGGGGCTGCCCTGCAAATTTCCTCTACCAACACACCCCTAAGTAGTGCTGTAGAGGAAGCAATCCCATGGGTGGAGTGTGCGGTCAGTCCTGCTGGGGCCACCAGACCTGCTGCTGAGTAGGCCCTGCAGATCGCATCACAGATCCCGTGGGCGAGGCGCTGTGTTGACAGAGGGGCCCTCTGAGCCTGCCCCCCCCCATAACTCACAACCAGCTGCTCCCCCATTCTAAGGCCCGAGGTTCGCTCCAAGTAAGCACTGAGCAAATGCATTGGGCACAGCCTGTGCATCTTTTCCTGCTCGCTGGTAGCATGACGAGGTGGGCAGAGGGCCTATAGCCGAAGGTCTGAAGATTTAAAAGCAGTGGTTATGACTTTCGGCTGGAATGGTGGGTTTAGACGCAGCTCCACTGACCCTAAATCCTGTTCTAGGGTCAGACAAGATGGGTGCACAGAGAGGGCACTCAGTTCACTTACCCTCCTGGCCGACGCCAAAGCCAAAAGGAAGGCCGCCTTAATAGACAACAAGTGCAGGTCTGCTTGGTCCAGAGGCTCGAAGGGTGGTCCAGCCAGGCCTCCCAACACCGTGTTCAGGTCCCATTGTGGAGTTTCGCGGTGCACAGGCCTAATTCTGCAAACTCCTCTTAAAAACTGCTTATTAGGGGGTGATTCCTGGCCATGAAGCGGTCCAACCCATCGTGCCCTGCCGTTACCGCCGCAGCCACTACCCTTAGTGTGGAAGCTGCACTGCCCGTCTCGAAGAGTGCCTGCAGGAAATCTAGCACTCCCTGATGGGGGCATGAACGTGGGTCTAGGCCTCTCGCTTGACACCAGTTTGCAACATCTGCCAATGGGCCGCATAAGCCTTAGATGTAGATGGGGCCCGTGCACATTGAATTGTGGATACCACCGCCTCGGGCAGGCCCAATTCACTTTCCATCTCCAGGCCCTGAGGGGGTGAGCGAGAGTGGCATCTGACGCCTGCCTCATGGTTGAGGGAGGGTCCGGAATCCGCCACGAGTCTGCCACTGCCAGCTGGATAAGATCTGGGAACCACCTGGCGTTCGACCTCTTCGGTGCTAACACAATCAAGGATAGCCGCTGCTCCCGTACCCTGCAAAGCACTGGCATCAGTAGCTGCCGGGGTGGGCATTCATAAAGCAGGCCGGCGGGCTACCCTGGATGAGCCCATGCATCAGCCCCCAGGGGAGGGTCGTTGGTGTGTCTCAATGAGAACCAAAAAGGGGCACAAGCCTTCTCCTTGCTTGCAAACAAATCCACTCCTGGTCGACCGAACAGTTTCCACATCTGCTCTGTCGTCATCAGTGAAAGGCTCCAATCCTCCTCGAGCAGGGCTCCCCTGGATAGCCCTTCTGCTCGGGTGTTGATGATGCCCGGAACATGCCGGGCTGTCAGAGTGCACAGCTGGCGGTCCGCACAGATTAGAATGGAATCGGCCCACCTGTGCAGGGCTACCGATCTGACGTCCCGCTGTCTGTTGAGATTGGCCACTACTATTGTGCTGTCCGATCTCAACAGGACGTGCCTCCCTTCTAACTGCGGGGCAAAATGGTGCAACACTTTCTGAACTGCCATGAGTTTCAGATGGTTGAACATGGCGCTGGGGCCTCTGCCATGTACCTGCAACGGAAGCAGAGCCGCAAGTCCCGCCACATCCTGTTTGGGAGGCATCCGTGAATATCTGGATGTAGTATGCCATGCACCCCATCCGAACCCCCTCGCGGAGCCGAATGGGTGAGGCCCAGAATGTCAGGGCCTGTCGCCCTCGCATTGGTATGTGGAGCATATGCTGTTGATCCCGCCTTAGGTCCAGACAAAGGCGTATGAACCAGCGCTGCAGGTCTCGCATGCGCAGCAGCCCCAGGCGGACTACTGAATGGGCAGCAGCCATCATTCCCAGCAACGACATGACCCTTATTGCTGGCACTGATACTGTCTCTGGAATGTCCTGGGTCTGGGATAGAATCGCCTCTACTCTATCCACAGACTGACATGCAGTCATTGACCGCGAGTCCAATTGCAGCCGCTGTTTGACTGGGCTGCAAGGTGCTCCTGTCGTAATTGATGGCAAAACCCAGCTGAGTAATATGCCACATTACCAGCGCCGTGTGGCTGGCTACCAGCTGCTCGGAGTGGGCTAGGATCAGCTAATTGGCCAGATGGGTCCAGATCCGTATCCCTTCCCGCCAGAGAGGTGCTAACACTGCCTCCACGCACTCGAAGAAGGTCCGATGCTTTTGCGTGCTGGCCGTCTGCCTCAATTCGCAGTCGTTTTCTCACTGGTACCGAACCAGGAAAAAGAGCTTCATTTTGATTTGAGCCAACCCAGACTGATGGAGGGGTTTTAAGTCTTGGTTTAACCCCAGAGTTTGATCGTGTGCTACCTCCACGGGTAGGACGACGCCACCCCTGCCAGCGATTAGCTAGCTAGTGCTTCCTAAGCAAGCCATTAGCCGGCGAGTCCCTGATTCGAGGATCAGAGTTTAGTGAATGCGAAGGGAAAACACAAGCCTCGTACTCCATGTCTCTCTCGCTAAACCCCTGCCAGGGAATACTCAAATGGGAGGTGGCAAAATTGGAAGCTTTGATCTTTCACTGCAAAGCATAGGAATTCCGGATGGCGAGGCAGAATTGGGACATGAAAATAGGCATCCTTCAGGTCTATTGACATCGTCCAATCGCCAGGTCTGACATATTCCAGCAGAGACTTGTCAGCATCCGGAATGGTCTGCGCGCAATGTGAGTGTTCAGTTCCCGTAGACCCAAAATAGGTCTGAGGCCTCCTGACTTTTTGGGGATGAGAAAATAAGGGGAATGAAACCCTGCTCGAGCTTCTGACAGAGGGACCGGCTCTACCGCCCCCTTCTGTAGGAGCAAGTTCACTTCCTCCTTCAGGGCCTCCTTCAAAGTGGCATTGAGGAGCCTTGTCCGCACAATTCCCTTGAATGGGGTGGACAACACTGGAACCGAAAAGCGTACCCCTTCCGCAATGCTCTGTCCAGCCAGCCTGGGGGGGGGGGGCGCACAATCTCACCCAAACTTGGTAATACTTCGTAAGGAACGAAGCCATTTGTTCTATGACTCCCGCTAATCTGGGCCCTCCCGCGACGCCCCTCCCCGAGGGAGAGTTCGACAGGGGGCCCTGCCCGAAAGGGCTTAGAGGATAACAGCAGTAATACTTCTGCTGCGTTCCCATGCACACTGCCCGGTGATTCACTCACCATAGGTAGCGAGGGCACAGCTACTTCCACATTTGGGAGTCCCCAGTCTTTAGCTTTAGAAGCACTGACGTCCGAACAGGCCTCAACCTGTGGCACTAAACGAGTGAAGATCTCCTTCACAGGTTTGCACCCCTCAGTATTCTTCGCCACGTCAAGCGCCTTGGAGCCAAAATGGCAGGTCGCTCCACTTCCGTGCAACCCGGAAGAAGAAGCCTGTTGACTTACTCCAAACACTCTGCTGGAGCCAGCCCAGCTAGTAACGTTGGATTCGTGCTGGCCGTCTGCCTCAATTTGCAATCGTTTTCTTACTGGTACCGAACCAGGAAAAAGAGCTTCACTTAGATTTGAGCCAACACTGACTGATGGAAGGGTTTTAAGTTTTGGTTTAACCCCGGAGTTTGATCGTGTGCTACCTCCACGGGTAGGACCACACCACCCCTGCCGGCGATTAGCTAGCCAGTGCTTCCAAAACAAGCTATTAGCCGGTGAGTCCCCAATTCGAGGATCAGAGTTTAGTGAATGTAAAGAGAAAACACGAGCCTCGCGCTCCATGTCTCTCTCGCTAAACCCCTTTGCACCAGGTTACCTTGTGTGCTAACACCTGAAACAGCCAGCGTATCAGCATGTGCAATACAACCCAGAGACCACATGGTCACGTTTTTTTTTTTTTTTATTAAAAAGACTTTCCAGGCGCTGCACGACCAGACGTCGCACCCTTGGTGCGGTTCCGGCGGCTGCTGTGGCTGAAGTAACGGGCGTCGAGGCTGAGGATCGGTCAATTCGACGCCAGGGATGACCGGTCGTCCAAAGACCGGCGACGGTGGCGACTTAGCGGTGGTTGGGATACACTGGGCCTGCGGGGTTGCTGTTGCGGGCGTAAGTGCGAACCCAGCTGCTCCGACGAGGAAGGCCCTATTGATAACTAGCGCAACCTCTGAGCTGCGCTGGCATAACATCGGTCAAAGAGGACCACCGCCATCCTGTCCTTCTCGGAAGCGGTTGGGAGCAGACGCCATCTCACCGCGTCTTAAACGGCCGGCACTCCGACATTTAAATACGGTGCATACGCCATAGCTGGGGACTTGGCCATCGGATTCCTCCAGTCTCGCTGCGTAGCCAAAGCGCCATCCTGGGACATATCCACCTTGGGGCGTGGCTTCGACTTTGACTGAGCCAGCAGACCAACAGTGCAGTCGTCCATCTGACCACTGGAGGGCTGCGGTGGTAGGGGCACCTCCATCCTCTCCACTGTGGACTGGAATAACCCAGGGAGGTCATCCAGCGGATAGCGATGCTCGAGGGGGCGGCTCATGGTCCATGAAGAGAGTCGTCGGGTCCTCCTCATACACAGGACGGTCATCCTTCTATCATACGCGTCCCAGGGCTTAGAGCGGACCGTTGCCACCAGCTCATAGACTAGCCCCGAGCCGGCCCGGAGGGCGCGTGCGGCCCGCACAACTGCTGCCGATGCGCACGCTCCTCCGGGGGAGCGATGCGCAGGTAGCACAGGAACATGCCTCCATATGGTGCCGCAGTCCCAGACAGATGAAGCAGTCGTCATGCTGATCCTCGGACACCATCGGGGAGGCACACTGTTGGCACAGCTTATCCATTTCACACACAAATCATAATGAGTTCTTAACTCGCTCGAGGCTGAGTGAAAAAGGGAGACGAGCATTGGCAACGCCGGGGCTTTATGGGAGGTGAGTATGCTACCCCCTCCTTCGAAGCAGGTGAGTTCAATTTTCTTTCTCAGGCGTCGAGGCGGAGCCTCGTAGGGGTAACCACTAGCGAAGCCTGTTAGAGGGCGGAGCACGTATGAAATAGAACCAGTCATGCTGAAGGCAGTCACGCGACATCACTGACGGTAGATTGGAAGTAATCGTCAGACGGCTGAGGTGAAGGCTGGAAATAAACAAATCGAAAGAAAATCACAAGCACAAATACGCACGGGACAACACACGAAAGGGCAGAATCATAACACCTTGACCATCGCAGACGGACGCGGCGACGTGCAGGAGTCAACACTAGTGATGTGACATTTGAAGCGAGGCACCGGAGCCTGTGTCGAACAAAAAGGGGCGTGCCAGATGAAGCCCCGATTCGAGGCCTACTTTGTTACCATAAAAGTCACGTGACTGATGACAAACCAGGCCTCGGTTTGTGGAGAGTACGTCATTGGTTCGTTCAACATATCTCCTCCTCATAAATACGCTTCGAATCTGACACCGAACTATGGGTGTTGTCGGCATTTGTATAAGACGAAGAGAGGTGTAGTACGTTGGAGAGTTGTAGTGAGTCACGAATTATCTTCCCCATGTTGGACATTGACGTGAGAGTGTCAGTTATTTCGTATTTTTTCAATAATGTCACTCTCGTATTTGTGTTTTTTAATAGAAATGATTTCAAAAAGCAAAGTATCGTGACTGTTTCATTGCGATTTTTATTATAAACAAATATAGCTACTTACGCATGCTATAGAAATATATCCATTGTTTATTGTTACTGCACACAAAAGTTTTTCATGCATTTCTGCTAAAGTCATGGTACTGTTCATTGACTGTCATGTGTTGTTTTGCCCAGCAAATGGCAGCATTCAATGTTTCATTGAGGCCTCGAGTACTGAACCTTTTGGTGAAGCAATAGGCTGGAAAGTCTCAGTGATTCATAAGGCTTCATTTGACCATCACTAGTCAACACCAAACCACGGCGGGGACGTCGGTTGTGCAAGTAGGCTTCACGCAGGCAGTTGCGTACGGTTTGGTCACTAATTTAGTTCTGGTGACAACCTCTGGTCTGAGCAGCAGTGACTGTAGCTAGCAGGAAGCGATTGCGCAGGTGCTGGAGGCCAATATGGCCATCCTGCTGAGGGGTGGTGACACGTGGTCTGGGGGCACGCGGTCGATCACCGGTGCTTCCTGTTTCATTTTACCGGCTCCAGAGACTTGATATCATCGACACCTGGACGACCAGGTTCCTTGCAACCCGTCTTTGCGACATTCGACCAGTGAGCATACCAACGGCTCGCTCTCGCTGATTTTGACCTAGGTGCGGCATGGTCACACGTTGACCCAGGATAATGCAAAGGAATATTTAAGTTTCCCATTGCTACGGCTATTTATTGACCAAATTCTCGAAGCATTAGTCAATGAGTTCTACTCAATCTGACGGGATAGGCAAAATTCTAAACAATGTGCAATCAAGCAGAACGAGTTGCCCACACGACAAAATCAAAACAATTTTCTGAGCTTTTAAGTTGTAATTGATGTATCATGGCTTAAAAATAATATCCCATTTTATGTACACCACATATACTGAGTACAAATGAAAATGCACCACTTGAAAAAACTCAATATTTAAGTACAAATGAACTTCAATATAATTTTTATACAACAACAACACTACAGTGATGTCACCCGACATGCCAGGTGCAAGACATGCGAGAATTTCAAGTTAACTCTAACGCTAGGCAATTTTTTGCAAAAACGCAACATCTTGCATGCACACCACGGGAAAAATGAATTTCACTATGAATGTGTGCACACATTGCCTTTAAAAGCATGTGAATCCGAATAAAATTTCACTTTTTCACTGACACTTGTGAAACGTCGACACTATGCCGCGACTAACAGCCCCTGAACGGGAACATGCCATAGGCATGCTTCAAATTGGCGCCAGCACCCGGGAAATTGCCAGACGACTACACCGCGCACACACAACGATCGCAAGACTTCCATCAAAGGTTTCTGCAAACGGGGAGCACTCGGGACCGTCCTCGACCGGGTCAACAACGTGTGACAACGGCACGTCAGGACCGTCAGATCGTACGGGATCATGTCCGAGACTGAACACTACCAGTGACAAGAACGCCTGCTCAAGTCCAAGGACGACGTGGATTCATTCACCCCAACATCGTACGGAACCATCTGCGAGCTGCAGGCCTGCGTGCATGACGTCCTTATTTCAGCCCCATATTGATGGATCGTGACCGAAACCAGCGTCTACAATGGGCGAACAGGCACCAGAATTGGCGACTACGACAATGGCACGGTGTCATCTTTTCTGATGAGTCACGATTTCACTTAAGGAACGCAGATGGCCGTAAACGTGTTTGGCGGAGACGTGATGAACGTTATAACGCCGATTGTGTCGTTCAAACGGACCGTTGGGGTGGTGGCAGCGTTATGGTGTGAGGTGGAATAAGCTACCGTCACAGAACCCCTCTCCATATCTGCAGAGGAAGGAGGAACGGCGTCTACTACCAGGACCAGGTGCTGCAGAACCATGTTGTGCTGTTCTTCGACCAACACCACGATGTCCACATGTTCCAACAGGACAACCCTAGGGCACACACTGCAAGGGTGTCCATGCAGTACCTTGCACAGCAGAACATCCCCGTGCTTCAGTGGCCAGCTCTGTCACCCGACCTCTCCCCTATCGAGCACTTATGGGATGAAATTGGACGACGTCTTTCACGTCAACGCCAGATGGACAACATCCGAGAACTTGAGGTTGCCCTTGTTCAGAAGTGGAATGCTATCCCTCAGAACACTATCCAGAGACTGATCAACTCCATGCGACGACGATGCACCGCATGTGTCAATGCAAATGGCGGTCACACCCGTTATTGACTTTCCTGTTTGACCCCTACACCAGTTAAACCTCTCTCACGCATTAACATTATCGTGAATGAAATTGAATGATGTTTACATGTCTTCTTAAATCATTCATTATCTCAAATGCATCATACGTATATACTTCACATGTCAATCCGTGGAGCTATTCCAGATTTCGTGAGTGGTGCGTTTTCATTTGTAAACTGTATGTGTTGCGTTGGAAGTTTTGGTCAGTATATATAAACAAGAGGTGCGTTCGAACACTTCTGCAAAGAAGCCGGTGGCGCGAGATTCCCAAAAAACTACGCGAGGATCTTGCCAAAGTTGCGCGATCAGCCTTCCATACCCCGCGATGGCTGCAGCTACCGCGGGGTTTGGAGGGCTTATCGCACAACTTCGGCAAGATTCTCGCATAATTTTTCGGGAATCTCGCGCAGCCGGCTTACTTTTAGGCACGCTCGAAAGCACCCAAGGTGCGATCTGACTGATGCGGAGCTTGCAGCGACGGAAATTTTGGCCTTCAATGAACCACATGATGTGTAAAATATGTTTCTTATTGATCAGTTTTGTCATGAGGCTCTTTGAAGGCAAAAGCCACCTGCGTTTCCAGAGCTGCGTAAATCCAACTTCTCCTGTAGACTGTAAATTTGGCAGCGGTTCCCCACCCCCTATATATCATAGGCCCCATTTCATAACTCATGAACCTTTGTCATGAAAAACTGCGCAGATGCTTGAATGTGCGTAGTTACAGCCATTGCAAATTTGCGTTTGTTTTCTTTTTTTTTTGTGGTGCAGTATAGGCTGCTGGAATAACATTTGGACATTTAGTTTTGAAGGGCTGTTTCATTAGCATGACTCCGCCAATCGTCGTACTTCTGCTAAATTTCATTTCGCTTCAGTACTCACTCTGGTCACTCGGAGCTCTGCCTCATTTACCTCGGCAGAAAGCACACCGGACCAACCAACGAACAATAGGCGTGGCCAAGAGCCACAATGTAGCAGCTGCGCCGAGATTGAAATTGTAGTCTCCAAAATCAACAATGGCTACGGACATAGACACACAGGAGGCCATTCGCTCTGTCGTGGAGAAAATCCCGGGTATCAGGGACTTACAGCCACAACAAGATGAATGTTTGGTTGGTTTTTTGAATGGAAATGATGTTGTAGTGCTACTCCCTACAGATTGTCATATCTACTTTACAGCCAGCATGAAACAGGCACCCTGTTCATCTCTGTGACAGACAGCTGAACCACCTCAGCTAGCTTGTAGTCTCTAGAGTTAAATAGTGTAAAATTCTCAGGCAATGTAAGTTAGCAGCCAACTTTTGAAAAGCCCTGTTTTTGTTCTTGTCACAAGACCTATTCGCTGTCTCAGTGTTATGTTGTCATTATCCATGAATGAAATTGTTGTCTGAGACAGCCAAACGCTTAGAGCCAAACTGTGTTTCTACGAAGTTAGATAGTGAGCTCGGTATGATGTTAGCGCAAGTATGGTTGGTAGCTGCCCATTGGTCCGACGACCCATTGGTCCGACCTCCCGTTACTCCGACAAACTCGACCACAGACAGAGAGAGAGAGAGAGAGCTCTCAGAAACGCACATCACACACACACACACACACACACACATACACGGGGGGGGCATGTGTGTTTATTCATCGCGCAAGGGAACTAATGGGAGGTCTTGACCAATGGGAGGTCGGACCAGTGCCGTGGACCCGTATGGTTACAGTTAGTTTCTTGTAAGGAGAACAGAAAGAGCATCTTTGGTTCTTTCAAGTGAATGAGTGAAGGCTAAAATTTGGTAGATGGGCATATGTATGGGTACAGTATTAACTTTAATGTACTGATCAGTTTGATTTCGCTGTATTCCTGGTATGAAGGACTGTGTTTAGAGCAGAAGCACTTGGCGGCTGGGCCGGCGCATAACATACGTCATCGCCAAACGGGAGTGATTAGTTTACGGTACACCGATGATTTTAAACTTCTGACAAGTGCTCACCCACCAGGGAGTAAACACTTGTCAATGATGACTGACCAGACTCTGTGTACGAAGCACAGCGAAGTAGCAGAGGCTGGTTCTGCCAGGCTACCGTTTCATACCTTTTAGTGGAATATGAGGGGCTAAATAGGCCTAGATGAAAATAAAACATTCATAAGAAAGCATTAAAAACACTGGTTATGTATCACATTTCAATGTTTTTTAACTTGTTATTTTGGATTTGGTGTCCAGTCTTGGTGTCTGATCAATGCGAAGCTACACCTTGTTACATTTGGAATCAGCTGAAGAAGTCAATCTAAATGCCAAACGGTATAGCTTTGCCTCGTGTAGGCTACTCTATTCAATATTATGTGTGAGACTGCACTACATTTTGAGGGAAGCTGCTACCATACCCTTATTATCCAGTCATTTTAATCTTGCATTTGTCCACACAGGCTGAGCCAGTGACACCTCACTATTCTGACCGAGTTGATTGAAAATAATTCAATGTACTTTAAATGGGCATCTGGTTAAGGCTTGGCAGCATTTTTGGCATAAAATGGGTTAAATTGCCACAACTAAGGTGTCCTGCATTTTTTGAACTTAAAAGAGGAGTACTTTCACATCCACTAGTTGGCACAGTTAAACAATATTTCAAGCGGGGATTGTGACGCTACCCTTGGGAGGCAGTGATGTCTTCAACAACATTTTATGCCGTGTCCCAATTAAAGTATGCACACAGATTCTGCTTCCCGCCCGTTTAAGCCCAGAGAGCATTGGAATCTGCGGGCGTTCTTAAGTGAAATCACGTGTTAAGAAAAGTCTTCGATCATGTCCTCACAATATTTATTCAGAAATATTTGTATTCTCAAGTTAATTTTTCTTTTTCTAAATGTTGTCTGCCAAATTAAATCAATGATCATTCATATAATATCCCTCTTTTGTATGGATACAGCTGGGTTGCAAACTTTGGAGTTTGGGATTAATGGTTTATGAAATAGCTTTCTGCTATAGTCTGCTTTGCATGCTGATGTCAGAGCCAGGTTAGCAGTGAGGGATGAACACGTGCATTCACCACTATCCTTTAGAAAGACTCTGCAAAGTTCTGGTTTCACAGGATGTCAACCCAGCTGAGTGGATTCGGTACCTTCCTGTCTGACCGGCCTACACTGAATTCCAGTGGCTTTAAATCTCTGATTGTCGGTCCTGCTCAGTTGCATTGGAATCTCTTGTGCTCCACTGGCTTGGGAGTGGATTGAAACCTGGGATTACATAAAAGACTGACTCACTTCCCATCTCTACTCGCTTCTCCTAGGCGTTCATAAACAAAACAGTCTTGTAATGTTTCAGATATGATATACAGTATTTATATGCAGTTAAAGTCTTGTACGTGTTGGAAATATACTGTGTTTTACACACACATGCATATATAGACTCATCTAAAAAAGCTAATAAGCACTCTCATATCCTTTGAGTACCTCCTGAAACACATTATTATTCTATATGTGGTGTCACATTCCAGATCAGGTAATGAAATGCAGAGGCAGAGTATAATCCAATAGTCAGGTTTATTGACAGCAGTACAGTAATATTCGGGGGCGGAACCCAAGAAAAAGTGGTGAGGATGGAACTTCAGAGGAAGAGAGCACTTTTCAGTACCGATGTCATAGGTTAAACTGGGCTGCCAATTGCCGGTCAATGGCTTTCAGGATACAACTGTGAATAAAATGAAAATGCAATGACTTTCAGATCAAATGAGACAATGTTATTTACAATAGAACATAGATAACATTTCAAGTGTTGAAACTGAGATATTTTACATTTTCATCCACAAAATGAGCTTATATCATATTTTCTGGCTGCAACAGGTCTCAAAAAAGTTGGGACACAGGCAAAAAATGGCTGAAAAAGCAATTAATACATTAAAGAATCAGCTGAAATAACATTTAGCAAGAATTTCAGTTAATTGGCACCAGGTGTGCAAGATGATTGGCTATAAAAGGGATGTCTTGGAGAGGCCGAGTCTCTCAGAAGTAAAGATGGCCAGAGGGTCTCCAACCTGTGAAGGCTTGCGTAAAAAAAAGTGGAATACTTTAAAAACAATCTTCGTCAAGATCAAATTGCAAAGGCTTTGAAGGTCTCATCATCGACAGTGCATAACATCATCAAAAGATTCAGATATACTGGAAAAATCTCTGTGCGTAAGGGACAAGGCCAAAAACCTTTACTGGATGCCCGTGATCTTCGGGCCCACTGCTTCACTCACCGGCATGATTCTGTCATTTACATTACTAAATGGGCCCAGGAATACTTCAACAAACTACTGTCTGTAAACACAGTCTGCCGTGCCATCCACAGATGCCACCTAAAACTCAGTCATACAAAACAGAAGCCATTGTTGAGCATGATCCAGAAGCGCTGCCATGCTCTGTGGGCCAATGCTCATTTATAATGGACTTTAGCAAAATGGCAAAGTGTCCTGTGGTCATACAAGTCCAAATTTGACATTCTTGTTGGAAATCATGGGCGTTGTGTCCTCTGGGCTAAAGAGGAGAAAGACCACCCCTCCTTTTATCGGCATTCAGTTCAAAAGCCAGCATCTCTGATGGTATGGGGATGCGTTAGTGCATATGGTGTGGGACACTTGCATGTTTTAAGAATTACCATGAATGCTGAAAGGTATATAAAGCTTTTAGAGCAACATATGCTCCCCTCCAGATGACATCTATTCCACGGAAGACCTTGTGTATTTCAGCAGGACAATGCAAAACCACATACTGCAGCAGTATTACAACAGCATGGCTTTGTAGTAGAAGAGTCAGTGTGCTGAACTGGCCAGCCTGCAGTCCTGCTCTTACACCAATTGAGAACATTTGGTGCATAATTAAACAAAGTCCTTCAAAGGAGACCCAAAGCTCTCCATCAGCTGGAAGCCTGTATTTAACAAGGTTTGGATCAAATTCCAATGGCTAAACACAAGAAACTTGTCTCCTCAATGTCCAGACACCTCCACTCTGTGTTAAAAAGAAGAGGGGATGCTACACCATGGTAATTAGGCCCCATTCCCAACTTTTTTGAGACCTGTAGCAGCCGTCAAATTTGAAATGAGCTCAAAACAACAGCTTGAACACCAGCAATCCCATTTTCTTTCCATTTAATCCAGTGAATTCTTTTTTTTTTACCATTATATTAGGGTTATTTTATAATAGTTGAATTCCTGAAGAAACTGAATTAATACCCAAAACCTTTTTGCTTAATTACAATATTTCAAAGGATGTTTCTATTTGGCTATGTACAATTTCCTTAGGTTTTGATTGAAGTATTGGCTTGTTGGTCCTATTTCAAAATTTTCTCCATAGTAACCATTTCAATTTGCACCCAGTCTTTATTATTCATAGTTGGATCGAACCACTGCCTTATTTGTTGATACCCAAATACAAAGTAATAATGATAGAAGTTGGGCAATTGGAGGCCCCCTTTCTGATTGGAGCTAGATAGTCTCAATTATGAGCATCTTGCCTTCTTTTCCTGCCATATAAACCTAGCAATAGTCTTATGTAGACAGTCAAACCAATTCTCAGAGATAACTAGTAGTTGAATTCTTAAAATATAATTGAAGCACCTATTGCTAAAACGCCATAAGTCACACTTGATAAAAACAAAGAGCTTCCACTCGGAAAACTGACTGTTTCTAAGCAAAAACAGTAGATTTCAATCCAGCAACTTGCAACTCATAGCTGGGGGTTTCAATACACGCCACAGGGCCATTAGAAAATAACCATGAAATGAGACACAGCCAGGGAGTGGGAAACCACGCAAGACGGAAACCAATCAAAGGTGACAAACAGTGCTTCTGATGGACATACAAAAGTCACTGAATAGGAGGGGAAAGTCATTCACCCCAGGATTATGGCAATGCGCAACATATCTATAATGTTGTCATAAGTTTGGTTCACTGAGACTTCATTTTCTTTTACAACTTGAATATTGTCATCAACTGTTGACATTACAGGTTAATAATATTTAGACTGCTTTCAATGTACAATTAATCATTAACCTGGAATAGGTACTAATATCACTCATACATGGTTCTACATATAATACAATTTCTTTAATGAAAATTATGAAAGGGGGCGTTGCTGAAGGATGGGGGAGCGAGGTAAACCATCAACAGCGAAGAATGATATGGATCCATATGTGCACTTTTATAGGCCATTCGCAATTCAATCGGTAAAATGTCTAATTTTGTCATGTAATTTGAAAATGTATTTGGCAATTGACAATTTAATGTACAAAGTGGCAATGAAATCTTCAATACAGTTTTGATAATCTCAATGACAATTAGGAATTAATATTGAACGCCAGCGTCCATAAATTCCAAAATTTAATTCCTGAACAATTCTGTAATTGAATTTCCAAGGTCTAGCTTCAAAGCGCCACCGTGTGTTGCATGGCATTTTGCCAAATGCTTCATCTGCACCAAAATTGAACTGAGCATGCAAACTGTCAGTTCTCTCATCAAGGCAGGTCTTCTTTCACAACGTCACTTCTGTGACTGCCTGGTATTAGCTATTCCCCCCGTGGACACGCCCCTCTCAATAACTTAACTTGTATAGTTTGAAGGCATTTCTACTGGTTATTTTTAGAGATTTCAGGAACACCTTCAAGTAGTTTGTTAAGGCAACTAAATTTGGGGGGAACTTTGAAGAATCTACTTTTGTGTGCGTAAAACTACCCCATGATTAAAATATTATTCATATAAATTCTGATTCTTTGTCACTCGAAAAAATAGCAAATTTAACATCATGATATTCCAAAACAGGTATATATTGTCTACAAACCCAATCATATATTCCGTTCCAAAAAATTTTGACTTCATTACAAGAGTAGAAAAGGTGTTCCTGAGATTCAATTTCATCTTTACAAAATGTACGTTATCATCCAAATTAAATCTGAGTCTCAAAAATTCTTCACAGGGATAAATACCATTATGAAATGTACTTCCTTCATCTTGAGAAATAAGGGAAATACAAGATAACTGGTTCTAATTTTGACAGTTTCCGTTATGGAAAACTTTGGAGATAACACTTTATCTAATAGGCCTATTAACAGTTTCCCGTTTCCCCTGAAGCCATGTCATCTGCCCCTTTTGCCAGTGAGAGTGGGACAAATAAGTCCTCACAGTATGTTACAGTTACAATTACAGTTAACACTGAACTAACTACTTTGCAAACAAACGTTGATCAAAATCCACAGTTGCTTTGAGTCCCAAGTGGATTTGACGACTAAGGCACCAGCGTCAGGAGAGATTTATTTCCGCGTACCGTAGCAGTAGCATAATCCCCCGTTGCTTAAAATCCCTAATGTCGTTGCGATGGCAGCTGGACAGTCGTATACACACGGCTAGCCTCTCCGCTGGGCTAGCCCCTCCACTGGTTCCCGGCGCCGTCTGTGCTCGCTCCGTGGAGGTGAGACTCCGGTTGGTGACGGCTCGGTGAGGGCCCGACGTTCCAGCGCTTCAGTCGGACTACAGTAGTCTATTTTCTTCTTCTTGTGGATTTAATTGGCCTTTATTTTCAATTAAAGGTGCATTACCGCCACCTACCGGACTGGAATATGGAGCAGTAGAATGGCTGACAAAAAAAAAAAAAGAAATCCTCTCCATTAAGTCCGTTTCCCTCAGGTACTTAAATGTTTATAACTACTTTTCATCTCGACTCAACACCCAATCCATCCTACTCAATTAATGGCAACTAAACAAAATTATTCAGGGGATATCTGATTCCCACTTCCCCCAAACCCCTTTTCTAACATTTCCTTGATATCTTCTCCCTTTACATGAGTGATCCCCAGAAACTCCCGGGCTGCATGCAGAACCAATTTAATTCTATCAGTCTTCGACTCCATCTCGCTCGCACAATTGATCACCATTGCCACAAAAGCAAAAAACCTTTTATCCACACTGACACATTCAGGATCACGTCTTTGTTCTTTTGGTTCTGCGACTCCCTTTTCTTCCCTCACTCTCTTAACCGCCTCTGTATATGAGATTTTACTTTGTACATGCGTCCTTTCAATTTCCCCCTCAACTTTCCTCCGCTCGCACTGTTTTGCACCCACTTCATGGTTTCCCTGGCAGTGAAAACATAAAGCTCTTTCCTTCGGTAATTCGCACTCTTCATCATTACACCATTCCTTCCCGCACCGTCTACATATATCCCACGTCTACACACCGCCGCAACATGATTATAGTCTTGGCACCAGAAGCAGCTTTCACCGAATGAGTAACTCCACTGTTATGGCCCCAATTTGTTATTATAATTTACAACACAACAGCTACAGCAACAGCAAGGGATGACAGAAACAGTTTTAAAAACTTGAACGCATTTAATCAACAGACAAAGACTAATACTAACCAACAACTAATAACCAAGATTGATTTACAAGAAAAACAGAAATATTTACAGTCCCTTTTTGTTGGGGTGGCTTGGTGATGTCCTGGGTAAGGAAAAAAAATGCTCTAACACAGGCAAAAATCCACAAAAGAAACTTCACAGGTCTTGAACAGAAATGACAAGTCTGGTCACATGTATCCTTCTCCTTGCAATTTCTCCTACCACTGTCTCAATTCTACTCCTTATATACTCTTTCGCAGACCCCACCCACATTTAGACCTCTTTTTTCTATTTTCTGGGACTTTCCCCAGACATGCCCAGGACATGTCTAAACCTAGCTCCAGTCTGGGCCTAATAAAAGAAAGGTGAATACTGCCATCTAGTGGCCTCTATTCACATCACACCACTAATTACTCCCTTCACGTTGGGCTGGTTACGTATATTAAAACATGTTACTTCAGATAAATCGAAATCCTTTATTCTCAAACCTTTGTCTCTTTGACGCTTTGTTTTACATTCTATTATTATAAGTCCACCCCTACAAACCCTCACTGATTTTACTTCCCCTACTTCTCATTTAATAAACTGGCCTATCACTAAATACATGATTTGTTCTGTAATAATGTCTAACTAATTTCATTCCAACTAAATATACGTCATCCCCTCCTTTTTCCATATCTTTTTTCCTTTTCTTTTTCCCGCCTTCCTCCCCTTCCCACTCCATTTTTCCGTCACCAGAACCTCCAACCAAACACCCTCAAGGTTAGCTCGCAACCAACTCCCTGATATGTACCTTTTTTCTCCGGTAGACCTTGAACAGGACAGTTCATTTTCTTTGCTAGTAATGATGTGTTTTTATCCCCGGTTTTGCTGCGTCTGGCACTCAACCCGCCCTGATGAATTAGGTTGTGGTTCTGCTAAGTCAGTCCTACTTAGAGGGGCGTGTCAAAGAGGGGAATAGCCAATACCAGGCAGTCACAGAAGTGACGTTCTTAAAGAAGACCCGCCTTGATGAGAGAACTGACAGTTTGCTTGCTCAGTTCAATTTTGGTGCAGATGAAGCGTGTGGCAAAAGGTCATGCAACACACGGGGGCACTGCTGTACTTTAAAACCTTAAACACACAAAGGGATGTGAGGATTTCATTGTCACTTTGCAAATTGAATTGGCAATTTCCAAGTGCATTTTCAAATTGCATGATGAAATTAAATATTGAATTGCCATTTTGCCAAATGAATTGCCTGACTCTAATTTAATAGTCGAGATCAGGAGTTCCCAAACTCGGTCCTGGGGCCTCCCTGTGTCTGCTCGTTTTTGTCCCGAGCATAATTGCCATCATAGGACTTTAACAAGCTGTCAATTTGTCCAAATCGGTTGCATTTTGTGTTTAAATATGTTATTTGCTGTTTAAAGCCAAATTTTAATAGAAATATCCATTTGTGCCATGAAGAGCGAAAGACCAAACAAAAAACCCTTGCATATAAAGGTTTTATTTTTCTGTGTGGCAAGCAATTTCAGGTAATAACATTTTTAAACAGATTAAATCAGGTACTGAAAAATCAGTAACCTCCAAATTAGGTTGCTGAAGACAGGTGATAAGAATTCTTTCAAAGTAATTTGCTTGCACTCAATCATAAAAAAAACATAACATAAAACAGGGTTGACTCAGTTGTTTGCTTGTTAAGTAAATTGTTAGTTTTTGCAACCTTATGCCCATGGTTTCACCCATTAGGAACCCATAGTTTTTTTTCCTTTGACTGGGTACATTTTCCCCTCTTTTTAAGCAGTTGTTTCTCACATATTGCAATGTGGATGCAGAATTTATTCCTCACTGTTTGTATGCATATCTGTCAAAATACTGTTTGTCAAGAGAGGATAAATTACTGCTCTGAACAAAAATGCACCTAATTAAGACAAATTAACAGCTTGCTAAAATCCTATGATTGCAAACCAGGGTGAAGCAAAAACCAGCATACACAGTGAGGCCCCTGGGCCGAGTTTGGGAACTCCTGGTCTAGATTATGTTCGAGTGCAAGTCATTTTGTAAACTTTCACTATAACTTAATGTCAGTTGATGGTAGTCAACAGATCATATATTTTAAATGCCTAGACTTGCTTCACTAGTGCTGAAGATGCCATGTTGAAGTACATTGTAAGGGTCAACTCACACTTTGCTATGGTATTCCTAAGACTGTTGTCGAGGAGTTTACATGTAGTGGTACATTTTCAAGTAGACAAAAAGACTTGGTAAGTTGCAAGTGATACACTGTGTAACACTCACTTTCTGGTTGCTGAAGTTTCTCCCTGCTGGGGAAGGATTTGGGCACCAAGTTTATAGGATTAATCGTGGTAGCAATCCAGTGTCCAATGTATTGTGTAGCTATCCTGATTATGTACAAAGAGGAAAACAATGTTTGTTTAAGATAAACGTGGGTCAGCATAGTTTTTTAGCACATCATCTTCTGGGCTAGACGTTTTATACTCCCTTATATTGTACTCCACACATTCAGGCCGAGGGTTTTAATGGACCTGCCTGTTTCTTACCCAAGATGTGTTCTAGGCTTGTTGAATTCATATACCTAGGGCATATTCTAAGATAGGCAATTGTTTCATACCCTTCTATGCCAGATTATACCCCTACTCATGTGTACAAAATAATCAATACTACAACATATCTCAATTTTTATATATGTCACAAATGTTAAAACATCTACATTTCTTAAGGAGAAATATTAAATGTCTTTAGCTACCACGAACTGACTGATATAAGTAGACAAAAGGGTACCTTACAGTGATGCATGAAATTACAGTATTTGATATTAAGGCTGTCTGGGTAGCGGTAACATATACTGTTGGTAAGCTGATTATTATTGGCATGATCTCACCGCCATTATGAATTAAAAAGCCTTCAATAAGGTGACATAAATGGCCACATTTGCCTTCTGAGTGCAGTCATTGTTAAATGGAATGTAGGCATGAAGTATGCAAAGATCCAGCGAATACTAAAGTGATGATGTCACGCTGGTGTCGGAAGTAAAATTTCCCATTCATTTTACCCATAGACTGTTTATTCTGTTCACTATTGAATCACTTCACATTGTTTTTAAGCCTCTATCTTTTTCAAGATTTTGCACTGTATTTCCCACTAAAAAGAAATATCATTTTTCTTGACCGGAATCAGCTATATTTCAAATCATTTTAATTTTTCGCCATTATGCTAATCCTCTTTGTAGTCTAAAAACTACACGTCCCATGATCGTCCTGACTCCCGGGCTGAAGGAGTTCAGTACGCGTTTTATACAGTCAGAAGTCTCACGTTTTGAATTTTCCAGTTATACCTCGTTATAGCCATTTGTTTGATTAATTAGTAGCCACTCTATATTTGTCCCCCGTAACCCCGGCGGGACGGGGGACATAGAAATGCTGTTCGTCCGTCCGTTCGTCCGTCCGTGCGTCCGTCCGGGAACAGTGTACTCGCAATAACTTTTGACAGCTTTGATGGAGGATCACCAAATTGTCACCACATATGCCTCTCGTGAAGGCCTTGCTCAAGTTCAATGATGAGTGACCTTGACCTAGTTTTCAAGGTCACTGAGCAAAAAGATGTGAAGAACACTGTGCTCGCATTAACTTTTGACAGCTTTGATGGAGGCTCACCAAATTCATAAGAAATTCTTATTGGTTTGTTAGGTAGATCTCAGCCATGGGCACAAAACTATGCCTTGGCGATGCGTCCATCATCCACAAGCCATGAAAATTGGAATCTCTCTCATGACCCATGGTTATATTAAGCTCATATCACAATGATCCATCCCTCATCCATCTCTCTGTCAACCAATGACCAATGAGCTACAATGTCATTGTACTTCACATTATTAGTCGTACAGTGCACCACATTATTTTCAGCCATCAAAACAGTTTTTGCCACGTTTCTGGTCACTTGTGCGACGGGGGACACTAGGCCTTCAGGCCTTTTTCTTCTTGGTTACGCTTCCCTTGCTAGATATCAAGTTTTAAAATTAGCGCCAATTTACATTAATAGCCAGGCATCTTTGGCCAACGTTTGTTTGCTTAAAAACTCACTAGTCAGCGAACGAGCTTATCAGCCTTGTCAAAGCATAACTGACGGTGATTAACTTATCCAGCGAGCTAGTTTACCGACTTCGGTAGTTGTCTAACTTATTTGGCGCATTTAGTTAAATGCCAGCTTCTAAAATGCTCGCAGCTCAACGGAAGCTAAGTCGCCAAATAATGGCTCTTCACTGCCTTTATTCACTTAGCTAGCGCGCGAGCTAGCTATTTCGTTAGCTAAGCAAGTGACAGTTAATTGGATTATAATACTAGCTGGCTTCCTAAATAACAGTAAGTAACGGTACCATTCACTGTTTCTATCGGTTTAGCTATGTGCACAAGATGTAATAAACTCACTAGCTGGCTAGCTTGGTGGTTCGCTCGCGTTGCTTAATGCTAGCTAGCTAAATGGCGAAATAACTATTCATTGCGATCCTTTCATTTCTAGGTATGTAGCTAGCTAATAGTAGCCCGCTATGTGAGAATGGGTGCACGGACATACGGCAATGTAGGACACTGATGGGCTACCGTAGTGGCACGTTATGAACGTTGGCTGAGACTGAGGTACCTCATTGGCTTGGAACGAATCACTCGCCCACTTGTGCATCGGATATATTTCGGAGAAGTGGACTACAAACTGGACTCCAAGTGCAAAAGCATGTAATTTTTGGCAATAAACAACGAATTTGATGTGATCGTTTGAATCTGTATACCCTGTTGGCTAATCTCGGAGCGAGGCGGCTCTTCGAATTTATACGAGTTCCAGCAGTGTCAGAAAGTGTCTAAACCCCATCATAAATTCCCATAAGGATTTTACTTTTCCGACACCAGAAGCTCAGTAGCGGTGACGTCATCACTTTAGTACTCTATTCAGTTCTGGGGAAAGACTATTATGATGGCATGTACGCCTCATCGGGCTGCGTTCTATGTCGTCATACCGAATGTCAGTTCAATATATAAGCTATTTTTGCCTCGAATAAGCAGAATTTCATTCGACCGAGAAGCGAGAGGACAAGTAAGGTAAAACTGAACTGTTGCATTACCGCACGTCTCCAGCACACCTTAACACGTCAATCTAATCAGTGCTCTCTTTACTGTAAGGGTTCAAAAACTCAAATCGCATCAACCCATCCATGGAATCCTGAGACTTTGCGATCATATGAACAGTAAAGCATGTCGCAATAATGTTTATACTTCTTTGGGCAAACACACAGTGGCAATTATCAGTTTTTGCGTATTGTTTGGAAGAAAATGATCACTTGAGACCAGCAGACAGTAGGATATTTCAGTGTTTACGGGCTGGCAGAATTAGATTCAATTTCTTTGCTTGTGCACCGTACCAGATCCAGCCTCAAGTAATATTTTAAGGAAGTGGCATCTCCGATCTTCACGAATATAACGTTAAATATCTTAATGCTGGCCTGATTTTGTTTGAAATTATCCATTTGCTTTGACTTAATGCAGGAAATCACAGCTATGGGGCAGACACTGTGCAGAAGAAAATCTGCGAAGAGAAAATGCTCTAAAGTAAGTTAATGAAAGTCGGAAGAAAGAAAAAGAAAGAAAGAAAGGAAGCGTATTTTTGCCATAATTATTTATATGCCATAAAATTTTTTCTTAAAATGTAACATTATTCAACAGGCAATATTTTACACGTGTCTAGCAAACATGTTATCCAGCCATGGCCATGAAATGTGTGGATTTTTTGTTCGCCTGACTTAAAATCAGTTGCGACAATGGTACCCAGCCATCAACGACAGTGCTCCTGTTTTCTTTGAGTTTGAGGCGCCTGGTGTAAATTCAAATTTATGAATGCATACCTGATATATTCGAGTAATTTCATGATCATAGGCCTACAATCCTTACAGCGATCGTAATGTAAATTATAATGTGCCGCACTAGGGAGACCAGGGATACCTCGTCATGATTTTGTATTTGGCTCCATAACTCTTTGTTGTTAAAACTTAAAGAAATACCTTTATGGTATATGTGTAGTGCAGAATGTCGTCCACAAAACTTGTATTGATACAATGTCAATATAAAATAGATTTATGTGACAATATTCAATTTTCGATGTATCACAAACATGCCGAAGTAACCCCATACCCGGGGTTACTTTGTCAGATGGCTGGGGTAAAATTTTCATAGTTAGCAATCAGCTGAAGCTGAAAAACACAGTTCAATATTCTCATAACAGAAATGGTGAGAACTGTTTTATTTTTACAACGAACCAACACAAGCTATGATTTATGCATAATCACCACCAGAGTTGCAGTTATGACATATGTAGCCATGCTTTCAGTTGGTTTTATCTGGTAAAATAAAGGATTGATTCATATTGTAAATAACATATTGGCTCATGTGATCTGAAAGTAATTGCGTCTTGATTTTATTCACAATTTACACTTTGTCCCATGTATTTTGGAATTGGAGTTGTACATCATAATGTGCCTTATTATTCATGCAAAATGAGCGTCCTGTTTTCACGTTTGAAATGGTAATTTTTCTTTCCCTCTATAACCAGAAAATCACAGAGTTTGAGATGAAAGTGGAGACCATGTTTAGTGTACTTGTTCAGGAGAAAGTGGCGGTAAGTTTGACTGTCAGTAGAAATTTAATTCTTGAGCTATTCGACTGATGTTACATTTTATTTTCCGTGTGTGTCCATCAGTTTCTCAAATCCTGAACAGGCTAATTAAACAGAATAATGATCACACAAAATAGCACAGGTAAATAAAATAGCTAATTTTAAATGTGCACGAAATAGCACGATAGCACATCGCAGAATTATCAGTAATTCTTGAAATCATTCCAATGTAGGTTAGAATAGGAATCCAACACGTTGGCCACCATTAGAATGTGCGAACTCATCCGAAACGAGATATTTTACTCTCTAATATTTTCATTTTTTTCTGCTGTATGTGAGGGACTGTTGGGCCTTAGCTGAGGTATGTGCTCTCTGTGTGCTCTTGTTCTCTCTTAAATGTTCCTGTTTTCCATCTAAATGCAGGAAAATGCGAAATTTGAGCAAAAACTATCAGCAATGTCCGAGAAAATTGATTTACTGGCTCTGGAGAAAATGAAGGTATGTTATCAGTCTGTGGAAACTTTATTCTGAAAATGTAGATGAGCATGTAGCTATATTTCCTGTGAATTCATGTTTCAGTACCTCAATTTAATGAAATAACTATCTGACATACATAATGGCACAAATACACAGAATCTGTGGCCTGGATGAAACCCATAAATTGCTTCACATAATGGAAAAACAGTATTAGCTTTTCTCTAAATTATCCAAATGCAACTTCACAAAAGCAAAAATCTGAGAAACTGGCTTCTAATAAATTTGTGAAGTCATGCAAAATGAGTGTTTTTTTGTTTTTTTTACCTCTTGCAAAGCAGTCATGTTTTTCCTTCAGTTTGTGGGTATGTTTATGACTCTGGTAACAATATTTTGGAAAAAGTTATGGACAGATTTTTATGATTTTTTTTGCCTATGGTGTTTCTTGGCAGAACTTCAAAGTTTTTTAATTCTGGGTGCAGTCTGGATCAAATTCTGATCCCAGAAATTTGTAAGCTACGCTGTATGCCTCATTTTGGATGGTGCTCTCAACATGGAGCAAAAGAATCCCATTGTCTGGTCAATAAGCTCTGTTTGGGTGGCTTTCCTGTTTATTACCAAAAAAAAAAAAATTAATTTCATATGAAATCAGATACTTCACCCGTGTGGGTTAAATTCAATCAAGCGCTGTGGTGTTATTGAAAGGTTTGCCATGCGGTGCGTTATCAGAGTGTATTTGTCACGGCTACAGTAAGAACTGTGCCTCCCCCGCCGTGCAGACCTTGTCTAAATGGATTGAATCACCTGTGGATTCATCTAAAACCATGTGACATGTCTCACCCCGTCCAATACTCCCCCAAGTTACCAAAAGTAAATAATGGAAAATAAACCTAACTAAAAGGGGAATATAAATGGCTCCAAAAAGAAATCTTTCAGAGGATTCTTCATCATTGAGGGACAGGGCCATTTTAGACATTTTTTTTAATCTCCACGCTTCTGAAAAAGCAAGATCTTGTAATACATTTCAGCGTCTGTCTGTCCGTCTGTCCGTTCGACCCAGTAACTCCTCTTAGGCCGTTTGACCAGTCAACCTAAAACTTTGGTGCGTGTAAGATAGTGACCCAGAGGGGTGCACAACGGGTTTAGAATTTAAATTCATTTCCTCTTCTGGCCATTAGGGGGCTTTTTGTGAAGATTGAAAAATGGCCATGAGTTCCTAATGCACTGAGCTAGGATGCTCACATTTTTATGGGAGGTACATGGGATGTCCCTTCATCACATATCACACAGGTTTTTGATATGACCTCATTTTGACCGTTTTCTTGGTCAAATAGTGTCACGTGTGCCAATCGTTGAGAAGGATGGCACGTTTTGTCATTACTCAACGAAATGACATGTCTGTAGCTTGCATGCCAATAATTGCAGTCCTGTGATTGATATTTTGGCCACTAGGGGGCTTTTTGTGAAAAAAGAAAAATGGCCATGCCTACCTTATGCACTGAGCTAGGATGCTCAGATTTTTATGGGAGGTGCATGGGATGTCCCGAAATCACATAACAGACGGGTTTTTTATTTGTTCTAATTTTGACCAGTTTCTAGGTCAAATGGCATCAGGCATACCAACCGCTGTACCGTCCATCCTTTCCTTTCATAATACTCACATTTCAAAATGAAGAGTAATTTATGGCCTCAACAGACACTCAAAAAGCACTCTATCCAACTAAACAACTATATCACATTGCTGTATCTCTGATAAGTATCAGTGCTTTGTCACTGCAACAAGCAGATTATCATTATATCCCCGAACAGTGTTTTGGGGATATTATGTTTTTGGTCTGACTGCCATCACTGTCGCCACCTGGCCGCCCTAAGTGTTATCGCGATAAATTCAGTAATATTTCAATTAGAAATTTCATGTTTTACATATAAGTAAGTATCATAAAGAGGAAGAACTGATTCGATTTTGGACAATTTACAATTTCTAGATCGGCCACCAGGGGCCGAAAACTGAAAAATCACTGTTTTTATCATATCTCTGGAAATTTGTCCGATTGACCTCAAATCAAGTGCAAATGAAAGGACATGATTTGAGGATGTGTTCCATGATGATATTATACCTGTTTGGTTGAAATTTTTGACACAAGGTGGAGCTTTGTCACATAAAATTACCATTTTGGCCATATCTTCAGAACCATTTGTCCGATTGACCTGAAATTAAGTTCAAATGAAAGGTCATGACCTGAGGGGCTTTATATTGTATACGTCGTCAACATACGTCTAGTTTCTAATTTGAGAAATAAACAGTTCTAAGATACAAAAATTCTGGCGAACCCTCCTAAATGAGGGCTACCAACGCTATTCGTATATATACAGACTTGTGCAGACTGTTTAGCCTTGGCTGAGGTATGCTCTGTCTGTGTGCTTTCTTGTTCTCTCTTAAGTGTTTCTTTTTTCCATTTAAATGCAGGAAAAAACAGAATTTCTGGACAAACTAGCTGCCATGTCCGACAAAGTGGATTTATTCTTGGAGAAAATGGAGGTGAGTTTGCGACCTGAAGAGGCTTAATTTTTAAAATGTAGATAAACTGCTATATTTCCCAGGAGTCTATGGTTCAGAAGCTCACGTCCAAAACAAGCTATTTTTGCATACTTATTAAAAACAGTGTTATTAAATGAAAATCTGGGCCCAGTGCTGATCTGTGGTCTGAAAGGTCAATCACTATTCTCGTGAATTATTCCACAGACCCTCAAAAGTAACCTGAGCGCTGATAATCATTTTCACTCATTAATACAAATATGAGAATTATCCCTTGCACTTCAAAATGTGTAATTCTGAATACAGGAAAAAATCGCAGCCAAGTCAGCCGAGCCCACAGATATTGCATCAATAGCACCAGGATCCTGCGACTGCAGCATGCTGTCAGTCAGCTCAGAGCAGAGGAGCCTGCAGCCCCAGCTCGAGATGGCCCCAAGACAGGAGGGAGCTGAAGAGCAGCCTTCCAGTCTGCCCCTGGAGGACAGGGGGGACAGTACGCTTTCTGTCAATTCTCACTCCCTGCTCCCAGTCTCTTTTGACATCATTTTTGAGCCGCCAAAGACTACCAAGCCCCGGAGGCTTCATCTCCAAAGTAGAGCGAACCTACATGAGGAAGGCCAGGACATTGGCAATGAAGGTCAGGATTGGGTACAGAAGGAGCGTACAGCCGCACCGGACAGCAGCACGGGATCACAACCTCAAGACGAGATGAGGCTGCTCCCCTGCCCCCTTCCTGCCTCTGCAGTGAAGGCTGTGTCCCACACAGTGAAGACAAGGGCGTGCCAATCAGAGACAGGAGCAGAGAAGAAGAAGAAGACGATAATGAATCGCACGTGGACAAAACGCACTCTTAAAGAACAAGAGAAATTCGGTGAGTCTGTCCTAGCTTGAATGCATTCCATGCTTCTGTTTCAAGTAAAGTGTATAAGCAGATAGATGTCAGCGCCGTTATTTTAATAGCCCATCACTAATTAGCAGATACATCATGTCAGCGTTAATTAAACGGCCATTCAGCTATAAGCAGATAAATCTCATCACTTTTAAGTAAATGGCCAGGCAGTGGCCAGTAGATAGATCTCGTCACTTTAGTTCAAAGTCTAATGAACTGTCAGCGCATAGAGCTCATCACTGCTAGAAAAATAGCCAGTCAGGAAAGTATTTGCTTTAGGAACTGCTCAACATGAGAGATAAGCTGAAAAATGAATGTGCCATAAGTAGAATACAATCCGCAATTTATTAATTGACATTAAGTATTTATGTGCCAAATAGCATCGAGGGATTTGTTTAATGCTACAGTCTTGTGCTGTGGGAAATATTATGTTTCAAAGTACTCATACAAAAGGCCCATCAAAACTGTAATGATTAATAACCAATTTAGAGGGAACATCTGAGGGACACGAGGAGGCAGCACAAAGTAATGTAATGTGTATGTTCCGTCTTATTTCATGTTACCCGCTGCTTAGATGACCTTCCAGAGGTGCCGTCATTGGACGCCAATCTGCAATATTCACTGGAGGACAGCTTTGTGTATCTGAACTCTGTTGAAGGGTAAGGAGACTCTTAATGCTAACCACTCATAGCAAGAACCAATGAACTAAATGAATGTTGCAGTTTGCAGACATCTCACTTCCTATATGGCAGTGAGCAGGACTTTCAGATGTTGCAATGCTTATTATGAGCTCCACTGTCAAATTCCCGAGACGTCAAACTCCCAGACAGAAACACAATATACAACGATTTCGTGCAAATACTGAATATATAAATTGTTTGGAAAATGCAGTTTTACAGTCAGCAGTGATTTGGAGTGATTATTTTTGTGCTTCCTGGTATTTCAATCCTAGGGTCTCATTTATAGTTAGAAAATTGTATACATTTCATACAGAATTATTGCAAACTCACAAAGAAAAAGGTAAAATGTATCCTATTTTATAAAACCATAATCTACATTGCATGAAATTACTTATTTAGTCAGGATCAAGTTGAGTTTTTTCCGTATGCGCACAGTCCTATTCATTAACCGTGTTTTTTAATGTCAGGTTTGTTTAAAAAAATTTGAAATCTGTAAGGTAAGAGCGATGTGCAATTTCTCTGTGCCCATGCATTGATTGTAAATGAGGCCCCTGGCCTTTGTTAGCGAAAATCCACCATAGGAGCCTAGGGGCCATGATGTGGGTTGATTTCGACTGGTTGCGTTTTGGGCAGATTCTGATTGGTCCAGTGTAAAAGATTCTGATTGGCCTAAACAAGGAGGAAATCCTGTTGTAGCGTATTCTGACTGACCGAGCATTGTATTCTGAGTAGTTCAGCGTGGCTGCTGATGATAAGTTGACAAAACTGTTTTATCGAGATACAATCCTCTTCGCCGTCACGTCCGTGTGCGCCGAAAATCATTCATGTCATCGTGATAACTAAAAAGCCTTTTTAATCATGATTTTCAAGTTTTATATTTCCTTCGATCTTATCAAGCCTGAGAACTGGATTTATTTTGGCCTTTGTCTGACTATTAATAATAAATTAATTAATTGATTCATTTCCTGGAACACCTGAGTTCACCATTTTGCCTGATATGTTGGCAATATCACCTTAAAGTTTTGCCATGAGATTTTTTCACTTGTGACCAATTATTGTTAAATACCACAGAAAAATATTAAGTAATGAGTTGTGTTGTTAAGTTTATGACTGACCGCATGAAAAACAGTTAAGAATTTTTAACTATTATGGAGTAAATATTGGCAGTCAGAGCATAATTAAGATAAAACTGGGTTCAGTCTGTAATTTCATAAGGCTTTCTGGGGCAGTGCTGTAGCCAGGCTTTCTTTTGGGGCAGCTTTTGCTCGGGGGCTTAAACTGATATAGACATTTCTTCTGAAAAGGGCACAATTCCGGTAAGGTCATGTCCTCCAAAACAAGTATCAAGGATCCTGTTTTTTTTTTTTTCCTGATTCACAAAGGTCTTTATATGCACAATACCTTCATACAGTGGCAAAGCTGGGTTTTCATTGGTTTTAAGAATTTTCTAATTGGTTCTATGAATTCTCATTAACAGCGATTATGTCTTTACTGTAATTATGCAATGATTATTTAATATTAAAAAGATTATGGTAAAGACGCCGGTTAAGACATGTTGAGCACAGCCATGGAAATTTGAAACCGTATTGAAGTTGGGGAATACCCTAAATTTCTACCTCTCTAAACATGCTTCAGATCAATCACAACCTCATTAAGAAGCACTGTCTACCAATATCTTTTTTTAACATTATAGTAAAGACATACAATTTGTGTGACAAGTTATAGTTTGTTTACATACCTGGGACCGGATGCTGATACTTCTCTCAACAGAATTATAAAATGGTCACCCTGGCAGTGCTGGGTCACATGGTCTTCTCTGACGTCCAGTGGCTGACGACCTTACTGAAGAAATTGGCTTGCTTAGGTATTGATCACGGTAAAGACAGGCTGACTTTTACTTGGGTGACAGCCCTTTTTGCTCTATAGTGAAAGTGTTAAACCTTTTTTTTCCTGAGTTAATGGCCATTTTTCAGGAATTTTGTGGGACAAAAAAAGTATTTTTCTGGAACTGAGGTTTGAATAGCAAATGATGGAGTTTTATTTTCAACCCCATTTGATATTAGCTTTTCACATGAGTTTGTCTATATTTATAAGTTTTACATGATTACGGTATGGACATTTGCACAACATTTCTGACCTTGGCTCCCAAAGTCATTGCATTAACCATCATATCCAAATTTCCCATGAATACAAATACAATATTTATTACCTCGAAAAAAAGAGATGGGGCAGTTTACCATAATGGAAAAATGGCGTCACCGTCTTTCCTGTAATTTTGCCCTTTTCAGTAGAAATGCCCATATGCTCTATGCTGTCAGGGGCCACAACATAGGCCTTGTTTGATCAACAAAAGTCATATTCTGATATTAGATTTCAGTAAGGACAAAGTCTCATTCATTTTCAATGGGGGTGGATACTAATTGGTCCAGAATAAGACACATTCTGGATGGTTTGCCATAGGTGCAGATTCTGAGTTGCCCAAAGTTTGGGCGGACAGTTTTTGGATTGTTCCATATAAAGGCATATTGTGATTGGTCTTCCTTACAATGTAGGAAGATGAAGATAAAAGGGATGGAATTAATCATTCAGTTGGCTCGCCATCTGCCAGGAGAACTCATCCCTAAACGACAGGAGATCTGCCAAGCAATCATAGCGATGGTGAGCCTGTTTGTCTGTCTGGAGCCTTTTCCACAAAGAGGTTTTACTGAGTTAGCAGGACTTAACACCAAGTTAAACATGGACTAATCCCAACTCTAGAACTTGGACTTTTGCACTAAGAGCTGCTGTGCAGTTTCCCACAAAAATTATGGTCCTGTAACTCAGTGAAGATGCTCTGTGGGTCAGGACCCCTAAACTTTTATTCTGTGTGTTTTAATGTTTTGGTGTGTCCTGAATCAAAACTGATGTCAAAACATTTCTGTGACTCATTGGATAGTGGTCAGTGAGTCCTCATAATGGGTATTGACTACTTACTATTGCCAGGAAGTGCAGTGCATCACAACAGCCAAGCAACTCCTTGGCTGCATCCGAATAGGCAAAAAATTACATCCTGTGCACTAATTCCTTAACCACTTTTCTGTAATCTTTGTGGAAAATGTCATAAGGTAAAGGAAAGGCATAAAAGGGAATTCCTAACGGCTTATGAAGGCAGCCGCGCTAATTAGAGAATCCAAATGATCTTACACTAGGTGATGTGATCATGACTCCCCTGCCCATCATATACGTTACTGTACGCGATTGGCTGGATCAATGGTCATCGCTGTAAATATCGCGGCTGCGCTGAATTGTGGGATAGCATCATCTGCTTTCTTTTCAAAAAGGATGGTTCTCTGCACCCTATGCTAGAGGTGGTAAATTAGGAAGCACTGAGACACCTTTCCTTAACATTTAACTCATTCCCCGCGGCAAGCCGCTGCCAACGGCGTGGTGAATTCTACCATTCCCAACGGTTAGCCGGTGCCTGCAGCGTGGATGACGTCATTCAGAGTTCCATTGAAAACTTGCATAATACATGAGTATCGTGTCATTCTGACCAATCTGGCAGCAGTAATATTGACCTCGACCATTCACAGTTCGATAAAAACATAAAATCAGTAGATTATCGCGGTGATGGGCCACCTGTACTTCAACCACAGGAGGGGAGGGGCTGTGGCCGAGCCAGGACAGGCAGGGAGCTGCTCAGCGTCACGTACCAGGCAACCAAAATGACAATTGGAATGACGTAATAAATACCCAAAGTGACACTGCTAGTTTGACATTTGCATTTGACCCTGCTACAAACCTTTATTTTGAAAATATAAACGTGTGTTTATACGGTGTAATTTTCGGGAAAAGTATTCCATACAAATGCGACAATTTCATATAAAAGTATTCCGTACGGAATGAGTTAAAGAACTCAAATACACTTATAATGGCCACCTCGTAATTATTTCCAGATCATTTTTTTAGGAGTTTGGAACTTTCCTGGGCAAAAAAAATCCTGGTATTCCTGGCAGGCAGATACGTCCTTTAATATGTTAGTGAAGTGTTAGCCAACATTTGCTGTCTTGAACACACTTCTGCTGGCATTTGCATTCAGGTAAAGTACCAGCGATGGACGGTGTCCCGAGTGGCGATGTGTACGCTTGGAGAACTGTTCATTCACCTCAAGACAGACATGGACCCAGAATTGGATTGGGTTGCTGAGGTGCTGCTCAAAAAATCCACCTCGATCAACAAATTCGTCTGTCAAGCCGCCACCTTCGCCTTGGGATGCATGATTCAGTACTGCAGCCCGTTACGCTGCATGGAGGCCCTGCTCAACGGACTAAGGTTGGCGGAGCCAGGGGCGGGCCATGGGCAAGGGGGCTGGTCAATGGGGACTGGTCAATGGGGACCTGATGTGTGTGGAATCAAGGGTGGGTCTAGTTAATGTGGGCGGGGCCCTGTGGAGCCAGGGGCGAGGTCTATCATGGCGCTCATTTGGCAGAAGCTTTTTTCCAAAGCGTCACACAGTAAATGCTCGCGGAAGATTATTGCCACTGCCATTGAATTCATTCAGGTGAACATCTGAAGAACATCCTCAATCATGGTAGTGAACTAGGACCCCTTATTGCTTTTGGCCCCTGCAAAGTGTAATAAACTTAAGGTTTTTTTGGCGGGATGAAGAGCTGGAAGCATTAATGGTAAATGGTAAATGGACTGCATTTATATAGCGCCTTCTAGTCACATGATATGACCCCAAAGCGCTTTGCAACTTTTTGCCTCTCATTCACCCTGATGTTGGAGGCTGCCATGCAAGTCGCCAACCTGCACATCAGGAGCAGTGCGGGGTTCAGTGTTTTGCTCAAGGACACTTCGACATAAGTAGAAGTTTGTTGGCCAGAAGGCTCTATTTTAGCTTGCTGGTGCCAATAACAAATCTGTTCCTCTCCAGTGACCAGAGCAAGCAAAACCTTGACCAGAGAGAGATAGTCCAGGGAGGCAGTGATGAAAAAGTGGCCGTCCGGGAAAGCAGTGCAGCACACTTGCTTGCTCTTGTGGAGACTGAGGGAGCCCAGACTTTCCTCGACTTAGAACTGGAAATGCTAGAGCACTTCCTCTTGACAGTTAGCCGCCTAACCGAGGATGGCTCAGAGACAGTCAGGTGAGCGGAGCCTCTTTACCAGCCTGTCTGTGGCCTCACTTCAGTCACTCATATTACATTCTTTTCTTTCCTTCCACCGGACTCTGGGAATTGATTGCTGCTGTCCTTCAATTAACGGCTTGTAATCCATTATATTTGGTTTTAAGGACCTTCTGCAGTTTACCCCAGATATCGTTTAGCAAAGGAAACCACTAACATTCTTATTTTGTCTTAAATTCGTGGCATATGAACGATCAACCTGAAAACATCTAGGGTCCGCCTCTCCACATCTGCCACGAATCTGTGACACCTGTGACTTAGAGTTTGCTTTGAGCTGAAGCATGAAGGAGCAAGGACAATCCAATATAACCCAGGCTGATAAATTACATCTTTTTTTTTTTTACCACAGAAGCTGCGCCGAAAAGATTATGGCGATGCTTTTTGCAGAGCAGGAGGTAAGTGCAGAAATTACCCCGGAGGAAAGCCTGGAACTCGCCCAGTTTCAGAAATAGGCGTTGTTGATATATGGCTTTCAGTTTGCACGGGAGAGTTTTAACTTGCACTTGTCGATGTAGCGACAAACTTTGTTCACTGACAATGTTTTTTCGAAGTGTTCCTGAGCGCACTTGGTAATATCCTTTACACAATGATGCCGGTTTTTAATGCATTGTCGCCCGAGAGACCGACGGTCACAGGCATTCAGTGATGATTTTTGGCCTTGCTGTTAACGTGTGGAGATTTCTCCGGATTCTTCAAATCTTTTGATGAAATTCACAAGGGGTCTATGAAGGGATGAACAAAGCTTTCGGACCTAGTGCACGGAAAACAGCCCCTTTGATGTCCTCCACAGGCGAGACCATCACAGATTGCAGAAGCAGATGGACCGATGGGCAGAGCACTATAAAGACTCGAGAGACAGCGTGGTCACAGAGGCGGCACTCAACAGCATCCCCAGTCTGCCAGTAATGAAGGAGCTTTACACATCACCAACAGAGGGAGAGCTGAGCAAGGCCGTTGATCATCTGTGCATCACCCACTGCTCAGCTCCATCTACAGACAGAGGAGCAGCCTCCTCCACTGACAGACTGAGGAGATCGTTCTTCCCCCATGCCATGCCGCTTTTCAACACCTCTCGGGGGAAGAAATAAAAACGGGCACTAAGCCCTGGACTAACTACACACCCACACCATAAACCTTATGACACACACACACACATACAAACGCATGCACTTTATCACACAGACACACACACACATCGACATGATGGACTCTTTAAGAGTGTTCTAACTGCCTATTGCCCAATTGTATGCTGCACACTGCCATTTTGCACAACTGCACCAGACCCGAAATCGGAGATTCTACATTGTATTTTGTCATTCTCTACTTTTATGTAATTTTATTCTATTTCATTGTCATTTTTATTTTAATATCTATCTGTCTCAGTAATATTATTCAATATATTTTTTAACCCTGCGTGTCCCGGTGTTTCCCATATTTATTTGTTTGTTGCTGGAACTGTGAATTTCTCTTGGAGATGAATAAAGTACCAGCGGAAGTACTACAGTGCTCCTAGTCCACTCTCCTGCACCACCTCCATAAGCTCCTCTGTCAGGGCTGTGAGGAGCAATCAGTGCCCCAAGTCATGCGCAATGCAAATATCGTCACCCTCTACAAGACCGTAACAACTACAGAGGGATTTCGATGCTGAGCGTTGTTGTGGGTGAAGTATTCGCGTAGCACAGCAAAGACTGCGACAAGTTGCTGAGCGGGTCTACCCCGAGCCCCAGTGTGGCCTCAGATTCAAGATTCAAGAATTTATTGTCACATCCATCATGCAGTTGCAGAGAGGAGTGAAACACTTAGGAAGCAGGCTCCTTGGCAATGCAACACAATCATAAAAACAACAGGAAATACAGCAAATACATAATTTATAGAAAATATCAGACTAAATTAAAGTGCATGAAGCATGCCATTTATGTGAGGAAGGTAAGAAGCAAAGGGGTTATTGGTTATTTGTTGAGGAGCCTAATGGTCTTGGGGACAAAACTGTCTCTCAGTCTATTGGGGCGATTTTAATGCTGCAGTACCGCTTGCTGGATGGCAGCATTTGGAGGGAGTGGTTTGGGTGGCTGGAGTGCCTTAAAATTTAATTTACCCTTCTGACGCACTTTGTGTCATAGATGTCCTGGAGGGAGAGAAGTTCACCTCCGATGATTTTTTGGGCTGACCGCTCTACCGTTTGTAGCGCCTTGCGGTTGAGGGCCATGCAGCTTCCATACCAGGCGATGAGGCAGCTTTCGATGGCGCCTCTGTAGAAAGCAAGAAGGATGCGAGGACTCAGACCAAACTTTTTCAGCTGCCTGAGGAAGAACAGGCGTTGCTGTGCCTTTTTCACCACCTGGTCTATGTGCACGGTCCAGGTGAGATCCTCAGTGATCTGCACCCCGAGAAATGTGAGGCTGCTGACCCTCTCTATTTCAGCCCCGTTGATATCCAGGCCAGCATGTTGTTTCCTTTTCCTCGTGTTATCAATGATCAGCTCTTTGCTCTTATTCGCGTTGAGACTGATTTCGTTTAATTGGCACCACTGCACCAGTAAGTTAACCTCGACTCTGTAGACTCGTCGTCATCTGAGATCAAGCCTATGATGGTGGTGTCATCTGCAAATTTAACCACTAAGTTGGACTTGTGTGTGGCTGTGTAATCATGTGTGTATAGCATGAAAAGGAGGGGGCTTAGAACACAGGCCTGAGGGGCCCCAGTGTTGAGGGTTAGAGGGCCAGAGATGGCAGAGCCCATCCTGAGCATCTGTCAGCAATATGAAAAACAGAAAGTCAATGGCACAGTGAGGGGTGGAGGTGAAGGTCCGTGAGTTTTCTGATGAGCCCAGAGGGGATTATAGTGTTGAATGCTAAGCTATAATCGACAAAGAGCATTCTAACATAAGTGTTCTTGGAGTTCAGGAGAGTGAGAGCAGTGTGAAGTGCAGTGGTAATGGTATCATCAGTGGATCTGTTTTGGCTGGTAGGCGAATTGAAAAGGGTCGAGGATGGGCGATAACACGCTGCAGATGAGGTCCCTGATATGCCGTTCAAAGTATTTACTTCTGATGGGAGCGAGAGCAACAGGGCGCCTATCATTCAAGCAAGTGATCCTGCTCTTTTTTGGAACTGGAATAATGGTGGACATTTTAAAACAAGATGGCACTACACCTACAAGAAGGGAAAGGTTAAAAATGTCCGTAAATACTCCAGCCAACTGTGAAGCACATGCGCGTAGTGCACGACTCGGGATGCTGTCTGGGCCAGCAACTTTCCTTATGTCGATGTTCCGAAGGGATTTATGCACATCATCCTTTGATATGGCCAGAGCAGTACCGGCAGCTCCCTCCGGGGGGGGGGGGGCTTGTGCTGTCCAGTAAAGGGGTCTCCTTGCAGGGGGGTGGAGACCTCAAAATGGAAGAAAAAGCTTTTTAACTCGTCAGAGAGACCCGATGTGGAGTTGTTTGTGCATCTGGGTTGACACTTTAAGTCAATTATTGTGCAAAGACCCCAACACATGCCCCTCACGTCATTGCTGTTGAATTGTGTATTCACCTTATCCCAGAATTCACCTTTGGCAGCATCGATAGCTCTTCGGAGATTGTAGTGAGACCTTTTGTACACCTCCTCATCCCCTGATCCAACGTGCGTGGAGAGCAGCTCACGCATCATTGTTCATCCATGGTATCCTATTTGGATGCACATGGATCTTCTTGGATGAGACCACATCTCCAATGCACTTCCATATAAATCCTGTGATGGCGCAAGTGTACTTGTCAATGTTGTCATTAGACGCTGCACGGAACATGCCCCAATCAATGTGATCAAAATTCCTGAAGCACTGACTTCGATTGGTCCATCCAACAGTGAGCGGTCCTGACAGAAGGCGGTGCTTGTTTCAGCCTCTGCCTTTCTGCGGGCAGAAGCAGGATGATCGTATTTGCCGAAGGGTGGGCGAAGGAGGGCCTTATAGGCATTTCGTAACAGTGATCAAGTGTGTTCCTCTTCTGTGTGCTAACAGCTATGCGTTGATGGTACTTAGGCACATATTTGCGAGTTTTACCTGATTAAAATCTCAGAGTACAATGAAAGCAGCCTCAGGATGACTGTTTTCGTGGGTGCTAATGTGAGCATATAGTTCACTGAGAGCTACGTCAGTGTCCGCATGAGGTGGAATGTACAAAGCGGTGATAATGACACCCGTGAACTACCTTGGGAGCCAGAATGGATGGCACAGCAGTGTTAGATATTCCACATGTGGCGAACAGAAAGACTTCAGGGTATGTACACCCTCACACCACGAGTTGTTAATCATGAAACAAAACAAATACCAAGATAAAGGTGGACAACACCTGTGTGCTGAGCACCCTACTCTACGGCAGTGAAACCTAGACATCGTACACTCGACAGGAATGCCGCCTCAAAAGCTTCCACCTGCGCTGCCTGTGACGCATCCTTGGCATCTCATGGCAGGATAGAGTGCCCAACAAGGACGTCCTTGTGCGTGCGAGCATCTCAAGCATGTTTGCAATCCTCTCCCAGAGACGCCTGCGTTGGCTTGGCCACGTTTGGCGCATGGAAGACGGCCACCTGCTGAAGGATGTCGTCTACGGTGAGCTGACGTCAGGCTGTAGGCCCATTGGTTGCCCCATGCTGCGCTACAAGGACGTCTGCAAAAGAAACATGCCGAAATCAACCCGAAGCCTTCAGCGCTCTCAAAACCAACACCTTACACTTGCAGCAACAGTGGCAAAGTCTGCCTTTCCAGAATTGGGCTATACAGTCACATTTGACGCTGCTCTGCAGCGAACTGACATTTTCGGCGCGGTCCTCTGAGACAGACGGAGACGACAATTATGGACTGTAGATGATGAAATCTATAAATTCCTTGCAATTGCATGCTGAGAATTGTTGTTCTTAAACTGTAGGACTATTTGCTCACACAGTTGCTCACAAAGGGGTGAACCTCGCCCCATCCTTGCTTGTGAACGACTGAGCCTTTTGGGGATGCACCTTTTATACAAATCATGGCACTCATCTGTTTCCAAATAACTAATAGGTCGAAAAGGACTTGCAAATCATTGTTTTCTGTTTTTATTCACGTTTTACACAACGTCCCAACTTCATTGGAATTGAGATTTGTAAATTGTTTGACTTTATTCTATTTTACTCGAAAGAAAGGGTTAAGAATATTTGTGAATGCGATATACGGTAGTAGTGTATTTTCCAATCAGCATTGATGGCAACTGGTTTTAGAGCAGTCAGCCATGCAGACAGAAATAGGTACCATTTCCTAAGTATTATATGAATGCAGTAATGCTTCCTAAATGTAAATTGTCAAGTCAACAAATAGGTTTCAAAAGTTCAAACATTTAAAGAGGTAAGACAATTTGCTTCCAAGGTAAAAGTAACTTTTGTTGCATTAGGGGCAGGGAGAAACTTTACTTATTTTCCCCCTTGTCACAACTCGGTTAGCAAATAGCGAAATTAAGTCGCTAATCTCTTCAAACAAAATCGACGGGGGTTTTTTTTTTTTTGGGGGGGGGGGGGGGTGTTGGGGTTTTGTTCTTTTGGGAGCAAAATAAAATCAACTTTAGTGCTAAATAATTAGCTAGCTAAGTAAAATTGTATGATATACAAAGTAAAACAGAGTTGTTTTCAAGGACTGTGCTACTCTCGCCTGGTTTTTCTGTCGCTGATTTAGCTAACAAACTTCAGCAAGCTTCTCAACGCTAAGAATATTATCAAATTACCTAGATAGCTATGACCTGGGTTGGTTTACATGGTCGCTTGCCTTTCATACAGTGTTCTTGCCTATAAATATTGATGTTCACCGGGGTTTTTAGCCCTATTCGGTCTTTCGTTTACCATGTGGACACATTGCCAAACTTGGGGATTAGGCTGGGCACTGCCCGTTTTGTTTGTTTATCTATTTTCTCACTGTAAAGCGTCTTTGTGACAGTCTCTCTGTGAAAAGCACTATACAAATAAAATTGCAATTGAAATGAAATGGAAACCTGGGTAATCTTGAAAAGTTTTAAAAAATTTGTGCAATGACTGCAAATTGCATAAATAACGTAATGTCAAAAGTCCAAATGATAATCCAGAGGGGATATTCTAACCCAATCAATCTTAAAAACATACTTTACAAAGATGAGCAAAACATTACTTTTGACCCTTCTTTCAAGTAGCTTATTTCAATTAATGATTGATAATTGATCACTGTATATTTAATTTAAAATTGATACCAGTGATACTCTTCAAGGCAAAGTGGAAAACTATTCTCATTGCTTTGTCAGACTTTAATCCGATTTCATTACAATGATCTTTCCAGCAGAGGATGGGCTCCCCGACTACAGCCAGGTTCCTCCTGAGATTTCTTCCCACTGGGGAGTTTTTTCTCACCACTGTTCGATGATTTTTCTCCTTACTGGGAGGTTTTTTTGCCTCATTTGCTGTTGAGGGGATTAGGTCAGGTTATTTACTCTGGAAACGGTCTTTGTAACTGGCCACTGAAAAGCACTCTACAAATAAAATGGAATTGAATTTAATTGAGTTGAAAAAAGTCATGAGGAAACCAATTTGGAAATCTGCTTTTTTAGTAATAAAATTACTAGTCCAAGTCAACTTGCTAGATCAGAGTGTTTATTTATTATGCAACATAAGGCAGTGCACCCAAAGACATTCAAATAGAGCTGGGGCTTTATGCAATCCACCTTTAAACAATAACATATCAACCTGCTTATTATTCATATCTGCAGTAAAAGGGAAGCAACTGTTCAGCTATTAATTGTAACTTTTGTGCACTCAGAACACACGTGGCCACCACAAACCTTCTTTCCCAAATAGGTGACAGTTGTCTCAAATTAAGTACAGTTAGCAAGTGATGGCACAACTCACTGTGTAATTACATTGATATTAATGCAATGTAGTGAGTGGTGTTGTATGAATAGATGCAAAACAGGTCTTCCCAACTTTAAGACAAAGATGATGGACTTTGATAACCATAGATTGCATGGTCACAGTGCCAAACTATCAGGATGATAATTTAGTTAGCAGGCTTTAGCATGGCAAAGTAGTATAAATCAGATAAAGGACGATGATGATTATTATTATCAGGGATTTTGTTTGATTATTATTACTCTTTTTATCTGTCCTAGAGGGTGTGATGAAAACTCATGAAATGAGGTTGTCTTGTTTAGAATGGTATATGCTGCAATCTATAAGAAAATTACACCAATTGACCAAATGGTGGAGCGATAGGACTGGGTCAAATTTTTTTTTAATTTGAAGGACCATAACTTTTGAAGCGTTTGGTATAGAGAGCAGAGTTGTACAAAATGCACTGAATACAGGCCCACACTTTCTGCCCACATGAGGGTAAAAGAAAGGGAAGGAAGGCATCTCACCCCCTCTGCATGATCAGAGGAGAATGTGCAGATTGGTGAACCAGTGGACTGGTGAAGGTGTGAGAAATGTCAGGAAATAAACTGTTTCCCATGAAATGTCCTTCATTTATATTTATTCATAATTCCCTCATATTTCATTCATAATTACTTATATTGTCAGAAACCATAATCAGTGTTAATCGGCAATCGGAACGACCCCAGTTCAGAGAAGCAAGTAGGGATAATGGCACAGAAGCTATGCCATATATCGCAGTTGTGAGGGAGGCGAAATTTGGAGGACCAGGAGCGACCGAATGGGGGACTGAAAGTCACTCCCGCGCACGCGAGGAATAACCACTAAGACGTTCTGGAAAGAAATGAATAAAATATAGAAACCACCCTTTATAAAACAGGGCGAACGACTGAATAGTCAGAACGTCACGAAAAGAAACTCAGAAAATATCCAAACTCAAAATCTTCCGTCTGAAAACGGGCCTTACTGCCTTAAACTGTTGGCGTGTGGTGCTTGGGTACTTATAACGTGTTTAATGCTTCTCGTAGAGGTTGGACCGAGGGAAGGAAACCTGAACCCTCTTTATCGCCCATCAAAGGGAAACGTGTCTAAAAGATCTCCGACGTTTCGCCGAAGTGCTACTACCTATTTAAACTTAACACTGTGCTCCATAAGAGAGACGGGAGCTGTGGACTCGGGGAATCAGCAAAACGATAAGAACCCCCCGGTCCCACAATAACCGGGTAATCTGGGCGAGAAGCCGAGACGGCAAGAGGACAGGAGCTCAAAATATTCAGTCCCCAAGAAGGGAACCTACTACAGAGCGAGAAATAAGCAAAGACCTAACTCCACGGCAATTTTATGCTCACATGGATATACAAACCACTAAACGCAGGAACGAGAAGCTACAGATTGTAGCAAACAGTCACCTCAGACAAAAACCAGTCTGTACCTTACCAACTCAAGTGAAATACTCAAGCAGGGTTAGGAAGGCGGAACTGGCTTTTATAGGAAGATTAGATTGGGCAAAATCCGACCCCAGTGTGCAACCCAGAGTGCGACACTGACACCAGCTGGACGAAATTAGAAATCGTCCACTACCCATGACAGCAGTGGCCGAGAGTAAAACATGTTTTTGCATCCAATTAAGCCCACTTTGAAAAATCGATATCAGCTTAACTGTATGCTGTATTTACAGCATTTTCCCTGTGTTTCCTTCCTGTCAAACAGCCCTATCATTGGTAACAAATGTTTTTCTCAACTGTGGAGCTTATGTAGCTAGATAGCAAGTTAGGCTATTCCTATTCCTTACATGTTGTGTTCTAGTAAAAATTCTCCATCAAATGTTCATGTAATTGACATTGAAAATTGACAACAAAAAAAAAACAAAATAAAATTGGAGAAAATGGCGTTTAATGGGATCCTGGTTTCACATGGAGAGAAACGGCCTAAAAAATGACAGAATGCTTTTACAGAAGAAATGAAGAGTGACATCAATTACAACACTCTTGTTCATGACCTCCGCCAAACGAAGTTGGCAGGAGGTTATGTGATCAGTGCCATTTGTTTGTTTGTGAACAAAATGATTCAAAAAGTCATAAACGTATATCTGAATTTTGGTGGGTGGGTGCTATTTTGTGAGATGGACTCAATTGATTTTGACTGCGATCAGTCAAACAATATGGCCACCATTGTAGCCGTCTTGAAATCATATGACACGTGATAACTGAACTTTGCTCCTACTCACAAAGATTTGGACTGTGCTGCCTTGGCGGAGGTTTGCACTCTAGGAGTGCCGCTAGTTGATAATGTTTTCTGTTTTCTTCTAATTTCTTCGCATTTTCCTTAGTTTTGCTTGTGAATACCATTACTAGCCAGTGGGGGCTGGTGGACGGAAAACCAAGGGGGCGGAAAACATCCCTTGAAATGGATGAGATTAGTGACCCGATTTCAATCATTGTTCTTGGTCAACATGTTAGTTTCCCTTATAAGGAAATGTTTCGGCAAGTGAAAAATAAATTTTATAAAATGTTAAATTCACATGCCTTAATAGGCAAGTCATCAAGAAAAAACCACTGTGGATTTTCCGCGTTAAATTTTGTCACATCCTAAGTCGTCAAACCTGTGCGTAATGATTGTTTAATTGAAAAGGATTGAAATGCACTTTTTTGGGGTTCAACTGATGCGTTTGATGTCTCATCTTAACGAAGACAATTAGCTTCACCTGAGAGGGAAGAGTTAACATATCTTGACTAAAAACCACTTTAAAGACATGTTTATCCGCCCTCCTTGTTCTATGTCCACCGCCCGCCACTGTTACTGGCAGGTTTATCGCTTTTCTCCTGAAAGAAATGCGTTAGCCTTCTGAGAAAGCACAAAAAAAAATCCAAAGATTTCCGTTGTGTGCGATGGCTCGGTTTTGTGCAGTGGAAACTAAATGGCTGCTATTCTTGGGTTGTTCAACTCTTGCTATCTAGGGAGTCTATTTATGATACCAGGAGAGATTGTTACATCATCATTTGTAGGTGGTGTGAAGGACAATCCATCACATTATTCTAATCTTGCTGCACTCCTGAAAGGGTTAAAAATAATACTGAGAATTGAAAAATTGCTGGGGCTTAAAATTATACATTTCTGGGGTCATAAACTCCTTGACCACAAGTGCAAGTCATCTGAGCTTCGAATTCTAAATTACCTACTCTCTTGGACCTAAATAAGACAGCTATCCAGGTAGCTTCCCAAACTCAAAGATCCCTCAAAATGGCTTTCTGTCAAATCATAAAATAATTGTATATTTAACACACATCAACTTTTGATGCATGAAATTCAAAATGAAACAATGATTTTCTGGTTGAATTTCGCATGAGTTTATCAATATCGGTGAAGTTGGACATCACTGGTCACCAGTAACCTCTCCAAATACAAAACTTGCCTTTTCTCCACGATAAAGTTTAGAGTTTTGTCTTTGTCCATTTTTCTCCCGCATGCCAGCACACATACTCATTAAATGAATTGCTTATTAAATGGTCCGAACATTCACCCTGCAGTGAAAAGCAAGCAGTTCCCACTTCCGATCTCACAACCCTATATAAACACTTTCTACACCTTATGACGAACAAGTGTAACTCACTAACTCAGTAATATCTGAAATATACCTTACAGGGTTTCCCGCAGAAAATCGGTTAGTCAAGGAGGTGACCGGGGGGGCAGGGCAACAGCCAGCATTTATTAACTCTTAATAAATAAACAAAGCAGTTGAATTGCAATAACAAAGTGACAAAGTCAACAGTCTTGTAACTTTATTACAAAGTTTTTATAGTGTAACACTTGCTTGTACACAGTGTATTTTAGCCTTACCGTAAGCGCTGAGCTGGAAATAACAAGATCAATTAAAATCACACAATCTTACCAAAATTCATGCTACATGCATGAACACAGACAAAATTATAAATTTAAAAAAAAAAGGAGAATCAAAATCGCGTAAATGCGCACAATGTCCCTAAGGGTTAAACGAAAATTAATGTAACAACGGAAAATGTCTTTGTAATCTGTTTTAACCTCAGTTCCGCAAATGCTTCGCGGTTGTGGTTATTTTTGGGGAGAGGAGAACGGTATTATGTACGGAAGCGCATTGCCTTCACAGGATTAAATGTATACACCTTATCTCGTAATTACGAGATCTTGAGAAAATATTAATTCTACACTCACCGTGTTCTGTGTGATGGAGCCAACCTGAATATTTTGGGTCCACTGCCTCTCTGGGTTCCACCCATTACCTCGATGTTTAGAGGACTGGGCCTGGGACTGTGGAGGTGTGGAGGAGGAGGCAGCGCAGATGGTGAAGTCGGCTGGTGTTCTGACAATTTGCGCTCCCCTGTCAAAAAATGCTACCATAATGCAAAGCGATCGTAAAGTCTTTGTTTTCGGATAAATATTGCAATATGAATCAGTTTACTGTAGTAACTTTGTTATTTGTTATCTTTTTATAACATAAGCAGATGTTTTAATGAGTTAGGCAAGTTTGTTTAAAGATATATGCCCACAAACGCCATTATCATCCAATCTCTGAGTTTTAAGGAAAACCCAGTATGTACTGTTGAAGATTATATTTCAGCATTATTCACTATATTCATTTTTCATGATTATATATATTTTTTATCATTATTCATTCATTGCTCATACTAATAATCAATCATCATAATCAATAACCATATTATGTGGGCAGCAAAAAGACACACACACATAACACACACACACACACACATACAAGTGGTTCACATAATGCAGTGCAGACACACAGACAAAAATATACATGCGAGCAGTTCACACACAGACACACATGTACAAGCAATTCAGTTCACACTGTTATGGCCCCAATTTGTTATTACATTTATAACACAACAGCAACAGCAAGGGATGACAGACATAGTTTTAAAAACCTCAACACATTTAATTAACAAACACCATAACAACTAACTAACCTAAAGACCAAGATTGAATTATGTACAAAACATAAATATTTACAATCCCTTTTCGTGGGGGTGGCTTGGTGATGTCCTGGATGATGAAAATGCTCAAACACAGGCAAAGAAATCCACAAAAGAAACGTCACAGGTCTTGAACAGAAATGACAGGTCTGGTCACATGTATCCTTCTCCTTGCAATTTCTCCTACTTCTTTACTGTCTCAATTCTTTTCCTTATATACTCTTATGCAGACCCCACCCACATTTAGACCTCTTTTTTTTATTTTCTGAGACTTGCCCCAGACATGTCCAGGACATGTCTAAACATGACTCCAGTCTGAGCTTAACAAAAAAAGGTAAATACTGCTATCTAGTGGCCTATATTCACATTACAACACATGCATGAGCAGCTCACACACACAAAAGCAGCAGCTTCTGTAGCTTTAATTAGTAAGCGGGCTTCTGTTTAGTTGATCAAAAAAACATAATCAGAGGATGTATTTGATTTCTGTAGCTTTGATCAATATTTGTTCAGCAAAATCATTAGTTACTACTGAAAACATAATCAATTGAATTATTTGTAATAATTTGATATGCATCGAATTCATCCACTGGTATCTTTTTCTTTTTATCATATTCATCTGGCTGTATTCTTTGTCCGTATATCTTTTGTTGGGTGTGGCTGTAAGTTTCCACTGTGATGCGCATGCGTTGAATTCCTGAAGGATTACCTAACTGGGATCTCAGGTTACCTGTCCAATGGTCGTGCGAGACTGAGCGCTAGAAGAGCTACTGTCAGAGCTGGAATACGGCAGAGTTCTTCTTGCGCAGGTTGAACTTGGCTTTACATTTTTCAACATGACACAAAAAAGCCTAATTTTCTTTTTCAGAATCTGTCTCTCTCTAATTGCTTGAGGATGGGGGAACCTCGATATGTTGAAGAAAAACACAACAGTACATGCAAACGTGTACGCTTAGAGGTCGAAAGGCACACTGTAAAAAGCCGTACATTTATGATAGTTGAAGATACTTGAGATGTGAGCGAAGAAATAGAGCCCAGGATTTTAGGTTTGCGCAAGTGCAGGATCGCAAGGTAGCATGTTTTGAAAGGTAGCAAAATTTGACAGTACACCTGTAAGAAGGGAGCCGGGAACACCAGGCGCAAGATGCAGAAGTGTTTATTGAACACAAAAACACCAAGGGAAAGAGATGGCTGGTACGCCAGAAACAAAACACCGTGCACATGCACTGAACAGAAGGGAGAACTAAAATACATTGCCAAAGGCAGGGGAGAACCAAGGTCCACACTCAAAGAGTGGCTAAACTAAAAAACAAAAACTGAACCTAGCTAACTGACGGTCAACACTGAGAGACTATACAAGAGGAAGACAATACAAGGGCGCAGCAAAATACAAGACTCAGGACAGGCTCAAGGAAACACTAGAAAAACACAGGAGCAGAGATATCACCATGAAGACATAGTCAAACAAGGATCTGTCAGACGATGGCTTCCAAATGCTACCACATTTATGATCACGAGAGGAGGCGGGGACTCGGAATGCAATCACAGACTGAAACAGAAACACATGGAATTATTAAACAATTACAGGAGAATTGGGTAAACACTAATGACTCGAGACAAGATGCTGAGACGAGCAATGAAGCTAGACGGTTTAGATTAAGGCAATCTAAAAAGCACCACAAGAAAAGCGAAAGGAAAGCACAGGGTTTTAAATGCAGTTAATCAGAAAGCTCAGACTGAATGCAGAGAAGCCAGAATCGCACACACTCGCTAAATGAGTTAATCAATATTAATACTACGTGACAAAATATTTACAATCATCCTTAAATAAGTGCTGGTTAGTACGGGTTAGTAATCCTATCAGAGAGCACATTCACTCAGTTTCGCGAGACCCGGAATTAAACACAGCTGGAAGCAATGAATGAAATACCAAAGCCAAACTGAAAGTAGAAACGTAATTGGACGACGAGACCTAATAGTTACCCTGGATGTAACTGCAGTCCTATGAATACATGCGTAACCCTCTAATGGGCTTCGTTATTGTTTACCCCTGTGAGGCTCCGCCTCGACGCCTGAGAAAGAAATTTGAACTCACCTGCTTCGAAGGAGGGGGTAGCATACTCACCTCCCATAAAGCCCTGGCGTTGCCAATGCTCGTCTCCCTTTGAAACTCAGCATCCCACACTCGGGGCCACCTGGGCAGGTTGTTAGAGGGCTACGCATGTATTCATAGAACTGGAGTTACATCCAGGGTAACTATTAGATCTATTTTATATGTGCTCCTGCCTCTAACGGGCTTAGCTATTGGTTACACTTAAGGTGAAGGCCATTAGGGATGGATGTACCCCAGGTGGACCCTGGCCACGCAGATCCTCTCGCAACCAAGCAAAACCTGTCCACACCCTGGGGCGCACACCGCCAGACTGCGTACCCCGCCCCAGGTGGTGGCAAAGTAGCACCCTAACCATTCCCGGCACTGGGAGGGACCCTACCTTGTCCGGCCCCTCCCAAGGAAAAAGGCAGGGCTTTACCACTGTTATCCAATAACAGGACCCGCACCTGTGGGCGGGCACCGCCAGAGTGCCTCGCGTCAGGTTGCGGACCACCGATATCAGCCGTCACTTGAGAAAAAAAGGGGACTTCCCCTGATAGCGTTCCCTCATGTCGGCCTCATACCCTCCAGATAGGCACACTTGAGTGCCACACCCAGACCATGGTACCAACATAACCACAGCTACTGCAATGTTTGGGAGAGGTCATGTCACTTTTCCCATGGCACGCCTAACAGCTGCGGGCGGGGCACCCCCGAGATGCCATGCCCCAGGTCGGCCATGATCAATTGCTAGTTAGTACTGGCAGGGGGCCCTTCCGGTAGGGTTCCCAAGACCGCATGTGCTACTGAGTCAGCTGTCATATCCCTGAGATATGATCGAGCAAAAGATGTTGATGACCAAGGGGCTGCCCTGCAAATTTCCTCTACCAACACACCCCTAAGTAGTGCTGTAGAGGAAGCAATCCCATGGGTGGAGTGTGCGGTCAGTCCTGCTGGGGCCACCAGACCTGCTGCTGAGTAGGCCCTGCAGATCGCATCACAGATCCCGTGGGCGAGGCGCTGTGTTGACAGAGGGGCCCTCTGAGCCTGCCCCCCCCCATAACTCACAACCAGCTGCTCCCCCATTCTAAGGCCCGAGGTTCGCTCCAAGTAAGCACTGAGCAAATACATTGGGCACAGCCTGTGCATCTTTTCCTGCTCGCTGGTAGCATGACGAGGTGGGCAGAGGGCCTATAGCCGAAGGTCTGAAGATTTAAAAGCAGTGGTTATGACTTTCGGCTGGAATGGTGGGTTTAGACGCAGCTCCACTGACCCTAAATCCTGTTCTAGGGTCAGACAAGATGGGTGCACAGAGAGGGCACTCAGTTCACTTACCCTCCTGGCCGACGCCAAAGCCAAAAGGAAGGCCGCCTTAATAGACAACAAGTGCAGGTCTGCTTGGTCCAGAGGCTCGAAGGGTGGTCCAGCCAGGCCTCCCAACACCGTGTTCAGGTCCCATTGTGGAGTTTCGCGGTGCACAGGCCTAATTCTGCAAACTCCTCTTAAAAACTGCTTATTAGGGGGTGATTCCTGGCCATGAAGCGGTCCAACCCATCGTGCCCTGCCGTTACCGCCGCAGCCACTACCCTTAGTGTGGAAGCTGCACTGCCCGTCTCGAAGAGTGCCTGCAGGAAATCTAGCACTCCCTGATGGGGGCATGAACGTGGGTCTAGGCCTCTCGCTTGACACCAGTTTGCAACATCTGCCAATGGGCCGCATAAGCCTTAGATGTAGATGGGGCCCGTGCACATTGAATTGTGGATACCACCGCCTCGGGCAGGCCCAATTCACTTTCCATCTCCAGGCCCTGAGGGGGTGAGCGAGAGTGGCATCTGACGCCTGCCTCATGGTTGAGGGAGGGTCCGGAATCCGCCACGAGTCTGCCACTGCCAGCTGGATAAGATCTGGGAACCACCTGGCGTTCGACCTCTTCGGTGCTAACACAATCAAGGATAGCCGCTGCTCCCGTACCCTGCAAAGCACTGGCATCAGTAGCTGCCGGGGTGGGCATTCATAAAGCAGGCCGGCGGGCTACCCTGGATGAGCCCATGCATCAGCCCCCAGGGGAGGGTCGTTGGTGTGTCTCAATGAGAACCAAAAAGGGGCACAAGCCTTCTCCTTGCTTGCAAACAAATCCACTCCTGGTCGACCGAACAGTTTCCACATCTGCTCTGTCGTCATCAGTGAAAGGCTCCAATCCTCCTCGAGCAGGGCTCCCCTGGATAGCCCTTCTGCTCGGGTGTTGATGATGCCCGGAACATGCCGGGCTGTCAGAGTGCACAGCTGGCGGTCCGCACAGATTAGAATGGAATCGGCCCACCTGTGCAGGGCTACCGATCTGACGTCCCGCTGTCTGTTGAGATTGGCCACTACTATTGTGCTGTCCGATCTCAACAGGACGTGCCTCCCTTCTAACTGCGGGGCAAAATGGTGCAACACTTTCTGAACTGCCATGAGTTTCAGATGGTTGAACATGGCGCTGGGGCCTCTGCCATGTACCTGCAACGGAAGCAGAGCCGCAAGTCCCGCCACATCCTGTTTGGGAGGCATCCGTGAATATCTGGATGTAGTATGCCATGCACCCCATCCGAACCCCCTCGCGGAGCCGAATGGGTGAGGCCCAGAATGTCAGGGCCTGTCGCCCTCGCATTGGTATGTGGAGCATATGCTGTTGATCCCGCCTTAGGTCCAGACAAAGGCGTATGAACCAGCGCTGCAGGTCTCGCATGCGCAGCAGCCCCAGGCGGACTACTGAATGGGCAGCAGCCATCATTCCCAGCAACGACATGACCCTTATTGCTGGCACTGATACTGTCTCTGGAATGTCCTGGGTCTGGGATAGAATCGCCTCTACTCTATCCACAGACTGACATGCAGTCATTGACCGCGAGTCCAATTGCAGCCGCTGTTTGACTGGGCTGCAAGGTGCTCCTGTCGTAATTGATGGCAAAACCCAGCTGAGTAATATGCCACATTACCAGCGCCGTGTGGCTGGCTACCAGCTGCTCGGAGTGGGCTAGGATCAGCTAATTGGCCAGATGGGTCCAGATCCGTATCCCTTCCCGCCAGAGAGGTGCTAACACTGCCTCCACGCACTCGAAGAAGGTCCGATGCTTTTGCGTGCTGGCCGTCTGCCTCAATTCGCAGTCGTTTTCTCACTGGTACCGAACCAGGAAAAAGAGCTTCATTTTGATTTGAGCCAACCCAGACTGATGGAGGGGTTTTAAGTCTTGGTTTAACCCCAGAGTTTGATCGTGTGCTACCTCCACGGGTAGGACGACGCCACCCCTGCCAGCGATTAGCTAGCTAGTGCTTCCTAAGCAAGCCATTAGCCGGCGAGTCCCTGATTCGAGGATCAGAGTTTAGTGAATGCGAAGGGAAAACACAAGCCTCGTACTCCATGTCTCTCTCGCTAAACCCCTGCCAGGGAATACTCAAATGGGAGGTGGCAAAATTGGAAGCTTTGATCTTTCACTGCAAAGCATAGGAATTCCGGATGGCGAGGCAGAATTGGGACATGAAAATAGGCATCCTTCAGGTCTATTGACATCGTCCAATCGCCAGGTCTGACATATTCCAGCAGAGACTTGTCAGCATCCGGAATGGTCTGCGCGCAATGTGAGTGTTCAGTTCCCGTAGACCCAAAATAGGTCTGAGGCCTCCTGACTTTTTGGGGATGAGAAAATAAGGGGAATGAAACCCTGCTCGAGCTTCTGACAGAGGGACCGGCTCTACCGCCCCCTTCTGTAGGAGCAAGTTCACTTCCTCCTTCAGGGCCTCCTTCAAAGTGGCATTGAGGAGCCTTGTCCGCACAATTCCCTTGAATGGAGTGGACAACACTGGAACCGAAAAGCGTACCCCTTCCGCAATGCTCTGTCCAGCCAGCCTGGGGGGGGGGCGCACAATCTCACCCAAACTTGGTAATACTTCGTAAGGAACGAAGCCATTTGTTCTATGACTCCCGCTAATCTGGGCCCTCCCGCGACGCCCCTCCCCGAGGGAGAGTTCGACAGGGGGCCCTGCCCGAAAGGGCTTAGAGGATAACAGCAGTAATACTTCTGCTGCGTTCCCATGCACACTGCCCGGTGATTCACTCACCATAGGTAGCGAGGGCACAGCTACTTCCACATTTGGGAGTCCCCAGTCTTTAGCTTTAGAAGCACTGACGTCCGAACAGGCCTCAACCTGTGGCACTAAACGAGTGAAGATCTCCTTCACAGGTTTGCACCCCTCAGTATTCTTCGCCACGTCAAGCGCCTTGGAGCCAAAATGGCAGGTCGCTCCACTTCCGTGCAACCCGGAAGAAGAAGCCTGTTGACTTACTCCAAACACTCTGCTGGAGCCAGCCCAGCTAGTAACGTTGGATTCGTGCTGGCCGTCTGCCTCAATTTGCAATCGTTTTCTTACTGGTACCGAACCAGGAAAAAGAGCTTCACTTAGATTTGAGCCAACACTGACTGATGGAAGGGTTTTAAGTTTTGGTTTAACCCCGGAGTTTGATCGTGTGCTACCTCCACGGGTAGGACCACACCACCCCTGCCGGCGATTAGCTAGCCAGTGCTTCCAAAACAAGCTATTAGCCGGTGAGTCCCCAATTCGAGGATCAGAGTTTAGTGAATGTAAAGAGAAAACACGAGCCTCGCGCTCCATGTCTCTCTCGCTAAACCCCTTTGCACCAGGTTACCTTGTGTGCTAACACCTGAAACAGCCAGCGTATCAGCATGTGCAATACAACCCAGAGACCACATGGTAACGTTTTTTTTTTTTTTTATTAAAAAGACTTTCCAGGCGCTGCACGACCAGACGTCGCACCCTTGGTGCGGTTCCGGCGGCTGCTGTGGCTGAAGTAACGGGCGTCGAGGCTGAGGATCGGTCAATTCGACGCCAGGGATGACCGGTCGTCCAAAGACCGGCGACGGTGGCGACTTAGCGGTGGTTGGGATACACTGGGCCTGCGGGGTTGCTGTTGCGGGTGTAAGTGCGAACCCAGCTGCTCCGACGAGGAAGGCCCTATTGATAACTAGCGCAACCTCTGAGCTGCGCTGGCATAACATCGGTCAAAGAGGACCGCCGCCATCCTGTCCTTCTCGGAAGCGGTTGGGAGCAGACGCCATCTCACCGCGTCTTAAACGGCCGGCACTCCGACATTTAAATACGGTGCATACGCCATAGCTGGGGACTTGGCCATCGGATTCCTCCAGTCTCGCTGCGTAGCCAAAGCGCCATCCTGGGACATATCCACCTTGGGGCGTGGCTTCGACTTTGACTGAGCCAGCAGACCAACAGTGCAGTCGTCCATCTGACCACTGGAGGGCTGCGGTGGTAGGGGCACCTCCATCCTCTCCACTGTGGACTGGAATAACCCAGGGAGGTCATCCAGCGGATAGCGATGCTCGAGGGGGCGGCTCATGGTCCATGAAGAGAGTCGTCGGGTCCTCCTCATACACAGGACGGTCATCCTTCTATCATACGCGTCCCAGGGCTTAGAGCGGACCGTTGCCACCAGCTCATAGACTAGCCCCGAGCCGGCCCGGAGGGCGCGTGCGGCCCGCACAACTGCTGCCGATGCGCACGCTCCTCCGGGGGAGCGATGCGCAGGTAGCACAGGAACATGCCTCCATATGGTGCCGCAGTCCCAGACAGATGAAGCAGTCGTCATGCTGATCCTCGGACACCATCGGGGAGGCACACTGTTGGCACAGCTTATCCATTTCACACACAAATCATAATGAGTTCTTAACTCGCTCGAGGCTGAGTGAAAAAGGGAGACGAGCATTGGCAACGCCGGGGCTTTATGGGAGGTGAGTATGCTACCCCCTCCTTCGAAGCAGGTGAGTTCAATTTTCTTTCTCAGGCGTCGAGGCGGAGCCTCGTAGGGGTAACCACTAGCGAAGCCCGTTAGAGGGCGGAGCACGTATGAAATAGAACCAGTCATGCTGAAGGCAGTCACGCGACATCACTGACGGTAGATTGGAAGTAATCGTCAGACGGCTGAGGTGAAGGCTGGAAATAAACAAATCGAAAGAAAATCACAAGCACAAATACGCACGGGACAACACACGAAAGGGCAGAATCATAACACCTTGACCATCGCAGACGGACGCGGCGACGTGCAGGAGTCAACACTAGTGATGTGACATTTGAAGCGAGGCACCGGAGCCTGTGTCGAACAAAAAGGGGCGTGCCAGATGAAGCCCCGATTCGAGGCCTACTTTGTTACCATAAAAGTCACGTGACTGATGACAAACCAGGCCTCGGTTTGTGGAGAGTACGTCATTGGTTCGTTCAACATATCTCCTCCTCATAAATACGCTTCGAATCTGACACCGAACTATGGGTGTTGTCGGCATTTGTATAAGACGAAGAGAGGTGTAGTACGTTGGAGAGTTGTAGTGAGTCACGAATTATCTTCCCCATGTTGGACATTGACGTGAGAGTGTCAGTTATTTCGTATTTTTTCAATAATGTCACTCTCGTATTTGTGTTTTTTAATAGAAATGATTTCAAAAAGCAAAGTATCGTGACTGTTTCATTGCGATTTTTATTATAAACAAATATAGCTACTTACGCATGCTATAGAAATATATCCATTGTTTATTGTTACTGCACACAAAAGTTTTTCATGCATTTCTGCTAAAGTCATGGTACTGTTCATTGACTGTCATGTGTTGTTTTGCCCAGCAAATGGCAGCATTCAATGTTTCATTGAGGCCTCGAGTACTGAACCTTTTGGTGAAGCAATAGGCTGGAAAGTCTCAGTGATTCATAAGGCTTCATTTGACCATCACTAGTCAACACCAAACCACGGCGGGGACGTCGGTTGTGCAAGTAGGCTTCACGCAGGCAGTTGCGTACGGTTTGGTCACTAATTTAGTTCTGGTGACAACCTCTGGTCTGAGCAGCAGTGACTGTAGCTAGCAGGAAGCGATTGCGCAGGTGCTGGAGGCCAATATGGCCATCCTGCTGAGGGGTGGTGACACGTGGTCTGGGGGCACGCGGTCGATCACCGGTGCTTCCTGTTTCATTTTACCGGCTCCAGAGACTTGATATCATCGACACCTGGACGACCAGGTTCCTTGCAACCCGTCTTTGCGACATTCCACCAGTGAGCATACCAACGGCTCGCTCTCGCTGATTTTGACCTAGGTGCGGCATGGTCACACGTTGACCCAGGATAATGCAAAGGAATATTTAAGTTTCCCATTGCTACGGCTATTTATTGACCAAATTCTCGAAGCATTAGTCAATGAGTTCTACTCAATCTGACGGGATAGGCAAAATTCTAAACAATGTGCAATCAAGCAGAACGAGTTGCCCACACGACAAAATCAAAACAATTTTCTGAGCTTTTAAGTTGTAATTGATGTATCATGGCTTAAAAATAATATCCCATTTTATGTACACCACATATACTGAGTACAAATGAAAATGCACCACTTGAAAAAACTCAATATTTAAGTACAAATGAACTTCAATATAATTTTTATACAACAACAACACTACAGTGATGTCACCCGACATGCCAGGTGCAAGACATGCGAGAATTTCAAGTTAACTCTAACGCTAGGCAATTTTTTGCAAAAACGCAACATCTTGCATGCACACCACGGGAAAAATGAATTTCACTATGAATGTGTGCACACATTGCCTTTAAAAGCATGTGAATCCGAATAAAATTTCACTTTTTCACTGACACTTGTGAAACGTCGACACTATGCCGCGACTAACAGCCCCTGAACGGGAACATGCCATAGGCATGCTTCAAATTGGCGCCAGCACCCGGGAAATTGCCAGACGACTACACTGCGCACACACAACGATCGCAAGACTTCCATCAAAGGTTTCTGCAAACGGGGAGCACTCGGGACCGTCCTCGACCGGGTCAACAACGTGTGACAACGGCACGTCAGGACCGTCAGATCGTACGGGATCATGTCCGAGACTGAACACTACCAGTGACAAGAACGCCTGCTCAAGTCCAAGGACGACGTGGATTCATTCACCCCAACATCGTACGGAACCATCTGCGAGCTGCAGGCCTGCGTGCACGACGTCCTTATTTCAGCCCCATATTGATGGATCGTGACCGAAACCAGCGTCTACAATGGGCGAACAGGCACCAGAATTGGCGACTACGACAATGGCACGGTGTCATCTTTTCTGATGAGTCACGATTTCACTTAAGGAACGCAGATGGCCGTAAACGTGTTTGGCGGAGACGTGATGAACGTTATAACGCCGATTGTGTCGTTCAAACGGACCGTTGGGGTGGTGGCAGCGTTATGGTGTGAGGTGGAATAAGCTACCGTCACAGAACCCCTCTCCATATCTGCAGAGGAAGGAGGAACGGCGTCTACTACCAGGACCAGGTGCTGCAGAACCATGTTGTGCTGTTCTTCGACCAACACCACGATGTCCACATGTTCCAACAGGACAACCCTAGGGCACACACTGCAAGGGTGTCCATGCAGTACCTTGCACAGCAGAACATCCCCGTGCTTCAGTGGCCAGCTCTGTCACCCGACCTCTCCCCTATCGAGCACTTATGGGATGAAATTGGACGACGTCTTTCACGTCAACGCCAGATGGACAACATCCGAGAACTTGAGGTTGCCCTTGTTCAGAAGTGGAATGCTATCCCTCAGAACACTATCCAGAGACTGATCAACTCCATGCGACGACGATGCACCGCATGTGTCAATGCAAATGGCGGTCACACCCGTTATTGACTTTCCTGTTTGACCCCTACACCAGTTAAACCTCTCTCACGCATTAACATTATCGTGAATGAAATTGAATGATGTTTACATGTCTTCTTAAATCATTCATTATCTCAAATGCATCATACGTATATACTTCACATGTCAATCCGTGGAGCTATTCCAGATTTCGTGAGTGGTGCGTTTTCATTTGTAAACTGTATGTGTTGCGTTGGAAGTTTTGGTCAGTATATATAAACAAGAGGTGCGTTCGAACACTTCTGCAAAGAAGCCGGTGGCGCGAGATTCCCAAAAAACTACGCGAGGATCTTGCCAAAGTTGCGCGATCAGCCTTCCATACCCCGCGATGGCTGCAGCTACCGCGGGGTTTGGAGGGCTTATCGCACAACTTCGGCAAGATTCTCGCATAATTTTTCGGGAATCTCGCGCAGCCGGCTTACTTTTAGGCACGCTCGAAAGCACCCAAGGTGCGATCTGACTGATGCGGAGCTTGCAGCGACGGAAATTTTGGCCTTCAATGAACCACATGATGTGTAAAATATGTTTCTTATTGATCAGTTTTGTCATGAGGCTCTTTGAAGGCAAAAGCCACCTGCGTTTCCAGAGCTGCGTAAATCCAACTTCTCCTGTAGACTGTAAATTTGGCAGCGGTTCCCCACCCCCTATATATCATAGGCCCCATTTCATAACTCATGAACCTTTGTCATGAAAAACTGCGCAGATGCTTGAATGTGCGTAGTTACAGCCATTTCAAATTTGCGTTTGTTTTCTTTTTTTTTTTGTGGTGCAGTATAGGCTGCTGGAATAACATTTGGACATTTAGTTTTGAAGGGCTGTTTCATTAGCATGACTCCGCCAATCGTCGTACTTCTGCTAAATTTCATTTCGCTTCAGTACTCACTCTGGTCACTCGGAGCTCTGCCTCATTTACCTCGGCAGAAAGCACACCGGACCAACCAACGAACAATAGGCGTGGCCAAGAGCCACAATGTAGCAGCTGCGCCGAGATTGAAATTGTAGTCTCCAAAATCAACAATGGCTACGGACATAGACACACAGGAGGCCATTCGCTCTGTCGTGGAGAAAATCCCGGGTATCAGGGACTTACAGCCACAACAAGATGAATGTTTGGTTGGTTTTTTGAATGGAAATGATGTTGTAGTGCTACTCCCTACAGATTGTCATATCTACTTTACAGCCAGCATGAAACAGGCACCCTGTTCATCTCTGTGACAGACAGCTGAACCACCTCAGCTAGCTTGTAGTCTCTAGAGTTAAATAGTGTAAAATTCTCAGGCAATGTAAGTTAGCAGCCAACTTTTGAAAAGCCCTGTTTTTGTTCTTGTCACAAGACCTATTCGCTGTCTCAGTGTTATGTTGTCATTATCCATGAATGAAATTGTTGTCTGAGACAGCCAAACGCTTAGAGCCAAACTGTGTTTCTACGAAGTTAGATAGTGAGCTCGGTATGATGTTAGCGCAAGTATGGTTGGTAGCTGCCCATTGGTCCGACGACCCATTGGTCCGACCTCCCGTTACTCCGACAAACTCGACCACAGACAGAGAGAGAGAGAGAGAGCTCTCAGAAACGCACATCACACACACACACACACACACACACATACACGGGGGGGGGCATGTGTGTTTATTCATCGCGCAAGGGAACTAATGGGAGGTCTTGACCAATGGGAGGTCGGACCAGTGCCGTGGACCCGTATGGTTACAGTTAGTTTCTTGTAAGGAGAACAGAAAGAGCATCTTTGGTTCTTTCAAGTGAATGAGTGAAGGCTAAAATTTGGTAGATGGGCATATGTATGGGTACAGTATTAACTTTAATGTACTGATCAGTTTGATTTCGCTGTATTCCTGGTATGAAGGACTGTGTTTAGAGCAGAAGCACTTGGCGGCTGGGCCGGCGCATAACATACGTCATCGCCAAACGGGAGTGATTAGTTTACGGTACACCGATGATTTTAAACTTCTGACAAGTGCTCACCCACCAGGGAGTAAACACTTGTCAATGATGACTGACCAGACTCTGTGTACGAAGCACAGCGAAGTAGCAGAGGCTGGTTCTGCCAGGCTACCGTTTCATACCTTTTAGTGGAATATGAGGGGCTAAATAGGCCTAGATGAAAATAAAACATTCATAAGAAAGCATTAAAAACACTGGTTATGTATCACATTTCAATGTTTTTTAACTTGTTATTTTGGATTTGGTGTCCAGTCTTGGTGTCTGATCAATGCGAAGCTACACCTTGTTACATTTGGAATCAGCTGAAGAAGTCAATCTAAATGCCAAACGGTATAGCTTTGCCTCGTGTAGGCTACTCTATTCAATATTATGTGTGAGACTGCACTACATTTTGAGGGAAGCTGCTACCATACCCTTATTATCCAGTCATTTTAATCTTGCATTTGTCCACACAGGCTGAGCCAGTGACACCTCACTATTCTGACCGAGTTGATTGAAAATAATTCAATGTACTTTAAATGGGCATCTGGTTAAGGCTTGGCAGCATTTTTGGCATAAAATGGGTTAAATTGCCACAACTAAGGTGTCCTGCATTTTTTGAACTTAAAAGAGGAGTACTTTCACATCCACTAGTTGGCACAGTTAAACAATATTTCAAGCGGGGATTGTGACGCTACCCTTGGGAGGCAGTGATGTCTTCAACAACATTTTATGCCGTGTCCCAATTAAAGTATGCACACAGATTCTGCTTCCCGCCCGTTTAAGCCCAGAGAGCATTGGAATCAGCGGGCGTTCTTAAGTGAAATCACGTGTTAAGAAAAGTCTTCGATCATGTCCTCACAATATTTATTCAGAAATATTTGTATTCTCAAGTTAATTTTTCTTTTTCTAAATGTTGTCTGCCAAATTAAATCAATGATCATTCATATAATATCCCTCTTTTGTATGGATACAGCTGGGTTGCAAACTTTGGAGTTTGGGATTAATGGTTTATGAAATAGCTTTCTGCTATAGTCTGCTTTGCATGCTGATGTCAGAGCCAGGTTAGCAGTGAGGGATGAACACGTGCATTCACCACCATCCTTTAGAAAGACTCTGCAAAGTTCTGGTTTCACAGGATGTCAACCCAGCTGAGTGGATTCGGTACCTTCCTGTCTGACCGGCCTACACTGAATTCCAGTGGCTTTAAATCTCTGATTGTCGGTCCTGCTCAGTTGCATTGGAATCTCTTGTGCTCCACTGGCTTGGGAGTGGATTGAAACCTGGGATTACATAAAAGACTGACTCACTTCCCATCTCTACTCGCTTCTCCTAGGCGTTCATAAACAAAACAGTCTTGTAATGTTTCAGATATGATATACAGTATTTATATGCAGTTAAAGTCTTGTACGTGTTGGAAATATACTGTGTTTTACACACACATGCATATATAGACTCATCTAAAAAAGCTAATAAGCACTCTCATATCCTTTGAGTACCTCCTGAAACACATTATTATTCTATATGTGGTGTCACATTCCAGATCAGGTAATGAAATGCAGAGGCAGAGTATAATCCAATAGTCAGGTTTATTGACAGCAGTACAGTAATATTCGGGGGCGGAACCCAAGAAAAAGTGGTGAGGATGGAACTTCAGAGGAAGAGAGCACTTTTCAGTACCGATGTCATAGGTTAAACTGGGCTGCCAATTGCCGGTCAATGGCTTTCAGGATACAACTGTGAATAAAATGAAAATGCAATGACTTTCAGATCAAATGAGACAATGTTATTTACAATAGAACATAGATAACATTTCAAGTGTTGAAACTGAGATATTTTACATTTTCATCCACAAAATGAGCTTATATCATATTTTCTGGCTGCAACAGGTCTCAAAAAAGTTGGGACACAGGCAAAAAATGGCTGAAAAAGCAATTAATACATTAAAGAATCAGCTGAAATAACATTTAGCAAGAATTTCAGTTAATTGGCACCAGGTGTGCAAGATGATTGGCTATAAAAGGGATGTCTTGGAGAGGCCGAGTCTCTCAGAAGTAAAGATGGCCAGAGGGTCTCCAACCTGTGAAGGCTTGCGTAAAAAAAAGTGGAATACTTTAAAAACAATCTTCGTCAAGATCAAATTGCAAAGGCTTTGAAGGTCTCATCATCGACAGTGCATAACATCATCAAAAGATTCAGATATACTGGAAAAATCTCTGTGCGTAAGGGACAAGGCCAAAAACCTTTACTGGATGCCCGTGATCTTCGGGCCCACTGCTTCACTCACCGGCATGATTCTGTCATTTACATTACTAAATGGGCCCAGGAATACTTCAACAAACTACTGTCTGTAAACACAGTCTGCCGTGCCATCCACAGATGCCACCTAAAACTCAGTCATACAAAACAGAAGCCATTGTTGAGCATGATCCAGAAGCGCTGCCATGCTCTGTGGGCCAATGCTCATTTATAATGGACTTTAGCAAAATGGCAAAGTGTCCTGTGGTCATACAAGTCCAAATTTGACATTCTTGTTGGAAATCATGGGCGTTGTGTCCTCTGGGCTAAAGAGGAGAAAGACCACCCCTCCTTTTATCGGCATTCAGTTCAAAAGCCAGCATCTCTGATGGTATGGGGATGCGTTAGTGCATATGGTGTGGGACACTTGCATGTTTTAAGAATTACCATGAATGCTGAAAGGTATATAAAGCTTTTAGAGCAACATATGCTCCCCTCCAGATGACATCTATTCCACGGAAGACCTTGTGTATTTCAGCAGGACAATGCAAAACCACATACTGCAGCAGTATTACAACAGCATGGCTTTGTAGTAGAAGAGTCAGTGTGCTGAACTGGCCAGCCTGCAGTCCTGCTCTTACACCAATTGAGAACATTTGGTGCATAATTAAACAAAGTCCTTCAAAGGAGACCCAAAGCTCTCCATCAGCTGGAAGCCTGTATTTAACAAGGTTTGGATCAAATTCCAATGGCTAAACACAAGAAACTTGTCTCCTCAATGTCCAGACACCTCCACTCTGTGTTAAAAAGAAGAGGGGATGCTACACCATGGTAATTAGGCCCCATTCCCAACTTTTTTGAGACCTGTAGCAGCCGTCAAATTTGAAATGAGCTCAAAACAACAGCTTGAACACCAGCAATCCCATTTTCTTTCCATTTAATCCAGTGAATTCTTTTTTTTTTACCATTATATTAGGGTTATTTTATAATAGTTGAATTCCTGAAGAAACTGAATTAATACCCAAAACCTTTTTGCTTAATTACAATATTTCAAAGGATGTTTCTATTTGGCTATGTACAATTTCCTTAGGTTTTGATTGAAGTATTGGCTTGTTGGTCCTATTTCAAAATTTTCTCCATAGTAACCATTTCAATTTGCACCCAGTCTTTATTATTCATAGTTGGATCGAACCACTGCCTTATTTGTTGATACCCAAATACAAAGTAATAATGATAGAAGTTGGGCAATTGGAGGCCCCCTTTCTGATTGGAGCTAGATAGTCTCAATTATGAGCATCTTGCCTTCTTTTCCTGCCATATAAACCTAGCAATAGTCTTATGTAGACAGTCAAACCAATTCTCAGAGATAACTAGTAGTTGAATTCTTAAAATATAATTGAAGCACCTATTGCTAAAACGCCATAAGTCACACTTGATAAAAACAAAGAGCTTCCACTCGGAAAACTGACTGTTTCTAAGCAAAAACAGTAGATTTCAATCCAGCAACTTGCAACTCATAGCTGGGGGTTTCAATACACGCCACAGGGCCATTAGAAAATAACCATGAAATGAGACACAGCCAGGGAGTGGGAAACCACGCAAGACGGAAACCAATCAAAGGTGACAAACAGTGCTTCTGATAGACATACAAAAGTCACTGAATAGGAGGGGAAAGGCATTCACCCCAGGATTATGGCAATGCGCAACATATCTATAATGTTGTCATAAGTTTGGTTCACTGAGACTTCATTTTCTTTTACAACTTGAATATTGTCATCAACTGTTGACATTACAGGTTAATAATATTTAGACTGCTTTCAATGTACAATTAATCATTAACCTGGAATAGGTACTAATATCACTCATACATGGTTCTACATATAATACAATTTCTTTAATGAAAATTATGAAAGGGGGCGTTGCTGAAGGATGGGGGAGCGAGGTAAACCATCAACAGCGAAGAATGATATGGATCCATATGTGCACTTTTATAGGCCATTCGCAATTCAATCGGTAAAATGTCTAATTTTGTCATGTAATTTGAAAATGTATTTGGCAATTGACAATTTAATGTACAAAGTGGCAATGAAATCTTCAATACAGTTTTGATAATCTCAATGACAATTAGGAATTAATATTGAACGCCAGCGTCCATAAATTCCAAAATTTAATTCCTGAACAATTCTGTAATTGAATTTCCAAGGTCTAGCTTCAAAGCGCCACCGTGTGTTGCATGGCATTTTGCCAAATGCTTCATCTGCACCAAAATTGAACTGAGCATGCAAACTGTCAGTTCTCTCATCAAGGCAGGTCTTCTTTCACAACGTCACTTCTGTGACTGCCTGGTATTAGCTATTCCCCCCGTGGACACGCCCCTCTCAATAACTTAACTTGTATAGTTTGAAGGCATTTCTACTGGTTATTTTTAGAGATTTCAGGAACACCTTCAAGTAGTTTGTTAAGGCAACTAAATTTGGGGGGAACTTTGAAGAATCTACTTTTGTGTGCGTAAAACTACCCCATGATTAAAATATTATTCATATAAATTCTGATTCTTTGTCACTCGAAAAAATAGCAAATTTAACATCATGATATTCCAAAACAGGTATATATTGTCTACAAACCCAATCATATATTCCGTTCCAAAAAATTTTGACTTCATTACAAGAGTAGAAAAGGTGTTCCTGAGATTCAATTTCATCTTTACAAAATGTACGTTATCATCCAAATTAAATCTGAGTCTCAAAAATTCTTCACAGGGATAAATACCATTATGAAATGTACTTCCTTCATCTTGAGAAATAAGGGAAATACAAGATAACTGGTTCTAATTTTGACAGTTTCCGTTATGGAAAACTTTGGAGATAACACTTTATCTAATAGGCCTATTAACAGTTTCCCGTTTCCCCTGAAGCCATGTCATCTGCCCCTTTTGCCAGTGAGAGTGGGACAAATAAGCCCTCACAGTATGTTACAGTTACAATTACAGTTAACACTGAACTAACTACTTTGCAAACAAACGTTGATCAAAATCCACAGTTGCTTTGAGTCCCAAGTGGATTTGACGACTAAGGCACCAGCGTCAGGAGAGATTTATTTCCGCGTACCGTAGCAGTAGCATAATCCCCCGTTGCTTAAAATCCCTAATGTCGTTGCGATGGCAGCTGGACAGTCGTATACACACGGCTAGCCTCTCCGCTGGGCTAGCCCCTCCACTGGTTCCCGGCGCCGTCTGTGCTCGCTCCGTGGAGGTGAGACTCCGGTTGGTGACGGCTCGGTGAGGGCCCGACGTTCCAGCGCTTCAGTCGGACTACAGTAGTCTATTTTCTTCTTCTTGTGGATTTAATTGGCCTTTATTTTCAATTAAAGGTGCATTACCGCCACCTACCGGACTGGAATATGGAGCAGTAGAATGGCTGACAAAAAAAAAAAAAGAAATCCTCTCCATTAAGTCCGTTTCCCTCAGGTACTTAAATGTTTATAACTACTTTTCATCTCGACTCAACACCCAATCCATCCTACTCAATTAATGGCAACTAAACAAAATTATTCAGGGGATATCTGATTCCCACTTCCCCCAAACCCCTTTTCTAACATTTCCTTGATATCTTCTCCCTTTACATGAGTGATCCCCAGAAACTCCCGGGCTGCATGCAGAACCAATTTAATTCTATCAGTCTTCGACTCCATCTCGCTCGCACAATTGATCACCATTGCCACAAAAGCAAAAAACCTTTTATCCACACTGACACATTCAGGATCACGTCTTTGTTCTTTTGGTTCTGCGACTCCCTTTTCTTCCCTCACTCTCTTAACCGCCTCTGTATATGAGATTTTACTTTGTACATGCGTCCTTTCAATTTCCCCCTCAACTTTCCTCCGCTCGCACTGTTTTGCACCCACTTCATGGTTTCCCTGGCAGTGAAAACATAAAGCTCTTTCCTTCGGTAATTCGCACTCTTCATCATTACACCATTCCTTCCCGCACCGTCTACATATATCCCACGTCTACACACCGCCGCAACATGATTATAGTCTTGGCACCAGAAGCAGCTTTCACCGAATGAGTAACTCCACTGTTATGGCCCCAATTTGTTATTATAATTTACAACACAACAGCTACAGCAACAGCAAGGGATGACAGAAACAGTTTTAAAAACTTGAACGCATTTAATCAACAGACAAAGACTAATACTAACCAACAACTAATAACCAAGATTGATTTACAAGAAAAACAGAAATATTTACAGTCCCTTTTTGTTGGGGTGGCTTGGTGATGTCCTGGGTAAGGAAAAAAAATGCTCTAACACAGGCAAAAATCCACAAAAGAAACTTCACAGGTCTTGAACAGAAATGACAAGTCTGGTCACATGTATCCTTCTCCTTGCAATTTCTCCTACCACTGTCTCAATTCTACTCCTTATATACTCTTTCGCAGACCCCACCCACATTTAGACCTCTTTTTTCTATTTTCTGGGACTTTCCCCAGACATGCCCAGGACATGTCTAAACCTAGCTCCAGTCTGGGCCTAATAAAAGAAAGGTGAATACTGCCATCTAGTGGCCTCTATTCACATCACACCACTAATTACTCCCTTCACGTTGGGCTGGTTACGTATATTAAAACATGTTACTTCAGATAAATCGAAATCCTTTATTCTCAAACCTTTGTCTCTTTGACGCTTTGTTTTACATTCTATTATTATAAGTCCACCCCTACAAACCCTCACTGATTTTACTTCCCCTACTTCTCATTTAATAAACTGGCCTATCACTAAATACATGATTTGTTCTGTAATAATGTCTAACTAATTTCATTCCAACTAAATATACGTCATCCCCTCCTTTTTCCATATCTTTTTTCCTTTTCTTTTTCCCGCCTTCCTCCCCTTCCCACTCCATTTTTCCGTCACCAGAACCTCCAACCAAACACCCTCAAGGTTAGCTCGCAACCAACTCCCTGATATGTACCTTTTTTCTCCGGTAGACCTTGAACAGGACAGTTCATTTTCTTTGCTAGTAATGATGTGTTTTTATCCCCGGTTTTGCTGCGTCTGGCACTCAACCCGCCCTGATGAATTAGGTTGTGGTTCTGCTAAGTCAGTCCTACTTAGAGGGGCGTGTCAAAGAGGGGAATAGCCAATACCAGGCAGTCACAGAAGTGACGTTCTTAAAGAAGACCCGCCTTGATGAGAGAACTGACAGTTTGCTTGCTCAGTTCAATTTTGGTGCAGATGAAGCGTGTGGCAAAAGGTCATGCAACACACGGGGGCACTGCTGTACTTTAAAACCTTAAACACACAAAGGGATGTGAGGATTTCATTGTCACTTTGCAAATTGAATTGGCAATTTCCAAGTGCATTTTCAAATTGCATGATGAAATTAAATATTGAATTGCCATTTTGCCAAATGAATTGCCTGACTCTAATTTAATAGTCGAGATCAGGAGTTCCCAAACTCGGTCCTGGGGCCTCCCTGTGTCTGCTCGTTTTTGTCCCGAGCATAATTGCCATCATAGGACTTTAACAAGCTGTCAATTTGTCCAAATCGGTTGCATTTTGTGTTTAAATATGTTATTTGCTGTTTAAAGCCAAATTTTAATAGAAATATCCATTTGTGCCATGAAGAGCGAAAGACCAAACAAAAAACCCTTGCATATAAAGGTTTTATTTTTCTGTGTGGCAAGCAATTTCAGGTAATAACATTTTTAAACAGATTAAATCAGGTACTGAAAAATCAGTAACCTCCAAATTAGGTTGCTGAAGACAGGTGATAAGAATTCTTTCAAAGTAATTTGCTTGCACTCAATCATAAAAAAAACATAACATAAAACAGGGTTGACTCAGTTGTTTGCTTGTTAAGTAAATTGTTAGTTTTTGCAACCTTATGCCCATGGTTTCACCCATTAGGAACCCATAGTTTTTTTTCCTTTGACTGGGTACATTTTCCCCTCTTTTTAAGCAGTTGTTTCTCACATATTGCAATGTGGATGCAGAATTTATTCCTCACTGTTTGTATGCATATCTGTCAAAATACTGTTTGTCAAGAGAGGATAAATTACTGCTCTGAACAAAAATGCACCTAATTAAGACAAATTAACAGCTTGCTAAAATCCTATGATTGCAATCCAGGGTGAAGCAAAAACCAGCATACACAGTGAGGCCCCTGGGCCGAGTTTGGGAACTCCTGGTCTAGATTATGTTCGAGTGCAAGTCATTTTGTAAACTTTCACTATAACTTAATGTCAGTTGATGGTAGTCAACAGATCATATATTTTAAATGCCTAGACTTGCTTCACTAGTGCTGAAGATGCCATGTTGAAGTACATTGTAAGGGTCAACTCACACTTTGCTATGGTATTCCTAAGACTGTTGTCGAGGAGTTTACATGTAGTGGTACATTTTCAAGTAGACAAAAAGACTTGGTAAGTTGCAAGTGATACACTGTGTAACACTCACTTTCTGGTTGCTGAAGTTTCTCCCTGCTGGGGAAGGATTTGGGCACCAAGTTTATAGGATTAATCGTGGTAGCAATCCAGTGTCCAATGTATTGTGTAGCTATCCTGATTATGTACAAAGAGGAAAACAATGTTTGTTTAAGATAAACGTGGGTCAGCATAGTTTTTTAGCACATCATCTTCTGGGCTAGACGTTTTATACTCCCTTATATTGTACTCCACACATTCAGGCCGAGGGTTTTAATGGACCTGCCTGTTTCTTACCCAAGATGTGTTCTAGGCTTGTTGAATTCATATACCTAGGGCATATTCTAAGATAGGCAATTGTTTCATACCCTTCTATGCCAGATTATACCCCTACTCATGTGTACAAAATAATCAATACTACAACATATCTCAATTTTTATATATGTCACAAATGTTAAAACATCTACATTTCTTAAGGAGAAATATTAAATGTCTTTAGCTACCACGAACTGACTGATATAAGTAGACAAAAGGGTACCTTACAGTGATGCATGAAATTACAGTATTTGATATTAAGGCTGTCTGGGTAGCGGTAACATATACTGTTGGTAAGCTGATTATTATTGGCATGATCTCACCGCCATTATGAATTAAAAAGCCTTCAATAAGGTGACATAAATGGCCACATTTGCCTTCTGAGTGCAGTCATTGTTAAATGGAATGTAGGCATGAAGTATGCAAAGATCCAGCGAATACTAAAGTGATGATGTCACGCTGGTGTCGGAAGTAAAATTTCCCATTCATTTTACCCATAGACTGTTTATTCTGTTCACTATTGAATCACTTCACATTGTTTTTAAGCCTCTATCTTTTTCAAGATTTTGCACTGTATTTCCCACTAAAAAGAAATATCATTTTTCTTGACCGGAATCAGCTATATTTCAAATCATTTTAATTTTTCGCCATTATGCTAATCCTCTTTGTAGTCTAAAAACTACACGTCCCATGATCGTCCTGACTCCCGGGCTGAAGGAGTTCAGTACACGTTTTATACAGTCAGAAGTCTCACGTTTTGAATTTTCCAGTTACACCTCGTTATAGCCATTTGTTTGATTAATTAGTAGCCACTCTATATTTGTCCCCCGTAACCCCGGCGGGACGGGGGACATAGAAATGCTGTTCGTCCGTCCGTTCGTCCGTCCGTGCGTCCGTCCGGGAACAGTGTACTCGCAATAACTTTTGACAGCTTTGATGGAGGATCACCAAATTGTCACCACATATGCCTCTCGTGAAGGCCTTGCTCAAGTTCAATGATGAGTGACCTTGACCTAGTTTTCAAGGTCACTGAGCAAAAAGATGTGAAGAACACTGTGCTCGCATTAACTTTTGACAGCTTTGATGGAGGCTCACCAAATTCATAAGAAATTCTTATTGGTTTGTTAGGTAGATCTCAGCCATGGGCACAAAACTATGCCTTGGCGATGCGTCCATCATCCACAAGCCATGAAAATTGGAATCTCTCTCATGACCCATGGTTATATTAAGCTCATATCACAATGATCCATCCCTCATCCATCTCTCTGTCAACCAATGACCAATGAGCTACAATGTCATTGTACTTCACATTATTAGTCGTACAGTGCACCACATTATTTTCAGCCATCAAAACAGTTTTTGCCACGTTTCTGGTCACTTGTGCGACGGGGGACACTAGGCCTTCAGGCCTTTTTCTTCTTGGTTACGCTTCCCTTGCTAGATATCAAGTTTTAAAATTAGCGCCAATTTACATTAATAGCCAGGCATCTTTGGCCAACGTTTGTTTGCTTAAAAACTCACTAGTCAGCGAACGAGCTTATCAGCCTTGTCAAAGCATAACTGACGGTGATTAACTTATCCAGCGAGCTAGTTTACCGACTTCGGTAGTTGTCTAACTTATTTGGCGCATTTAGTTGAATGCCAGCTTCTAAAATGCTCGCAGCTCAACGGAAGCTAAGTCGCCAAATAATGGCTCTTCACTGCCTTTATTCACTTAGCTAGCGCGCGAGCTAGCTATTTCGTTAGCTAAGCAAGTGACAGTTAATTGGATTATAATACTAGCTGGCTTCCTAAATAACAGTAAGTAACGGTACCATTCACTGTTTCTATCGGTTTAGCTATGTGCACAAGACGTAATAAACTCACTAGCTGGCTAGCTTGGTGGTTCGCTCGCGTTGCTTAATGCTAGCTAGCTAAATGGCGAAATAACTATTCATTGCGATCCTTTCATTTCTAGGTATGTAGCTAGCTAATAGTAGCCCGCTATGAGAGAATGGGTGCACGGACATACGGCAATGTAGGACACTGATGGGCTACCGTAGTGGCACGTTATGAACGTTGGCTGAGACTGAGGTACTTCATTGGCTTGGAACGAATCACTCGCCCACTTGTGCATCGGATATATTTCGGAGAAGTGGACTACAAACTGGACTCCAAGTGCAAAAGCATGTAATTTTTGGCAATAAACAACGAATTTGATGTGATCGTTTGAATCTGTATACCCTGTTGGCTAATCTCGGAGCGAGGCGGCTCTTCGAATTTATACGAGTTCCAGCAGTGTCAGAAAGTGTCTAAACCCCATCATAAATTCCCATAAGGATTTTACTTTTCCGACACCAGAAGCTCAGTAGCGGTGACGTCATCACTTTAGTACTCTATTCAGTTCTGGGGAAAGACTATTATGATGGCATGTACGCCTCATAGGGCTGCGTTCTATGTCGTCATACCGAATGTCAGTTCAATATATAAGCTATTTTTGCCTCGAATAAGCAGAATTTCATTCGACCGAGAAGCGAGAGGACAAGTAAGGTAAAACTGAACTGTTGCATTACCGCACGTCTCCAGCACACCTTAACACGTCAATCTAATCAGTGCTCTCTTTACTGTAAGGGTTCAAAAACTCAAATCGCATCAACCCATCCATGGAATCCTGAGACTTTGCGATCATATGAACAGTAAAGCATGTCGCAATAATGTTTATACTTCTTTGGGCAAACACACAGTGGCAATTATCAGTTTTTGCGTATTGTTTGGAAGAAAATGATCACTTGAGACCAGCAGACAGTAGGATATTTCAGTGTTTACGGGCTGGCAGAATTAGATTCAATTTCTTTGCTTGTGCACCGTACCAGATCCAGCCTCAAGTAATATTTTAAGGAAGTGGCATCTCCGATCTTCACGAATATAACGTTAAATATCTTAATGCTGGCCTGATTTTGTTTGAAATTATCCATTTGCTTTGACTTAATGCAGGAAATCACAGCTATGGGGCAGACACTGTGCAGAAGAAAATCTGCGAAGAGAAAATGCTCTAAAGTAAGTTAATGAAAGTCGGAAGAAAGAAAAAGAAAGAAAGAAAGGAAGCGTATTTTTGCCATAATTATTTATATGCCATAAAATTTTTTCTTAAAATGTAACATTATTCAACAGGCAATATTTTACACGTGTCTAGCAAACATGTTATCCAGCCATGGCCATGAAATGTGTGGATTTTTTGTTCGCCTGACTTAAAATCAGTTGCGACAATGGTACCCAGCCATCAACGACAGTGCTCCTGTTTTCTTTGAGTTTGAGGCGCCTGGTGTAAATTCAAATTTATGAATGCATACCTGATATATTCGAGTAATTTCATGATCATAGGCCTACAATCCTTACAGCGATCGTAATGTAAATTATAATGTGCCGCACTAGGGAGACCAGGGATACCTCGTCATGATTTTGTATTTGGCTCCATAACTCTTTGTTGTTAAAACTTAAAGAAATACCTTTATGGTATATGTGTAGTGCAGAATGTCGTCCACAAAACTTGTATTGATACAATGTCAATATAAAATAGATTTATGTGACAATATTCAATTTTCGATGTATCACAAACATGCCGAAGTAACCCCATACCCGGGGTTACTTTGTCAGATGGCTGGGGTAAAATTTTCATAGTTAGCAATCAGCTGAAGCTGAAAAACACAGTTCAATATTCTCATAACAGAAATGGTGAGAACTGTTTTATTTTTACAACGAACCAACACAAGCTATGATTTATGCATAATCACCACCAGAGTTGCAGTTATGACATATGTAGCCATGCTTTCAGTTGGTTTTATCTGGTAAAATAAAGGATTGATTCATATTGTAAATAACATATTGGCTCATGTGATCTGAAAGTAATTGCGTCTTGATTTTATTCACAATTTACACTTTGTCCCATGTATTTTGGAATTGGAGTTGTACATCATAATGTGCCTTATTATTCATGCAAAATGAGCGTCCTGTTTTCACGTTTGAAATGGTAATTTTTCTTTCCCTCTATAACCAGAAAATCACAGAGTTTGAGATGAAAGTGGAGACCATGTTTAGTGTACTTGTTCAGGAGAAAGTGGCGGTAAGTTTGACTGTCAGTAGAAATTTAATTCTTGAGCTATTCGACTGATGTTACATTTTATTTTCCGTGTGTGTCCATCAGTTTCTCAAATCCTGAACAGGCTAATTAAACAGAATAATGATCACACAAAATAGCACAGGTAAATAAAATAGCTAATTTTAAATGTGCACGAAATAGCACGATAGCACATCGCAGAATTATCAGTAATTCTTGAAATCATTCCAATGTAGGTTAGAATAGGAATCCAACACGTTGGCCACCATTAGAATGTGCGAACTCATCCGAAACGAGATATTTTACTCTCTAATATTTTCATTTTTTTCTGCTGTATGTGAGGGACTGTTGGGCCTTAGCTGAGGTATGTGCTCTCTGTGTGCTCTTGTTCTCTCTTAAATGTTCCTGTTTTCCATCTAAATGCAGGAAAATGCGAAATTTGAGCAAAAACTATCAGCAATGTCCGAGAAAATTGATTTACTGGCTCTGGAGAAAATGAAGGTATGTTATCAGTCTGTGGAAACTTTATTCTGAAAATGTAGATGAGCATGTAGCTATATTTCCTGTGAATTCATGTTTCAGTACCTCAATTTAATGAAATAACTATCTGACATACATAATGGCACAAATACACAGAATCTGTGGCCTGGATGAAACCCATAAATTGCTTCACATAATGGAAAAACAGTATTAGCTTTTCTCTAAATTATCCAAATGCAACTTCACAAAAGCAAAAATCTGAGAAACTGGCTTCTAATAAATTTGTGAAGTCATGCAAAATGAGTGTTTTTTTGTTTTTTTTACCTCTTGCAAAGCAGTCATGTTTTTCCTTCAGTTTGTGGGTATGTTTATGACTCTGGTAACAATATTTTGGAAAAAGTTATGGACAGATTTTTATGATTTTTTTTGCCTATGGTGTTTCTTGGCAGAACTTCAAAGTTTTTTAATTCTGGGTGCAGTCTGGATCAAATTCTGATCCCAGAAATTTGTAAGCTACGCTGTATGCCTCATTTTGGATGGTGCTCTCAACATGTAGCAAAAGAATCCCATTGTCTGGTCAATAAGCTCTGTTTGGGTGGCTTTCCTGTTTATTACCAAAAAAAAAAAAATTAATTTCATATGAAATCAGATACTTCACCCGTGTGGGTTAAATTCAATCAAGCGCTGTGGTGTTATTGAAAGGTTTGCCATGCGGTGCGTTATCAGAGTGTATTTGTCACGGCTACAGTAAGAACTGTGCCTCCCCCGCCGTGCAGACCTTGTCTAAATGGATTGAATCACCTGTGGATTCATCTAAAACCATGTGACATGTCTCACCCCGTCCAATACTCCCCCAAGTTACCAAAAGTAAATAATGGAAAATAAACCTAACTAAAAGGGGAATATAAATGGCTCCAAAAAGAAATCTTTCAGAGGATTCTTCATCATTGAGGGACAGGGCCATTTTAGACATTTTTTTTAATCTCCACGCTTCTGAAAAAGCAAGATCTTGTAATACATTTCAGCGTCTGTCTGTCCGTCTGTCCGTTCGACCCAGTAACTCCTCTTAGGCCGTTTGACCAGTCAACCTAAAACTTTGGTGCGTGTAAGATAGTGACCCAGAGGGGTGCACAACGGGTTTAGAATTTAAATTCATTTCCTCTTCTGGCCATTAGGGGGCTTTTTGTGAAGATTGAAAAATGGCCATGAGTTCCTAATGCACTGAGCTAGGATGCTCACATTTTTATGGGAGGTACATGGGATGTCCCTTCATCACATATCACACAGGTTTTTGATATGACCTCATTTTGACCGTTTTCTTGGTCAAATAGTGTCACGTGTGCCAATCGTTGAGAAGGATGGCACGTTTTGTCATTACTCAACGAAATGACATGTCTGTAGCTTGCATGCCAATAATTGCAGTCCTGTGATTGATATTTTGGCCACTAGGGGGCTTTTTGTGAAAAAAGAAAAATGGCCATGCCTACCTTATGCACTGAGCTAGGATGCTCAGATTTTTATGGGAGGTGCATGGGATGTCCCGAAATCACATAACAGACGGGTTTTTTATTTGTTCTAATTTTGACCAGTTTCTAGGTCAAATGGCATCAGGCATACCAACCGCTGTACCGTCCATCCTTTCCTTTCATAATACTCACATTTCAAAATGAAGAGTAATTTATGGCCTCAACAGACACTCAAAAAGCACTCTATCCAACTAAACAACTATATCACATTGCTGTATCTCTGATAAGTATCAGTGCTTTGTCACTGCAACAAGCAGATTATCATTATATCCCCGAACAGTGTTTTGGGGATATTATGTTTTTGGTCTGACTGCCATCACTGTCGCCACCTGGCCGCCCTAAGTGTTATCGCGATAAATTCAGTAATATTTCAATTAGAAATTTCATGTTTTACATATAAGTAAGTATCATAAAGAGGAAGAACTGATTCGATTTTGGACAATTTACAATTTCTAGATCGGCCACCAGGGGCCGAAAACTGAAAAATCACTGTTTTTATCATATCTCTGGAAATTTGTCCGATTGACCTCAAATCAAGTGCAAATGAAAGGACATGATTTGAGGATGTGTTCCATGATGATATTATACCTGTTTGGTTGAAATTTTTGACACAAGGTGGAGCTTTGTCACATAAAATTACCATTTTGGCCATATCTTCAGAACCATTTGTCCGATTGACCTGAAATTAAGTTCAAATGAAAGGTCATGACCTGAGGGGCTTTATATTGTATACGTCGTCAACATACGTCTAGTTTCTAATTTGAGAAATAAACAGTTCTAAGATACAAAAATTCTGGCGAACCCTCCTAAATGAGGGCTACCAACGCTATTCGTATATATACAGACTTGTGCAGACTGTTTAGCCTTGGCTGAGGTATGCTCTGTCTGTGTGCTTTCTTGTTCTCTCTTAAGTGTTTCTTTTTTCCATTTAAATGCAGGAAAAAACAGAATTTCTGGACAAACTAGCTGCCATGTCCGACAAAGTGGATTTATTCTTGGAGAAAATGGAGGTGAGTTTGCGACCTGAAGAGGCTTAATTTTTAAAATGTAGATAAACTGCTATATTTCCCAGGAGTCTATGGTTCAGAAGCTCACGTCCAAAACAAGCTATTTTTGCATACTTATTAAAAACAGTGTTATTAAATGAAAATCTGGGCCCAGTGCTGATCTGTGGTCTGAAAGGTCAATCACTATTCTCGTGAATTATTCCACAGACCCTCAAAAGTAACCTGAGCGCTGATAATCATTTTCACTCATTAATACAAATATGAGAATTATCCCTTGCACTTCAAAATGTGTAATTCTGAATACAGGAAAAAATCGCAGCCAAGTCAGCCGAGCCCACAGATATTGCATCAATAGCACCAGGATCCTGCGACTGCAGCATGCTGTCAGTCAGCTCAGAGCAGAGGAGCCTGCAGCCCCAGCTCGAGATGGCCCCAAGACAGGAGGGAGCTGAAGAGCAGCCTTCCAGTCTGCCCCTGGAGGACAGGGGGGACAGTACGCTTTCTGTCAATTCTCACTCCCTGCTCCCAGTCTCTTTTGACATCATTTTTGAGCCGCCAAAGACTACCAAGCCCCGGAGGCTTCATCTCCAAAGTAGAGCGAACCTACATGAGGAAGGCCAGGACATTGGCAATGAAGGTCAGGATTGGGTACAGAAGGAGCGTACAGCCGCACCGGACAGCAGCACGGGATCACAACCTCAAGACGAGATGAGGCTGCTCCCCTGCCCCCTTCCTGCCTCTGCAGTGAAGGCTGTGTCCCACACAGTGAAGACAAGGGCGTGCCAATCAGAGACAGGAGCAGAGAAGAAGAAGAAGACGATAATGAATCGCACGTGGACAAAACGCACTCTTAAAGAACAAGAGAAATTAGGTGAGTCTGTCCTAGCTTGAATGCATTCCATGCTTCTGTTTCAAGCAAAGTGTATAAGCAGATAGATGTCAGCGCCGTTATTTTAATAGCCCATCACTAATTAGCAGATACATCATGTCAGCGTTAATTAAACGGCCATTCAGCTATAAGCAGATAAATCTCATCACTTTTAAGTAAATGGCCAGGCAGTGGCCAGTAGATAGATCTCGTCACTTTAGTTCAAAGTCTAATGAACTGTCAGCGCATAGAGCTCATCACTGCTAGAAAAATAGCCAGTCAGGAAAGTATTTGCTTTAGGAACTGCTCAACATGAGAGATAAGCTGAAAAATGAATGTGCCATAAGTAGAATACAATCCGCAATTTATTAATTGACATTAAGTATTTATGTGCCAAATAGCATCGAGGGATTTGTTTAATGCTACAGTCTTGTGCTGTGGGAAATATTATGTTTCAAAGTACTCATACAAAAGGCCCATCAAAACTGTAATGATTAATAACCAATTTAGAGGGAACATCTGAGGGACACGAGGAGGCAGCACAAAGTAATGTAATGTGTATGTTCCGTCTTATTTCATGTTACCCGCTGCTTAGATGACCTTCCAGAGGTGCCGTCATTGGACGCCAATCTGCAATATTCACTGGAGGACAGCTTTGTGTATCTGAACTCTGTTGAAGGGTAAGGAGACTCTTAATGCTAACCACTCATAGCAAGAACCAATGAACTAAATGAATGTTGCAGTTTGCAGACATCTCACTTCCTATATGGCAGTGAGCAGGACTTTCAGATGTTGCAATGCTTATTATGAGCTCCACTGTCAAATTCCCGAGACGTCAAACTCCCAGACAGAAACACAATATACAACGATTTCGTGCAAATACTGAATATATAAATTGTTTGGAAAATGCAGTTTTACAGTCAGCAGTGATTTGGAGTGATTATTTTTGTGCTTCCTGGTATTTCAATCCTAGGGTCTCATTTATAGTTAGAAAATTGTATACATTTCATACAGAATTATTGCAAACTCACAAAGAAAAAGGTAAAATGTATCCTATTTTATAAAACCATAATCTACATTGCATGAAATTACTTATTTAGTCAGGATCAAGTTGAGTTTTTTCCGTATGCGCACAGTCCTATTCATTAACCGTGTTTTTTAATGTCAGGTTTGTTTAAAAAAATTTGAAATCTGTAAGGTAAGAGCGATGTGCAATTTCTCTGTGCCCATGCATTGATTGTAAATGAGGCCCCTGGCCTTTGTTAGCGAAAATCCACCATAGGAGCCTAGGGGCCATGATGTGGGTTGATTTCGACTGGTTGCGTTTTGGGCAGATTCTGATTGGTCCAGTGTAAAAGATTCTGATTGGCCTAAACAAGGAGGAAATCCTGTTGTAGCGTATTCTGACTGACCGAGCATTGTATTCTGAGTAGTTCGGCGTGGCTGCTGATGATAAGTTGACAAAACTGTTTTATCGAGATACAATCCTCTTCGCCGTCACGTCCGTGTGCGCCGAAAATCATTCATGTCATCGTGATAACTAAAAAGCCTTTTTAATCATGATTTTCAAGTTTTATATTTCCTTCGATCTTATCAAGCCTGAGAACTGGATTTATTTTGGCCTTTGTCTGACTATTAATAATAAATTAATTAATTGATTCATTTCCTGGAACACCTGAGTTCACCATTTTGCCTGATATGTTGGCAATATCACCTTAAAGTTTTGCCATGAGATTTTTTCACTTGTGACCAATTATTGTTAAATACCACAGAAAAATATTAAGTAATGAGTTGTGTTGTTAAGTTTATGACTGACCGCATGAAAAACAGTTAAGAATTTTTAACTATTATGGAGTAAATATTGGCAGTCAGAGCATAATTAAGATAAAACTGGGTTCAGTCTGTAATTTCATAAGGCTTTCTGGGGCAGTGCTGTAGCCAGGCTTTCTTTTGGGGCAGCTTTTGCTCGGGGGCTTAAACTGATATAGACATTTCTTCTGAAAAGGGCACAATTCCGGTAAGGTCATGTCCTCCAAAACAAGTATCAAGGATCCTGTTTTTTTTTTTTTCCTGATTCACAAAGGTCTTTATATGCACAATACCTTCATACAGTGGCAAAGCTGGGTTTTCATTGGTTTTAAGAATTTTCTAATTGGTTCTATGAATTCTCATTAACAGCGATTATGTCTTTACTGTAATTATGCAATGATTATTTAATATTAAAAAGATTATGGTAAAGACGCCGGTTAAGACATGTTGAGCACAGCCATGGAAATTTGAAACCGTATTGAAGTTGGGGAATACCCTAAATTTCTACCTCTCTAAACATGCTTCAGATCAATCACAACCTCATTAAGAAGCACTGTCTACCAATATCTTTTTTTAACATTATAGTAAAGACATACAATTTGTGTGACAAGTTATAGTTTGTTTACATACCTGGGACCGGATGCTGATACTTCTCTCAACAGAATTATAAAATGGTCACCCTGGCAGTGCTGGGTCACATGGTCTTCTCTGACGTCCAGTGGCTGACGACCTTACTGAAGAAATTGGCTTGCTTAGGTATTGATCACGGTAAAGACAGGCTGACTTTTACTTGGGTGACAGCCCTTTTTGCTCTATAGTGAAAGTGTTAAACCTTTTTTTTCCTGAGTTAATGGCCATTTTTCAGGAATTTTGTGGGACTATAAAAGTATTTTTCTGGAACTGAGGTTTGAATAGCAAATGATGGAGTTTTATTTTCAACCCCATTTGATATTAGCTTTTCACATGAGTTTGTCTATATTTATAAGTTTTACATGATTACGGTATGGACATTTGCACAACATTTCTGACCTTGGCTCCCAAAGTCATTGCATTAACCATCATATCCAAATTTCCCATGAATACAAATACAATATTTATTACCTCGAAAAAAAGAGATGGGGCAGTTTACCATAATGGAAAAATGGCGTCACCGTCTTTCCTGTAATTTTGCCCTTTTCAGTAGAAATGCCCATATGCTCTATGCTGTCAGGGGCCACAACATAGGCCTTGTTTGATCAACAAAAGTCATATTCTGATATTAGATTTCAGTAAGGACAAAGTCTCATTCATTTTCAATGGGGGTGGATACTAATTGGTCCAGAATAAGACACATTCTGGATGGTTTGCCATAGGTGCAGATTCTGAGTTGCCCAAAGTTTGGGCGGACAGTTTTTGGATTGTTCCATATAAAGGCATATTGTGATTGGTCTTCCTTACAATGTAGGAAGATGAAGATAAAAGGGATGGAATTAATCATTCAGTTGGCTCGCCATCTGCCAGGAGAACTCATCCCTAAACGACAGGAGATCTGCCAAGCAATCATAGCGATGGTGAGCCTGTTTGTCTGTCTGGAGCCTTTTCCACAAAGAGGTTTTACTGAGTTAGCAGGACTTAACACCAAGTTAAACATGGACTAATCCCAACTCTAGAACTTGGACTTTTGCACTAAGAGCTGCTGTGCAGTTTCCCACAAAAATTATGGTCCTGTAACTCAGTGAAGATGCTCTGTGGGTCAGGACCCCTAAACTTTTATTCTGTGTGTTTTAATGTTTTGGTGTGTCCTGAATCAAAACTGATGTCAAAACATTTCTGTGACTCATTGGATAGTGGTCAGTGAGTCCTCATAATGGGTATTGACTACTTACTATTGCCAGGAAGTGCAGTGCATCACAACAGCCAAGCAACTCCTTGGCTGCATCCGAATAGGCAAAAAATTACATCCTGTGCACTAATTCCTTAACCACTTTTCTGTAATCTTTGTGGAAAATGTCATAAGGTAAAGGAAAGGCATAAAAGGGAATTCCTAACGGCTTATGAAGGCAGCCGCGCTAATTAGAGAATCCAAATGATCTTACACTAGGTGATGTGATCATGACTCCCCTGCCCATCATATACGTTACTGTACGCGATTGGCTGGATCAATGGTCATCGCTGTAAATATCGCGGCTGCGCTGAATTGTGGGATAGCATCATCTGCTTTCTTTTCAAAAAGGATGGTTCTCTGCACCCTATGCTAGAGGTGGTAAATTAGGAAGCACTGAGACACCTTTCCTTAACATTTAACTCATTCCCCGCGGCAAGCCGCTGCCAACGGCGTGGTGAATTCTACCATTCCCAACGGTTAGCCGGTGCCTGCAGCGTGGATGACGTCATTCAGAGTTCCATTGAAAACTTGCATAATACATGAGTATCGTGTCATTCTGACCAATCTGGCAGCAGTAATATTGACCTCGACCATTCACAGTTCGATAAAAACATAAAATCAGTAGATTATCGCGGTGATGGGCCACCTGTACTTCAACCACAGGAGGGGAGGGGCTGTGGCCGAGCCAGGACAGGCAGGGAGCTGCTCAGCGTCACGTACCAGGCAACCAAAATGACAATTGGAATGACGTAATAAATACCCAAAGTGACACTGCTAGTTTGACATTTGCATTTGACCCTGCTACAAACCTTTATTTTGAAAATATAAACGTGTGTTTATACGGTGTAATTTTCGGGAAAAGTATTCCATACAAATGCGACAATTTCATATAAAAGTATTCCGTACGGAATGAGTTAAAGAGCTCAAATACACTTATAATGGCCACCTCGTAATTATTTCCAGATCATTTTTTTAGGAGTTTGGAACTTTCCTGGGCAAAAAAAATCCTGGTATTCCTGGCAGGCAGATACGTCCTTTAATATGTTAGTGAAGTGTTAGCCAACATTTGCTGTCTTGAACACACTTCTGCTGGCATTTGCATTCAGGTAAAGTACCAGCGATGGACGGTGTCCCGAGTGGCGATGTGTACGCTTGGAGAACTGTTCATTCACCTCAAGACAGACATGGACCCAGAATTGGATTGGGTTGCTGAGGTGCTGCTCAAAAAATCCACCTCGATCAACAAATTCGTCTGTCAAGCCGCCACCTTCGCCTTGGGATGCATGATTCAGTACTGCAGCCCGTTACGCTGCATGGAGGCCCTGCTCAACGGACTAAGGTTGGCGGAGCCAGGGGCGGGCCATGGGCAAGGGGGCTGGTCAATGGGGACTGGTCAATGGGGACCTGATGTGTGTGGAATCAAGGGTGGGTCTAGTTAATGTGGGCGGGGCCCTGTGGAGCCAGGGGCGAGGTCTATCATGGCGCTCATTTGGCAGAAGCTTTTTTCCAAAGCGTCACACAGTAAATGCTCGCGGAAGATTATTGCCACTGCCATTGAATTCATTCAGGTGAACATCTGAAGAACATCCTCAATCATGGTAGTGAACTAGGACCCCTTATTGCTTTTGGCCCCTGCAAAGTGTAATAAACTTAAGGTTTTTTTGGCGGGATGAAGAGCTGGAAGCATTAATGGTAAATGGTAAATGGACTGCATTTATATAGCGCCTTCTAGTCACATGATATGACCCCAAAGCGCTTTGCAACTTTTTGCCTCTCATTCACCCTGATGTCGGAGGCTGCCATGCAAGTCGCCAACCTGCACATCAGGAGCAGTGCGGGGTTCAGTGTTTTGCTCAAGGACACTTCGACATAAGTAGAAGTTTGTTGGCCAGAAGGCTCTATTTTAGCTTGCTGGTGCCAATAACAAATCTGTTCCTCTCCAGTGACCAGAGCAAGCAAAACCTTGACCAGAGAGAGATAGTCCAGGGAGGCAGTGATGAAAAAGTGGCCGTCCGGGAAAGCAGTGCAGCACACTTGCTTGCTCTTGTGGAGACTGAGGGAGCCCAGACTTTCCTCGACTTAGAACTGGAAATGCTAGAGCACTTCCTCTTGACAGTTAGCCGCCTAACCGAGGATGGCTCAGAGACAGTCAGGTGAGCGGAGCCTCTTTACCAGCCTGTCTGTGGCCTCACTTCAGTCACTCATATTACATTCTTTTCTTTCCTTCCACCGGACTCTGGGAATTGATTGCTGCTGTCCTTCAATTAACGGCTTGTAATCCATTATATTTGGTTTTAAGGACCTTCTGCAGTTTACCCCAGATATCGTTTAGCAAAGGAAACCACTAACATTCTTATTTTGTCTTAAATTCGTGGCATATGAACGATCAACCTGAAAACATCTAGGGTCCGCCTCTCCACATCTGCCACGAATCTGTGACACCTGTGACTTAGAGTTTGCTTTGAGCTGAAGCATGAAGGAGCAAGGACAATCCAATATAACCCAGGCTGATAAATTACATCTTTTTTTTTTTTACCACAGAAGCTGCGCCGAAAAGATTATGGCGATGCTTTTTGCAGAGCAGGAGGTAAGTGCAGAAATTACCCCGGAGGAAAGCCTGGAACTCGCCCAGTTTCAGAAATAGGCGTTGTTGATATATGGCTTTCAGTTTGCACGGGAGAGTTTTAACTTGCACTTGTCGATGTAGCGACAAACTTTGTTCACTGACAATGTTTTTTCGAAGTGTTCCTGAGCGCACTTGGTAATATCCTTTACACAATGATGCCGGTTTTTAATGCATTGTCGCCCGAGAGACCGACGGTCACAGGCATTCAGTGATGATTTTTGGCCTTGCTGTTAACGTGTGGAGATTTCTCCGGATTCTTCAAATCTTTTGATGAAATTCACAAGGGGTCTATGAAGGGATGAACAAAGCTTTCGGACCTAGTGCACGGAAAACAGCCCCTTTGATGTCCTCCACAGGCGAGACCATCACAGATTGCAGAAGCAGATGGACCGATGGGCAGAGCACTATAAAGACTCGAGAGACAGCGTGGTCACAGAGGCGGCACTCAACAGCATCCCCAGTCTGCCAGTAATGAAGGAGCTTTACACATCACCAACAGAGGGAGAGCTGAGCAAGGCCGTTGATCATCTGTGCATCACCCACTGCACAGCTCCATCTACAGACAGAGGAGCAGCCTCCTCCACTGACAGACTGAGGAGATCGTTCTTCCCCCATGCCATGCCGCTTTTCAACACCTCTCGGGGGAAGCAATAAAAATGGGCACTAAGCCCGGGACTAACAACACACCCACACCATAAACCTGATGACACACACACACACACGCATGCACTTTATCACATAGACACACACACACATCGACATGATGGACTCTTTAAGAGTGTTCTAACTGCCTATTGCCCAATTGTATGCTGCACACTGCCATTTTGCACAACTGCACCAGACCCGAAATCGGAGATTCTACATTGTATTTTGTCATTCTCTACTTTTATGTAATTTTATTCTATTTCATTGTCATTTTTATTTTAATATCTATCTGTCTCAGTAATATTATTCAATATATTTTTTAACCCTGCGTGTCCCGGTGTTTCCCATATTTATTTGTTTGTTGCTGGAACTGTGAATTTCTCTTGGAGATGAATAAAGTACCAGCGGAAGTACTACAGTGCTCCTAGTCCACTCTCCTGCACCACCTCCATAAGCTCCTCTGTCAGGGCTGTGAGGAGCAATCAGTGCCCCAAGACATGCGCAATGCAAATATCGTCACCCTCTACAAGACCGTAACAACTACAGAGGGATTTCGATGCTGAGCGTTGTTGTGGGTGAAGTATTCGCGTAGCACAGCAAAGACTGCGACAAGTTGCTGAGCGGGTCTACCCCGAGCCCCAGTGTGGCCTCAGATTCAAGATTCAAGAATTTATTGTCACATCCATCATGCAGTTGCAGAGAGGAGTGAAACACTTAGGAAGCAGGCTCCTTGGCAATGCAACACAATCATAAAACAACAGGAAATACAGCAAATACATAATTTATAGAAAATATCAGACTAAATTAAAGTGCATGAAGCATGCCATTTATGTGAGGAAGGTAAGAAGCAAAGGGGTTATTGGTTATTTGTTGAGGAGCCTAATGGTCTTGGGGACAAAACTGTCTCTCAGTCTATTGGGGCGATTTTAATGCTGCAGTACCGCTTGCTGGATGGCAGCATTTGGAGGGAGTGGTTTGGGTGGCTGGAGTGCCTTAAAATTTAATTTACCCTTCTGACGCACTTTGTGTCATAGATGTCCTGGAGGGAGAGAAGTTCACCTCCGATGATTTTTTGGGCTGACCGCTCTACCGTTTGTAGCGCCTTGCGGTTGAGGGCCATGCAGCTTCCATACCAGGCGATGAGGCAGCTTTCGATGGCGCCTCTGTAGAAAGCAAGAAGGATGCGAGGACTCAGACCAAACTTTTTCAGCTGCCTGAGGAAGAACAGGCGTTGCTGTGCCTTTTTCACCACCTGGTCTATGTGCACGGTCCAGGTGAGATCCTCAGTGATCTGCACCCCGAGAAATGTGAGGCTGCTGACCCTCTCTATTTCAGCCCCGTTGATATCCAGGCCAGCATGTTGTTTCCTTTTCCTCGTGTTATCAATGATCAGCTCTTTGCTCTTATTCGCGTTGAGACTGATTTCGTTTAATTGGCACCACTGCACCAGTAAGTTAACCTCGACTCTGTAGACTCGTCGTCATCTGAGATCAAGCCTATGATGGTGGTGTCATCTGCAAATTTAACCACTAAGTTGGACTTGTGTGTGGCTGTGTAATCATGTGTGTATAGCATGAAAAGGAGGGGGCTTAGAACACAGGCCTGAGGGGCCCCAGTGTTGAGGGTTAGAGGGCCAGAGATGGCAGAGCCCATCCTGAGCATCTGTCAGCAATATGAAAAACAGAAAGTCAATGGCACAGTGAGGGGTGGAGGTGAAGGTCCGTGAGTTTTCTGATGAGCCCAGAGGGGATTATAGTGTTGAATGCTAAGCTATAATCGACAAAGAGCATTCTAACATAAGTGTTCTTGGAGTTCAGGAGAGTGAGAGCAGTGTGAAGTGCAGTGGTAATGGTATCATCAGTGGATCTGTTTTGGCTGGTAGGCGAATTGAAAAGGGTCGAGGATGGGCGATAACACGCTGCAGATGAGGTCCCTGATATGCCGTTCAAAGTATTTACTTCTGATGGGAGCGAGAGCAACAGGGCGCCTATCATTCAAGCAAGTGATCCTGCTCTTTTTTGGAACTGGAATAATGGTGGACATTTTAAAACAAGATGGCACTACACCTACAAGAAGGGAAAGGTTAAAAATGTCCGTAAATACTCCAGCCAACTGTGAAGCACATGCGCGTAGTGCACGACTCGGGATGCTGTCTGGGCCAGCAACTTTCCTTATGTCGATGTTCCGAAGGGATTTATGCACATCATCCTTTGATATGGCCAGAGCAGTACCGGCAGCTCCCTCCGGGCGGGGGGGGGCTTGTGCTGTCCAGTAAAGGGGTCTCCTTGCAGGGGGGTGGAGACCTCAAAATGGAAGAAAAAGCTTTTTAACTCGTCAGAGAGACCCGATGTGGAGTTGTTTGTGCATCTGGGTTGACACTTTAAGTCAATTATTGTGCAAAGACCCCAACACATGCCCCTCACGTCATTGCTGTTGAATTGTGTATTCACCTTATCCCAGAATTCACCTTTGGCAGCATTGATAGCTCTTCGGAGATTGTAGTGAGACCTTTTGTACACCTCCTCATCCCCTGATCCAACGTGCGTGGAGAGCAGCTCACGCATCATTGTTCATCCATGGTATCCTATTTGGATGCACATGGATCTTCTTGGATGAGACCACATCTCCAATGCACTTCCATATAAATCCTGTGATGGCGCAAGTGTACTTGTCAATGTTGTCATTAGACGCTGCACGGAACATGCCCCAATCAATGTGATCAAAATTCCTGAAGCACTGACTTCGATTGGTCCATCCAACAGTGAGCGGTCCTGACAGAAGGCGGTGCTTGTTTCAGCCTCTGCCTTTCTGCGGGCAGAAGCAGGATGATCGTATTTGCCGAAGGGTGGGCGAAGGAGGGCCTTATAGGCATTTCGTAACAGTGATCAAGTGTGTTCCTCTTCTGTGTGCTAACAGCTATGCGTTGATGGTACTTAGGCACATATTTGCGAGTTTTACCTGATTAAAATCTCAGAGTACAATGAAAGCAGCCTCAGGATGACTGTTTTCGTGGGTGCTAATGTGAGCATATAGTTCACTGAGAGCTACGTCAGTGTCCGCATGAGGTGGAATGTACAAAGCGGTGATAATGACACCCGTGAACTACCTTGGGAGCCAGAATGGATGGCACAGCAGTGTTAGATATTCCACATGTGGCGAACAGAAAGACTTCAGGGTATGTACACCCTCACACCACGAGTTGTTAATCATGAAACAAAACAAATACCAAGATAAAGGTGGACAACACCTGTGTGCTGAGCACCCTACTCTACGGCAGTGAAACCTAGACATCGTACACTCGACAGGAATGCCGCCTCAAAAGCTTCCACCTGCGCTGCCTGTGACGCATCCTTGGCATCTCATGGCAGGATAGAGTGCCCAACAAGGACGTCCTTGTGCGTGCGAGCATCTCAAGCATGTTTGCAATCCTCTCCCAGAGACGCCTGCGTTGGCTTGGCCACGTTTGGCGCATGGAAGACGGCCACCTGCTGAAGGATGTCGTCTACGGTGAGCTGACGTCAGGCTGTAGGCCCATTGGTTGCCCCATGCTGCGCTACAAGGACGTCTGCAAAAGAAACATGCCGAAATCAACCCGAAGCCTTCAGCGCTCTCAAAACCAACACCTTACACTTGCAGCAACAGTGGCAAAGTCTGCCTTTCCAGAATTGGGCTATACAGTCACATTTGACGCTGCTCTGCAGCGAACTGACATTTTCGGCGCGGTCCTCTGAGACAGACGGAGACGACAATTATGGACTGTAGATGATGAAATCTATAAATTCCTTGCAATTGCATGCTGAGAATTGTTGTTCTTAAACTGTAGGACTATTTGCTCACACAGTTGCTCACAAAGGGGTGAACCTCGCCCCATCCTTGCTTGTGAACGACTGAGCCTTTTGGGGATGCACCTTTTATACAAATCATGGCACTCATCTGTTTCCAAATAACTAATAGGTCGAAAAGGACTTGCAAATCATTGTATTCTGTTTTTATTCACGTTTTACACAACGTCCCAACTTCATTGGAATTGAGATTTGTAAATTGTTTGACTTTATTCTATTTTACTCGAAAGAAAGGGTTAAGAATATTTGTGAATGCGATATACGGTAGTAGTGTATTTTCCAATCAGCATTGATGGCAACTGGTTTTAGAGCAGTCAGCCATGCAGACAGAAATAGGTACCATTTCCTAAGTATTATATGAATGCAGTAATGCTTCCTAAATGTAAATTGTCAAGTCAACAAATAGGTTTCAAAAGTTCAAACATTTAAAGAGGTAAGACAATTTGCTTCCAAGGTAAAAGTAACTTTTGTTGCATTAGGGGCAGGGAGAAACTTTACTTATTTTCCCCCTTGTAACAACTCGGTTAGCAAATAGCGAAATTAAGTCGCTAATCTCTTCAAACAAAATCGACGGAGTTTTTTTTTTTTTTTGGGGGGGGGGGGGGGTGTGTTGGGGTTTTGTTCTTTTGGGAGCAAAATAAAATCAACTTTAGTGCTAAATAATTAGCTAGCTAAGTAAAATTGTATGATATACAAAGTAAAACAGAGTTGTTTTCAAGGACTGTGCTACTCTCGCCTGGTTTTTCTGTCGCTGATTTAGCTAACAAACTTCAGCAAGCTTCTCAACGCTAAGAATATTATCAAATTACCTAGATAGCTATGACCTGGGTTGGTTTACATGGTCGCTTGCCTTTCATACAGTGTTCTTGCCTATAAATATTGATGTTCACCGGGGTTTTTAGCCCTATTCGGTCTTTCGTTTACCATGTGGACACATTGCCAAACTTGGGGATTAGGCTGGGCACTGCCCGTTTTGTTTGTTTATCTATTTTCTCACTGTAAAGCGTATTTGTGACAGTCTCTCTGTGAAAAGCACTATACAAATAAAATTGCAATTGAAATGAAATGGAAACCTGGGTAATCTTGAAAAGTTTTAAAAAATTTGTGCAATGACTGCAAATTGCATAAATAACGTAATGTCAAAAGTCCAAATGATAATCCAGAGGGGATATTCTAACCCAATCAATCTTAAAAACATACTTTACAAAGATGAGCAAAACATTACTTTTGACCCTTCTTTCAAGTAGCTTATTTCAATTAATGATTGATAATTGATCACTGTATATTTAATTTAAAATTGATACCAGTGATACTCTTCAAGGCAAAGTGGAAAACTATTCTCATTGCTTTGTCAGACTTTAATCCGATTTCATTACAATGATCTTTCCAGCAGAGGATGGGCTCCCCGACTATAGCCAGGTTCCTCCTGAGATTTCTTCCCACTGGGGAGTTTTTTCTCACCACTGTTCGATGATTTTTCTCCTTACTGGGAGGTTTTTTTGCCTCATTTGCTGTTGAGGGGATTAGGTCAGGTTATTTACTCTGGAAACGGTCTTTGTAACTGGCCACTGAAAAGCACTCTACAAATAAAATGGAATTGAATTTAATTGAGTTGAAAAAAGTCATGAGGAAACCAATTTGGAAATCTGCTTTTTTAGTAATAAAATTACTAGTCCAAGTCAACTTGCTAGATCAGAGTGTTTATTTATTATGCAACATAAGGCAGTGCACCCAAAGACATTCAAATAGAGCTGGGGCTTTATGCAATCCACCTTTAAACAATAACATATCAACCTGCTTATTATTCATATCTGCAGTAAAAGGGAAGCAACTGTTCAGCTATTAATTGTAACTTTTGTGCACTCAGAACACACGTGGCCACCACAAACCTTCTTTCCCAAATAGGTGACAGTTGTCTCAAATTAAGTACAGTTAGCAAGTGATGGCACAACTCACTGTGTAATTACATTGATATTAATGCAATGTAGTGAGTGGTGTTGTATGAATAGATGCAAAACAGGTCTTCCCAACTTTAAGACAAAGATGATGGACTTTGATAACCATAGATTGCATGGTCACAGTGCCAAACTATCAGGATGATAATTTAGTTAGCAGGCTTTAGCATGGCAAAGTAGTATAAATCAGATAAAGGACGATGATGATTATTATTATCAGGGATTTTGTTTGATTATTATTACTCTTTTTATCTGTCCTAGAGGGTGTGATGAAAACTCATGAAATGAGGTTGTCTTGTTTAGAATGGTATATGCTGCAATCTATAAGAAAATTACACCAATTGACCAAATGGTGGAGCGATAGGACTGGGTCAAATTTTTTTTTAATTTGAAGGACCATAACTTTTGAAGCGTTTGGTATAGAGAGCAGAGTTGTACAAAATGCACTGAATACAGGCCCACACTTTCTGCCCACATGAGGGTAAAAGAAAGGGAAGGAAGGCATCTCACCCCCTCTGCATGATCAGAGGAGAATGTGCAGATTGGTGAACCAGTGGACTGGTGAAGGTGTGAGAAATGTCAGGAAATAAACTGTTTCCCATGAAATGTCCTTCATTTATATTTATTCATAATTCCCTCATATTTCATTCATAATTACTTATATTGTCAGAAACCATAATCAGTGTTAATCGGCAATCGGAACGACCCCAGTTCAGAGAAGCAAGTAGGGATAATGGCACAGAAGCTATGCCATATATCGCAGTTGTGAGGGAGGCGAAATTTGGAGGACCAGGAGCGACCGAATGGGGAACTGAAAGTCACTCCCGCGCACGCGAGGAATAACCACTAAGACGTTCTGGAAAGAAATGAATAAAATATAGAAACCACCCTTTATAAAACAGGGCGAACGACTGAATAGTCAGAACGTCACGAAAAGAAACTCAGAAAATATCCAAACTCAAAATCTTCCGTCTGAACACGGGCCTTACTGCCTTAAACTGTTGGCGTGTGGCGCTTAATGGGTACTTATAACGTGTTTAATGCTTCTCGTAGAGGTTGGACCGAGGGAAGGAAACCTGAACCCTCTTTATCGCCCATCAAAGGGAAACGTGTCTAAAAGATCTCCGACGTTTCGCCGAAGTGCTACTACCTATTTAAACTTAACACTGTGCTCCATAAGAGAGACGGGAGCTGTGGACTCGGGGAATCAGCAAAACGATAAGAACCCCCCGGTCCCACAATAACCGGGTAATCTGGGCGAGAAGCCGAGACGGCAAGAGGATAGGAGCTCAAAATATTCAGTCCCCAAGAAGGGAACCCACTACAGAGCGAGAAATAAGCAAAGACCTAACTCCACGGCAATTTTATGCTCACATGGATATACAAACCACTAAACGCAGGAACGAGAAGCTACAGATTGTAGCAAACAGTCACCTCAGACAAAAACCAGTCTGTACCTTACCAACTCAAGTGAAATACTTAAGCAGGGTTAGGTAGGCGGAACTGGCTTTTATAGGAAGATTAGATTGGGCAAAATCCGACCCCAGTGTGCAACCCAGAGTGCGACACTGACACCAGCTGGACGAAATAAGAAATCGTCCACTACCCATGACAGCAGTGGCCGAGAGTAAAACATGTTTTTGCATCCAATTAAGCCCACTTTGAAAAATCGATATCAGCTTAACTGTATGCTGTATTTACAGCATTTTCCCTGTGTTTCCTTCCTGTCAAACAGCCCTATCATTGGTAACAAATGTTTTTCTCAACTGTGGAGCTTATGTAGCTAGATAGCAAGTTAGGCTATTCCTATTCCTTACATGTTGTGTTCTAGTAAAAATTCTCCATCAAATGTTCATGTAATTGACATTGAAAATTGACAACAAAAAAAAAACAAAATAAAATTGGAGAAAATGGCGTTTAATGGGATCCTGGTTTCACATGGAGAGAAACGGCCTAAAAAATGACAGAATGCTTTTACAGAAGAAATGAAGAGTGACATCAATTACAACACTCTTGTTCATGACCTCCGCAAAACGAAGTTGGCAGGAGGTTATGTGATCAGTGCCATTTGTTTGTTTGTGAACAAAATGACTCAAAAAGTCATAAACGTATATCTGAATTTTGGTGGGTGGGTGCTATTTTGTGAGATGGACTCAATTGATTTTGACTGCGATCAGTCAAACAATATGGCCACCATTGTAGCCGTCTTGAAATCATATGACACGTGATAACTGAACTTTGCTCCTACTCACAAAGATTTGGACTGTGCTGCCTTGGCGGAGGTTTGCACTCTAGGAGTGCCGCTAGTTGATAATGTTTTCTGTTTTCTTCTAATTTCTTCGCATTTTCCTTAGTTTTGCTTGTGAATACCATTACTAGCCAGTGGGGGCTGGTGGACGGAAAACCAAGGGGGCGGAAAACATCCCTTGAAACGGATGAGATTAGTGACCCGATTTCAATCATTGTTCTTGGTCAACATGTTAGTTTCCCTTATAAGGAAATGTTTCGGCAAGTGAAAAATAAATTTTATAAAATGTTAAATTCACATGCCTTAATAGGCAAGTCATCAAGAAAAAACCACTGTGGATTTTCCGCGTTAAATTTTGTCACATCCTAAGTCGTCAAACCTGTGCGTAATGATTGTTTAATTGAAAAGGATTGAAATGCGCTTTTTTTGCGTTCAACTGATGCGTTTGATGTCTCATCTTAACGAAGACAATTAGCTTCACCTGAGAGGGAAGAGTTAACATATCTTGACTAAAAACCACTTTAAAGACATGTTTATCCGCCCTCCTTGTTCTATGTCCACCGCCCGCCACTGTTACTGGCAGGTTTATCGCTTTTCTCCTGAAAGAAATGCGTTAGCCTTCTGAGAAAGCACAAAAAAAATCCAAAGATTTCCGTTGTGTGCGATGGCTCGGTTTTGTGCAGTGGAAACTAAATGGCTGCTATTCTTGGGTTGTTCAACTCTTGCTATCTAGGGAGTATATTTATGATACCAGGAGAGATTGTAACATCATCATTTGTAGGTGGTGTGAAGGACAATCCATCACATTATTCTAATCTTTCTGCACTCCTGAAAGGGTTAAAAATAATACTGAGAATTGAAAAATTGCTGGGGCTTAAAATTATACATTTCTGGGGTCATAAACTCCTTGACCACAAGTGCAAGTCATCTGAGCTTCGAATTCTAAATTACCTACTCTCTTGGACCTAAATAAGACAGCTATCCAGGTAGCTTCCCAAACTCAAAGATCCCTCAAAATGGCTTTCTGTCAAATCATAAAATAATTGTATATTTAACACACATCAACTTTTGATGCATGAAATTCAAAATGAAACAATGATTTTCTGGTTGAATTTCGCATGAGTTTATCAATATCGGTGAAGTTGGACATCACTGGTCACCCGTAACCTCTCCAAATACAAAACTTGCCTTTTCTCCACGATAAAGTTTAGAGTTTTGTCTTTGTCCATTTTTCTCCCGCATGCCAGCACACATACTCATTAAATGAATTGCTTATTAAACGGTCCGAACATTCACCCTGCAGTGAAAAGCAAGCAGTTCCCACTTCCGATCTCACAACCCTATATAAACACTTTCTACACCTTATGACGAACAAGTGTAACTCACTAACTCAGTAATATCTGAAATATACCTTACAGGGTTTCCCGCAGAAAATCGGTTAGTCAAGGAGGTGACCGGGGGGGCAGGGCAACAGCCAGCATTTATTAACTCTTAATAAATAAACAAAGCAGTTGAATTGCAATAACAAAGTGACAAAGTCAACAGTCTTGTAACTTTATTACAAAGTTTTTATAGTGTAACACTTGCTTGTACACAGTGTGTTTTAGCCTTACCGTAAGCGCTGAGCTGGAAATAACAAGATCAATTAAAATCACACAATCTTACCAAAATTCATGCTACATGCATGAACACAGACAAAATTATAAATTAAAAAAAAAAAAGGAGAATCAAAATCGCGTAAAATGCGCACAATGTCCCTAAGGGTTAAACGAAAATTAATGTAACAACGGAAAATGTCTTTGTAATCTGTTTTAACCTCAGTTCCGCAAATGCTTCGCGGTTGTGGTTATTTTTGGGAAGAGGAGAACGGTATTATGTACGGAAGCGCATTGCCTTCACAGGATTAAATGTATACACCTTATCTCGTAATTACGAGATCTTGAGAAAATATTAATTCTACACTCACCGTGTTCTGTGTGATGGAGCCAACCTGAATATTTTGGGTCCACTGCCTCTCTGGGTTCCACCCATTACCTCGATGTTTAGAGGACTGGGCCTGGGACTGTGGAGGTGTGGAGGAGGAGGCAGCGCAGATGGTGAAGTCGGCTGGTGTTCTGACAATTTGCGCTCCCCTGTCAAAAAATGCTACCAGAATGCAAAGCGATCGTAAAGTCTTTGTTTTCGGATAAATATTGCAATATGAATCAGTTTACTGTAGTAACTTTGTTATTTGTTATCTTTTTATAACATAAGCAGATGTTTTAATGAGTTAGGCAAGTTTGTTTAAAGATATATGCCCACAAACGCCATTATAATCCAATCTCTGCGTTTTAAGGAAAACCCAGTATGTACTGTTGAAGATTATATTTCAGCATTATTCACTATATTCATTTTTCATGATTATATATATTTTTTATCATTATTCATTCATTGCTCATACTAATAATCAATCATCATAATCAATAACCATATTATGTGGGCAGCAAAAAGACACACACACATAACACACACACACACACACACACACACACACATACAAGTGGTTCACATAATGCAGTGCAGACACACAGACAAAAATATACATGCGAGCAGTTCACACACAGACACACATGTACAAGCAATTCAGTTCACACTGTTATGGCCCCAATTTGTTATTACATTTATTACACAACAGCAACAGCAAGGGATGACAGACATAGTTTTAAAAACCTCAACACATTTAATTAACAAACACCATAACAACTAACTAACCTAAAGACCAAGATTGAATTATGTACAAAACATAAATATTTACAATCCCTTTTCGTGGGGGTGGCTTGGTGATGTCCTGGATGATGAAAATACTCAAACACAGGCAAAGAAATCCACAAAAGAAACGTCACAGGTCTTGAACAGAAATGACAGGTCTGGTCACATGTATCCTTCTCCTTGCAATTTCTCCTACTTCTTTACTGTCTCAATTCTTTTCGTTATATACTCTTATGCAGACCCCACCCACATTTAGACCTCTTTTTTTTTATTATCTGAGACTTGCCCCAGACATGTCCAGGACATGTCTAAACATGACTCCAGTCTGAGCTTAACAAAAAAAGGTAAATACTGCCATCTAGTGGCCTATATTCACATTACAACACATGCATGAGCAGCTCACACACACAAAAGCAGCAGCTTCTGTAGCTTTAATTAGTAAGCGGGCTTCTGTGTAGTTGATCAAAAAAACATAATCAGAGGATGTATTGGATTTCTGTAGCTTTGATCAATATTTGTTCAGCAAAATCATTAGTTACTACTGAAAACATAATCAATTGAATTATTTGTAATAATTTGATATGCATCGAATTCATCCACTGGTATCTTTTTCTTTTTATCATATTCATCTGGCTGTATTCTTTGTCCGTATATCTTTAGTTGGGTGTGGCTGTAAGTTTCCACTGTGATGTGCATGCGTTGAATTCCTGAAGGATTACCTAACTGGGATCTCAGGTTACCTGTCCAATGGTAGTGCGAGACTGAGCGCTAGAAGAGCTACTGTCAGAGCTGAAAAACGGCAGAGTTCTTCTTGCGCAGGTTGAACTCGGCTTTACATTTTTCAACATGACACAAAAAAGCCTAATTTTCTTTTTCAGAATCTGTCTCTCTCTAATTGCTTGAGGATGGGGGAACCTCGATATGTTGAAGAAAACCACAACAGTACATGCAAACATGTGTACGCTTAGAGGTCGAAAGGCACACTGTAAAAAGACGTACATTTATGATAGTTGAAGATACTTGAGATGTGAGCGAAGAAATAGAGCCCAAGATTTTAGGTTTGCGCAAGTGCAGGATCGCAAGGTAGCATGTTTTGAAAGGTAGCAAAATTTGACAGTACACCTGTAAGAAGGGAGCCGGGAACACCAGGCGCAAGATGCAGAAGTGTTAATTGAACACAAAAACACCAAGGGAAAAGATGGCTGGTACGCCAGAAACAAAACACCGTGCACATGCACTGAACAGAAGGGAGAACTAAAATACATTGCCAAGGGCAGGGGGAGAACCAAGGTACACACTCAAAGAGTGGCTAAACTAAAAAACAAAAACTGAACCTAGCTAACTGACGGACAACACTGAGAGACTATACAAGAGGAAGACAATACAAGGGCGCAGCAAAATACAAGACTCAGGACAGGCTCAAGGGAAACACTAGAAAAACACAGGAGCAGAGATATCACCATGAAGACTGAGTCAAACAAGGATCTGTCAGACGATGGCTTCCAAATGCTACCACATTTATGATCACGAGAGGAGGCGGGGACTCGGAATGCAATCACAGACTGAAACAGAAACACATGGAATTAATAAACAATTACAGGAGAACCGGGTAAACACTAATGACTCGAGACAAGATGCTGAGACGAGCAATGAAGCTAGACGGTTTAGATTAAGGCAATCTAAAAAGCACCACAAGAAAAGTGAAAGGAAAGCACAGGGTTTTAAATGCAGTTAATCAGAAAGCTCAGACTGAATGCAGAGATGCCAGAATCGCACACACTCGCTAAATGAGTTAATCAATATTAATACTACGTGACAAAATATTTACAATCATCCTTAAATAAGTGCTGGTTAGTACGGGTTAGTAATCCTATCAGAGAGCACATTCACTCAGTTTCGCGAGACCCGGAATTAAACACAGCTGGAAGCAATGAATGAAATACCAAAGCCAAACTGAAAGTAGAAACGTAATTGGACGACGAGACCTAATAGTTACCCTGGATGTAACTGCAGTCCTATGAATACATGCGTAACCCTCTAATGGGCTTCGTTATTGTTTACCCCTGTGAGGCTCCGCCTCGACGCCTGAGAAAGAAATTTGAACTCACCTGCTTCGAAGGAGAGGTAGCATACTCACCTCCCATAAAGCCCTGGCGTTGCCAATGCTCGTCTCCGTTTGAAACTCAGCATCCCACACTCGGGGCCACCTGGGCAGGTTGTTAGAGGGCTACGCATGTATTCATAGAACTGGAGTTACATCCAGGGTAACTATTAGATCTATTTCATATGTGCTCCACCCTCTAACGGGCTGAGCTATTGGTTACACTTAAGGTGAAGGCCATTAGGAATGGATGTACCCCAGGTGGACCCTGGCCACGCAGATCCTCTCGCAACCAAGCAAAACCTGTCCACACCCTGGGGCGCACACCGCCAGACTGCGTACCCCGCCCCAGGTGGTGGCAAAGTAGCACCCTAACCATTCCCGGCACTGGGAGGGACCCTACCTTGTCCGGCCCCTCCCAAGGAAAAAGGCAGGGCTTTACCACTGTTATCCAATAAAAGGACCCGCACCTGTGGGCGGGCACCGCCAGAGTGCCTCGCGTCAGGTTGCGGACCACCGATATCAGCCGTCACTTGAGAAAAAAAGGGGACTTCCCCTGATAGCGTTCCCTCATGTCGGCCTCATACCCTCCAGATAGGCACACTTGAGTGCCACACCCAGACCATGGTACCAACATAACCACAGCTACTGCAATGCTTGGGAGAGGTCATGTCACTTTTCCCATGGCACGCCTAACAGCTGCGGGCGGGGCACCCCCGAGATGCCATGCCCCAGGTCGGCCATGATCAATTGCAAGTTAGTACTGGCAGGGGGCCCTTCCGGTAGGGTTCCCAAGACCGCATGTGCTACTGAGTCAGCTGTCATATCCCTGAGATATGATCGAGCAAAAGATGTTGATGACCAAGGGGCTGCCCTGCAAATTTCCTCTACCAACACACCCCTAAGTAGTGCCGTAGAGGAAGCAATCCCATGGGTGGAGTGTGCGGTCAGTCCTGCTGGGGCCACCAGACCTGCTGCTGAGTAGGCCCTGCAGATCGCATCGCAGATCCCGTGGGCGAGGCGCTGTGTTGACAGAGGGGCCCTCTGAGCCTGCCCCCCCCCATAACTCACAACCAGCTGCTCCCCCATTCTAAGGCCCGAGATTCGCTCCAAGTAAGCACTGAGCAAATGCATTGGGCACAGCCTGTGCATCTTATCCTGCTCGCTGGTAGCATGACGAGGTGGGCAGAGGGCCTATAGCCGAAGGTCTGAAGATTTAAAAGCAGTGGTTATGACTTTCGGCTGGAATGGTGGGTTTAGACGCAGCTTCACTGACCCTAAATCCTGTTCTAGGGTCAGACAAGACGGGTGCACAGAGAGGGCACTCAGTTCACTTACCCTCCTGGCCGACGCCAAAGCCAAAAGGAAGGCCGCCTTAATAGACAACAAGTGCAGGTCTGCTTGGTCCAGAGGCTCAAAGGGTGGTCCAGCCAGGCCTCCCAACACCGTGTCCAGGTCCCATTGCGGAGTTTCGCGGTGCACAGGCCTAATTCTGCAAACTCCTCTTAAAAACTGCTTATTAGGGGGTGATTCCTGGCCATGAAGCGGTCCAACCCATCGTGCCCTGCCGTTACCGCCGCAGCCACTACCCTTAGTGTGGAAGCTTCACTGCCCGTCTCGAAGAGTGCCTGCAGGAATTCTAGCACTCCCTGATGGGGGCATGAACGTGGGTCTAGGCCTCTCGCTTGACACCAGTTTGCAACATCTGCCAATGGGCCGCATAAGCCTTAGATGTAGATGGGGCCCGTGCACATTGAATTGTGGATACCACCGCCTCGGGCAGGCCCAATTCACTTTCCATCTCCAGGCCCTGAGGGGGTGGGCGAGAGTGGCATCTGACGCCTGCCTCATGGTTGTGGGAGGGTCCGGAATCCGCCACGAGTCTGCCACTGCCAGCTGGATAAGATCTGGGAACCACCTGGCGTTCGACCTCTTCGGTGCTAACACAATCAAGGATAGCCGCTGCTCCCGTACCCTGCAAAGCACTGGCATCAGTAGCTGCCGGGGTGGCATTCATAAAGCAGGCCGGCGGGCTACCCTGGATGAGCCCATGCATCAGCCCCCAGGGGAGGGTCGTTGGTGTGTCTCAATGAGAACCAAAAAGGGGCACAAGCCTTCTCCTTGCTTGCAAACAAATCCACTCCTGGTCGACCGAACAGTTTCCACATCTGCTCTGTCGTCATCAGTGAAAGGCTCCAATCCTCCTCGAGCAGGGCTCCCCTGGATAGCCCTTCTGCTCGGGTGTTGATGATGCCCGGAACCTGCCGGGCTGTCAGAGTGCACAGCTGGCGGTCCGCACAGATTAGAATGGAATCGGCCCACCTGTGCAGGGCTACCGATCTGACGTCCCGCTGTCTGTTGAGATTGGCCACTACTATTGTGCTGTCCGATCTCAACAGGACGTGCCTCCCTTCTAACTGCGGGGCAAAATGGTGCAACACTTTCTGAACTGCCATGAGTTTCAGATGGTTGAACATGGCGCTGGGGCCTCTGCCATGTACCTGCAATGGAAGCAGAGCCGCAAGTCCCGCCACATCCTGTTTGGGAGGCATCCGTGAATATCTGGATGTAGTATGCTATGCACCCCATCCGAACCCCCTCGCGGAGCCGAATGGGTGAGGCCCAGAATGTCAGGGCCTGTCGCCCTCGCATTGGTATGTGGAGCATATGCTGTTGATCCCGCCTTAGGTCCAGACAAAGGCGTATGAACCAGCGCTGCAGGTCTCGCATGTGCAGCAGCCCCAGGCGGACTACTGAATGGGCAGCAGCCATCATTCCCAGCAACGACATGACCCTTATTGCTGGCACTGATACTGTCTCTGGAATGTCCTGGGTCTGGGATAGAATCGCCTCTACTCTATCCACAGACTGACATGCAGTCATTGACCGCGAGTCCAATTGCAGCCGCTGTTTGACTGGGCTGCAAGGTGCTCCTGTCGTAATTGATGGCAAAACCCAGCTGAGTAATATGCCACATTACCAGCGCCGTGTGGCTGGCTACCAGCTGCTCGGAGTGGGCTAGGATCAGCTAATTGGCCAGATGGGTCCAGATCCGTATCCCTTCCCGCCGGAGAGGCGCTAACACTGCCTCCACGCACTCGAAGAAGGTCCGATGCTTTTGCGTGCTGACCGTCTGCCTCAATTCGCAGTCGTTTTCTCACTGGTACCGAACCAGGAAAAAGAGCTTCATTTTGATTTGAGCCAACCCAGACTGATGGAGGGGTTTTAAGTCTTGGTTTAACCCAGGAGTTTGATCGTGTGCTACCTCCACGGGTAGGACGACGCCACCCCTGCCAGCGATTAGCTAGCTAGTGCTTCCTAAGCAAGCCATTAGCCGGCGAGTCCCTGATTCGAGGATCAGAGTTTAGTGAATGCGAAGGGAAAACACAAGCCTCGTACTCCATGTCTCTCTCGCTAAACCCCTGCCAGGGAATACTCAAATGGGAGGCGGCAAAATTGGAAGCTTTGATCTTCCACTGCAAAGCATAGGAATTCCGGATGGCGAGGCAGAATTGGGACATGAAAATAGGCATCCTTCAGGTCTATTGACATCGTCCAATCGCCAGGTCTGACATATTCCAGCAGAGACTTGTCAGCATCCGGAATGGTCTGCGCGCAATGTGAGTGTTCAGTTCCCGTAGACCCAAAATAGGTCTGAGGCCTCCTGACTTTTTGGGGATGAGAAAATAAGGGGAATAAAACCCTGCTCGAGCTTCTGACAGAGGGACCGGCTCTACCGCCCCCTTCTGTAGGAGCAAGTTCACTTCCTCCTTCAGGGCCTCCTTCAAAGTGGCATTGAGGAGCCTTGTCCGCACAATTCCCTTGAATGGGGTGGACAACACTGGAACCGCAAAGCGTACCCCTTCCGCAATGCTCTGTCCAGCCAGCCTGGGTGGGGGGCGCACAATCTCACCCAAACTTGGTAATACTTCGTAAGGAACGAAGCCATTTGTTCTATGACTCCCGCTAATCTGGGCCCTCCCGCAACGCCCCTCCCCGAGGGAGAGTTCGACAGGGGGCCCTGCCCGAAAGGGCTTAGAAGATAACAGCAGTAATACTTCTGCTGCGTTCCCATGCACACTGCCCGGTGATTCACTCACCATAGGTAGCGAGGGCACAGCTACTTCCGCATTTGGGAGTCCCTAGTCTTTAGCTTTAGAAGCACTGACGTCCGAACAGGCCTCAACCTGTGGCACTAAACGAGTGAAGATCTCCTTCACAGGTTTGCACCCCTCAGTATTCTTCGCCACGTTAAGCGCCTTGGAGCCAAAATGGCAGGTCGCTCCACTTCCGTGCAACCCGGAAGAAGAAGCCTGTTGACTTACTCCAAACACTCTGCTGGAGCCAGCCCAGCTAGTAGCGTTGGATTCGTGCTGGCCGTCTGCCTCAATTTGCAATCGTTTTCTTACTGGTACCGAACCAGGAAAAAGAGCTTCACTTAGATTTGAGCCAACACTGACTGATGGAAGGGTTTTAAGTTTTGGTTTAACCCCGGAGTTTGATCGTGTGCTACCTCCACGGGTAGGACCACGCCACCCCTGCCGGCGATTAGCTAGCCAGTGCTTCCTAAACAAGCTATTAGCCCGTGAGTCCCCAATTCGAGGATCAGAGTTTAGTGAATGTAAAGAGAAAACACGAGCCTCGCGCTCCATGTCTCTCTCGCTGAACCCCTTTGCACCAGGTTACCTGGTGTGCTAACACCTGAAACAGCCAGCGTATCAGCATGTGCAATACAACCCAGAGACCACATGGTAACGTTTTTTTTTTTTTTTTATTAAAAAGACTTTCCAGGCGCTGCACGACCAGACCTCGCACCCTTGGTGCGGTTCCGGCGGCTGCTGTGGCTGAAGTAACGGGCGTCGAGGCTGAGGATCGGTCAATTCGACGCCAGGGATGACCGGTCGTCCAAAGACCGGCGACGGATACACTGGGCCTGCGGGGTTGCTGTTGCGGGCGTAAGTGCGAACCCAGCTGCTCCGACGAGGAAGGCCCTATTGATAACTAGCGCAACCTCTGAGCTGCGCTAGCATAACATCGGTCAAAGAGGACCGCTGCCATCCTGTCCCTCTCGGAAGCGGTTGGGAGCAGACGCCATCTCACCGCGTCTTAAACGGCCGGCACTCCGACATTTAAATACGGTGCATACGCCATAGCTGGGGACTTGGCCATCGGATTCCTCCAGTCTCGCTGCGTAGCCAAAGCGCCATCCTGGGACATATCCACCTTGGGGCGTGGCTTCGACTTTGACTGAGCCAGCAGACCAACAGTGCAGTCGTCCATCTGACCACTGGAGGGCTGCGGTGGTAGGGGCACCTCCATCCTCTCCACCGTGGACTGGAATAACCCAGGGAGGTCGTCCAGCGGATAGCGATGCTCGAGGGGGCGGCTCATAGTCCATGAAGAGAGTCGTCGGGTCCTCCTCATACACAGGACGGTCATCCTTCTATCATACGCGTCCCAGGGCTTAGAGCGGACCGTTGCCACCAGCTCATAGACTGGCCCCGAGCCGGCCCGGAGGGCGCGTGCAGCCCGCACAACTGCTGCCGATGCGCACGCTCCTCCGGGGGAGCGATGCGCAGGTAGCACAGGAACATGCCTCCACATGGTGCCGCAGTCCCAGACAGACGAAGCAGTCGTCATGCTGATCCTCGGACACCATCGGGGAGGCACACTGTTGGCACAGCTTATCCATTTCACACACAAATCATAATGAGTTCTTAACTCGCTCGAGGCTGAGTGAAAAAGGGAGACGAGCATTGGCAACGCCGGGGCTTTATGGGAGGTGAGTATGCTACCCCCTCCTTCGAAGCAGGTGAGTTCAATTTTCTTTCTCAGGCGTCGAGGCGGAGCCTTGTAGGGGTAACCACTAGCGAAGCCCGTTAGAGGGCGGAGCACGTATGAAATAGAACCAGTCATGCTGAAGGCAGTCACGCGACATCACTGACGGTAGATTGGAAGTAATCGTCAGACGGCTGAGGTGAAGGCTGGAAATAAACAAATCGAAAGAAAATCACAAGCACAAATACGCACGGGACAACACACGAAAGGGCAGAATCATAACACCTTGACCATCGCAGACGGACGCGGCGACGTGCAGGAGTCAACACTAGTGATGTGACATTTGAAGCGAGGCACCGGAGCCTGTGTCGAACAAAAAGGGGCGTGCCAGATGAAGCCCCGATTCGAGGCCTACGTTGTTACCATAAAAGTCACGTGACTGATGACAAACCAGGCCTCGGTTTGTGGAGAGTACGTCATTGGTTCCTTCAACATATCTCCTCCTCATAAATACGCTTCGAATCTGACACCGAACTATGGGTGTTGTCGGCATTTGTACAAGACGAAGAGAGGTGTAGTATGTTGGAGAGTTGTAGTGAGTCACGAATTATCTACCCCATGTTGGACATTGACGTGAGAGTGTCAGTTATTTCGTATTTTTTCAATAATGTCACTCTCGTATTTGTGTTTTTTAATAGAAATGATTTCAAAAAGCAAAGTATCGTGACTGTTTCATTGCGATTTTTATTATAAACAAATATAGCTACTTACGCATGCTATAGAAATATATCCATTGTTTATTGTTACTGCACACAAAAGTTTTTCATGCATTTCCGCTAAAGTCATGGTACTGTTCATTGACTGTCATGTGTTGTTTTGCCCAGCAAATGGCAGCATTCAATGTTTCATTGAGGCCTCGAGTACTGAACCTTTTGGTGAAGCAATAGGCTGGAAAGTCTCAGTGATTCATAAGGCTTCATTTGACCATCACTAGTCAACACCAAACCACGGCGGGGACGTCGGTTGTGCAAGTAGGCTTCACGCAGGCAGTTGAGTACGGTTTGGTCACTAATTTAGTTCTGGTGACAACCTCTGGTCTGAGCAGCAGTGACTGTAGCTAGCAGGAAGCGATTGCGCAGGTGCTGGAGGCCAATATGGCCATCCTGCTGAGGGGTGGTGACACGTGGTCTGGGGGCACGTGGTCGATCACCGGTGCTTCCTGTTTCATTTTACCGGCTCCAGAGACTTGATATCATCGACACGTGGACGACCAGGTTCCTTGCAACCCGTCTTTGCGACATTCCACCAGTGAGCATACCAACTGCTCGCTCTCGCTGATTTTGACCTAGGTGCGGCATGGTCACACGTTGACCCAGGATAATGCAAAGGAATATTTAAGTTTCCCATTGCTACGGCTATTTATTGACCAAATTCTCGAAGCATTAGTCAATGAGTTCTACTCAATCTGACGGGATAGGCAAAATTCTAAACAATGTGCAATCAAGCAGAACGAGTTGCCCACACGACAAAATCAAAACAATTTTCTGAGCTTTTAAGTTGTAATTGATGTATCATGGCTTAAAAAAAATATCCCATTTTATGTACACCAAATATACTGAGTACAAATGAAAATGCTCCACTTGAAAAAACTCAATATTTAAGTTCAAATGAACTTCAATATAATTTTTATACAACAACAACACTACAGTGATGTCACCCGACATGCCAGGTGCAAGACATGCGAGAATTTCAAGTTAACTCTAACGCGAGGCAATTTTTTGCAAAAACGCAACATCTTGCATGCACACCACGGGAAAAATGAATTTCACTATGAATGTGTGCACACATTGCCTTGAAAAGCATGTGAATCCGAATAAAATTTCACTTCTTCACTGACACTTGTGAAACGTCAACACTATGCCGCGACTAACAGCCCCTGAACGGGAACATGCCATAGGCATGCTTCAAATTGGCGCCAGCACCAGGGATATTGCCAGACGACTACACTGCGCACACACAACGATCGCAAGACTCCGTCAAAGGTTTCTGCAAACGGGGAGCACTCGGGACCGTCCTCGACCGGGTCAACAACGTGTGACAACGGCACGTCAGGACCGTCAGATCGTACGGGATCATGTCCGAGACTGAACACTACCAGTGACAAGAACGCCTGCTCAAGTCCAAGGACGACGTGGATTCATTCACCCCAACACCGTACGGAACCATCTGCGAGCTGCAGGCCTGCGTGCACGACGTCCTTATTTCAGCCCCATATTGATGGATCGTGAGCGAAACCAGCGTCTACAATGGGCGAACAGGCACCAGAATTGGCGACTACGACAATGGCACGGTGTCATCTTTTCTGATGAGTCACGATTTCACTTAAGGAACGCAGATGGCCGTATACGTGTTTGGCGGAGACGTGATGAACGTTATAACGCCGATTGTGTCGCTCAAACGGACCGTTGGGGTGGTGGCAGCGTTATGGTGTGAGGTGGAATAAGCTACCGTCACAGAACCCCTCTCCATATCTGCAGAGGAAGGAGGAACGGCGTCTACTACCAGGACCAGGTGCTGCAGAACCATGTTGTGCTGTTCTTCAACCAACACCACGATGTCCACATGTTCCAACAGGACAACCCTAGGGCACACACTGCAAGGGTGTCCATGCAGTACCTTGCACAGCAGAACATCCCCATGCTTCAGTGGCCAGCTCTGTCACCCGACCTCTCCCCTATCGAGCACTTATGGGATGAAATTGGACGATGTCTTTCACGTCAACGCCAGATGGACAACATCCGAGAACTTGAGGTTGCCCTTGTTCAGAAGTGGAATGCTATCCCTCAGAACACTATCCAGAGACTGATCAACTCCATGCGACGACGATGCACCGCATGTGTTAATGCAAATGGCGGTCACACCCGTTATTGACTTTCCTGTTTGACCCCTACACCAGTTAAACCTCTCTCGCGCATTAACATTATCGTGAATGAAACTGAATGATGTTTACATGTCTTCTTAAATCATTCATTATCTCAAATGCATCATACGTATATACTTCACATGTCAATCCGTGGAGCTATTCCAGATTTCGTGAGTGGTGCGTTTTCATTTGTAAACTGTATGTGTTGCGTTGGAAGTTTTGGTCAGTATATATAAACAAGAGGTGCGTTCGAACACTTCTGCAAAGAAGCCGGCGGCGCGAGATTCCCAAAAAACTACGCGAGGATCTTGCCAAAGTTGCGCGATCAGCCTTCCATACCCCGCGATGGCTGCAGCTACCGCGGGGTTTGGAGGGCTTATCGCACAACTTCGGCAAGATTCTCGCATAATTTTTCGGGAATCTTGCGCAGCCGGCTTACTTTTAGGCACGCTCGAAAGCACCCAAGGTGCGATCTGACTGATGCGGAGCTTGCAGCGACGGAAATTTTGGCCTTCAATGAACCACATGATGCGTAAAAAATGTTTCTTATTGATCAGTTTTGTCATGAGGCTCTTTGAAGGCAAAAGCCACCTGCGTTTCCAGAGCTGCGTAAATCCAACTTCTCCTGTAGACTGTAAATTTGGCAGCGGTTCCCCACCCCCTATATATCATAGGCCCCATTTCATAACTCATGAACCTTTGTCATGAAAAACTGCGCAGATGCTTGAATGTGCGTAGTTACAGCCATTGCAAATTTGCGTTTGTTTTCTTTTTTTTTTTGTGGTGCAGTATAGGCTGCTGGAATAACATTTGGACATTTAGTTTTGAAGGGCTGTTTCATTAGCATGACTCCGCCAATCGTCGTACTTCTGCTAAATTTCATTTCGCTTCAGTACTCACTCTGGTCACTCGGAGCTCTGCCTCATTTACCTCGGCAGAAAGCACACCGGACCAACCAACGAACAATAGGCGTGGCCAAGAGCCACAATGTAGCAGCTGCGCCAAGATTGAAATTGTAGTCTCCAAAATCAACAATGGCTACGGACATAGACACACAGGAGGCCATTCGCTCTGTCGTGGAGAAAATCCCGGGTATCAGGGACTTACAGCCACAACAAGATGAATGTTTGGTTGGTTTTTTGAATGGAAATGATGTTGTAGTGCTACTCCCTACAGATTGTCATATCTACTTTACAGCCAGCATGAAACAGGCACCCTGTTCATCTCTGTGACAGACACCTCAGCTAGCTTGTAGTCTCTAGAGTTAAATAGTGTAAAATTCTCAGGCAATGTAAGTTAGCAGCCAACTTTTGAAAAGCCCCGTTTTTGTTCTTGTCACAAGACCTATTCGCTGTCTCAGTGTTATGTTGTCATTATCCATGAATGAAATTGTTGTCTGAGACAGCCAAACGCTTAGAGCCAAACTGTGTTTCTACGAAGTTAGATGGTGAGCTCGGTATGATGATAGTGCAAGTATGGTTGGTAGCTGCCCATTGGTCCGACGACCCATTGGTCCGACCTCCCGTTACTCCGACAAACTCGACCACAGACAGAGAGAGAGAGAGAGAGCTCTCAGAAACGCACATCACACACACACACACACACACACACAAGGGGGGGGGCATGTGTGTTTATTCATCGCGCAAGGGAACTAATGGGAGGTCTTGACCAATGGGAGGTCGGACCAGTGCCATGGACCCGTATGGTTACAGTTAGTTTCTTGTAAGGAAAACAGAAAGAGCATCTTTGGTTCTTTCAAGTGAATGAGTGAAGGCTAAAATTTGGTAGATGGGCATATGTATGGGTACAGTATTAACTTTAATGTACTGATCAGTTTGATTTCGCTGTATTCCTGGTATGAAGGACTGTGTTTAGAGCAGAAGTACTTGGCGGCTGGGCCGGCGCATAACATACGTCATCGCCAAACGGGAGTGACTAGTTTACGGTACACCGATGATTTTAAACTTCTGACAAGTGCCCACCCACCAGGGAGTAAACACTTGTCAATGATGACTGACCAGACTCTGTGTACGAAGCACAGCGAAGTAGCAGAGGCTGGTTCTGCCAGGTTACTGTTTCATACCTTTTAGTGGAATATGAGGGGCTAAATAGGCCTAGATGAAAATAAAACATTCATAAGAAAGCATTAAAAACACTGGTTATGTATCACATTTCAATGTTTTTTAACTTGTTATTTTGGATTTGGTGTCCAGTCTTGGTGTCTGATCAATGCAAAGCTACACCTTGTTACATTTGGAATCAGCTGAAGAAGTCAATCTAAATGCCAAACTGTATAGCTTTGCCTCGTGTAGGCTACTCTATTCAATATTATGTGTGAGACTGCACTAAATTTTGAGGGAAGCTGCTACCATACCCTTATTATCCAGTCATTTTAATCTTGCATTTGTCCACACAGGCTGAGCCAGTGACACCTCACTATTCTGACCGAGTTGATTGAAAATAATTCAATGTACTTTAAATGGGCATCTGGTTAAGGCTTGGCAGCATTTTTGGCATAAAATGGGTTAAATTGCCACAACTAAGGTGTCCTGCATTTTTGAACTTAAAAGAGGAGTACTTTCACATCCACTAGTTGGCACAGTTAAACAATATTTCAAGCGGGGATTGTGACGCTACCCTTGGGAGGCAGTGATGTCTTCAACAACATTTTATGCCGTGTCGCAATTAAAGTATGCACACAGATTCTGCTTCCCGCCCGTTTAAGCCCAGAGAGCATTGGAATCTGCGGGCGTTCTTAAGTGAAATCACGTGTTAAGAAAAGTCTTCGATCATGTCCTCACAATATTTATTCAGAAATATTTGTATTCTCGAGTTAATTTTTCTTTTTCTAAATGTTGTCTGCCAAATTAAATCAATGATCATTCATATAATATCCCTCTTTTGTATGGATACAGCTGGGTTGCAAACTTTGGAGTTTGGGATTAATGGTTTATGAAATAGCTTTCTGCTATAGTCTGCTTTGCATGCTGATGTCAGAGCCAGGTTAGCAGTGAGGGATGAACACGTGCATTCACCACCATCCTTTAGAAAGACTCTGCAAAGTTCTGGTTTCACAGGATGTCAACCCAGCTGAGTGGATTCGGTACCTTCCTGTCTGACCGGCCTACACTGAATTCCAGTGGCTTTAAATCTCTGATTGTCGGTCCTGCTCAGTTGCATTGGAATCTCTTGTGCTCCACTGGCTTGGGAGTGGATTGAAACCTGGGATTACATAAAAGACTGACTCACTTCCCATCTCTACTCGCTTCTCCTAGGCGTTCATAAACAAAACAGTCTTGTAATGTTTCAGATATGATATACAGTATTTATATGCAGTTAAAGTCTTGTACGTGTTGGAAATATACTGTGTTTTACACACACATGCATATATAGACTCATCTAAAAAAGCTAATAAGCACTCTCATATCCTTTGAGTACCTCCTGAAACACATTATTATTCTATATGTGGTGTCACATTCCAGATCAGGTAATGAAATGCAGAGGCAGAGTATAATCCAATAGTCAGGTTTATTGACAGCAGTACAGTAATATTCGGGGGCGGAACCCAAGAAAAAGTGGTGAGGATGGAACTTCAGAGGAAGAGAGCACTTTTCAGTACCGATGTCATAGGTTAAACTGGGCTGCCAATTGCCGGTCAATGGCTTTCAGGATACAACTGTGAATAAAATGAAAATGCAATGACTTTCAGATCAAATGAGACAATGTTATTTACAATAGAACATAGATAACATTTCAACTGTTGAAACTGAGATATTTTACATTTTCATCCACAAAATGAGCTTATATCATATTTTCTGGCTGCAACAGGTCTCAAAAAAGTTGGGACACAGGCAAAAAATGGCTGAAAAAGCAATTAATACATTAAAGAATCAGCTGAAATAACATTTAGCAAGAATTTCAGTTAATTGGCACCAGGTGTGCAAGATGATTGGCTATAAAAGGGATGTCTTGGAGAGGCCGAGTCTCTCAGAAGTAAAGATGGCCAGAGGGTCTCCAACCTGTGAAGGCTTGCATAAAAAAAAGTGGAATACTTTAAAAACAATCTTCGTCAAGATCAAATTGCAAAGGCTTTGAAGGTCTCATCATCGACAGTGCATAACATCATCAAAAGATTCAGATATACTGGAAAAATCTCTGTGCGTAAGGGACAAGGCCGAAAACCTTTACTGGATGCCCGTGATCTTCGGGCCCACTGCTTCACTCACCGGCATGATTCTGTCATTTACATTACTAAATGGGCCCAGGAATACTTCAACAAACTACTGTCTGTAAACACAGTCTGCCGTGCCATCCACAGATGCCACCTAAAACTCAGTCATACAAAACAGAAGCCATTGTTGAGCATGATCCAGAAGCGCTGCCATGCTCTGTGGGCCAATGCTCATTTATAATGGACTTTAGCAAAATGGCAAAGTGTCCTGTGGTCATATAAGTCCAAATTTGACATTCTTGTTGGAAATCATGGGCGTTGTGTCCTCTGGGCTAAAGAGGAGAAAGACCACCCCTCCTTTTATCGGCATTCAGTTCAAAAGCCAGCATCTCTGATGGTATGGGGATGCGTTAGTGCATATGGTGTGGGACACTTGCATGTTTTAAGAATTACCATGAATGCTGAAAGGTATATAAAGCTTTTAGAGCAACATATGCTCCCCTCCAGATGACATCTATTCCACGGAAGACCTTGTGTATTTCAGCAGGACAATGCAAAACCACATACTGCAGCAGTATTACAACAGCATGGCTTTGTAGTAGAAGAGTCAGTGTGCTGAACTGGCCAGCCTGCAGTCCTGCTCTTTCAACAATTGAGAACATTTGGTGCATAATTAAACAAAAAGTCCTTCAAAGGAGACCCAAAGCTCTCCATCAGCTGGAAGCCTGTATTAAACAAGGTTTGGATCAAATTCCAATGGCTAAACACAAGAAACTTGTCTCCTCAATGTCCAGACACCTCCACTCTGTGTTAAAAAGAAGAGGGGATGCTACACCATGGTAATTAGGCCCCATTCCCAACTTTTTTGAGACCTGTAGCAGCCGTCAAATTTGAAATGAGCTCAAAACAACAGCTTGAACACCAGCAATCCCATTTTCTTTCCATTTAATCCAGTGAATTCTTTTTTTTTTACCATTATATTAGGGTTATTTTATAATAGTTGAATTCCTGAAGAAACTGAATTAATACCCAAAACCTTTTTGCTTAATTACAATATTTCAAAGGATGTTTCTATTTTGCTATGTACAATTTCCTTAGGTTTTGATTGAAGTATTGGCTTGTTGGTCCTATTTCAAAATTTTCTCCATAGTAACCATTTCAATTTGCACCCAGTCTTTATTATTCATAGTTGGATCGAACCACTGCCTTATTTTTTATACCCAAATACAAAGTAATAATGATAGAAGTTGGGCAATTGGAGGCCCCCTTTCTGATTGGAGCTAGATAGTCTCAATTATGAGCATCTTGCCTTCTTTTCCTGCCATATAAACCTAGCAATAGTCTTATGTAGACATTCAAACCAATTCTCAGAGATAACTAGTAGTTGAATTCTTAAAATATAATTGAAGCACCTATTGCTAAAACGCCATAAGTCACACTTGATAAAAACAAAGAGCTTCCACTCGGAAAACTGACTGTTTCTAAGCAAAAACAGTAGATTTCAATCCAGCAACTTGCAACTCATAGCTGGGGGTTTCAATACACGCCAGAGGGCCATTAGAAAATAACCATGAAATGAGACACAGCCAGGGAGTGGGAAACCACAAAAGACGGAAACCAATCAAAGGTGACAAACAGTGCTTCTGATAGACATACAAAAGTCACTGAATAGGAGGGGAAAGGCATTCACCCCAGGATTATGGCAATGCGCAACATATCTATAATGTTGTCATAAGTTTGGTTCACTGAGACTTCATTTTCTTTTACAACTTGAATATTGTCATCAACTGTTGACATTACAGGTTAATAATATTTTGACTGCTTTCAATGTACAATTAATCATTAACCTGGAATAGGTACTAATATCACTCATACATGGTTCTACATATAATACAATTTCTTTAATGAAAATTATGAAAGGGGGCGTTGCTGAAGGATGGGGGAGCGAGGTAAACCATCAACAGCGAAGAATGATATGGATCCATATGTGCACTTTTATAGGCCATTCGCAATTCAATCGGTAAAATGTCTAATTTTGTCATGTAATTTGAAAATGTATTTGGCAATTGACAATTTAATGTACAAAGTGGCAATGAAATCTTCAATACAGTTTTGATAATCTCAATGACAATTAGGAATTAATATTGAACGCCAGCGTCCATAAATTCCAAAATTTAATTCCTGAACAATTCTGTAATTGAATTTCCAAGGTCTAGCTTCAAAGCGCCACCGTGTGTTGCATGGCATTTTGCCAAATGCTTCATCTGCACCAAAATTGAACTGAGCATGCAAACTGTCAGTTCTCTCATCAAGGCAGGTCTTCTTTCACAACGTCACTTCTGTGACTGCCTGGTATTAGCTATTCCCCCCGTGGACACGCCCCTCTCAATAACTTAACTTGTATAGTTTGAAGGCATTTCTACTGGTTATTTTTAGAGATTTCAGGAACACCTTCAAGTAGTTTGTGAAGGCAACTAAATTTGGGGGAACTTTGAAGAATCTACTTTTGTGTGCGTAAAACTACCCCATGATTAAAATATTATTCATATAAATTCTGATTCTTTGTCACTAGAAAAAATAGCAAATTTAACATCATGATATTCCAAAACAGGTATATATTGTCTACAAACCCAATCATATATTCCGTTCCAAAAAATTTTGACTTCATTACAAGAGTAGAAAAGGTGTTCCTGAGATTCAATTTCATCTTTACAAAATGTACGTTATCATCCAAATTAAATCTGAGTCTCAAAAATTCTTCACAGGGATAAATACCATTATGAAATGTACTTCCTTCATCTTGAGAAATAAGGGAAATACAAGATAACTGGTTCTAATTTTGACAGTTTCCGTTATGGAAAACTTTGGAGATAACACTTTATCTAATAGGCCTATTAACAGTTTCCCGTTTCCCCTGAAGCCATGTCATCTGCCCCTTTTGCCAGTGAGAGTGGGACAAATAAGCCCTCACAGTATGTTACAGTTACAATTACAGTTAACACTGAACTAACTACTTTGCAAACAAACGTTGATCAAAACCCACAGTTGCTTTGAGTCCCAAGTGGATTTGACGACTAAGGCACCAGCGTCAGGAGAGATTTGTTTCCGCGTACCGTAGCAGTAGCATAATCCGCCGTTGCTGAAAATCCCTAATGTCGTTGCGATGGCAGCTGGACTGTCGTATACACCCGGCTAGCCTCTCCGTTGGGCTAGCCCCTCCACTCGTTCCCGGCGCCGTCGGTGCTCGCTCCGTGGAGGTGAGACTCCGGTTGGTGACGGCTCGGTGAGGGCCCGACGTTCCAGCGCTTCACTCGGACTACAGTAGTTCATTTTTTTCTTCTTGTGGATTTAATTTTCCTCCAGGTTTTAATTAAAGGTGCATTACCGCCACCTACCGGACTGGAATATGGAGCAGTAGAAAAAAAAAAAAAAGAAATCCTCTCCATTAAGTCCGTTTCCCTCAGGTACTTTTATGTTTATAACTACTTTTCATCTCGACTCAACACCCAATCCATCCTACTCAATTAATGGCAACTAAACAAAATTATTCAGGGGATATCTGATTCTCACTCCCCCCCAAACCCCTTTTCTAACATTTCCTTGATATCTTCTCCCTTTACATCAGTGATCACCAAAAACTCCCGGGCTGCATGCACAACCAATTTAATTCTATCAGTCTTCGACTCCATCTCGCTCGCACAATTGATCACCATTGCCACAAAAGACAAAAACCGTTTATCCACACTGACACATTCAGGATCACATCTTAGTTCTTTTGGTTCTGTGACTCCCTTTTCTTCCCTCACTCTCTTAACCGCCTCTGCATATGAGATTTTACTTTTTACATGCGTCCTTTCAATTTCCCCCTCAACTTTCCTCCGCTCGCACTGTTTTGCACCCACTTCATGGTTTCCCTGGCAGTGAAAACATAAAGCTCTTTCCTTCGGTAATTCGCACTCTTCATCATTACACCATTCCTTCCCGCACCGTCTACGTATATCCCACGTCTACACACCGCCGCAACATGACCATAGTCTTGACACCAGAAGCAGCTTTCACCGAATGAGTAACTCCACTGTTATGGCCCCAATTTGTTATTATAATTTACAACACAACAGCTACAGCAACAGCAAGGGATGACAGAAACAGTTTTAAAAACTTGAACGCATTTAATCAACAGACAAAGACTAATACTAACCAACAACTAATAACCAAGATTGATTTACAAGAAAAACAGAAATATTTACAGTCCCTTTTTGTTGGGGTGGCTTGGTGATGTCCTGGGTAAGGAAAAAAAAATGCTCTAACACAGGCAAAAATCCACAAAAGAAACTTCACAGGTCTTGAACAGAAATGACAAGTCTGGTCACATGTATCCTTCTCCTTGCAATTTCTCCTACCACTGTCTCAATTCTACTCGTTATATACTCTTTCGCAGACCCCACCCACATTTAGACCTCTTTTTTCTATTTTCTGGGACTTTCCCCAGACATGCCCAGGACATGTCTAAACCTAGCTCCAGTCTGGGCCTAATAAAAGAAAGGTGAATACTGCCATCTAGTGGCCTCTATTCACATCACACCACTAATTACTCCCTTCACGTTGGGCTGGTTACGTATATTAAAACATGTTACTTCAGATAAATCGAAATCCTTTATTCTCAAACCTTTGTCTCTTTGACGCTTTGTTTTACATTCTATTATTATAAGTCCACCCCTACAAACCCTCACTGATTTTACTTCCCCTACTTCTCATTTAATAAACTGGCCTATCACTAAATACATGATTTGTTCTGTAATAATGTCTAACTAATTTCATTCCAACTAAATATACGTCATCCCCTCCTTTTTCCATATCTTTTTTCCTTTTCTTTTTCCCGCCTTCCTCCCCCTCCCACTCCATTTTTCCGTCACCAGAACCTCCAACCAAACACCCTCAAGGTTAGCTCGCAACCTACTCCCTGATAAGTACCTTTTTTCTCCGGTAGACCTTGAACAGGACAGTTCATTTTCTTTGCTAGTAATGATGTGTTTTTATCCCCGGTTTTGCTGCGTCTGGCACTCAACCCGCCCTGATGAATTAGGTTGTGGTTCTGCGAAGTCAGTCCTACTTAGAGGGGCGTGTCAATGAGGGGAATAGCCAATACCAGGCAGTCACAGAAGTGACGTTCTTAAAGAAGACCCGCCTTGATGAGAGAACTGACAGTTTGCTTGCTCAGTTCAATTTTGGTGCAGATAAAGCGTGTGGCAAAATGCCATGCAACACACGGGGGCACTGCTGTACTTTAAAACCTTAAACACACAAAGGGATGTGAGGATTTCATTGTCACTTTGCAAATTGAATTGGCAATTTCCAAGTGCATTTTCAAATTGCATGATGAAATTAAATATTGAATTGCCATTTTGCCAAATGAATTGCCATTTGAATAAAGGCGCAAGAATGCCATGGCAATATGACATTTGATTAATTCAATTTTAATTCCTGATTGTCATTGAAATGATCAAAACTGTATTGAAGACTGCATTGCCACTTTGTACATTAAATTGTCAATTGCCAAATATATTTTCAAATTACATGACAAAATTAAACATTGAATTCCCATTTCACCAATGGCAGCCAGCAGAGTGCCAAGGCCAAAATATACCCCCGCAGGCCAGATTATACCCCTCAGGCCAGATTATACCGCCTGACTCTAATTTAATAGATCAGGAGTTCCCAAACTCGGTCCTGGGGCCTCCCTGTGTCTGCTCGTTTTTGTCCCGAGCATAAGTGCCATCATAGGACTTTAACAAGCTGTCAATTTGTCCAAATTGGTTGCATTTTGTGTTTAAATATGTTATTTGCTGTTTAAAGCCAAATTTTAATAGAAATATCCATTTGTGCCATGAAGAACAAAAGACCAAACAAAAAACCCTTGCATATAAAGGTTTTATTTTTCTGTGTGGCAAGCAATTTCAGGTAATAACATTTTTAAACAGATCAAATCAGGTACTGAAAAATCAGTAACCTCCAAATTAGGTTGCTGAAGACAGGTGATAAGAATTCTTTCAAAGTAATTTGCTTGCACTCAATCATAAAAAAAACATAACATAAAACAGGGTTGACTCAGTTGTTTGCTTGTTAAGTAAATTGTTAGTTTTTGCAACCTTATGCCCATGGTTTCACCCATTAGGAACCCATAGATTTTTTTCCTTTGACTGGGTACATTTTCCCCTCTTTTTAAGCAGTTGTTTCTCACATATTGCAATGTGGATGCAGAATTTATTCCTCACTGTTTGTATGCATATCTGTCAAAATACTGTTTGTCAAGAGAGGATAAATTACTGCTCTGAACAAAAATGCACCTAATTAAGACAAATTAACAGCTTGCTAAAATCCTATGATTGCAAACCAGGGTAAAGCAAAAACCAGCATACACAGTGAGGCCCCTGGGCCGAGTTTGGGAACTCCTGGTCTAGATTATGTTCGAGTGCAAGTTATTTTGTAAACTTTCACTATAACTTAATGTCAGTTGATGGTAGTCAACAGATCATATATTTTAAATGGCTAGACTTGATGCTATGTTGAAGTATACTCAGCAACAAAAGTTTCTGTGACACCAATATTGTTAATTATTTTTCATAACGCAATTATGAAATTGTCATACATGGTGATATCAGACTGAAACAGTACACGTAAACACAACATTGAAATGGAAATCATGAAAATGCGAGAAAATGACTTTGCACGTGAAAATGTGCGTAAATCATGCTTGTGGATGGCAATAAAAGAGGAGAATTTTTGGAATGTTCACATTGTGCCTGATGAACGACGGAAGCATCACTTATCGAAAACACAGCCATTTCGGATCAGGAATTCTACCCTCTAAATGCCAAGACTGTCTGAAAATGATCGGTGGAGGGCCATTGGGATGATTGAATCCGAAACCTCGTAGAGGGAAGTTGCTCATCGCCTGAATGTCCACCGAAACACCATTTGGAACTTATGGCAGCGTCATCAGCAGACAAGACATGTCAGAGACCGTCCTCGCAGCGGCCGTCCACGAGTAACCACTCCCAGACAGGACAACTGGATTCGAACAACCCATCTCCGAAATCGATTCCAACCTGCAACCATAACTGCAAGAACGATACCTGGTTTGAGGCAACTGTCTGCACAGACAATCCGTCGCCGTCTCCGTCATTTTGGCATTGTCCCACGTCGGCCAGCAAGACGTCCAATACTCACAGTACAACACCGACGACTGCGTCTACAGTGGGCACAACAACATCGACGGTGGATCCAACGTCAGTGGGATCTTGTACTCTTCACTGATGAATCAAGATTCATGCTTAACCGATGTGATGGTCGTTTACGTGTATACCGTCGACGTGGAGAACGTTATGCCAACAACTGTGTTCAGGAATTTGATCGTTTTGGAGGTGGTAGTGTCATGATTTGGGGAGGGATCATGGCTAGAAACAGAACAGATTTGCTTGTTATTGATGGAAATCTGACAGGTCAAAGATATCGCGATGAAGTGCTACGGCCATTGGTGGTACCGTTTTTGATGCAACATGGTCCCGGAATAACGCTGCAACATGATAACGCCAGACCACACGTTGCAAGGATTGTACAGCAGTATCTGATGCAACAACATGTCAATGTCCTGCCATGGCCAGCCAGATCCCCAGACATGTCCCCAATCGAGCATCTTTGGGACGAGATGGATCGACGTTTGCGGCGGTTGGATAACCCGCCAGCTACACTCCAGGAATTGCGACAACATCTACGTCAGATTTGGAATGACATCCCACAGCAATTTCTGGCACATCTGATTCGGTCCATGCGCCGGAGATGCGTTGCTTGCATCATGGCACGAGGAAGTCACACCCGGTATTGAAGTGTGAAGGTCACAATTGGTTAGACGTCAGACAAGTGCTTCATGACGCATGAAAATGACATTTTTTTTGCTATGGTATTCCTAAGACTGTTGTCGAGGAGTTTACATGTAGTGGTACATTTTCAAGTAGACAAAAAGACTTGGTAAGTTGCAAGTGATACACTGTGTAACACTCACTTTCTGGTTGCTGAAGTTTCTCCCTGCTGGGGAAGGATTTGGGCACCAAGTTTATAGGATTAATCGTGGTAGCAATCCAGTGTCCAATGTATTGTGTAGCTATCCTGATTATGTACAAAGAGGAAAACAATGTTTGTTTAAGATAAACGTGGGTCAGCATAGTTTTTTAGCACATCATCTTCTGGGCTAGACGTTTTATACTCCTTTATATTGTACTCCACACATTCAGGCCGAGGGTTTTAATGGACCTGCCTGTTTCTTACCCAAGATGTGTTCTAGGCTTGTTGAATTCATATACCTAGGGCATATTCTAAGATAGAAGGGTATGAAACAATTGCCTATGCCAGATTATACCCCTACTCACGTGTACAAAATAATCAATACTACAACATATCTCAATTTTTATTTATGTCACAAATGTTAAAACATCTACATTCCTTAAGGAGAAAAATTAAATGTCTTTAGCTACCACAAACTGACTGATATAAGTAGACAAAAGGGTACCTTACAGTGATGCATGAAATTACAATATTTGATATTAAGGCTGTCTGGGTAGCGATAAGATATACTGTTGGTAAGCTGATTATTATTGGCATGATCTCACCGCCATTATGAATTAAAAAGCCTTAAATAAGGTGACATAAATGGCCACATTTGCCTTCTAAGTGCAGTCATTGTTAAATGGAATGTACGCATGAAGTATGCAAAGATCCAGCGAATACTAAAGTGATGATGTCACGCTGGTGTCGGAAGTAAAATTTCCCATTCATTCTACCCAGACTGTTTTTTCTGTTCACTATTGAATCACTTCACATTGTTTTCAAGCCTCCATCTTTTTCGAGATTTTGCATTGTATTTCCGACTAAAAAGAAATATCATTTTTCTTGACCGGAATCAGCTATATTTCAAATCATTTTAATTTTTCTCCATTATGCTAATCCTCTTTGTAGTCTAAAAACTACACGTCCCATGATCGTCCTGACTCCCGGGCTGATGGAGTTCAGTACAGGTTTTATACAGTCAGAAGTCTCACGTTTTGAATTTTCCTGCACCTCGTTATACCCATTTGTTTGAATAATTAGTAGCCACTCTATATTTGTCCCCCGTCGCCCCGGCGGGACAGGGGACATAGAAATGCTGTTCGTCCGTTCGTTCGTGCGTCCGTCCGGGAACAGTGTACTCGCAATAACTTTTGACAGCTTTGATGGAGGATCACCAAATTCTCACCACATATGCCTCTCGTGAAGGCCTTGCTCAAGTTCAATGATGAGTGACCTTGACCTAGTTTTCAAGGTCACTGAGCAAAAAGATGTGAGGAACTCTGTACTCGCAATAACTTTTGACAGCTTTGATGGAGGCTCACCAAATTCATATGACATTCTTATTGATTTGTTAGGTAGATCTCAGCCATGGGCACAAAACTATGCCTTGGCGATGCGTCCATCATCCACAAGTCATGAAAATTGTAGTCTCTCTTGTAATGTGAATATAGGCCACTAGATAGCAGTATTTACCTTTTTTTTTGTTAAGCTCAGACTGGAGTCATGTTTAGACATGTCCTGGACATGTCTGGGGCAAGTCTCAGAAAATTAAAAAAAAGAGGTCTAAATGTGGGTGGGGTCTGCAAAAGAGTATATAAGGAAAAGAATTGAGACAGTAAAGTAGTAGGAGAAATTGCAAGAAGATGACCAGACCTGCCATTCTGTTCAAGACCTGTGACGTTTCTTATGTGGATTTCTTTGCCTGTGTTTGAGCATTTTCATCATCCAGGACATCACCAAGCCACCCCCACGAAAAGGGATTGTAAATATTTATGTTTTGTACATAATTCAATCTTGGTCTTTAGGTTAGTTAGTTGTTATGGTGTTTGTTAATTAAATGTGTTGAGGATTTTAAAACTGTGTCTGTCATCCCTTGCTGTAGCTGTTGTGTTATAAATGTAATAACAAATTGGGGCCATAACACTCTCATGAACCATGGTTATATTTAGCTCATATCACAATGATCCATCCCTCATCCATCGCTCCGTTCAACCAATGACCAATGAGCTACAGTGTCGTTGTACTTCACATTATTAGTCGTACAGTGCACCACATTATTTTCAGCCATCAAAACAGTTTTTGCCACGTTTCTGGTCACTTGTGCGACGTGGGACACTAGGCCTTCAGGCCATTTTCTTCTTGGTTACGCTCCCCTTGCTAGATATTAAGTTTTACAATTAGCGCCAATTTACATTAATAGCCAGGCATCTTTGGCCAACGTTTGTTTGCTTAAAAACTCACTAGTCAGCGAACGAGCTTATCAGCCTTGTCAAAGCATAACTGACAGTGATTAACTTATCCAGCGAGCTAGTTTACCGACTTCGGAAGTTGTCTAACTTATTTGGCGCATTTAGTTGAATGCCAGCTTCTAAAATGCTCGCAGCTCAACGCAAGCTAAGTAGCCAAATAATGGCTCTTAACTGCTTTTATTCACTTAGCTAGCTCGCTAGCTAGCTATTTCTTTAGCTAAGCAAGTGATAATTAATTGGATTATAATACTAGCTGGCTTCCTAAATAACAGGAAGTAACGGTACCATTCACTGTTTCTATCGGTTTAGCTATATGCACAAGATGTAATAAACTCATTAGCTGGCTAGCTTGGTGGTTCGCTCGCATTGCTTTATGGTAGCTAGCTAAATGGCGATATAACTACTCATTGCGATCCTTTCATTTCTAGGTATGTAGCTAGCTAATAGTAGCCCGCTATGTGAGAATGGGTGCACGGACATACGGCAATGTAGCACACTGATGGGCTACCGTGGTGGCACGTTATGAACGTTGGCTGAGACTGAGGTACTTCATTGGCTTGGAACGAATCACTCGCCCACTTGTGCATCGGATATGTAGTTCGGAGAAGTGGACTACAAACTGGACTCCAAGTGCAAAAGCATGTAATTTTTAGCAATAAACAACGAATTTGATGGGATCGTTTGAAACTGTATACCCTTTTGGCTAATCTCGGAACGAGGCGGCTCTTAGAATTTATACGAGTTCCAGCAGTGTCAGAAAGTGTCTAAACCCCATCATAAATTCCCATAAGGATTTTACTTTTCCGACACCAGAAGCTCAGTAGCGGTGACGTCAACATTTTAGTACTCTATTCAGTTCTGGGGAAAGACTATTATGATGGCATGTACGCCTCATAGGGCTGCGTTCTATGTCGTCATACCGAATGTCAGTTTAATATTAAAGCTATTTTTGCCTCGAATAAGCAGAATTTCATTCGACCGAGAAGCGAGAGGACAAGTAAGGTAAAACTGAACTGTTGCATTACCGCACGTCTCCAGCACACCATAACACGTCAATCTAATCAATGCTCTCTTTACTGTAAGGGTTCAAAAACTCAAATCGCATCAACCCATCCATGGAATCCTGAGACTTTGCGATCATATGAACAGTAAAGCATGTAGCAATAATGTTTATACTTCTTTGGGCAAACACACCGTGGCAATTATCAGTTTTTGCGTATTGTTTGGAAGAAAATGATCACTTGAGACCAGCAGACAATAGGATATTTCAGTGTTTACGGGCTGGCAGAATTAGATTCAATTTCTTTGCTTGTGCACCGTACCAGATCCAGCCTCAAGTAATATTTTAAGGAAGTGGCATCTCCGATCTTGACGAATATAACGTTAAATATCTTAATGCTGGCCTGATTTTGTTTGAAATTATCCATTTGCTTTGGCTTAATGCAGGAAATCGCAGCTATGGGGCAGACACTGTGCAGAAGAAAATCTGCGAAGAGAAAATGCTATAACGTAAGTTAATGAAAGTCGGAAGAAAGAAAAAGAAAGAATGAAAGAAAGAAAGAAAGACAGCGTATTTATGCCATAATTATTTATATGCCATAAAAATTTTTCTTAAAATGTGACATTATTCAACAGGCAATATTTTACACCTGTCTAGCAAAAATGTTATCCAGCCATGGCCATGAAATGTCGTGTGGATTTTTTGTTCGCCTGACTTAAAATCAGTTGCGACAATGGTACCCAGCCATCAACGACAGTGCTCCTGTTTTCTTTGAGTTTGAGGCGCCTGGTGTAAATTCAAATTTATGAATGCATACCTGATATGGTCGAGTAATTTCATGATCATAGGCCTACAATCCTTACAGCGATCGTAATGTAAATTATAATGTGCCGCACTAGGGAGACCAGGGATACCTCGTCATGATTTTGTATTTGGCTGCATAACTCTTTGTTGTTAAAACTTAAAGAAATACCTTTATGGTATATGTGTAGTGCAGAATGTCGTCCACAAAACTTGTATTGATACAATGTCAAAATAAAATAGATTTATGTGACAATATTCAATTTTCGATGTATCACAAACATGCCGAAGTAACCCCATACCCGGGGTGACTTTGTCAGATGGCTGGGGTAAAATCTTCATAGTTGGCAATCAGCTGAAGCTGAAAAAGACAGTTCAATATTCTCATATCAGAAATGGTGAGAACTGTTTTATTTTTACAACGAACCAACACAAGCTATGATTTATGCATAATCACCACCAGAGTTCCAGTTATGACATATGTAGGCATGCTTTCAGTTGGTTTTATCTGGTAAAATAAAGGATTGATTCATATTGTAAATAACATATTGGCTCATGTGATTTTAAAGTAATTGCATTTTGATTTTATTCACAATTTACGCTTTGTCCCCTGTATTTTGGAATTGGAGTTGTACATCATAATGTGCCTCATTATTCATGCAAAATGAGCGACCTGTTTTCACGTTTGAAATGGTAATTTTTCTTTCCCTCTATAACCAGAAAATTGCTGAGTTTGAGGTGAAAGTGGAGACCATGTTTAGTGTACTTGTTCAGGAGAAAGTGGCGGTAAGTTTGACTGTCAGTAGAAATTTAATTCTTGAGCTATTCGACTGATGTTACATTTTATTTTCCATGTGTGTCCATCAGTTTCTCAAATCCTGAACAGGCTAATTAAACAGAATAATGATCACACAAAATAGCACAGCTATAAATAGCTAATTTTAAATGTGCACGAAATAGCACGATAGCACATCGCAGAATTATCAGTAATTCTTGAAATCATTCCAATGTAGGTTAGAATAGGAATCCAACACATTGGCCACCATTAGAATCTGTGAACTCATCCGAAACGGGAGATATTTTACTCTCTAATATTTTCATTTGTTTCTGCTGTATGTGAGGGACTGTTGGGCCTTAGCTGAGGTATGTGCTCTCTGTGTGCTCTTGTTCTCTCTTAAATGTTCCTGTTTTTCATCTAAATGCAGGAAAATGCGAAATTTGAGCAAAAACTATCAGCAATGTCCGAGAAAATTGATTTACTGGCTCTGGAGGAAATGAAGGTATGTTATCAGTCTGTGGAAACTTTATTCTGAAAATGTAGATGAGCACGTAGCTATATTTCCTGTGAATTCATGTTTCAGTACCTCAATTTAATGAAATAACTATCTGACATACGTAATGGCACAAAGACACAGAATCTGTGGCCTGTATGAAACCCATAAATTGCTTCACATAACGGAAAAACAGTATTAGCTTTTCTCTAAATTATCCAAATGCAACTTCACAAAAGCAAAAATCTGAGAAACTGGCTTCTAATAAATTTGTGAAGTCATGCAAAATGAGTGTTTTTTTGTTTTGTTTTTTACCTCTTGCAAAGCAGTCATGTTTTTCCTTCAGTTTGTGGGTATGTTTATGACTCTGGTAACAATATTTTGGAAAAAGTTATGGACAGATTTTTATGATTTTTTTTGCCTGTGGTGTTTCTTGGCAGAACTTCGAAGTTTTTTCATTCTGGGTGCAGTCTGGATCAAATTCTGATCCCAGAAATTTGTAAGCTACGCTGTAAGCCTCATTGTGGATGGTGCTCTCAACATGTAGCAAAAGAATCCCATTGTCTGGTCAATAAGCTCTGTTTGGGTGGCTTTCCTGTTTATTACCAAAAAAAAAATTTAATTTCATATGAAATCAGATATGTCACCCGTGTGGGTTAAATTCAATCAAGCGCTGTGGTATTATTGAAAGGTTTGCCATGCGGTGCGTTATCAGAGTGGATTTCTCACGGCTACAGTAAGAACTGTGCCTCCCCCGCCGTGCAGACCTTGTCTAAATGGATTGAATCACCTGTGGATTTATCTAAAACCATGTGACATGTCTGACCCCGTCCAATACTCCCCCAAGTTACCAAAAGTAAAGAATGGAAAATAAACCTAACTAAAAGGGGAATATAAATGGCTCCAAAAAGAAATCTTTCAGAGGATTCTTCATCATTGAGGGATAGGGCCATTTTAGGCATTTTTTTTAATCTCCACGCTTCTGAAAAAGCAAGATCTTGTAATACATTTCAGCGTCTGTCTGTCCGTCTGGCCGTCCGACCCAGTAACTCCTCTTAGGCCGTTTGACCAGTCAACCTGAAACTTTGGTGCGTAAGATAGTGACTCAGAGGGGTGCACAACGGGTTTAGAATTTAAATTCATTTCCTCTTCTGGCCACTAGGGGGCTTTTTGTGAAGTTTGAAAAATGGCCATGAGTTCCTGAAGTACTGAGCTAGGATGCTCACATTTTTATGGGAGGTACATGGGATGTCCCTTCATCACATATCACACGGGTTTTTGATATGACCTCATTTTGACCGTTTTCTTGGTCAAATAGTGTCACGTGTGCCAATCGTTGAGAAGGATGGCACGTTTTGACATGTCTGTAGCTTGCATGCCAAAATTGCAGTCCTGTGATTAATATTTTGGCCACTAGGGGGCTTTTTGTGAAAAAAAGGAAAATGGCCATGTCTACCTTATGCACTGAGCTAGGATGCTCAGATTTTTATGGGAGGTGAATGGGATGTCCCTTAATCACCTAACAGACGGGTTTTTTATTTGTTCTAATTTTGACCGGTTTTTATGTCAAATGGCATCAGGCATACCAATCGCTGTACCGTCCATCCTTTCCTTTCATAATACTCACATTTCAAAATGAAGAGTAATTTATGCCCTCAACAGAAACTCAAAAAGCACTCTATCCAACTAACTAACTATATCACATTGCTGTATCTCTGATCAGCATCAGTGCTTTGGCAAAGCAACAAGCAGATTCTCATTATATCCCCGAACAGTGTTTTGGGGATATTATGTTTTTGGTCCGACCGCCATCACTGTTGCCACCTGGCCGCCCTAAGTGTTAACGCGATAACTTCAGTAATATTTCAATTAGAAATTTCATGTTTTACATATAAGTAAGTATCATAAAGAGGAAGAACTGATTCGATTTTGGACTATTTACAATTTCTAGATCGGCCACCAGGGGCCAAAAACTGAAAAATCACTGTTTTTATCATATCTCTGGAAATTTGTCCGATTGACCTCAAATCAAGTGCAAATGAAAGGACATGATTTGAGGATGTGTCTCATGATGATATTATACCTGTTTGGTTGAAATTTTTGACACAAGGTGGAGCTTTGTCACATAAAATTCACCATTTTTGCCATATCTTTGGAACCATTTGTCCAATTGACATGAAACTGTACAACTGCTAGGTCATGACCTCACAACGTGTCACATGATGTCATCATACCTGTATGGTTCAATATTTTGCCACCAAGTGGCGCTTTGCGATGGAAAATTACCATTTTGGCCATATCTTCAGAACCATTTGTCCGATTGGCCTGAAATTAAGTTCAAATGAAAGGTCATGACCTGAGGGGCTTTATATTGTACACGCCGTCGACATACGTCTAGTTTCTAATTTGAGAAATAAACAGTTCTAAGATACAAAAATTCTGGCGAACCCTCCTAAATGAGGGCTACCAACGCTATTCGTATATATACAGACTTGTGCAGACTGTTTAGCCTTGGCTGAGGTATGCTCTGTCTGTGTGCTTTCTTGTTCTCTCTTAAATGTTTCTTTTTTCCATTTAAATGCAGGAAAAAACTGAATTTCTGGACAAACTAGCTGCCATGTCCGACAAAGTGGATTTATTCTTTGAGAAAATGGAGGTGAGTTTGCGACCTGAAGAGGCTTAATTTTTAAAATGTAGATGAACTGCTATATTTCCCAGGAGTCTATGGTTCAGAAGCTCACGTCCAAAACAAGCTATTTTTGCATACTTATTAAAAACAGTGTTATTAAATGAAAATCTGGGCCCAGTGCTGATCTGTGGTCTGAAAGGTCAATCACTATTCTCGTGAATTATTCCACAGACCCTCAAAAGTAACCTGAGCGCTGATAATCATTTTCACTCATTAATACAAATATGAGAATTATCCCTTGCACTTCAAAATGTGTAATTCTGAATACAGGAAAAAATCGCAGCCAAGTCAGCCGAGCCCACAGATAATGCATCAATAGCACCAGGATCCTGCGACTGCAGCATGCTGTCAGTCAGCTCAGAGCAGAGGAGCCTGCAGCCCCAGCTCGAGATGGCCCCAAGACAGGAAGGAGCTGAAGAGCAGCCTTCCAGTCTGCCCCTGGAGGACAGGGGGGACAGTACGCTTTCTGTCAATTCTCACTCCCTGCTCCCAGTCTCTTTTGACATCATTTTTGAGCCGCCAAAGACTACCAAGCCCCGGAGGCTTCATCTCCAAAGTAGAGCGAACCTAAATGAGGAAGGCCAGGACATTGGCAATGAAGGTCAGGATTGGGTACAGAAGGAGCGTACAGCCGCACCGGACAGCAGCACGGGATCACAACCTCAAGACGAGATGAGGCTGCTCCCCTGCCCCCTTCCTGCCTCTGCAGTGAAGGCTGTGTCCCACACAGTGAAGACAAGGGCGTGCCAATCAGAGACAGGAGCTGAGAAGAAGAAGAAGAAGACGATAATGAATCGCACGTGGACAAAACGCACTCTTAAAGAGCAAGAGAAATTAGGTGAGTCTGTCCTAGCTTGAATGCATTCCATACTTCTGTTTCAAGTAAAGTGTATAAGCAGATAGATGTCAGCGCCGTTATTTTAATAGCCCATCACTAATAAGCAGATACATCATGTCACCGTTAATTAAACGGCCATTCAGCTATAAGCAGATAAATCTCATCACTTTTAAGTAAATGGCCAGGCAGTGGCCAGTAGATAGATCTCGTCACTTTAGTTCAAAGTCTAATGAACTGTCAGCGCATAGAGCTCATCACTGCTAGAAAAATAGCCAGTCAGGAAAGTATTTGCTTTAGGAACTGCTCAACATGAGAGATAAGCTGAAAAATGAATGTGCCATAAGTAGAATACAATCCGCAATTAATTAATTGACATTAAGTATTTATGTGCCAAATAGCATAGAGGGATTTGTTTAATGCTACAGTCTTGTGCTGTGGGAAATATTATATTTCAAAGTACTCATACAAAAGGCCCATCAAAACTGAAATGATTAATAACCAATTTACGAGTGGGAACATCTGAGGGACACGAGGAGGCAGCACAAAGTAATGTAATGTGTATGTTCCGTCTTATTTCATGTTACCCGCTGCTTAGATGACCTTCCAGAGGTGCCGTCATTGGACGCCAATCTGCAATATTCACTGGAGGACAGCTTTGTGTATCTGAACTCTGATGAAGGGTAAGGAGACTCTTAATGCTAACCACTCATAGCAAGAACCAATGAACCAAATGAATGTTGCAGTTTGCAGACATCTCACTTCCTGTATGGCAGTGAGCAGGACTTTAAGATGTTGCAATGCTTATTATGAGCTCCACTGTCAAATTTCCAAGACGTCAAACTCCCAGACAGAAACACAATATACAACGATTTAGTGCAAATACTGCATATATAAATTGTTTGGAAAATGCAGTTTTACAGTCAGCAGTGATTTGGAGTGATTATTTTTGTGCTTCCAGGTATTTCAATCCTAGGGTCTCATTTATAGTTAGAAAATTGTATACATTTCATACAGAATTATTGCAAACTCACAAAGAAAAAGGTAAAATTTATCCTATTTTGTAAAACCATAATCTACATTGCATGAAATTAATTATTTAGTCAGGATCAAGTTGAGTTTTTTCCATATGCGCGCAGTCCTATTCATTAACCGTGTTTTTTAATGTCAGGTTTGTTTAAATAAATTTGAAATCTGTAAGGTAAGAGCGATGTGCAATGTCTCTGTGCTCATGCATTGATTGTAAATGAGGCCCCTGGCCTTTGTTAGCGAAAATCCACCATAGGAGCCTAGGGGCCATGATGTGGGTTGATTTCGACTGGTTGTGTTTTGGGCAGATTCTGATTGGTCCAGTGTAAAAGATTCTGATTGGCCTAAACAAGGAGGAAATCCTGTTGCAGCCTATTCTGACTGACCGAGCATTGTATTCTTAGTAGTTCAGCATGGCTGCTGATGATAAGTTGACAAAACTGTTTTATCGAAATACAATCCTCTTCGCCGTCACGTCCGTGTGCGGCGAAAATCATTCATGTCATCGTGATAACTAAAAAACCTTTTTAATCATGATTTTCAAGTTTTATATTTCCTTCGATCTTATCAAGCCTGAGAACTAGATTAATTTTGGCCTTTGTATGACTATTAATAATAAATTAATTAATTGATTCATTTCCTGGAACACCTGAGTTCACCATATTGCCTGATATGTTGGCAATATCACCTTAAAGTTTTGCCATGAGATTTTTTCACTTGTGACCAATTATTGTTAAATACTACAGAAAAATATTAAGTAATGAGTTGTGTTGTTCAGTTTATGACTGACCGCATGAAAAACAGTTAAGAATTTTTAACTATTATGGAGTAAATATTGGCAGTCAGAGCATATTTATGATAAATCTGGGTTCAGTCTGTAATTTCATAAGGCTTTCTGCTGTAGCCAGGCTTTCTTTTGGGGCAGCTTTTGCTCGGGGGCTTAAACTGATATAGACATTTCTACTGAAAAGGGCACAATTCCGGTAAGGTCATGTCCTCCAAAACAAGTATCAAGGATCCTGTTTTTTTTTTTTTTCCTGATTCACAAAGGTCTTTATATGCACAATACCTTCATACAGTGGCAGAGCTGGGTTTTCATTGGTTTTAAGAATTTTCTAATTGGTTCTATGAATTCTCATTAACAGCGATTATGTCTTTACTGTAATTATGCAATGATTATTTAATATTAAAAAGATTATCGTAAAGACGCCGGTTAAGACATGTTGAGCACAGCCATGGAAATTTGAAACCGTATTGAAGTTGGGGAATACCCTAAATTTCTACCTCTCTAAACATGCTTCAGATCAATCACAACCTCATTAAGAAGCACTGTCTACCAATATCTTTTTTTAACATTATAGTAAAGACATACAATTTGTGTGACAAGTTATAGTTTGTTTACATACCTGGGAGCGGATGCTGATACTTCTCTCAACAGAATTATAAAATGGTCACCCTGGCAGTGCTGGGTCACATGGTCTTCTCTGAAGTCCAGTGGCTGACGACCTTACTGAAGAAATTGGCTTGCTTAGGTATTGATCACGGTAAAGACAGGCAGACTTTTACTTGGGTGACAGCCCTTTTTGCTCTATAGTGAAAGTGTTAAACCTTTTTTTTCCTGAGTTAATGGCCATTATTCATTAACTTTGTGGGACTATAAAAGTATTTTTCTGGAACTGAGGTTTGAATAGCAAATGATGGAGTTTTATTTTCAACCACATTTGATATTAGCTTTTCACATGAGTTTGTCTATATTTATAAGTTTTACATGATTACGGTATGGACATTTGCACAACATTTCTGACCTCGGCTCCCAAAGTCATTGCATTAACCATCATATCCAAATTTCCCATGAATACAAATACAATATTTATTACCTCGAGAAAAAGAGATGGGGCAGTTTACCATAATGGAAAAATGGCGTGACCGTCTTTCCTGTAATTTTGCCCTTTTCAGTAGAAATGCCCATATGCTCTATGCTTTCAGGGGCCACAACATAGGCCTTGTTTGATCATCAAAAGTCATATTCTGATATTAGATTTCAGTAAGGACAAAGTCTCATTCATTTTCAATGGGGGTGGATACTAATTGGTCCAGAATAAGACACATTCTGGATGGTTTGCCATAGGTGCAGATTCTGAGTTGCCCAAAGTTTGGGCGTACAGTTTTTGGATCGTTCCATATAAAGGCATATTGTGATTGGTCTTCCTTACAATGTAGGAAGATGAAGATAAAAGGGATGGAATTAATCATTCAGTTGGCTCGCCATCAGCCAGGAGAACTCATCCCTAAACGACAGGAGGTCTGCCAAGCAATCATAGCGACGGTGAGCCTGTTTGTCTGTCTGGAGCCTTTTCCACAAAGACGTTTTACTGAGTTAGCAGGACTTAACACCAAGTTAAACATGGACTAATCCCAACTCTAGAACTTGGACTTTTGCACTAGGAGCTGCTGTGCAGTTTCCCACAAAAATTATGGTCCTGTAACTTAGTGAAGATGCTCTGTGGGTCAGGACCCCTAAACTTTTATTCTGTGTGTTTTAATGTTTTGGTGTGTCCTGAATCAAAACTGATGTCAAAACATTTCTGTGACTCATTGGATAGTGGTCAGTGAGTCCTCATAATGGGTATTGACTACTTACTATTGCCAGGAAGTGCAGTGCATCACAACAGCCAAGCAACTCCTTGGCTGCATCTGAATATGCAAAAAATTACATCCTGTGCACTAATTCCTTAACCACTTTTCTGTAATCTTTGTGGAAAATGTCATAAGGTAAAGGAAAGGCATAAAAGGGAATTCCTAACGGCTTATGAAGGCAGCTGCGCTAATTAGAGAATCCAAATGATCTTGCACTAGGTGACGTGATCATGACTCCCCTGCCCATCATGTACGCGATTGGCCGGATCAATGGTCATCGCTGTAAATATCGCGGCTGCGCTGAATTGTGGGATAGCGTCATCTGCTTTCTTTTCAAAAAGGATGGTTCTCTGCACCCTATGCTAGAGGTGGTAAATTAGGAAGCACTGAGGCACCTTTCCTTAACATTTAACTCATTCCCCGCGGCAAGCCGCTGCCAACGGCGTGGTGAATTCTACCATTCCCAACGGTTAGCCGGTGCCAGCAGCGTGGATGACGTCATTCAGAGTTCCATTGAAAACTTGCATAATACATGAGTATCGTGTCATTCTGACCAATCTGGCAGCAGTAATATTGACCTCGACCATTCGCAGTTCGATAAAAACATAAAATCAGTAGATTATCGCGGTGATGGGCCACCTGTACTTCAACCACAGGAGGGGAGGGGCTGTGGCCGAGCCAGGACAGGCAGGGAGCTGCTCAGCGTCACGTACCAGGCAACCAAAATGACAATTGGAATGACGTAATAAATACCCAAAGTGACACTGCTAGTTTGACATTTGCATTTGACCCTGCTACAAACCTTTATTTTGAAAATATATTTTGAAGATGTTCAGCTAAACGTGTGTTTATATGGTGTAATTTTCGGGAAAAGTATTCCATACAAATGCGACAATTTCATATAAAAGTATTCCGTACGGAATGAGTTAAAGAACTCAAATACACTTATAATGGCCACCTCGTAATTATTTCCAGATGATTTTTTTAGGAGTTTGGAACTTTCCTGGGCAAAAAAATCTATTTGGACGCAGCCCTCGTGTTCAGAGTATTCCTGGCAGGCAGATACGTCCTTTAATATGTTAGTGAAGTGTTAGCCAACATTTGCTGTCTTGAACACACTTCTGCTGGCATTTGCATTCAGGTAAAGTACCAGCGATGGTCGGTGTCCCGAGTGGCGATGTGGACGCTTGGAGAACTGTTCATTCACCTCAAGACAGACATGGACCCAGAATTGGATTGGGTTGCTGAGGTGCTGCTCGAAAAATCCACCTCGATCAACAAATTCGTCTGTCAAGCCGCCACCTTCGCCTTGGGATGCATGATTAAGAACTGCAGCCCGTTAAGCTGCATGGAGGCCCTGCTCAACGAACTAAGGTTGGCGGAGCCAGGGGCGGGCCATGGGCAAGGGGGCTGGTCAATGGGGGCCTGATGTGTGTGGAATCAAGGGTGGGTCTAGTTAATGTGGGCGGGGCCCTTTGAAGCAAGGGGCAAGCTCTATCATGGCGCTCATTTGGCAGAAGCTTTTTTCCAAAGCGTCACACAGTAAATGCCCGCGGAAGATTATTGCCACTGCCATTGAATTCATTCAGGTAAACATCTGAACAACATCCTCAATCATGTTAGTGAACTAGGACCCCTTATTGCTTTTGGCCCCTGCAAAGTGTAATAAAATTAAGGTTTTTTTGGCGGGATGAAGAGCTGGAAGCATTAATGGTAAATGGTAAATGGACTGCATTTATATAGCGCCTTCTAGTCACATGATATGACCCCAAAGCGCTTTACAACTTTTTGCCTCTCATTCACCCTGATGTCGGAGGCTGCCATGCAAGTCGCCACCCTGCACATCAGGAGCAGTGCGGGGTTCAGTGTTTTGCTCAAAGGACACTTCGACATAAGTTGAAGTTTGTAGGCCAGAGGGCTCTATTTTAGCTTGCTGGTGCCAATAACAAATCTGTTCCTCTCCAGTGACCAAAGCAAGCAAAACCTTGACCAGAGAGAGATAGTCCAGGGAGGCAGTGATGAAAAAGTGGCCGTCCGGGAAAGCAGTGCAGCACACTTGCTTGCTCTTGTGGAGACTGAGGGAGCCCAGACTTTCCTCGACTTAGAACTGGAAATGCTAGAGCACTTCCTCTTGACAGTTAGCCGCCTAACCGAGGATGGCTCAGAGACAGTCAGGTGGGCGTAGCCTCTTTACCAGCCTGTCTGTGGCCTCACTTCAGTCACTCATATTACATTCTTTTCTTTCCTTCCACCGGACTCTGGGAATTGATTGCTGCTGTCCTTCAATTAACGGCTTGTAATCCATTATATTTGGTTTTAAGGACCTTCTGCAGTTTACCCCAGATATCGTTTAGCAAAGGAAACCGCTAACATTCTTATTTTGTCTTAAATGCGTGGCATATGAACGATCAACCTGAAAACATATAGGGTCCGCCTCTCCACATCTGCCACGAATCTGTGACGCCTGTGACTTAGAGTTTTCTTTGAGCTGAAGCATGAAGGAGCAAGGACAATCCAATATAACCCAGGCTGATAAATTTACATCTTTTTTTTTTTTACCACAGAAGCTGCGCCGAAAAGATTATGGCGATGCTTTTGGCAGAGCAGGAGGTAAGTGCAGAAATTACCCCGGAGGAAAGCCTGGAACTCGCCCAGTTTCAGTAATCTGGCTTCTTCAACTCAATGGATTTCTAGTTTAAGCAAACCCTTAATTAGAGAAAATGAGAAAGGAAGGTGTTGTTGATATATGGCTTTCACTTTGCACGGCAGAGTTTTAACTTGCACTTTGTTCACTGACAATGATTTTTCGAAGTGTTCCTGAGCCCACTTGGTAATATACTTTGCACAATGATGCCGGTTTTTAATGCATTGACGCCTGAGAGACCAACGGTCACAGGCATTCAGTGTTGATTTTTGGCCTTGCTGCTAACGTGTGGAGATTTCTCCGGATTCTTCGAATCTTTTGATGAAATTCACAAGGGGTCTATGAAGGCATGAACAAAGCTTTCGGACCTAGTGCACGGAAAACAGCCCCTTTGATATCCTCCACTGGCGAGACCATCACAGATTTCAGAAGCAGATGGACCGATGGGCAGAGCACTATAAAGACTCGAGAGACAGCGTGGTCACAGAGGCGGCACTCAACAGCATCCCCAGTCTACCAGTAATGAAGGAGCTTTACACATCACCAACAGAGGGAGAGCTGAGCAAGGCCGTTGATCATCTGTGCATCACCCACTGCTCAGCTCCATCTACAGACAGAGGAGCAGCCTCCTCCACTGACAGACTGAGGAGATCGTTCTTCCCCCATGCCATGCCGCTTTTCAACACCTCTCGGGGGAAGAAATAAAAACGGGCACTAAGCCCTGGACTAACTACACACCCACACCATAAACCTTATGACACACACACACACACACGCATGCACTTTATCACATAGACACACACACACACACATTGACATGATGGACTCTTTAAGAGTGTACAAACTGCCTATTGCCCAATTGTATGCTGCACACTGCCATTTTGCACAACTGCACCAGACCCGAAATCGGAGATTCTACATTGTATTTTGTTATTCTCTACTTTTATGTAATTTTATTCTATTTCATTGTCATTTTTATTTTAATATCTATCTGTCTCAGTAATATTATTTAATATATTTTTTAACCCTGCGTGTCCCTGTGTTTCCCATATTTATTTGTATGTTGCTGGAACTGTGAATTTCTCTTGGAGATGAATAAAGTACCAGCGGAAGTACTACAGTGCTCCTAGTCCACTCTCTTGCACCACCTCCATAAGCTCCTCTGTCAGGGCTGTGAGGAGCGATCTGTGCCCCAAGACATGCGCAATGCAAATATCGTCACCCTCTACAAGAACAAGGGCGCTCGCTGCGACCGTAACAACTACAGAGGGATTTCGATGCTGAGCGTTGTTGTGGGTGAAGTATTCGCGTAGCACAGCAAAGACTGCGACAAGTTGCTGAGCGGGTCTACCCCGAGCCCCAGTGTGGCCTCAGATTCAAGATTCAAGAATTTATTGTCACATCCATCATGCAGTTGCAGAGAGGAGTGAAATACTTAGGAAGCAGGCTCCTTGGCAATGCAACACAATCATAAAAACAACAGGAAATACAGCAAATACATAATTCATAGAAAATATCAGACTAAATTAAAGTGCATGAAGCATGCCATTTATGTGAGGAAGGTAAGAAGCAAAGGGATTATTTGTTGAGGAGCCTAATGGTCTTGGGGACAAAAACTGTCTCTCAGTCTATTGGGGCGACTTTAATGCTGCGGTACCGCTTGCTGGCTGGCAGCATTTGGAGGGAGTGGTTTGGGTGGCTGGAGTGCCTTAAAATTTAATTTACCCTTCTGACGCACTGTGTGTCATAGATGTCCTGGAGGGAGAGAAGTTCTTCTCCGATGATTTTTTGGGCTGACCGCTCTACCGTTTGTAGCGCCTTGCGGTTGAGAGCCATGCAGCTTCCATACCAGGCGATGAGGCAGCTTTCGATGGCGCCTCTGTAGAAAGCAAGAAGGATGCGAGGACTCAGACCGAACTTTTTCAGCTGCCTGAGGAAGAACAGGCGTTGCTGTGCCTTTTTCACCACCTGGTCTATGTGCACGGTCCAGGTGAGATCCTCAGTGATCTGCACCCCGAGAAATGTGAGGCTGCTGACCCTCTCTATTTCAGCCCCGTTGATATCCAGGCCAGCATGTTGTTTCTCGACTCGACTCTGTAGACTCGTCGTCATCTGAGATCAAGCCTATGACGGTGGTGTCATCTGCAAATTTAACCACTAGGTTGGACTTGTGTGTGGCTGTGCAATCATGTGTGTATAGCATGAAAAGGAGGGGGCTTAGAACACAGGCCTGAGGGGCCCCAGTGTTGAGGGTTAGAGGGCCAGAGATGGCAGAGCCCATCCTGAGCATCTGTCAGCAATATGAAAAACAGAAAGTCAATGGCACAGTGAGGGGTGGAGGTGAAGGTCCGTGAGTTTTCTGATGAGCCCAGAGGGGATTATAGTGTTGAATGCTAAGCTATAATCGACAAAGAGCATTCTAACCTAAGTGCTCTTGGAGTTCAGGAGAGTGAGAGCAGTGTGAAGTGCAGTGGTAATGGCATCATCAGTGGATCTGTTTTGGCTGGTGGGCGAATTGAAAAGGGTCGAGGATGGGCGATGACACGCTGCAGATGAGGTCCCTGATATGCCGTTCAAAGCATTTGCTTATGATGGGAGCGAGAGCAACAGGGCACCTATCATTCAAACAAGTGATCCTGCTCTTTTTTGGAACTGGAATAATGGTGGACATTTTAAAACAAGATGGCACTACACCTTCAAGAAGGGAAAGGTTAAAAATGTCCGTAAATACTCCAGCCAACTGTGGTGCACATGCGCGTACTGTATGACTCGGGATGCTGTCTGGGCCAGCAACTTTCCTTATGTCGATGTTCCTAAGGGATTTATGCACATCATCCTTTGATATGGCCAGAGCAGTACCGGCAGCACCTTTCACCTTTGGCAGCATTGATAGCTCTCTGGAGATTGTAGTGAGACCTTTTGTACTCCTCCTCATCCCCTGATCCAAAGGCGGTGTTACGTGCGTGGAGAGCAGCCCACGCATCATTGTTAATCCATGGTTTCCAATTTGGATGCACATGGATCTTCTTGGATGAGACCACATCTCCAATGCACTTCCATATAAATCCTGTGACGGCGCAAGTGTACTTGTCAATGTTGTCATTAGATGCTGCACCGAACATGCCCCAATCAATGTGATCAAAATTCCTGAAGCACTGACTTCGATTGGTCCGTCCAACAGTGAACGGTCCTGACAGAAGGCGGTGCTTGTTTCAGCCTCTGCCTTTCTGTGGGCAGAAGCAGGATGATCGTATTTGCCGAACGGTGGGCGGAGGAGGGCCTTATAGGCATTTCGGAAGCGGGTGTAACAGTGATCAAGTGTGTTCCTCATCTTTGTGCTAACAGCTATGCGTTGATGGTACTTAGGCGCACTTTTGTGAGTTTTACCTGATTAAAATCTCAGAGTACAATGTAAGCAGCCTCAGGATGACTGTTTTCGAGGGTGCTAATGTGAGCATATAGTTCACTGAGTGCTACGTCAGTGTCCGCATGAGGTGGAATGTTCACAGCGGTGATAATGACAGCCGTGAACTACCTTGGGAGCCAGAATGGATGGCACAGCAGTGTTAGATATTCCACATGTGGTGAACAGAAACACTTCAGGGTATGTACACCCTCACACCACGAGTTGTTAATCATGAAACATAACAAATACCAAGATAACGGCGGACAACACCTGTGTGCTGAGCACCCTACTCTACGGCAGTGAAACCTAGACATCGTACACTCGACAGGAATGCCGCCTCAACAGCTTCCACCTGTGCTGCCTGTGACGCATCCTTGGCATCTCATGGCAGGATAGAACAAGGACGTCCTTGTGCGTTCGAGCATCTCAAGCATGTTCGCAATCCTCTCCCAGAGACGCCTTCGTTGGCTAGGCCACGTTTGGTGCATGGAAGACGGCCACCTGCTGAAGGATGTCGTCTACGGTGAGCTGACGTCAGGCTGTAGGCCCATTGATTGCCCCATGCTGCGCTACAAGGACGTCTGCAAAAAAAACATGCCGAAATCAACCCGAAGCCTTCAGCACTCTCAAAACCAACACCTTACACTTGCAGCAACAGTGGCAAAGTCTGCCTTTCCAGAATTGGGCTTTACAGTCACAGTTGACGCTGCTCTGCAGTGAACTGACATTTTCGGCGCGGTCCTCTGAGACAGACGGAGACGACGATTATGGACTGTAGATGATGAAATCTATAAATTCCTTGCAATTGCATGCTGAGAATTGTTGTTCTTAAACTGTAGGACTATTTGCTCACGCAGTTGCTCACAAAGGGGTGAACCTCGCCCCATCCTTGCTTGTGACCGACTGAGCCTTTTGGGGATGCACCTTTTATACCTAATCATGGCACTCATCTGTCTCCAAATAACTAATAGGTCGAAAAGGACTTGCAAATCATTGTATTCTGTTTTTATTCACATTTTACACAACGTCCCAACTTCATTGGAATTGAGGTTTGTAAATTGTTGAACTTTATTCTATTTTACCGGAAAAAAAGGGTCAAGAATATTTGTAAATGCCATATACAGTAGTAGTGTATTTTCCAGTCAGCATTGATGGCAACTGGTTTTAGAGCATTCAGCCATGCAGACAGAAATAGGTACCATTTCCTAAGTATTTCATGAATGCAGTAATGCTTCCTAAATGTAAATTGTCAAGTCAACAAATAGGTTTCGAAAGTTCAAACATTTAAAGAGGTAAGACAATTTGCTTCCGAGGTAAAGATAACTTTTGTCGCATTAGGGGCAGGGAGAAACTTTGCTTATTTTCCCCCTTTTTCCCCCTTGTAACAACTCGGTTAGCAAATAACCAAATTAAGTCGCTAATCTCGTCAAACAAAAGCGACGGGGGTTTTTTTGGGGGGGCTTTTGGGGTTTCGTTCTCCTGGGAGCAAAGTAAAATCAACTTTAGTGCTAAATAATTAGCTAGCTAAGTAAAATTGTATGATATACAAAGTAAAACAGTCGTTTTCAAGGACTGTGCTACTCTCGCCTGGTTTTTCTGTAGCTGATTTAGCTAACAAACTTCAGCAAGCTTCTCAACGCTAAGAATATTATCAAATTACCTAGATGGCTATGACCTAGGTTGGTTTCATACCTGGTCGCTTGCCTTTCATACAGTGTTCTTGCTTATAAATATTGATGTTCACCGGTGTTTTTAGCCCTATTCGGTCTTTCGTTTACCATGTGAACATATTGCCAAGCTTGGTTTGTTTATCTATTTTCTCACTGTAAAGTGTCTTTGTGACAGTCTCTCTGTGAAAAGCACTATACAAATAAAATTGCAATTGAAATGAAATGGAAACCTGGGTAATCTTGAAAAGTTTTAAAAAATTTGTGCAATGACTGTAAGTTGCATAAATAACGTAATGTCAAAAGTCCAAATGACAATCCAGAAGGGATATTCTAACCCAATCTATCTTAAAAACATACTTTACAAAGATGATCAAAACATTGCTTTTGACCCTTTTCAAGTAGCTTATTTCAATTAATGATTGATAATTGATCACTGTATATTTAATTTAAAATTGATACCAGTGTTACTCTTCAAGGCAGAGTGGAAAACTGTTCTGATTGCTTTGTCAGACTTTAATCTGATTTTATTACAATGATCTTGCCAACAGAGGATGGGCTTCCCGACTATAGCCAGGTTCCTCCTGAGATTTCTTCCCACTGGGGAGTTTTTCTCACCACTGTTCGAGGATTTTTCTCCCTACTGGGAGGTTTTTTTGCCTCATTTGCTATTGCAGGGATTAGGTCAGGTTATTTACTCTGGAAACTGTCTTTGTAACTGGCCACTGAAAAGCACTCTACAAATAAAATGGAATTGAATTTAATTGAGTTGGAAAAAAATGTCATGAGGAAACCAATTTGGAAATCTGCTTTTTTAGTAATAAAATTACCAGTCCAAATCAACTTGCTTGATCAGAGTGTTTATTTATTATGCAACATAAGACAGTGCACCCAAAGACATTCAAATAGAGCTGGGGCTTTATGCAGTCCACCTTTAAACAATAACATATCAACCTGCTTATTATTCATATCTGCAGTAAAAGGGAAGCAACTTTTGTGCACTCAGAACACACGTGGCCACCACAAACCTTCTTTCCCAAATAGGTGACAGTTGCCTCATCAAATTAAGTACAGTTAGCAAGTGATGGCACAACTCACTATGTAATCACATTGATATTAATGCAATGTAGTGAGTGGTGTTGTATGAATAGATGCAAAACAGGTCTTCCCAACTTAAAGGCAAAGATGATGGACTTTGATAACAATAGATTGCATGGTCACCGTGCCAAACTATCAGTATGATAATTTAGTTAGCAGGCTTTAGCATGGCAAAGTAGTATAAATCAGATAAAGGACGACGATGATTATTATTATCAGGGATTTTGTTTGGTTATTATTACTCTTTTTATCTCTCCTAGAGGGTGTGGTGAAAACTCATGAAATGAGGTTGTCTTGTTTAGAATGGTATATGCTGCAATCTATAAGAAAATTACACCAATTGACCAAATGGTGGAGCGATAGGACTGGGTCAAATTTTTTTAAATTTGAAGGACCATAACTTTTGAAGCGTTTGGTATAGAGAGCAGAGTTGTACAAAACGCACTGAATACAGTCCCACAATTTCTGCCCACATGAAGGTAAAAGAAAGGGAAGGAAGGCATCTCACCCCCTCTGCATGATCAGAGGAGAATGTGCAGATTGGTGAACCAGTGGACTGGTGAAGGTGTGAGAAATGTCAGGAACTAAACTGTTTCCCATGAAATTTCCTTCATTTATATTTATTTATAATTTCTTCATATTTCATTCATAATTCCTTATATTGTCAGAAACCATAATCAGTGTTAATCGGCAATCGGAACGACCCCAGTTCAGAGAAGCAAGTAGGGATAATGGCACAGAAGCTATGCCATATACCGCAGTTGTGAGGGAGGCGAAATTTTAAGGACCAGGAGCGACCGAATGGGGGACTGAAAGTCACTCCCGCGCACGCGAGGAATAACCACTAAGACGTTCTGGAAAGAAATGAATAAAATAAAGAAACCACCCTATATAAAACAGGGCGAACGACTGAATAGTCAGAACGTCACGAAAAGAAACTCAGAAAATATCCAAACTCAAAATCTTCCGTCTGAACACGGGCCTTACTGCCTTAAACTGTTGGCGTGTGGCGCTTAATGGGTACTTATAACGTGTTTAATGCTTCTCGTAGAGGTTGGACCGAGGGAAGGAAACCTGAACCCTCTTTATCGCCCATCAAAGGGAAACGTGTCTAAAAGATCTCCGACGTTTCGCCGAAGTGCGACTACCTATTTAAACTTAACACTGTGCTCCATAAGAGAGACGGGAGCAGTGGACTCGGGGAATCAGCAAAACGATAAGAACCCCCCGGTCCCACAATAACCGGGTAATCTGGGCGAGAAGCCGAGACGGCAAGAGGATAGGAGCTCAAAACATTCAGTCCCCAAGAAGGGAACCCACTACAGAGCGAGAAATAAGTAAAGACCTAACTCCACGGCAATTTTATGCTCACATGGATATACAAACTACTAAACGCAGGAACGAGAAGCTACAGATAGTAGCAAACAGTCACCTCAGACAAAAACCAGTCTGTACCTCACCAACTCAAGTGAAACACTCAAGCAGGGTTAGGTAGGCGGAACTGGCTTTTATAGGAAGATTAGATTGGGCAAAATCCGACCCCAGTGTGCAACCCAGAGTGCGACACTGACACCAGCTGGACGAAATTAGAAATCGTCCACTACCCATGACAGCAGTGGCTTTGCATCCAATTAAGCCCACTTGGAAAAATCGATATCAGCTTAACTGTACGCTGTATTTACAGCATTTTCCCTGCGTTTCCTTCCTGTCAAACAGCCCTATCATTGGTAACAAATGTTTTTCTCAACTGTGGAGCTTATGTTGCTAGATGGCAAGTTAGGCTATTCCTATTCCTTACATGTTGTGTGCTTGTAAAAATTCTCCATCAAATGTTCATGTAATTGACATTGAAAATTGACAAAAAATAAATAAATAAATAAATAAAATTGGAGAAAATGGCGTTTAATGGGATCCTGGTTTCACATGGAGAGAAACGGCCTAAAAAATGACAGAATGCTTTTAAAGAAGAAATGAAGAGTGACATCAATTACAACACTCTTGTTCATGACCACCGCCAAACGAAGTTGGCAGGAGGTTATGTGATCAGTGCCATTTGTTTGTTTGTTTGTGAACAAAATGACTCAAAAAGTCATAAACGTACATCTGAATTTTTGTGGGTGGGTGCTATTTTGTGAGATGGACCCTATTGATTTTGACTGCGATCAGTCAAACAATATGGCCGCCATGGTAGCCGTCTTGAAATCATATGACACGAGATAACTGAACTTTGCTCCTACTCACAAAGATTTGGACTGTGCTGCCTTGGCGGAGGTTTGCACTCTAGGAGTGCCACTAGTTCAGAGGTGGGCAGCGAGGGCCGTATCTGTCCCTGGTTTTCACACCAATGTCGAGTCTTTAATTAGTTGCTTGTCTCAATTAGGCAACCATATATGAAATCTGACATTTCATGGGCATTTCTTTAAATTATCATGAAACTTCAAAGAGTAGTCTTGTCTCCCTTCATAAAACATTTTCCTTTGATTGAATCATTGCGAAAATCTATATTTGTGCATGCAATCAATTAACTCAATTAGTCAGGGTAATTTATAGGAATAAAAACTTGCATACACACCGGCCCTCCAGGACCGTGATTGCCCACCCCTGCTCTAGTTGATAATGTAATCCTAAGTCGTCAAACCTGTGCGTAATGATTGTTTAATTGAAAAGGATTGAAATGCGCTTTTTTTGTGTTCAACTGATGCGTTTGATGTCTCATCTTAACGAAGACAATTAGCTTCACCTGAGAGGGAAAGGTTACCTTATCTTGACTAAAAAGCACTTTAAAGACATGTTTATCTGCCCTCCTTGTTCTATGTCCACCGCCCGCCACTGTTACTGGCAGGTTTATCGCTTTTCTCCTGAAAGAAATGCGTTAGCCTTCTGAGAAAGCACAAAAAAAATCCAAAGATTTCCATTGTGTGCGATGGCTCGCTTTTTTGTGCAGTGGAAACTAAATGGCTGCTATTCTTGGGTTGTTCAACTCTCGCTATCTAGGGACTCTATTTATGATACCAGGAGAGATTGTTACATCATCATTTGTAGGTGGTGTGAAGGACAATCCATCACATTATTCTAATCTTGCTGCACTCCTGAAAGGGTTAAAAATAATACTGAGAATTGAAAAATTGCTGGGGCTTAAAATTATACATTTCTGGGGTCATACACTCCTTGACCACAAGTGCAAGTCATCTGAGCTTCGAATTCTAAATTACCTACTCTCTTGGACCTAAATAAGACAGCTATCCAGGTAGCTTCCCAAACTCAAAGATCCCTCAAAATGGCTCTCTGTAAAATCATAAAATAATCGTATATTTAACACACATCAACTTTTGATGCATGAAATTCAAAATGAAGCAATGATTTTCTGGTTGAATTTAGCATGAGTTTATCAATATCGGTGAAGTTGGACATCACTGGTCACCAGTAACCTCTCCAAATACAAAACTTGCCTTTTCTCCACTATAAAGTTTAGAGTTTTGTCTTTGTCCATTTTTCTCCCGCAAGCCAGCACACATACTCATTAAATTAATTGCTTATTAATTGGTCCGAACATTCACCCTGCAGTGAAAAGTTAGCAGTTCCCACTTCTGATCTCACAACCCTTTATAAACACTTTCTACACCTTATGAGGAACAAGTATAACTCACTAACTCAGTAATATCTGAAATATACCTTACAGGGTTTCCCGCAGAAAATCGATTAGTCAAGGTGGTGATGGGGGGGGGGGGGGGGGTGCGCTGGGCAACAGCCAGCGTTTATTAACTCTGAATAAATAAACAAAGCAGTTGAATTGCAATAACAAAGTGACAAAGTCAACAGTCTTGTAACTTAATTACAAAGTTTTTATAGTGTAACACTTGCTTGTACACATTGTATTTTATCCTTACCGTAAACGCTGAGCTGGAAATAACAAGATCAATTTAAAACACACAATCTTACCAAAAATCATGCTACATGCATGAACACAGACAAAATTCTCAAAAAAAGAAGAATGAAAATCGCGTAAAATGCGCACAATGTCCCCTAAGGGTTACACGAAAATTAATGTAACAACGGAAAATGTATTTGTGATGTTTTAACCTCAGTTCCCCAAATGCTTCGCGGTTGTGGTTATTTTTGGGGAGAGGAGATCGGTATTATGTACGGAAGCGCATTGCCTTCACAGGATTAAAAAAATATATACATCTTATCTCGTAATTACGAGATTTTGAGAAAATATTAATTCTACACTCACCATGTTCTGTGTGATGGAGCCAACCTGAATATTTTGGGTCCACAGCCTCTCTGGGTTCCACCCATTACCTCGATGTTTAGAGGACTGGGGCTGGGACTGTGGAGGTGTGGAGGAGGAGGCAGCGCAGATGGTGAAGTCGGCTGGTGTTCTGACAATTTGCGCTCCCTTGTCAAAAAATGCTACCGTAATGCAAAGCGATCGTAAAGTCTTTGTTTTCGGTTAAATACTGCAATATGAATCAGTTTACAGTAGTAACTTTGTTATTTGTTATCTTTTTATAACATAAGCGGATGTTCTCATGAGTTAGGCAAGTTTGTTTAAAGATATATGCCCACATACCCCATTATCATCCAATCTCTGCGTTTTAAGGAAAACCCAGCATGTACTGTTGAAGATTATATTTCAGCATTATTCACTATATTCATTTTTCATGATTATATATATTTTTTATCATTATTCATTAATTTCTCATACTAATAATCAATAATCATAATCAATAACCATATTATGTGGGCAGAAAAGAAGACACACACACACATAACACACACACACACACATACAAGTGGTTCACATACTGCAGTGCAGACACACAGACAAAAATATACATGTGAGCAGTTCACACACAGACACACATGTACAAGCAATTCAGTTCACACATGCATGAGCAGCTCACACACACATAAGCAGCACGCTTCTGTAGTTTTGATTAGTAAGCAGGCTTCTGTTTAGTTGATCCAAAAAAACATAATCAGAGGATGTATTTGATCTCTGTAGCTTTGATCAATATTTGTTCAGCAAAATCATTAGCTGCTACTGAAAACATAATCAATTGAATTATTTGTAATAATTTGATATGCATCGAATTCATACACTGGTATCTTTTTCTTTTTATCATATTCATCTGGCTGTATCCTTAGTCTGTATATCTATTGCTGGGGGTGTGGCTGTAAGTTTCCACTGTGATGCGCATGCGTTGAATTCCTGAAGGATTACCTAACTGGGATCTCAGGTTACCTGTCCAATGGTAGTGCGAGAATGAGAGCTAGAAGAGCTACTGTCAGAGCTGGAAAACGGCAGAGTTCTTCTTGCGCAGGAGGAACTCGGCTTTACATTTATCAACATGACACAATAAAGCCTAATTTTTCTTTTTCAGAATCTGTCTCTCTCTAATTGCTTAAGGATGGGGGAACCTCGATATGTTGAAGAAAACCACAACAGTACAAGCAAACATGTGTACGCTTACAGGTCGAAAGGCACACTGTAAAAAGACGTACATTTATGATAGTTGAAGATACTTGAGATGTGAACGAAGAAATAGAGCCCAAGATTTTAGGTTTGCGCAAGTGCAGGATCGCAAGGTAGCATGTTTTGATTGGTAGCAAAATTTGACAGAACACCGGCTTCCTTGAATAAAGTACCCTGATATTTTTGACTGCTTTTTCCCATCCATTGCTGTACACTAGAGAAAACTACGTGCAATTGTCAAACATAGCAGAAAGCCACACGCAGACACGTTGGTAGCCTTGATAAGAAACTAAACAAATCGCATATAGCCTATCATAATGAAATAGAATATGTGGGCAAGCAGTTGATAGGAGACACTATTCAAATGTTTCGTTTAGATGAATAATTATCTTGCTTCCACATGTCCTTCCCACGACGATGACAGGTTAGTGTATATCCGGATAATTATCTTCTCCCTGATAGAAAAAAATAATGTTGGCGTAGCAACAGGTGATAGATGGCGCAGATTCAACAGAATGGTGCAATGAACGTACTAAGGGGTCTACCGAAGTGCTTGAGCAGTTCACATTTTGAACATGCAAAACCTTGGAATTCATTTTCGTTGAATATGGTATAAATTCCAAAACAGAAAGCCACATTGAGTAAAATGCTACCACAGTAGCAACCTTTCCTCATTGAATCCCTACTCCAGAGACAGATGTATCCGGTAGAAGGAACCCTCCGGTCCTGTTTCATGGGGAAGAATTACCACTGACTGCATCCTTTCCTCACTTAAGTCCTGTGATTGTAACTGAACACTTCAGGCTGGTTTTTGGTAGTCATTTTTTTTTTCTATAAATCATATCATTTTCAGCTGCGCAATCGTGAGCAACGCTGAGAGGATACAACCTACCTTGCTGATAGGCAAAGGCTTGTATACTCTTCTGTTTGTTCTTTCAATGCCTTTCAATTACTGTGGTAAGTTTAAACACTCGGGAATTGGATAAGAAATGAGTCAATCAATCCGTCATTACTGGGGAAGCTTCACGAGGGCGTGAACAATAACTGTGCTGTTACGCGGATGAGCCTGAGTATATAATTGAGTGATTGGCTATCAACACCAGTCCTTTGGTGGATATAAGGGAATGCTGAATTTGTCAATGGAGGAATCTATGCGTAAAGGCACAGTAGGGAGATATGAATTTTTACATGTCATGACTACAGTTGACAGTAGAATGAGATGGTGTCAATACCATGTCAAATTTTTGTTTCAGAAAGCTGATTTTTATTAATTACTCATTGGGATACCACTGACTCGCTGTAGCTGAAGAGGTTGCGACAGAGGACAATGATTTTTCTGTTGCAAGAGATCATTTTTAGGTTGCTGGCCGATGGCCAGTCACCTATTTTCGTCACTTTGTATTCGGCGGCGTCGGTGTAGTCCGTTTAAAGCTCAAAAACGGTATGATGATTTTTTTTAAATTTGGGTATGTAATCAAATGGGTCACCAAGTTAATGCCCGAGCAAAATTTTTTTGATTGAATCTTTCGTTTAGACTTGGAGGCCATTTTTATGTCATATGGCCATTTTTGGTACTTAGGTGCAATTTTTTTCAAAAACTGTCCGATTAATTTTTTTTATCGCAGCAGTGGAATCAGTGTCATGACCTGCTTCAACAGTGTAAACAGCATTTTGATTGAATCGCTCCTTCATAGCGCCGCCGAGGCAACATGTCTAGACTTAGTATTTTTTTGGGGTGTTTTGGCACAAAATGTGCTGTAACTTGCTTATTATTGCATTCATAGTTTAGGTATGCAATGAGCATGTACAGCATATCATGGTTGCCGAGCGTTGTCGGTTGGTCGAATTTGACCTTGAGCCGAAAGGTCAAGGTCACATTGTAAAAATGTGCTTTAAAAATATAGCATTTAGAGTATGCATGAGGCACCTATCGGGAATCAAGTATGCCACACATTTTGAGTGAGTCACTTTTGACCTTGGGTCTTAAGGTCAAGGCTAAATGGCAAAAATGTGCGGTAATTTGCAGAATATGACATTTAGATATGTACACTAAAAACCAGCAGACACTGTGGCTCTCCAGGACCAGGGTTGGCCACCCCTGACAGAGGGCGTCAAGGTCAAATGGCAAAAATCTGCTATAACTCACTGAATATGGCAATTAGAGCTCAGGTATATTTAGGGCACCTATAGAAAACAATGTATGCTGAACATTCCTAGGCAGTCAGTCAAATTTGACATTGATCCTCAAGGTCAAGGTTATCTGACAAAAATGGCCGATAACTTGTTTAATATTGCTTTTAGAGCTTAGGTGTGTATGGGGCACTGATAGCTAATCATGTATGCTGGTTGTTTTCGACATATTGGATTTGACCTTTGGCAACAAGGTACAGGTAATGACAAAAACAGCCTAATATTGGCTTTAGATCTTTGTTATGTGTTGGATACTGGCTTGCAATTATTAACCCCTTTCTTAGGATTTTGCAATTCAAGATGACTGCCACATAAAAAATGGATTTTCTCCAAAAATTCCCAACAGATTATTCGTATTTTGCATTTCCTTTATCTGCTCACCAAGACCTACAAAATGACACAGGTCTTGTTTCAGTATCTTTTTTTCAGGCTTTCAAGCACTTTAAATCCAGTGTGATCAGGGGAATAGAAAGAATAACACCGATTAGACCCACTCGGTGGCAGTGTTGTGTAAAAAAAATAATTGTCTGAAAGCAGAGCAAGAACCAGAAGTGAATTGGGAAACAGGTGCTCTTCACAAATTCACAGCAGACAACAGTGAAAGTCCAGGTAAGGAAAAAATCTAATTGGATTTGATTTCATGATCTAGGATTCTTAAAGTTAATATTTTTTCCTAAATGGCAGAAACGTGACAAAAAAAAATGTTGCTATCTGTCACTCCTGAAAAAGTGAGACCGCTCTGTCGAGTTGCCCTATAATGGTAACTAAAACCCCTTTTTCACTGAGCTGCATTGGCCCGCGGAAGTGTGAGAATGAAACAGTTCTCTTGTTTCTCATGGACGCGCATATGCACCATGAATTAATTTGCAGTGGTAGGGGACCGTTCGCCATCACCACTGAAATTCGATGTCTGAGCTGGAGCTTTTAACGGCAGTATCGTGGAGACAATGTGTTGCTTTCGCAAGAATTTGTGTTGGCTTCCTGTTGAATCCAAAGACTGATGCTAGTTGCTTTTCTCCTGTTGGGGCAGTAACTGCCGGTAACCTTCAGAGCCCAGAGCCTCTAGTTTTTGAACTGCTGGATAGATACTGTAGCAGCTAAATGTGCTGCTACAGCCAAGGTGCGGTGGTCAGGTTGTACGCTGGGTGGTGCCATTACCTGTTCAGCTGTTTTCAGGTATTTAGGCATGAAACTAATTGTTGTGTTTAGGTGTTGACCCCGGAAGGGCAAAAGGTTTCGACCTTTACCGCAAAGTTTGCCTTGTGGTTCGGTGGTGGATTTAATGGGTTTTTTTGGACATGTTAATAAAGGTAATACCCTGAGATGGTACCATTAACGCAACAAAGACGTCCGTGGATTTCTTATGCAACATGCTGGTAACTCACAAATTACATCTTAGCTCATCAACTAGGTCATTCCTGGGGTTCAGCATCGCAGTGGCCCAGTTGTAGACTGTGCTCCCACAATAGTCGAAACCTTGCCGTTCATCCTGATGAAATCGACAGAATCAAGGCACGTTTGAAAATCGACTGAGCTGTTTGGGGATGGAGCCGGAGGTCGAGACTGGAGCTGAGGCCAATTGTGGAGAATCTCTTTGCCTAAGCCGGGGCTGCAACATGGTGCCCAACGTACAGAGGTAACCCGGGTGCAGCGCTACATTTGTTTTAATGGCCATTCACTGTGTGCACATTTAATTTAACAGGTAAAACCAATGCACTGGTGGGTTCACAGGGACTTTGAACTGCTTGCGACGTTTGCGTAATTGGACTATCGTTTGATCGAACTGATTATCACGGAGATGTGCAGTGTGGACAATGAGTCAATTAACGTTGCAGGGACTGATGTGCAAACTGATAATAAGCTTGATGTTGTCATCTTCAGGTTCTGGGTCATGTCCTGCAGTGCCAATGGAATCGTCCTCTTGTCTGCGTTCCAGTCCACGTCTTGTTTTCTCTCGTGCATGCGCTGCTTCTTCGCTATTGGTTGGCTGCTGTATTTCCTTACTCCTTCAGTGCTGATCTGGCTTTGGGTCTGTCTAAGCTTAATGTCAATTAACTGTTTTTATTTACTTACCGTTACTAACATTTACAAGGGGTGTTTTTCTTAGTTAGGCACTTTTACTCACATTACTAATTTAGATAGGGTGTTAATTGTCATGATTTCTCACTTTGTTACTATTTCAGATCTTACTTTACTTTGTTGCATAACTTTTTCACACTTCCTTCAATCTGCTTACTTTATTGGTACTTAGCTGAGCATGTCCATTCTCTTAATGGGCTCGTTATGTCACTAAGCCTTTGTCCAATGTCTCCTGCTCATGCTTTGTTTCCTCCCTGTTCTGCTCAGGTGTTTCCCGTCCCCTCCTCAAGCCGTGTACCTTTATATTCTGCGGAGGCATTCCAGTCGGCAGTCGGTCTGTTGTGTCCTCGTGCCGCGTCTGTCTGCTGTGTTGTTTGTCTGTATGCCTCGTGCTTTCATGCCATGTTGGTCTGTTGTTTCCATGTCTGTGTTCCCTTGTGTCTTCATGCCTGTTTCCACATCTTGTTCTGTGTGTCCTCATGCCATGTCTGTCCGTTGTGTTTCCTTGTCACGTTCTGTCTCCATGACATGTCCCCATACCATGTCTACAAGCCTGTTCCATGCTGCAAGTTTCATGTTCCTGTTCATGTATATTCTGTGTTTAATAAATGTCGTTGCTGGATTCATGTCTCTCTATTGGTGTCTCTCCGTGTAATGTAATATACGTGACTGGTAGTGTTGAAACAGACTCAAGCGGGTGAATAAGCTCACTGCAAAGGCACTTACAGAGAAATTGGACGAATTACAAGCTGATAGAAAAGCCAAATTGAACAAAGCAGGCGTTTTAAGAGAATCGATGCATGGTCTCATGGTAAAGAATAGAAAAACAGGTAGAAAGTGCTCTTACAGAATTGATTGAATTGTGCAATGAAGTAAACTACCCATGAATCACTTTTACAATTACTGCCACCTGATGAAAGAGAAAAACATGCACAGTAATGTGGTTTCAAGCAAAGATGTTGGCTAATGATGCATGTATTGATGAAACAAAATTGTGAGTGTCTTCCAATGACAGCGAAAACTGGGGTATAAATTCAACTGTTAATGTTCCCAGTAATTTTGGTTTTGTTGAGGAGTTAATTGTTCACAATAATACAGCCAATGTAAATCCCACTGATAACGGCTCTGGTGATGTACATCAGAGTGGTGTTGTAGAAAACAAAGTGACCAATGTTAATGTAAGTGATTGTTGTAAGTCATTCAAAACATGAAATGGCATGGCTACAAATTTATCTGTGTAGCTGCACCAAAATGGGTCAAATGCTGATTCATAAGCTAATGTGCTGGGTAATACTCATCAAACTGGTTTTGTTAAGGAAATGTCTGAGCCCTATAATGTGTCCAATGTTGTACATCGAGGCTTTGAAGACGAGGAAAATCCAGACGACAGTATTTCTAATGTTGCTAGTAAATGTTCAAGTCCAAAGACAGGTAGTAGCAAATTAAGCACCACCTCCTCAGCAAAGATAAAGGCCTCGGCAGAACAAGCTGCACTATTTGCTCGTGCTGCAGCCTTAAAGGAGAGACATGCTCTTGAAGAAATATTCAGCAACTTAGAAGCAAAAAGGAGAAGCTCGACATAGAAACTGAATTGGCTGCACTAAGCTGGCAGTGTTTCAGGCCTCAGACGTGGAAGGTTCTCGAGCACCCTCTGATGCTATGAACTCCTATCTGGTAAGAGAAAAAACGGAACCAGCAACCTGTCAATGCCTAAACCCCTACAGCAAAGGAATTCAATCCTGGATTGTAGAAATAAACACAACGGATCAACGTTACAAATGAACTTCAACCACCATTACCTGGTGATCCACCATTGCTGGATGTGAGAAAAAGGGAAATTGAGAGATGGTGTAGGATTACTGCAAAGCAGTGGTGTGATCCTATCTGAACAACCAATTGACCTGTCAAAGGCATTGTCATCATGTAATAACCCACCTCCGTTTGACGCAATGAGAAAGGAAGCAGAACGACAACACAAGGCCACAAGGCAGTAGCGCAGCCTGAATGAACAACAGCAGGGAACTGAAACACTATTCAGTGACAGGCTGTGAGGATATGCAGGCCTCCTGAAGTACTGTGACACGGTATCACAAAAAGAACCAGAAAAACTATTCTTAAAGTTTGTAGCATGAGACGCATTATGAGCAGAAATGTCCCTGTCCAAAAAAATCACTACACACACACACACACACACACACACACACATACACACACACACAGATATACATACATATGCTGCAGGCCAAAATATTACCAACACCCTGCATTCCTCTGAATTTGACTGTTTTTTTTTTTGTGACTTTTTTTCAGCAATAACAAAAAACAGAATAAAATAGAAACATGTATCTTAACTAGAAACAGGAAAAATCCCACAGATGACAAATCTGGTGACTGAGGGGGCCACGCCATCTTCTTCTTTTTTGTCAAGATACTGTATCTTTGGCACAGCTTGGAGGAGTGCTGGGGGTCATGACCAACCAGTCTTTGCACAGAGGTCGAAGTTTGCTGGCGTTATGGTTTGTGAACAACAAAGTGCAATCAGTTTGACCGACAAGTTTTACAAAAAAAATTATGAATGGCAATGCTATCAATCCATGTCTGTGGGACTCTAATCCAGACAAAGGAGGAATATGCGTTGAAAGTTTTTCAAGATGTTCAGTTGTTAGCAAGCAACATTTATAGCCAATACGAGTGTCCATTTGGCATTTTGTGTGCCTTTGTTGCTCAAAATTAACTTTAATATTCTTAAATGAATAAACCGACAGCGGTTTGAAGAATATTCTTTTGACTACTCAATCAAAAAACACCATTTAGGGAAAGTGCACAATCATAGTGCACAATTAAAAGACATATATATACAGCTTTGATCACAGTGTGCATTCATTGTGGTATTGTTTTGACAATCTTATACAATGTCATTAACATTTATTTCCGACCAGATTTGCATTGGTTTCTGGCCAAGTTATACAAAACCCAAAACCAGTGAAGTTGGCACGTTATGTAAATCGTCGATAAAAACAGAATACAATGATTTGCAAATCCTTTTCAACTTATATTCAATTGAATACACTGCAAAGACAAGATGTTTAATGTTCAAACTGAGAAACTTTATTTTTTTTGCAAATAATCATTAACTTATAATTTAAAGGCAGCAACACATTGCAAAAAAGTTGGCACAGGGGCCTTTTTACCACTGTGTTACATCGCCTTTCCTTTTAACGACACACAGTAAACGTTTGGGAACTGAGGAGACCCATTTTTGAAGCTTTTCAGGAGGAACTCTTTCCCATTCTTGCTTGATGTACAGCTTAAGTTGTTCAACAGTCCGGGGTCTCCGTTGTCGTATTTTACGCTTCATAATGCGCCACATATTTTCAATGGGAGACAGGTCTGGACTATAGGCAGGCCAGTCAAGTACCCGCACTCTTTTAATACGGAGCCATGCTGTTGTAACACGTGCAGAATGTGGCTTGGCATTGTCTTGCTGAAATAAGCAGGGGCGTCCATGAAAAAGACGTTGCTTGGATGGCAACATATGTTGCTCCAAAACCTGTATGTACCTTTCAGCATAAATTCTGCCTTCACATATGTGTAAGTTGCCCATGCCTTGGGCACTAATACACCCCCATACCATCACAGATGCTGGCTTTTGAACTTTGCGCCTATAACAGTCCGGATGGTTCTTTTCCTCTTTGGTCCGGAGGACACAACGTCCACAGTTTCCAAAAATAATTTGAAATATGGACTCGTCAGACCACAGAACACTTTTCCACTTTGCATCAGTCCATCTTAGATGAGCTTGGGCCCAGCGAAGCCAGCGGCGTTTCTGGGTGCTGTTGATAAATGGCTTTCGCTTTGCATTGTAGAGTTTTAACTTGCACTTGCAGATGTAGCGACGAACTGTAGTTACTGACAGTGGTTTTCTGAAGTGTTCCTGAGCCCATGTGGTGATGTCCTTTACACACTGATGTCGATTTTTGATGCAGTACCGCCTGAGGGATCGAAGGTCACAGGCATTCAATGTTGGCTTTCGGCCTTTTCGCTTACGTGCAGTGATTTCTCCGGGTTCTCTGAACCTTATGACGAGATTAGGGACCGTAGATGATGAAATCCCGAAATTTCTTGCAATAGCTCGTTGAGGAATGTTGTTTTTAAACTGTTCGACAATCAGCTCACGCATTTGTTCACTAAGTGGTGACCCTTGCCCCATCCTTGTTTGTGAATGACTGAGCATTTCAGGGAAGCTGCTTTTATACCCAATCATGGCACCCACCTGTTCCCAATTAGCCCGTTCACCTGTGGGATGTTCCAAATAAGTGTTTGATGAGCATTCCTCAACTCTCTCAGTCTTTTTTGCCACTTGTGCCAGCTTTTTTGAAACATGTTGCAGGCATCAAATTCCAAATGAGCTAATATTTGCAAAAAAATGACAAAGTTTACCTGTTCGAACATTAAGTAACTTGTCTTTGCAGTGTATTCAATTGAATATAGGTTGAAAAGGATTTGCAAATCATTGTATTCTGTTTTTATTCACGATTTACACAACGTGCCATCTTCACTGGTGTTGGGGTATGTAAGTCCAGGTCTGAACGAGATACAATAGATCTGAGTTTGGCTACGTTTCTGAGGTGGAAAAAACAGGTACGGGTCAGAGAAGATATGTGCTTATCTAAGCGCATGGATTAGTCGAAAATGACACGAGATTTCTTAAGCTAGATCTAACGTTACCACTTAAAGACTTCATGAAATTAACAACCTGGAAACGATAGAGTCGGCAGCTACTACAAGAACTTCTGTTTTTCCTGCATTGAATATATGAATTGGAGACGCTAACTAAATGTCAATATTTGTTTAAACAAACAATCTTCTCACCATCACTATCCATGTCACGGATCAGTAGACCTTTTTGGATAGTCCTTAGCTACAGTACAGATTCTGTCAAGTCGAGCTGTTGCCTACCTGTTGCTCGGAAGCTCCTTGAATCTGCCCATCACTGCTACCGCGCCCGCGAGATATCCACCTGTGCTGCCTGGGATCTGCTCATGGCCGCTACCGCTCTGTGCTGGAGGTCCTTGTGGCACCGCGGCTATGCGGCAGACAACAACTGGCTGGCTTGACTACTGTGGCCGGCATCACTAATTTGAGTTACTCCGTCAACCAGCTGATGAATCTCAACAATTTCGCCACTCCTTCGCGCATTTCAACTATAAAGTCCCTCAACTATAAAGTAACCGTGCGGTTGCTGTCCAGAATCTATCATGCACAGGCTGTAACCAGATGTGGCGCTCTTGAGCTGCCATCGTCACTCACGGCTGCCCCAAGCGGGGTCAGTCAGTGCCAGTGCCTGTGTTCCATTCTCGGATAGACAGCCAACTGATTGTTGAGCATGCCAAAGGCTCTTTTTCTCTCTCCCCTGTGTCACAAGCCGTTCCATTTTCTTGATGCAATAGCATTTTTCGATTTTTTTGTTACCTTTATGTAGGCTATTGATCGCACCAAAAAGAACAAGTCAAGTGTCACCGTACACATCATGAACAGCTCAATGTTTGTTATTACTGAAGTGCTTGGCGTGTGCATGTGGTGCGCGTCAGGATTACAATACCACGTGCTTTTCTTTATTTCCTCTTGTGCCTCTCTGGAAAAGTAATGAAATCAATCGATTCTTCAATTTGCCGCATATACATGACGTACCTCACCTGTGCTTTTTTAATGGTTCTGAGTGTATATAGAGGTCACGTTACACTGTCTGATTGTCCGTCACTGATGGACGGAGGCAAAAAATTCCATCATAATAAATTTGTGAAGATTTGCTCAGGAACCAGCCGCGAGAACCAAGCAATGCAGTTGATATGATTTAATTGATCAAGGGGGAAAGCCCCGGCAGGGCTCCAGTGGGCGTCAACCAAACCGTAACCAGGGCAGCAATCATAAAAATCGTAGTCGGGCAGAAAATGGTCAAAAACGCAGATGCAACAATAAATCCAAAATCACAAAGCTAAAAATCGAAAAGTCGGACAGTCCAGTCAGAAGAGAATCACTTATGCGAGGCTGACACTTGCACGACTTTTTTGGGGCACGGATTTTGGGGCACGAACTGGGAGGCTCCCGCACTGTTCACAACTAGTTCACGCATAGTTCACGACAAGTTCACGAATAGTTCACGAATGCGTGCCCATCAGTGTCCACATTGACACGAACTGACACGACGAGTTCACACATAGGTTGCGCATAGTTTGCGCATAGTTTACACACTTTCCGCATTGGCACGACAAGTTTGCACAATTCGGACGGTGTCGTGCCGACTTGGGCACGCCATATAAAAAGGGGGCCTCCCCAACCCCTGGTCATTTTTGGATTGGCTATGGAAGAGACAACATGCTGAATTCCAGAGACACAATCATTGCAGAGAAGAGAAGATCCTATACCTAGCACGTTGTCTCTGTGAAATAAGTTGACTCTTCGCTGGCGATCTCTGGAATGGTGAGCAGTGTCCAGGAAGCCCTATATATACCCCCGCACCGACGTGAGCGCCACTGTCGTGCAGTAGTCGTGAACTGCTCGTGCCATGCGCAAACTGTTCGTGAAGTGCGTAAACTAGTCGTGAACTGCTCGTGCCATCAATGTGTGAAGTACACGTGACCGTGTCAGTGGGAAGGCACGGCTACGCTGCAACGCGCACCAATTCGTGAACATGTCGTTAACTACTCGTGAACTCGACGTGAGCTGTTCGTGACAGTCGTGGCATGGTGCGCACTACCACGCACTGGCACGCATCCTCCCGCATCGTCTCGACGAGTTCACGACGAGTTCACGAACAGTTTACGCATAGTTCACAACCCCGTCACGAAATTTTGTCGTGACCAAAATTTTGAACATTTCAAAATTCTCGTCCCGACATGGCACGCAGTCACGATGGGTTTACGCACACTTCACGCCAGTTTATGACTAGTTTGCGCACTGGCACTACTCGAGTCCTGCCAATGCGTGCCACAGAATCGTGCAAGTGTCAGCCTCGCATAAGAGAACAAGGCGGAATGAACGTGGCACAAGCAAACTGAGAGAAACGATCTGACAAAAAGTGCTGTGAAAAGACTCTTAATATACACTCCAGGGGAATCACATGCTACACAGAACACAGGTGTAGGAAATGAGACTAATTACAAAGGGGGGAACAAGAGGGAGAACATAATCACATAAAATAGGCAAAAGCCAAAACGCGGACAGGGATCACGAGACAATCCTATAGACAAACATACGGCTCTGGTCAAGAAGTTCTAACTTGCATAGATAATGAGAGAAAGGACAGCGCGAGTAGGTGTGGAGATTCCACAGAAACGCAGCAGAGAAGATTAGGGAAGGACAAGAGGCGGAGACTAGAACAGGGCGAGTGCAGAGAGCTTGTTAATCAATTAGTAAGTGCAGCTATACAATCCCTTAGTGCTCGTTAGTAAGTTAGTATTATATACAATGTTAGTTTGTGTTAGTAACTCTAGCAAAATAACAAACTGTTAGTATGGGTTAGTAAAATAGAAAAGCAAGATGAAGGAAGTAAATGAGATTGGAAGGAAGGCTGAAAGGGGGAGACAAAGTGCAATGCATGGCAAAACTAGAACGGGCACTCGGTAGAGCGCATACCTTCGCCGACGCCACTGAATCCCTCGCCACATAACTCTGAGGACCAATTTTTATTTTTTTAAATGATCGATGAATGACAAGAGTACGATATATTTTTTTTACATCAATACGCCTTTAAGTTCGAAAGGTAATGACCCCCCTGACCTTTGACCCCCAACCGCTAAGAAGGGTATTGACCCCATTGTACCGTGTTTCACATCACAGGATCGGGTATATAATTCTGCACATTTTGGCGTTGGTTTCATGCCGATCGGATAAAAATTGACCGAGATATGGCCGAAAGTCGGTTTTGACCTTTTCGTGGCCTTGACCTTGACCTTTGACCCGATCACTCCCAAAATCTAATCGATTGATCCTCAGGTCATGCCAAATCAACCCACCAAATTTTATGAAATTCCGTTTGGTACTTTTTGAGTTATTCGATACACATACATACACACAGACAGACAGACAGACAGACACACAAACAAATAAATACACGGGGATCAAAACATTCCCTTCGTCAGCGAAGTCGCTGGCGAAGGTAAAAAAAACATGGACTGGAATGTAACTGTAGGAATAGAATATGGAATATGGATTTGTGCTTTATTATGCCCGCACAGCAGTGCAGCGGGCATCAGCGTTGCAATCAGTATGAAACAAAAAAGAACTGAGGTTCCACTAAGATAGATGGCAAAACAGCAGAGCAGTAAGTATTACACAATCAAAGAAAACAGAAAGAGGTTCCTTTAAACAAGAAAATTAAAGGGCTGCCTTAAAGTAAACGGCTCTTAATTTATAATTTAGTATACGCGAAACAGGCCAAACTGTCTAACAAAAGACCTACAGCACCATTACTGCATGGCATTTAAGGGACATCACAAAGAGCCTTCGCACAGGACTCAAATATAGATAAATACACTGCTCAAAAAAATAAAGAGAACACTTAAACAACACAATGTAACTCCAAGTCAATCATACTTCTGTGAAATCAAACTGTCCACTTAAGAAGCAACACTGATAGACAATCAATTTCACATGCTGTTGTGCAAATGGGATAGACAACAGATGGAAATTATTGGCAATTAGCAAGACACCCCCAATAAAGGAGTGGTTCTGCAGGTGGTGACCACAGACCACTTCTAAGTTCCTATGCTTTCTCGCCGATTTTTTGGTCACGTTTGAATGCTGGCGGTGCTTTGACTCTAGAGGTAACATGAGATGGATTCTACAATCCACACAAGTTGCTCAGGTAGTGCAGCTCATCCAGGATAGCACATCAATGCGAGCTGTGGCAAGAAGGTTTGCTGTGTCTGTCAGTGTAGTGTCCAGAGCATGGAGGCGCTACCAGGAGACAGGCCAGCACATCAGGAGACGTGATGGAGGCCATAGGAGGGCAACAACCCAGCAGCAGCACTGGTACCTCCACCTTTGTGCGAGGAGGAACAGGAGGAGCACTGCCAGAGCCCTGCAAAATGACCTCCAGCAGGCCAAAAATGTGTATGTGTCTGCTCAAATGGTCAGAAACTGACTCCATGAGGATGTTATGAGGGCCCGACGTCCACAGGAGGGGGTTGTGCTTACAGCCCAACACCGTGCAGGACGTTTGGCATTTGCCAGAACACTAAGATTGGCAAATTCGTCACTAGCGCCCTGTGCTCTTCACAGATGAAAGCAGATTCACACTGAGCACATTTGAGAGTCTAGAGACGCCATAGAGAACGTTCTGCTGCCTGCAACATCCTCCAGCATGACCGGTTTTGCAGTGGGTCAGTAATGGTGTAGGGTGGCATTTCTTTGGGGGGCCGCACAGCCCTCCATGTGCTCGCCAGAGGTAGCCTGACTGCCATTAGGTACCGAGATGAGATCCTCAGACCCCTTGAGACCATATGCTGGTGCAGTTGGCCCTGGGTTCCTCCCAATGCAAGACAATGCTAGACCTCATGTGGCTGGAGTGTGTCAGCAGTTCCAGTAAGACGAAGGCATTGATGCTATGGACTGGCCCGCCCGTTACCCAGACCTGAATCCAATTGAGCACATCTGGGACATGTCTCGCTCCATCCACCAATGCCACGTTGTACCACAGACTGGCCAGGAGTTGGCAGATGCTTTAGTTGAGGTCTGGGAGAAGATCCCTCAGGAGACCATCCGTCACCTCATCAGGAGCATGCCCAGGCATTGTAGGGAGGTCATAGAGGCACGTGGAGACCACACACTACTGAGCCTCATTTTGAATTGTTTTAAGGGTCTGTGTGTGTCCCTCCATGGGTTAATAAATTTGATTTCATTCATAACTTGTTGTCAGCACATTCAACTATGTAAAGAACAAAGTACTAAATTATATTTCATTCAGATCTCTGATGTGTTTAGCGTTCCCCCTTTTTTTAGAGCAGTGTAGGCTATATCCATCTGCTCCCACTCAGAGGGAGCAACAAACAGGTGTGCCAGCTGATTGACCAATGACAGATGATAATGATTAGAAGTGCACTCCTGGGTCTAATGGAGTGATGAGTTGGCGGGCAGGAGGCGTGTCCTTACATGTTGTCTAACACTTAAATGTCAATGACAATCGCATTGCTGCCCAGTTTAGCATGTATGAAGACTTTTTTTTTTTTGGTCATGTGCATTCATCCTCTGCGGGCTCCTCCATACTGACACTGGGAACAAATTGAAAATAAGACATCTGAATTTCAAGTAAAGTAAATGCACTTGTTTATAAACCAGATATCAAAGCAGCTGCATAAAATGTATGATGAGACGAAATGGCAACACAAATCTCGTTGCAGCATGTTGGCAGCCAAGTAACAAAGTGAGTTAGCGTATGTATTTTGATGAACAAAGCCAGCTTGAACCCGACGAATGCCGGTTATTGCCCGGAAGTTGCTACGGGTAGGGCAGTTTTTCAGTGTGAAGTACAGTAGTGGAGAGGTACGGCAGCCCCATTTCAAGCCCTGCCCTAAGATAACTCTAACCCTTCCCGTAACCATAATCCCGAATCCTTATCCTAATCCCTTGAAATCGTCTGCCGTATCAATAAAAACTGCCGTATCCCTAGACACTGCGTTATTGTCCACGTCGATTGTTCTCGTTGATTGTCCTCGTTCGTACAATTGTCGCGCTGCAATTGGATGTTGTATTTTTCGAGGAATATTCTAATCGATAAATAGCTAATTGTAAATCAATTGCAATTTTTATGTCCCAGTTTATTTTATCAGGATAAGACCGTTCTAAATGCGGCAGCGTTGTATTACACTTATTTGATTCGATTAAAAAATGTTATACAAGAAGTTCAACACAAAATAGGCCCGGAGTGTTAATTAATTATCCTATCTGTAGTGCGGTTGAGTGAGAGAGTCAAGGGTGCAGACGGGCACTCTATAGGTTTCAGCTCCATCTGTAGTTTCTGAAGGGAACCATTCCGAAGTGCGAACCTTTTCGGTGCCAACAAGCACCCTCCAATAACCTTTTTTCTCTCTCAGTGTAGGGCATTTATAATGTTTTTGCACGTTCTAAGTACTGTCATCCTGGAGTATGAAACTGACGATAGCCAACTGGCTATTTCACCTGACATCCCCCCTTAATTTCGGCAGGTGGCCTACTAAGTCTAACGCAACATCACCGCTGCAACACAATGCTTAAAACTTCACTTTTTTTTTCTAAAGAAATCATTCACTGGCAACCAGCTGGCGCATACGTGGAATTAGCAGATTGAGATGCCATTCTGTGGACTTAATCGTGGAGAATTAAAAAGCTCATTCGTTTTTCTTCCTCTATGAGACAGCTGACAAGGGCAGTTTCTGGATGCCAACCAGCCATTCACTCGTATTACACATCAACAATTCTTGCACATTATTGAATTAAAGCGATTGGCTACTATTAATAAAATGAGAAGTCTTATGTTGCTTTTGAAAAAAAAAATCTAGCGCTCTGTTTCGGAGCAAGCAGAATTATTTAGGGTTGTCTTATCGGTAAGCACCTTACTGCCGCATTGAGAGCGCAGAGGAGCTGGAACCTCGATCGGGACGAGTTCTGGGACTGCTGGCTTCCTTCGTCCCATGTCCAGTCAGGCTTAAAATATACGCATGAAGTTGAGGATACGATCTCATCCGTATCTCAAAACATGACAGCAGGTGGGGTGGAAGATTAGTCGTATTCCATGAAGAGGAGTAAAGGATTGCCACAGTCGGACTATTTTGACAGGAATCTACGCATCCCAGAAACGAGACGAGCGGGGAAGCACAATCGTCACAGATAAGGTTCGTCGGGGTAGTTTTTCTGGGTATTTGGTTTGCCACTTGGGCCAGTTTTTTTCTGCGATAACGGACTCTTCGTGTGTAGCATGGTGAGTGTTTTAGCTCTTCATTTGTATGAGTTACAGAAGGACTTTTAGATTATTTCCCCGCAGAATAGTCTACATTGATTTTGTATTCGAGCATGCACGACTTGTGCTCTAATGCAATGGACTGAAACTTATAAAGGCCTCCAAAATAAAGGTGCAATTCATCAAAAAATTATAGCCTATTTGCGTGTTGCAAACATTTTTGCCGACTGAATGCAAAAAAAAAAATTGATCAATTTTGAGTAGATCGACCTGCCGCACATCATAAATGTTTTGGATATAGGCTATGTCAGGAGTGATCGATCAGAGCCTCAACATTTGAGTCCATATATTCTGTACTCACTTCACGAGGTGATGAGCCAAGCCATTCATATGAAAAATGTGCCAATTGGCTATCAGGAAATTGTTCATCTGTTTAGCTTGTTTGTCTGTCCGGCATTGCTCGCCAGTATAAAAAAAAAATCGTTACAAAATCGTTGTACGTCATTAATACAATCAAAAATGAAGGTTGGGCTCAAATTTCAGTCGGCACGCATCAAGTTTGCTCAGAATCCACGAGTCAAGAAAGTCGAACGACGCAACTTCTGCCTTCCTACGGTGGGCAACGTCCTACTAAAAAAGCATGAAACCATTTATTCTCCAGAACATCAATGCCCTTAAATGTCAAAACGGGCATTTGACGTGCATGGATTTTAACCAAGGACTGTATAAAAGATGGACGACGCGTCTCCATTCACTCCCATTCAACAAAAATGGAGCCAAAATATCCTCGATATGGCCGCTGCCATGTTGCACATCTGGAGCCTGAGTCGGCGCAGTAGTGATCGGGGGGTAGAGCCGCGCTATCGAATCCCACCCACACACCATCCGACCAGCCCCCTGAACTTTCCACCTGGTCTGGCAGCTGCGCTATTAACGTAAGTGCCCGTAATGGCCAGCCCAGCTGTCACACAGAGAGGGTGCAGGAAAGCGAAAGGACCCAACGACTGCCGGCAGCATAAATATTCGCGGGCTCGTTCAAAAAGTTAGTGGCCTCATTGGCAAAACATTCCCCACCTCACAGTCATCTGTTACGAAATTAGTTGAAGTACCTAACTGGCTATCTATGATATCTTAGAACTGAATCTTGTTTGACTAGCTAGGTATGCAGCTAATTACATTAAGTAATGTAAGCCAATGTTCTCCATCGTCACTTACCCAACGTTGCGAGTGGCGAGCATATTAACGCCGACTTTCGTTGTATTTTCTAATTGACGTTCCACCGGGAAAGTGCCATTTCGTATGCACATGTACTAGCTGAGTAATGGGTCGAACTTATAATTAACACGTTAGAACGCTAAATCGAGTTTTGAATTAAAATACACTGTCCTTCGAACCAAAGTTAGCTTGCTGTGTTTAAGTAGCCGCATATCTTTCCGCTAGCTAATGTTGTATTTGTTAAAAATGTTTGCAGTTTAAGATAACCAATCCTGACCAGGCTTGGAGGACAGGCAATTCATTCTCTGTGATAGTTAACTTAGCAATACAACCCCCCTCCACGTTCTTTTTTGTGGACTCGATGTATTTGAATGCATAGTAATTGTTCGATTTTTGTTATCCTAATTTTTAGACGACGAAATGGAGTCAGCATCCTCCACAGTGGCCAAGAGTATGTATAAATCTCATGGGAATATGTAAAAAAACCGACGCTTGCGGTTATTAACGCACAAGACTTTTCACGGGAGAATGCCTTAAAAACTGATTTATAACATTAAATCACATCCATTTCATGCATAAAAAGCACAATACCACCAGATAAAATATGGAGAAATAGAATAGAAATATTAAATGTGCTAAATTCCATAAAAAGCCAGAAGTGTATCATTTAAAGGTGACATTTGCACTTAAGAACCAACAGGGCCAAAAGTTTATATCATAGGGGACAACTACATTTGCCGTGGGGAAAACCGCGCATGGAGACCATTGAGACCAACCTTGGTTTGGATGCCCAAGTCCAGTGGTTTGGCTAGGGTGGCGTAGTTTGGGGAAACCTCCTCCCCTTTATCCACCAGTACCTGAGAGGAAGAGCTGTGCAGGAGGTCCTGCTGGTCCACTGTGGTGGGAATGACTTCGGAAAAATCAAGAGTGTGAAGCTTGTCGCAGGGATCAAGCAGGACTTGGAAGATGTTCATAGGCAGTTCCCTTGGATGAAGATTATCTTCTTTGCCATCACCCAGTGATGCCGGTGCAGGTCTTCCCATCCAAAGAGGATTGAAAAAGCCCGGCGATATATCAACTGTGTGATGGCTACCTTTGTTTCGCATATTGGTGGAGAGATTTTGTATCATCATCAGATAAAGCAGGGATCCTGGCCAATTTTTGCATGACAGAGTTCATTTCACCCCTATGGGAAATGATATTTTTAAATAACATTGCCCTGCATCTGAAAGACCAAATCCAGAAGGGTGATGCTGGATTTGGATTTTCAACATCAGTTATGGGCACAAAAAAAGTCATAGTTTGCTATATGTGATGTTTGATGTACTTTTTATTCATTTATTTTTTACTAGCCATCATACCTATTGTTTTCCCAGCTCTTCCTCTCAATCCACCTTCCTTTCTCCAAACCATTTGCTTTCCCCAGCCTTTCCACCTGATGGGGCCTCCTTCATGTTTCCCCACGGCGAATGTAGCCAGTAGGTTGTTGATGGACCACAGACAACTACATGCAGTGTGGTTTTTGTTTAAATACTTTTTTTTATTTAACACTCATTTGCATGCCTGATTTACTGCAGCAGAGGACATGTATGTGAAAGAATTCCAGAGTGAAGTTTTTGCTCAATGTAAATGTAAAGACCTTTATTGTACATAACAGGTTTAATTTACCACCATAACAGGAAATGTGCATTCAATTACATAACATTTCCCATGTGCTCCCAGTCCAAGGACAGATGACTTGAGTCTTTGTTGGAATACTGAAGGCTCAGTAGTGAAGATGAACAGCTTCTGAATGCATTATTTAAAAAAAAAGACAGTTTATGCCAATTTTTGAAAACGATGACATATAAGGAAGGTGACACAGACGGAACAAGCATACATAGGAGAAACCAGTTAGAAGTCCATTATTACTCTGTCAACATGGACTTACCCACTTCCTTGTAAATTATGGTCAAACAGAACCATTGCAGGTTTCTGTGACAATGCATAGTTGAGCAGTTTTGACAAGCATTTTATCAGGTTTTCATTTACAAATTACTTCAGAAGTATCTTCCAGCAATACAACAAAATAATTGCTTGTGGCATGCTCCAAGTCTTCACTGGGTAATGCTGAGGTCTGAATTTGAGGGCGGCTTCTGTAATCACCTGATAAAAAAAAAAAAAACATTGAATTATTTGTGAAGCTTTAGTCTGAAACCTAAAGTGCAGTCTGCCCTACCATGACAGCAGTAAAGTAGAATTCCAACCCATACATCTGGCAATTTTTCTTATGGCAGGTTTTACATACATAAAAAAATAGAATGGAGTGATATGCAGCTTTAAATACTTAGAAACTAAATTCTTCCTGCTACCAATGGGGTAACATGGTACAGCAAGTCTGATACAGAAATACTCCACCAGTCAAAAAACAGCTGCACACTCAAATATTTAAATGAAACCACGGTAGCTTGAATTAACATCCATTACGCGACAAACAATTTCTAAAAGTTATTATTCCCAGTTTACACCACTCCCTCATTTACAGTTTGTGCCCCTTCTCTTTCCAGGCCAAACTCGAAATGTCAGCTTTTCTCGATACTTCGTCCGATCAATCTTTTAAGAGTTCTCCCGTTCACTAGCCAATTCCACTGAAGAAGACGCATTGATTCCATCCATAATTTCATCCGAAACCTGCCGAATTCACATTGAAAGTATGAATGAATTGAACCCGCTTTCGGCATGTCTCATTTTTGTCATACTGTCGTTGGTAAAATAATCTGTACCATTGATCCAATCAGTTTTCCTTGCAGTTTTAGCCGCTGTCCGTAGGATTACAAAATAAGGTTGAACTTAAGTTGTATTGACGTTACCCACTGAAAAACGAGAAGTTGGCTTGCTGATGCTTACGAAAACACTCGAACCTAGGGCTTGTCTGCTGAAAGGTAGATTAGCTCGCTACAGCCTTTACCCTTTATTAGCCTAAGCGACATCAAGCAGAATTCCTACCGGGCCGAGACACTCGCAGTCTCTGTTCGTTCTAAAATTCCGAGATACCGACGGCAGAACTGGAAGCTAAAGGCTGAACCTACTGCGGCACTGGCTCAAAATTTCAAGTTCAAGTACAGAAGAACGACATTATATGACACAGAGCCGTTGACTTCATTCAAAAGCTTACCTTAATAGGTATTCTCTATAATTAAAAATGTATATTTTGCCAGTTACGAATGGCTACCGATAACCATTTTCTCCATATTCATCGTAAACGTCTGCTACTCTGCTTGCTGTCTTAACGTAGCCAAGGTAGCTAGCTTACTTGGTAATAACTTCACTGACCGTACAACTTCAACAAACAAAAAATAAAATTAACTTACCAAAAAAACTGCAAAGATCCTTTCCATCGGTCCGGACGGTTAAACAGCAGAGCAACTCATTTCGTCGTTTTTGGTTGCAGTCTGCCCTGCTTGAAGCACAATCGCTGTTAGCTGTGAAGAATGTCAGATAACGTCAAGCCTCCTGTCGACGTTCCCGCTCCAGCTCTACGCGAAATTACTATTCACAAAACGAAGTACGCAGGGGGCAGGCGCTATCGGGACTTAGTCCACGCGCACTGCGGTTGTCAATCACTGTGTTTATTATGACTACACGCCCCTTTTGCATAATATCAAATAAAAGGTTTACAGAAAACTGATCAGAAAAATTGACGCTAGAATATATATCAGTATGGTAAGAACTTCCTAAAAATGAAGAAACCATCTTCAGAAATAAATTATTTTTCATGTACACAATTTTTCCTGTCTCGCATTTCTCCCCTTCACTAACATGGAGGGGGCGGGCCTATAATTTGTACTGCAGCCTGCCAGTAGTTGGCGATCGAGACGCTTTTGCTTCACTTTTCAGGAGACGTTCGGCTGTCCATCTTTTATACAGTCCTTGATTTTAACCTTGTTCCATGTGCGGTTTAGAATTTTAGCAAAGATTTAAGTCTGAGTTCAGAAATTTGAAGGGATCACTTGTACAATTAAATAGTTAAACCCTGAAAGCAGGACCCCGAGATCCTGTCCCTGTTGTCTGCCTTAACGAATGAATTGTGTATGACCTTGTACACAAAAAGTGCTGACCCTTGGATAGGTCCCATCAACACGTGCTGCCCACTGTTTTGTCAAATATTCTGAGAACAAGATGAGGTCAAAATTTGATTAATTCTAGGCACTCTGGGAATAATGCATCCCTTAAGCATGATTATGAACAGCTATTATTTATTTATTAGCTGTAAACATTTGAAGATCACAAAAGAAAAATGACCAGAGTCCAAATTTTGCATTTTTGTATATTTTTTATATTATATTATTATTAAATTTATGATGATATATCATTATATATATTATTATAATATTTATGTATTTTATGTTTTTGCATATTTTTTTCAGTGCTTTGTTTCTAAGATCATTTAAAATTTTTTAATTCATCATTTTTTCACAACGTGAAAATGTGACTGATTAATTTTCCATTGTGGTCTTCATTTTAATTGGTGTAATTCATTTCACGGCGCTGGATTTGCACTTGTGCACTTTCATATGAATATTGAAAAACCACCCATTATTCCATAGCAGTCTTAATTACGGACATTGAGGAATGTGCGGTTCAAGTTCCTGTCATAATAATGTCCGCCTGTCAGTTTCTCATTCTCATTTTAGGACAGATCTCTTTTCCCTCTTCTTCTACTGGGCATTTAATCCTCGCACTTTGCTCAGAGAAGCTGGATAAAATTTAAACCATTTATTTTGATGCTGCATTTTGTCCAAAAGAGTAATTTCATCCTCAGAGGCGAAATCTGTGAAATTCAGGAGCACAGGATGAGTAATAGGCTGGGCCACTGCCAGGAATTCTGGGCCTTCTGTAGTTATATTGCAGGAGACCCCTCAGTTTTGCCTGGTCTGGCATGGTCCAGCCCTACATCACAGATGATCATGGCTGTGTGAGTGAGCGGGCAATCAAGGAAGTCAGTGAGTGACAAAGTTACAACACTGCTCAGCCAGTTGAGTGCATTTTCCCTATTAGGCATAGCTCATTGCTCATAATTTCACACATAAACCATGAACGGTCCAGCCATTTATTAGGTTATGACTAAGTCTTGTTCAATAAAATCTGCAGGCCCTAAAATTGCAAAGACTCAAACAAAATAGTCAACCACTACAAAATTAATGTAATTTATGGTGTGGCGCCAACACTGGAAGATCAGGAGCAAAACATGACATGAACAGATGCTTGGTCACTCATTAATGGCTGGTTTCCTCTGTGTTTACATCTACAGGAGCGCCAGCCATTGGCCAGACTGTCAGGGTGGAGAGGTTGACAGTTGAAGGGAGAGTGAAGGACACTGGGTCAGAGAGGTGATCTGAGGGCCTGCCCCCACTGCATTATGGGTAATCTCACCAGCAAGGATGGCCTTGGGCCTACAGGTAATTTACTTCAAACCTCTTTACACTCAGAAGCAAAATGGCCTTTCTCCTTGGTTACAAGCTTACTTGGTTTTTTACATTTTTCAATCAGTTATCTGTCTTTGTTGAAATTTCTGCTCCGTGCAAAGACCTGATGCATCCCCTTCAAATGTTGGAGGTGGACAGAAATTTAGAAACACTCAAGAGAAATGAATTTAAGATTGAAATATCTACACCTAAATTAATAAATATCAATGCAGTTGATTAGCTGTATGTGTCTGCTAAGAAGAGGTTGAACCAGTGGCACTTTGCTAAGTAAATTTCCAGACAAGATGTGAATACTAACAGAGTTCCAAAATGCTCAAATAGTTGGTGCCCTAATCACAGGTGCATCTGTCTCAAAAATGGCAAGGGTGGCAAGGGGACAAGCCAAAAATTATGATGCATGCCAGAGGGCAGTAGACCAACAAGGTCAGGCAGACACATAGCGGGATAGTCGCTACTTACAGCCAAACTGCAGCTTTGAAAATCATCAACAGAATTGAACAAATCCATAGCTTGACCAGTTTTGACAAAGAGGGTGGCATCGCACAGCCAGTATTTATGGCAGTGTTGGCAGTGATTTGACCACCCCTTGTGAATCCCAGGAGACACAGACACACAGGCTTACACGCCCAGAGGCTTCGTGACATGCTTCAACCTTTAGTATTTTTTCTAAAAAACCCTTTACTGCGGGTGAGGCAGGGTGTTGCTTCCGCAGCGATATGCAGACACATGCAGCTCATCCTCTGCAATGTATCAGCCCAGCTGCCCGCCTCTCAGTGGTGAGTCAGCACTGCTCTACAGTCTAGAACAAGGGCAGGGAGAGAAATTCAATGTGCTGCATAATCTGAAGAACGGCGTGTGTGTGTGTGTGTGTGTGTGTGCCTGTGTGCTTATCTGAGAACAAATGTTTAGACAGATAGTCAGAATTAAATAATTTAAGGTTCAAGTCAAGATACTATAGCTGGAGTGATGGGATTGAGTCTTTTATATCATTGACTTTACGATGAGAAAGAAACAAACACTAGACTACACTTGAACAAAACTCAAATTCGTTTTAGAGGGAGCAGTGTTATAAAATAGGGCAGACTGCTGCATGGCTTTTTCAAGGACGTAATGAGCTGGCGAACAGCGCACAAATTTTGCTAAAAACAGGGCTTTCTCTTCAGAATAATTTTTTTTAGTATCGTGATGTAGGACTTCCCTGCACAATGAATTGCCTGACTGGATTAATGAATATTTAATGACTTGTTGACTGATTCATTTCCCTGCAGCTCTTCTCTCAACAGGATCACACCTGGACTTGTTTCACACACCGCCTACTACGCCCATGGAACCGCGCTTACCTAAGACAGAGCTGGGCCAGGCCGCTGACCCGGACTTGCCGGTTGGCTTAGTGTCTGCAGGTTTGGGAGAGAGGGTGTCCCAAGAGGGCAGCAACCCAGAGTCTTTGCTTCACAAGACTACAGATTGGGCCATGTTTGGACCCAAAGGCTGCAAATCACCGGACAGCGCAGGAAGTGATGTGGATTGTGGGTGGGATGTGGGCGCCCCCGTAACTCCGTCACTGTGCCTCACCCCTGTGTGGCTGGAGAGGGACAGCGGGTTGGATCAGTCGACGGCGGAAGAGGTGGGCAACAGTGCCAGACTATATCCAATGGAGCTACAAGAGCAGCGCCTGGCTTCCGCACACTCCAGTCCTGAGCAAATGCCAGTGTGCTCTACTGGTAAGCGTGCTACTGTTTCCTGCGACAGCATTGTGTGAATGATCTGATGCGCACGGGTGTGCCCCTATCCCCTCCAACCTTAGCCAAAGTTAGGGTCAGGATATGTTCTATAAATGTAAAAACGCAGAAATGAATTAAAAATGAGGAACCACCACGTGATGTCATGTGATTGACAGAGGTGATCGTATTGAGTAGAGGAAATGTCAGCTTCAAAATGTGCTCTATCTGTTGACTAAGCAGTATTCTGCCATGTAAAAGCCCTCTGTAAGGGATAGGAGGGACATTCCAGAGAATGTATATTGCTGTAAGACCCATTTCCTCAAAACATGGTGGTGTTTACTTATACTCTTCCAGGAAGTCAGGTGTGAAGACAATCTGGTGAATTGATAGCAATTGGTTTCTTTATTATCCAGGAAGAATGGCAAACCTGGTTCATTTGTGGGCAAGAATTGACTGACTTTGCTGTAAGGCTGTGGTCCCCAACTCCATTCCTGGAGATCTACCATCCAGCTCTGTTTTCACTTTAACCACCTCAAAACACATCTCATTGAACTCCAAATGATCTCATTGACTTGCTGATCCACAGAAACAGAAGTGCCTAACGATATTTGGAGTGAAAACCTGTGGGATGGTAAATCTGGAGAAGGGCTGGGATCATTACTGTGGGACATCATTGCTTGGGCATTTCACATGAAATTTGTCTGTCTGTCGGGCACAGTTCTCCTCGAGCAACTCCTGGTGGAAAGGGCGGAGCTTGTGGAGGAGGGGAGGGGCCTGAGGGACACTTTGCAGGTGAGGTCATACATATTAAAACACTAGATGCCCTGCACTGGTTGGGTGGATGAGTGTGTATGGCCGCTATATTGAAACAGTACTTGTCAACTGTGTGTCAATACTGGCCTATTCTACTCTGAAGTGAAATCGCAGAACTCCGCAGTTTCGTGCAGCTTTCAGGTGTGTGGATAAGCGCACAGTGGGGACGAGAGCACAGGGATTTGATATCTATGTGTTTATCAATATCTTGGAAAAACCAAATATACATTATTTCTCTCAGGGCTACCATATACATTTCACTTGTTACGACATTATCACAAGTATACTCATTTCTAACAAGAAATACTCACCTTCTAGCCTTTGTTCACATGCATTTTTATGACCGTCTATGCGGGCAAGTACTGCTTTAGTGTGGCGGCTGTACACATGCATCCGTTGCAATGTTCGAGATTGGGTGAGATGGAGCTCTCTTCCCCACCGCTGTTCCTGTCAATCACCCTAATTTCAGATGGAGCCCGAACTATGGTGCACATATGCATAAAACTGAAAATGTTCACACGCCAACTTGAATTCAGACCATCAAATCAGGGAAATCAGGATACTGGAACTAAAGAAATTACTCAGGTTGTGACATACTTGCTCTTCCCATCGTCGTCAAACAAAACTGAGTTAGTCATAGATAGAATCATACGTTCTGATAAGTATGTCATATAACAAAGTCATTAGCAAACCACAGTTACTGATGTAAAGCAGGCATTAATTAAATGCCATGGTACCGCAGCATTCAATTCCATGAAGCGTTTGCATTCTTAATACTCTGACTTGCTTATGAAATCCATGACTACCATTTACTGTAAATGTGACAGGAACTAACACACAGCCACGATGACCTTTTTTTTTTTTTCCAAAACTCTGACCATAAAGCATGTGAACGCAAAGAACTCAGATGGCCAAATTGACATGTATTCCTGTCTGAGAAAAGAAAGCAATTAAGTGCCAGTAGCCCAGAATAGCCTCTGTTGATTAATTGCTAAGACAATGTGAAGGAAACAAGATGCCAAAAGCATTGAGGGCATTTCAATTGTATATTTTAATGGACTGTCATAATAGAGTGATTTGCTTTTGTACCCTCAAAAATTTCAACCCTTAGAAAGCGCAATGTGAAGTAAGCACTTTATGAAATGGAATGGTGTGACCTGATTAGGATTTTACCCCAAAACTTTGCATTTTTAAGAGAGAGGTATTCAGGAAAGTATGGAACCAAGAGCCCTGAGGTAACAATCTGAATTTTGTATCACATAAATTTAGGAGAGAGCATAGTCTGTCATCTTAGACCAGAAAGCTGTAAACATTACTGCAGGGCTTTTTGGGAGGCAATAAGACTGCTTCCTGGAGCCACTTTTGAAGGAATCTCAGAAGAAACACAAACAAATTATCATGATTAAGTTCTCTAATCATCTGATGGCTGAGTACTTGCTCTACTCGCTGCAGCAGAAGATTACTGATACCAGCCGTAGTCTGCTGGGCGACAGTCCAGATTTTCTTATTTTTAACTTGTTTTGTTTGCCTGCTTTTCTTCTCCCAAGGGATGGTGTTTACTTGCCTGGTTTGCTGTTTGCTCCTATATGGTTCATTGAACAACTTCTGGGTGGGGTAGTCTGTCTCACTGAACTTTGAATCACAAGCAGTTTACATAAGGGAGGTACAGAAGTGTTTGGAATTCAGTTTCATGTTTGCCTCTCAAATAACTCTAAGTAATGGAAGCATATGTGGGCTTATGAGGAAGGCCACACTGATAAGAGATGACCAAGCAATTTTTAGATGGACGTTTCCTGTCTGTGACCCTTGGTATTTGCCAGAGCCTTTACATAATCCAGCATGAGTTGGCATGCCTCTACCAATGTATCATACAGCTCAGCTGATGCCAGCTGTAAATAACACTGAACGGCAACCAAGAGCAACCAGTTGGCCTAAATGGCGTGCTTTGTCCCAGTTGCCAAACATTGTACACACATCTTTGGCATGTGTAATGTGGAAAAAAAAAGCCACTAGATGGCAGTATTGACTTTTTTTGTTAAGCCCAGTTTGAAGCTAGGTTTTGGGCATGTCCTGGGCATGCCTCAGAAGGGAAAGTCCCAGAGAATTGAAGCACCTATTACTAAAACCCCATAAGTCACACTTGACTTGACTTGACTTGTGGGGTTTTAGTAATCAGTGCGGTAACACTTTATTTTAAGGGGTCACTGTTCCTGTGTATCTACCTAATTAATTACAGTGTAATTACCTATGTAACTATATGTAATAACATGTACTTACATTGTAAATACATAGTGTATTTTGGTGTACTTAAAGGTCCTTGTTACACTTGTAATAAGAAATGCTTGTTACAATACCTTGTCAAAGTGGCCGCTCTCTTTGGGGAAGGGGAACACCTGCAAGAAAAATGGGTGAAACCACAACCCATGTTGCCTTTTTCTATCAATCTTCCTCCTGCCTCTTGAGCCTTGGAACATGTATGCTGTTGCACAACTTAGTATATGTAACAGTTGTGTTAATACACCTTTGTTACTCCTTGATACAGTGGAATGAGCACATTAAAATAAAGTGTACCTGCTGGGATACCACAGCTCTTACACATTAACTGCCATAACCAGTGTCTTCGATACTGTACCACATGTGCTGTTACACAACATAGTCTATGTAACAGTCGTGTTAGTACACACTTGTTACTCTTTGATACAGTGGAATAAGCACATTAAAATAAAGTGTACCTGAGATACCTCAACTCTTATAAATTAACTGTGATAACCAGTGTCTTCAGTCTTGTACCACTTGTGCTGTTACACAACTGAGTATATGTAACAGTTGTGTAAATACACCTTTGTTACTCCTTGATACAGTGGAATGAGCACATTAAAGTGTACCTGCTGGGATAGAAACTGTAAACTGGTGTTGACCTTGGTACTCAAGTATTTTTGCATCAAAAGGTAATTTCATTGTGTTAATCTTATTTGATTCCACCCTTTTGAATGTGATCAACCTAAACAGTGTTACAATCACAACAAGTTGACAACATAATGATTTACATTTTTATTACAAATAGTGTATTTCATTACAAATGGTGAAATCGTAACTCCAGTGTTATGCGACTATAAGCTATGTCATAAGTGATCTCAGTGTTGGTGTGTAAGAGTACTTTGTACCTGTAACCTATTTGAGTACATTTAAACATTACATAGAACTGAGTAAAATTTTAATTGATGTAACTGTGGTATTGCCTTTTCTTTTTTAGGACTTTTTCTCTGTGAACTGATCTAACGTGTCCCCCTTTATCTTGCTTGCTATGGTGTCGGCCGCCACCTAAATGTTTACAGCAGAGAAATAAAAACTATAATGAACCTAAAATGCCATATCCCTCATACTGTAGTCTATAACCTGTAGCCTATAACGAATCACACCTTGTAATATCTTCTGATGTCATGGACAATCCACCCAAAGACACCATTTCTGTGCCTCTTACCAAGCCAGTAAGTCTATTCAATGAACTTTAAATGGGTCTTTAACATTTTTTCACTTCGATTTCCCCTAGCTCGCCAAATCTCAAATTTTGCTGTCTTCCAGAAACGCTCAATGTGTTGTGTGTGGCTCCCTGTTACTGGTTATCACAGTTAATTTATAAGAGTTGAGGTATCTCAGGTACACTTTATTTTAATGTGCTTATTCCACTGTATCAAATAGTAACAAGTGTGTACTAACACGACTGTTACATAGACTATGTTGTGTAACAGCACACGTGGTACAGTATCGAAGACATTGGTTATGGCAGTTAATGTGTAAGAGCTGTGGTATCCCAGCAGGTACACTTTATTTTAATGTGCTCATTCCACTGTATCAATGAGTAACAAAGGTGTATTAATACAACTGTTAAATATACTAAGTTGTGTAACAGCATACATGTTCCAAGACTCAAGAGGCAAGAGGAAGATTGATGGAAAAAGGCAACATGGGTTGTGGTTTCACCCATTTTTCTTACAGGTGTACCCCTTCCCCAAAGAGAGAGGCCACTTTGACAAGGTATTGTAACAAGCATTTCTTATTACAAGTGTAACAAGGACCTTTAAGTACACCAAAATACACTATGTATTTACAATGTAAGTACGTGTTATTACATATAGTTACATAGGTAATTACACCGTAATTAATTAGTTAGATACACAGGAACAGTGACCCCTTAAAATAAAGTGTTACCATCAGTGCTTCAATTGAAAAAAGGCTGGAAGATGGGAGGGGGCTGGAAAAGACTATATAAGGAGAAAAATACAGAGTAAAGTAGTAGGAGAAATTGCAAGGAGAAATAGTGGAAGGATACATTTGACCAGACCTGTCACTCTTTTCAAGACCTGTGAAGCTCTTTTGTGGATTTTTGTGTTGGAGCATTTTCCTGTCCCAGGACATCACAACATAGCAACCCCATCTGAAGTACCAAGGGACAGTAACTATCTCATTTCATTTTTTTAAATTTTATTTCAATCTTGGTCAGTGCTTTGGTTAATTAAATCTGTTCAAGTTTTAAAATTCTGTCTGTCATCCCTTGCTGTTCGATATGTTATAACAAATTGGGGTCATAAATTGGGGCCATAACACATGACTGCTGGAATTCCATTGTGCTCATACGGCGTACATTACTGGAGTGCGCTCATGCTGGGGTCCACCCGGACAACCTCTGGTAACAAAAACGCCGTCGGCACTGGATATTATGATGCTGACCATCTGTACTGGCCATTTTTAAAAACTTTTTTTATTGTGCTTGTAGCTTGAGTGATTAAAAATCTGTTAGGTCAAAATGGAGCCCTTTTTAGCAGGAGGGAAACAGGAGGTCTTCTGCATAGCCACGAAGGAAGAGAGCAGTTATTGATTTCAAGCTGAATAATGTTAAGGTAAGCATGTTGCTTGCTAATGAGCAGCAAGTCATTTTAAGTTTCCCTGCATTGTAGCACCGTAGCAGAGATCATGTGGTATAAATTGGACCCTTCTATCTGCATCTGTGAGAATTTGATCTCTAGTGTACACTGAAATTAGTTAAGTTTGATACAGAGGTGGAAATTCCAGTATCAGAAATGGAAAATCCTGGAATGTGTATTTCTCCAACCCATGAATGCAGTCACCTGGTATCTGGAATTAATTCAACCCATGGATGAAAGGTAATTTGCTCATCTAGGGTATTGTTATATAATACAGAGGAAAATTATGACTCCCTGAACCAGGGTTTTCAGACTTTTGGTTTTACATACTTACGCTTTGATTTATTAAGAACTTCTGTGCATCTGAAACATTTGAACTGCTGCAAAACCTATACATTCGCCCATGATTGGCCTGGGTATTTGGTTAGTCTGTGCCAAAAACTATTGGTTTTGTTGTACTTAAAGCTTTTGCAAAGTTAATGGCCATAGCAACGCAGGCCCTTGAAGTAACTCTGCGGCTTTCTTTGCTGGTAGACAGAGCGGAGAGATTGGCTGCAGTTCCAGGCTGACCTCCAGGTGGCGGTAGCGGTTGCAGACAGACTGCGTGTGGAAGCGGAGGAGGAGCTGGGGAGGCTCAGGGAGACCCAGCTGGACACTGAACGGCAGCTGGCTGCTGCGCTTCGCAAGCAGCAGGAGGCTGATGGAGAGCTGGAGTCTCTCAGAGCCGAGCACACGGACGCCTGCCAAAAACTGTCATCCCTGGAACCGAACCACCGGCAGGCCAGGGAGGAGCTGCATGCCCTCAGGGCTGAGCACACAAACACCTGCCAAAAACTGTCTTCCCTTGAGCTGAACCACCGACAGGCCAGGGAGGAGCTGGAAGCCCTTAGAGATGAGCACACGGACACTTGCCAAAAACTGTCCTCCCTTGAGCCGAGCCACAGGCAGGTCAGGGAGGAACTGGATGCTCTTCGAGTCGAATACACGGACACCTGCCAAAAACTGACCGCCCTGACTCTGGCCCACCGGCAGGCCACAGAGGAGCTTAGGTTTCTGAGGGACAGGGAGGGGACGCGGTCAGGGACACGACGGGACGCGGAAACCCAGACTGAGGATGATGACAATCGGTGCGTCCCGAAGGATGTCCAGAAAACTGAGGAGCCAAAGCGCGGGGTAAAAGGGGTGGTGGAGAGGTACCTGCGGTGTATGTCCGCAGAGGAGAAGAAGAAGGAGGAGGTGTACTCTGGCAAGGACCCTCGGAAGATTGTGATGCTGTCGGAGAGGTCCAGGTGAGCTGGGGGTTAATGTATCCTGACGCTCATACATCACCACAGCTGGAGACATCACAAGGGAGAGAAACAGCAGCAATGGGTTTAGCAGTAGAGCGATGGCTCAGCTCTAACTATGACGATAGGCATATCAGTGGAGGGTTGTGCTCCTGAGGATCGGAGCTTGTGGTGGAGTCAGGGAAAGGGCTTTTTTGGTTGATAGCAAAAGGATTTGCTGAAAAGTGATTAAGAACTCTATTATATTATTCAATTACAGCGCAGTCCCCCAATATACCTTAGCTGCCCAGGGCATTGCATAATTATTTGGATAAATTATCTTTCACATGAGTCAACCACCTATTTTTGTTGAAATGGAATATGATGGTGCAGTTTCTTTTTTTATCATTACCTTTGGTCACTTTGAGCTTCTACATAATCACCACAAATAGAAACAATGATATACTCTGCGGCCTATTGAGCTTGGGGAGAAGGGAGCAGGGACCGTCATGATACCTCCCCTCCTCTGGGGGAGACTCAGAGTCGGAGGTGGAGGCTGGAGTGGAAGTGCGATGTTAAGTAGCAGCAGGCAAGTGTGATGCAGTAGCAGAGAGAGCGATGCATTGCAGTTGCAGGCAGATCCATGCTATGCCGCAAAGGCAGAGCGGGGAAGCAGCTAATATTGACCATCTATCAAAGGGGTGGAGCAGTTGGTGATATGCATGGAAGTGTCTTTGGGAAGGAGGGCTTGTCTCAAGTTGCCAGAACTAGCTTTGAACAAAGAACAAAGCTGCGTCCACTTTGTAAGCTGCGTCCCATTTCGGGTAAGATTTTTTGTGGTAAAATTTGGTTTACTCTTGAGTTATCCTTTATTCCTGCTGCAAGCAGAGCGCCAAAATACTCAAGAATGTTTTGTTATTTTACAGAAGTCTCTCAAGACTCCCTCTTCCTTCTGAACCCCCATCTGCCTTGAATGGTAGCTCCCAGCCTATGACAACCACAACAGATTCCCTCAGCAAGGTTAGACCACATCCTATCCCATTGGGGTTATTTGACCATAGACTGTATAAAAAGATGGACGCAGCGGCCGGGTCTGAAAAGTGAAGCCCATGCGGAAATCTTGGAAAATTAAATTCTATTCAATCATCAGCAGATGGCGACGTCAGTAGTCTATGTGAAGATGACCCTAGTTTCCCACCAGATTAGTTTAGTACCGTCTGTCTGTCTGTGTGTGTGTGTGTGTGTGTGTGTCTGTCCGTGCGACGGCTCAGCCACCACTGAAGCTAGGGTGACCAAATTTTGTGGGGTAGATGATCCTAGGGTACCCTGTCCAAATTTGCATTTTGAGGTCAAAAGGTCAAAGGTCAAGGTCAACAAGAGGCATGGGTTAGCATCTCTATAGAGTGCGCATCATCTAGTTATTTCTATAATGGTTTTCCACATTAGTTTATGGTATTTATCTCAAGTTTCAAATCTCGTTTGATGATTCATGATGTTCATTTTTGTAAAGTATGGTCTCAAATGGGCTAGAATATAGGAAAAAGCCAGAATATGCTTTATGGGGTGTGGCTATCCTCTGGTCCTCGTCAGATACGGTCAGATCCACACGTAGATCCACCCCTCGCTCCTCCCTGAATCTTCAATTCACGCTCTCGTCCAATACGAATCACATCTTGTTTCAAAATGACAAACCGATGCTTTTCAAATCGCCAAAATCGAGGCTTCCTAAATGGTACGCTGAAACCAATGGGTGACGTCACTGTTGCTTCATCTATCTTTTTACACGGTCTATGGTTTTGACTATTGAGGCAATTTTATAATAATTCTCGAGGGGAGCAGCTATTACTGATTTATAATTGAAGAAATAGATTTGTATGAGTGTCAGACATGCCACTTGTTGATAACTGCTTCAGTTCATGAAGTTAGCAGACAAATAAGATCTATATTGAGTTATTCTTATGAATACATACCACTATTGTATGAAGCCAGTTGCATCATATTTTTCTGAATCATACCGATAAGACCCTCCTCCCCCACAGCATACTTGTAACAATATCTATCCTTGCATCTAACCCCCCCCTCCAAATTTTCAAATGAAAGTTACACCGTTGGAAGAACCAGACACAAGACAAAATGCTTGTTTTTTAAACTTGTGTTATCCTCTGCAGGGCCAAGACCCAGCGAGTGGAAGGAGGGTTGACCGAATTCTACGAAGACAAGACAGCTGGTCCAACTTCTCTACAAGTGTGTGTTTGTGTGCACTAGCGAAAAAATACAAGCAAATTCAGTCAAAATTTCAAGTTTAAGTGCTGCTGGCATGTTCAGAAGAGCCATTAATTTGCCTTGATTCATTTTCACAAACTGTTTGCATGACAGAGCAAAAGTCCATGTACATTTAACATGTCCTCAAATATTGAATTCTCAAAACAGTGTCAAATGAATTAAAACAGTTGAGATATGTTTGGTTGTCTGGTTTTTTTTTTTGTCTTAATTGGTTGACAGATCGTGTCTTGAACGTGACCGTTTGATTTGTTGTGTCTGACAGGCAAACAGGAAGATCATGTCCCCGACCCGTCATCGGTGATCGATAGTGTTTTCCGGTGAGTTCTACAGTATTTGAAGGTTGTTATGCTCAGTTCAGAACTGAAGTCCGCATTAAAAGCAGTGTTCAGTCAGTCTGTGAAACTCACCTTCTCAGCTCAAATCGCATCTTGTAAAATAATTGGAATTGACTGCAGCAAAAAAACCCTTTTCTTCTGTTGATTGGCAGAAGTCATTTTCCCCAAATCTCTCCTTTATGTTATGGAGCTGTTCTTGATCACCACACCAACGCCCATCGGCACTGAGGAAAACTATATGGTTGCACCTCACTTTCACTCCCACAGCCCCTGGAGGGCACACTGCTCTCCTTTCATGGCATATTTTTGCATGACTGTGATCGAGGGACACATTTTGTAGTAATTATCTTTGAGCACAATTCATTCTGATTCATAGCAGAAGAATAAGATTTGTCTAGATGCTGAACATACCATGAAGATTTCGAGTGGGATATATCTCTCAATGAATATTCTATTCCATAAATGTAGTTCTGTAGATGAGGGGGAAATTTCTCCATCTTTTTGTCTTTGGATATAATTACAAGTTAGAATGAGAAAATGTAGTAATTTTCATTCTCTCTGAATGGTTAGACTAAAAATTGAAAGCCACTGCAATTGCCATAACCTGTCTATATTCTCTATTTGACTGCCATTTAATTTTTAACCAGGGAAGAAAGAATATTGCGCCTTTGCATTGACTTTGAATGTAATCTGTCCTCCGAAATATTAGTTTCGCGTCCGGTCTGAAAGCAGCTTTAGAAGAGTTGGGATTTTTTGATGACTCCTCCGGATTTTTCAAGGAGGCATGCCAGATGTCTTATGTACTATTGGATTCCAACAGATATTGATTCACCAATCAATAACTGACAATTACACACCTGCCCCACTGCAGGCTTGTAATGTCTAATAGCCTTTCTTCACATAGGCTATGTATTACGTAGAATTTCTACTGTATTTTATTTTATCCATTTCCACTATTCGTTGAGTTAGTCAGTCATGTATTTGCTGAAAAGTTCCATCGTACTGTATATTTGAGAAGTTCCTTTTCATTAATTAAAAAAGTGAACAACGACCCATATGAGATTGTTCTGTTGGCTTTAATAGTACAACACCAGGACCTAATTCTGATAGGTGTCCGATACATGAAGGTTCAAAAAACAGTTCACTAGCTGTATAAAATTAATCCACAGAAAACAGGAAGTTGACATTTTTTGTTATACACTGAAAGCCCATTAATAGGGACACTGAGCTATGTGAAGGAGTGCAGTGTTTTTGGTGCAAAGCATATCGGGCACATATTTAAGGCCCTGGATGTAAGGGACCCAGGAAAATGTTTTCCCAGATCAGCCTGGGGATTTTGCAGTATCAGTCCTTATCCATCAACGGAGTGTGTAAGGGGTTGGTAGCTCCGCTCACCAGCCAATCAGAGCAGAGCTCAATACTGTATAGAAGACACCCACTCAACATGGCTCGCTCTTCAGAGGGAAAAGAATGACAGGCAGAGAATGGCCCAGAAACTGGCCCTTGATTGTCACCAAGTTTTTTGCTAAAAATTTAACTTATTAAAACCTTCCTCTTGGACGTCCAAGAATATAATGACTAGCAAATAAAACAGCATAATATAGGAATTTCAGTGAATCCTAATTCCAGTATATATTACTTTATAATATATTACTAATTATATCACTGCTACCTCCAATCTGCTAGTGACTATTAGGGCTTCTCTTTTCTTCTTCACATTCTCAGACCTCAGGATAGCTTCAGCGCTCTGTTGCGTCGTCACGGCGGCTCGAAACGAAACTCTCTTCTTCGCTGGTGCCAAAGTCGCACACAGGGATACGAGGTGAGGACCAGGGGAAGAAGTCTCCTATCTGCGAACGTCGATGTGCTCAGTCATCACGCTTTTGCTGGCCAAACATGGCTGCCGTATGATCAAAAATAACATAATGCATTGCAGGTTCTGAAATGGTGGTTGCCAACCATGTTTCTGGAGAGCTAACATCCTGCACTTCAATTCTTCTTTGGCACACTTGATTTGAGTAATTAGCTGTGCAGAGAGATCTATAACTGTTGACTAAGGTGTGCTTTGCTTGGGTTTGAGTGAAAACCCAAGGAAAGTGGTTGGCAACCATTGCTCTGAGGATAGTTTGCATGTTGCATCTTGGATGATCATTAAGCAGCACATTGTTCGGTTTCAGTCTGCTCATCACCTCTGTGTTGGCATGCTCTCCTGTTCTCTCTGTGCAGAAGATTGATATCACCAACTTTAGCAGCAGCTGGGTGGATGGGCTAGCCTTCTGTGCAGTGTATCACACCTACCTTCCAACTCTCATCCCCTACAGCACACTGAACCAGGATGACAGGGTAGGGACTCCGTACACAATCACAAGCCCTCAGTCACACCAGCAGCTCTTATCCAAAAGATCAGCATGGTTCAAAAGGGATAGATGGACATTTTCTTATCCAAGTACCGTAAATGTAATTTTCATGGTGTTTCCTCCTCTTAATGTGTACATGCGCAGATGAAGCCGTGTGCATCACTTCTCTCATTGTATTCTGCTGTCATGGACACAAGAATGATATGGGATCTCGAATGAGGGTTTACTGTTGGTATTATCAAATCACAGCCGAAAACAGCTGGTTTTTCAAGCTCCCTTTTTCCTGGGAGTCCGGTATAGACAGTCCGGCCATTCAATAGGACTTTATTCGTTAACGAAACTGTGTCACAATTATTGTGCATGCTCACAACTTTGAGCAATGCAAATCCGTTCAACTGCAAGTCAGAATGTGGAGGGTAAGTTTCTTCTGTGATTATTGGTAATGCTAACCAGCTTACATTCTTTGTATCCCTGGGCTAAAACTTAAAATAGTGCTTTGAATCCTCAAATTTCCGCAGAACGCTCCTTGATATAGAAAGCATAATGTCGGAGAAACAAAAATATATAAATAAAATGCAGAACAAAGATGGATTGGCAAGAATGGAATCAGATTATGACTTGCAGTCGAGCAGATTCACGGTCTTAGGATGCTCGTTCTAGCATGAGCAGTAATCGTATCACAGCTCCTTTAATTACCATGGCTGGATTTAAATTAGAGGTCCAGATTTGGTGTTCCCTGGTTTATTGTATTGCATGCAGATGTTCATAAACTGTGCATTTTGCTGTTTTACATAGATAGAGAACTTGGGGTTGGCCTTTCAAACTGGGGAGAGCATGGGAATCACAGCTGTACTGGTGAGTCACTGGGCCCCTTTCATCACATATATTGTAGCTTTTGTAGAGATTATAAGGCTGCCAGGGTGGAGGTGTTGTTTGTGAACTGGACTTATTTGAGTAATTGCTTATCCTGGATTCCTTGTGACCATCTTAATTGTACTCTTGACTAAGTTCTATCCTCAAAAATGCGGGTAGCAGGGAAATCTAGTGGATTAGGTTACTTCACAAGTTGACAAGAGTTGCTGATTCTGGCCTGCAGTGGGGCTTAGAATTCTGGTTTGCATCTATAAAGATTAAGTTGGGCAGAACTCTGCTGATCGGCCCTTGAGCCAGGGCCCTTAACCCCAATACTGTTCAACCTCTGTTCTCTCACCGTCTATTTGCAATTGTGGCATTTACAGCCAGGTTATCCTTTAAAAAAGGAGAAATATGTTCTCAGTTGATCTTCCAAAGTTGAATAAACAATAAAAAAGTACTTATTTGAAACAAGAACTGGGATGTAGTGAATTGAAGTCAAGTTAAGGTTGTCTGCTTAGTAAATACACTGATGATTCAAAACAATACAATCTCTCACAGGAGAAAATAACATTGATCACCTCATAATACGCATGTCAAGGTCTGCAGACATACCTTTGAAAGTGAACTGGGAGAAGTGGGACCTCATCAACTTTGATAGGGGCCAAATGGCTTTGGCCAGATGAGTGGATCAAGGCATCTCGAAGGGGCGAGGCTTCTGTTGTGATCCTAGTCAGTAGTGCTGAGTACCTACTAACATTGGTTCAAGGAAGGAGAAACTATGGGCCGCTGACAGGGTATTGGGTGCCCAGTGCACAGATGCACGAGCGGCCATGAAGGCGACTGACAGAATACAACTGTAGCACATCATGGAGAATAAGGACGGAGTCGTTTTATTTCACCTCATGTACATTGGCCAGGTGCTTACGCACCATTTACCTGGGGAAGGAATGGCACCAGGATGCACTGTGGGAAAAAGATAAGCTGGTGTAGTGAGTGTAATTCTCCAGGAAATGTTCTGCTGAGGAACCCACAGTTCAAGGATTCAAGAGAACGTCAGCTTGATGGAGCTGTTTTGGCAGCATTAGGAGGCCAACACAATATTTTGCGGTTTAAATGTTGTGGCTGATCGCTGTATAATGAGGGTAAAATATTTTTCCAGGAGTGCCAAGATAGAAACATTCCTTCCAAGTTTAGATTTTCTCCATCATTTGTATTTGCTGATCTATTGCCAGGAGGTAGAACTGATTTGTGAAATCAGCTGGTTGAGTTTGTGGGTTAAAAAAAGAAACACAGCAAATCTTATTGATCTTATGAGGTGGACCTTCCACCTCCAGCTAAGACATGACTGCTGTGGTTTGAGTTGCAGGTGTCCCGCCTTTTTTTACAGACTGTAGAGGAGATGCTGAGAGCGGAAGGGCCAGACTGGCAAAGGGTTCTGGGATACGTGGAGAGCATCTACCGTCATTTCGAGATGTGACTTCGCCCCTCAGTGTCTCAGGATGCCACATCTATCAAGACTCCTTGGTGCAGATATGCTGAGCAAATCGGCACGGTGACGATGGCTCCAGTTTCTCTGTCGGAGCACCAAAAGCGCGAGTCAAATTCAGGAGTGTGATGGTATTCAGAGTGAGCCTAGCTCTGCAGACTGCCAGCCTGTGGAAGCAGGTGCATTCCTTCCCTCCCTGTTATCCATTCGTGTCAAGATCCTCCCGCTGATAGAGAGTCCTCAAGAACCACTTCCCAAATTGAAGTCTCGCAGTGAAAATACCTTGTGTGCTTCCAATTTTCTCTGCAATAACACGTGAACATAAAATGACTTGAATCTTAAGCAAAAGGGAAATGAGAGAGGACTCTTTTTTTCAGCAGTAAAAATGTCATGCTGCAGGACTGTCACAACTGGGCTGGGATTAGGGGTATTTACACCAGAGGTAATAGTAAGTTATTAACATCAGTGCCAGTTATCAGTTTTCAACTGGCTTGAATTTCTTTCTCTTCAATTAGTGTCTTTTTTACCTAGTAAATGCAATTTATGCACTTTTGCGTTAAACCGACTGGCACAATTTAAGAGGTATTGCCAAAGCAGACTGGCCAGAAGTCTGTGATTGAGTTACATCCACCCGAGTGTCAGTTTTCCAGTTTGAGCTGTATAAATGAAGCGACAGAATGCCAACATTCCTAAACATGATAGAAATAATTGTTTTTAACATGTCAGTGTAGCAATACAAGTCATCCAGGACTGAAAGTAACAAGCACGAGCTGGAACTAGGGAAATGTCACCAAGACTAGTTTGTGGGCGAAGGGGACAATTTCATTCAGGTCGTACACTTCTGCAGGTGTGTTCAGTCCATCCAGCCATTTCGTATATCTTATATACATTAAATTTACACACACCAACCTAACCGGGGTCAACAATTTTATCATGAGGAATGTAATGTGTGTGTTCATGCTGTTGGGTCCTATCAGGAACTAGAAATATGAGGGTCTGAAAAGATCTGCTCAGGATTTCCACTGAATCAAGTCTCTGTCTGTGCATGAAAGGAGTCATGTATGAATAATGGGCGCGTGTACATATGGGGACAGGTGACCGTCTGAACAAAGGCCAAAGACTGTGGTGTTGTGGGCTACCATGGGAATCCTCAGAAAAAAAAACCCATTTTTATGTGGAAAGAAATGTCTCATGATAAAATGTAATCTGCTGCCAAAGTATTATAACAATAAAATAAATCAAAAGTTTCTTTGTAAAATTAAAGTTTACTTCAATGTAACGATATCAATCTTTAAAAAACAAGGTCTGTGAAAATGCTTGACTTACGCAATATCTCAAAGAGCAATTTGTAGTTTGGCATCCTGTGTTAATTAGTGCACAGAAAAATCCTATAGTAATGCTACTTAGCAGGGAAAATTTATTTACGTAATTTCAATTTTAGTCAAGACTCATTCTCAGGATTTCAATCCGATTTCTGATAGACACCTTTATTTACCAAAACATGTCACCATACCAGGCACAACCCTCATAGCTAATGTTAGGCAGCTAATTATTAAACTGCCTGCAATACCAAATAGGGAGGGAATGAACAGATGGGACTCAAAAGATCAGTGCTGCTTGGTCCAGGCTGCAAAATCCCACCCTCTGTTCCATCAGATTCTCAGGTACATAACACCCTTCCTTTAAATGAGCAGTGGGTGTGATCAGAGATGTACATCTACTGCAAATGTTGTCTCAAAAAGGTTTTATGAACAGGACAATGAGCTCAGTATAACTGAAAAGTCTCCCCAGTGACGAGATCTGAATCCAACAGAACCCCTTCAGGATGTATTGGAGTGGAAGATTCACAGCGTCAATGAACAGCTGACAAATCTGAAATTATATCATCGAATCATGTCAACATGGAACAGAATGTCAGGGGGGAATATTTATAACATCTCGTTGAATCTACGCCACGAGGAACTGAGTCCGTTCAGAAAGCAAAGGACTTGATCAGTATTAGTGTGGACTTTCCGAATTCATTACATGCAAAGTGCATGTTAGATGTGAAGTGGAATAAGTTGTTTTTGCAGAGCAAAAAGAAAAAGGTCACGTGAAGTGGGTGCATTTATCCTGTGACCTTTGACCCAGGTAAACCCAACATGATGGATGCAGAACTAGACACTAATATAGAGACATGCCAAAAGTATGAAGCCATTGTGCCGCGAGGTTGCTGAGATTTTGTCTGAACAAAATTAAAAAACATTTAACGTCCAGTGACCTTGACCTTTAACCCAGGTGAACCAAACATGATGGTGCACAGCTCGACATTAGTACAAACACATGCTGAAAGTATGAAGCCACTGTGCCGAGCACTTGCCAAGATCTCAAGCCACGCAAGAAAGCACGACACTAACACCGATGCTACTGCAGATGCAGACAGGAAACATGGGTTAGCCATATAGCTCTGCCCTTCGGACGACCTCAGTTATTTACAGGTACCTTCATACGACAAAAAGGGCCACTTGAGATCTATTTACTTTGTAGTGTTTATTATTCAAGATGTGCACATAAATATATTCAAATAAAAACCAACAGGTGGAATAAACCATTTTCTTACAGAACAAGACTCCAACCTGGCTAAATATACTTTAAAATAGGCAATAAAACAGGAAGAAATGAACAGGGAAAAAAAAAAAAAAAAGCACATATATGGTCGCTTTTTAAAATGGAAAAAAATAGCAACTCCTGCTATTGGCATTGATGGTACAGTAATGATCCCATTCACTTTGGGAAATAATGGAGGAATGTGAAGCCAGTCCACTTCCCGTCTTGAGGGCAACAGACAAAAAATCCCAACCACTTTCAGGGCTGCATGTTTGATTGCATGCATCTCTAGGATGTCAGTCTTAAAACTTTATACTTACATGAAAATCTTTAGTCGATTCGTTCACCATTTGTGGTGGCAGGCTCTCTCAAATGGCCTCTTCAATGGATTCTTTCCTACCGCCCCCCCCCTCAAATTTTACCTCTAAAATAATAGTCAATTTTGGCAGGTACGTCTATGACGATGTGATCCCTCCCCCAATGGGTGGGGTTGACATTGGGGGCAGTAGGAGGGACTTGAGTTTGGCAGACATTGCAGCAATCTCTGGATCCTGGCTTTCGTACATCTTGATCAATCGAGCAAATTTGAGGACACCTTAACAAACAAAAAGGGGGGATTTAATGAAAATACAAGAAACTCAGAGAACTCAGTAGGCCAGAAAATAATGCCACCTTCATGCTTCCCTATTTGCTCATCACATAATACTCCTGCAGAATTATTTCAAAGCTCTCATTATCACCCGATCTCCCTCCTTTACAATATTGTAAAATTTTAAATAACTCATGCGAGCATACAGCCCTCACCCTCTCCTTCGTTGTTGAAGCCATACGCTTTCACAACTTCCTGCTGGATCTGCGTGGCGACAGGAAGGACCAGCTGCAGCATCTTGCCCATATCATTGCAAGCACTCTCCCTGGCCTCTTCCATCCGAGCTGCGTTCTCCGGGACGGAGAATGCTTGAATCACCTCACTCAGGACCACTTAGAAAAATTACAAAAAGAGAAAGATCTGAATGCTATGCTTTCCAATTAGGCAAATTGCAAACCAATAGTATTACTGAAAAAACACACAGACAAAAACATAACATTCAAACTATATCAGTGGCAATTAACAATTATACTGCATGTAAGAAACCTTCATTGAAAAAAAAAAACAAAGAATGGTTGAATTGTTTGCAGCAGTTGTTTCAAACTTTGACCCTGCTCCTCCTCCCTGTATATGCTGGTTTTTGTTCCAATCGAACTTGCAACAAGTGGTGCCAGGCACATGGAACCCCGCCCCTCGCACATACACTGCCCGGTCAAAAAAAAAGTCACCGTTCGGAAATTATTGAAAAGATTCTATAATTGGATAATTATTATGGTTATTAATATGTTTCAGTTGGCAATAATCATTTTAACCCTGAATGATGAAGCACGTCGCTAGTTATTTCTTAAAAATGTCGGAAGAGACATCCTTTGATGGTGGAAAAGATGTTACATAATTTTAGAACGGGCACGTTATTGGCTTGTATTTAGCAAAGAAAACCATGAAAGACAAAAATAAGTATGAGGAATCATTTTCACAGACAAATTTGCCACCACAAATTCCTGACCTTAAACGCATTAAAAGTTACTGGGATGTGCACAAGAAAGACTACCAAGTGGTTCAACCACTATGTCGAGAAGACAAGATCTCAGCCAAAAATCATGGCATTTCTGATCGAAAATAAATGTTCTGGCATTGCATATAGTTGTCAAAACAATGGCAAGACGAATATGCACTGTAATCAAAGCTAAAGGGGTTCCAACTAAATATTTGAGTCTGCGACTTTTTTGGCCGGGCAGTGTACTTTTACCTAAAATTCAATAGGCATCCATTTTGGGTCAGTGGCAATCCCTACACCCAATTTGGGGTGAACCTGGCCATTAGTTTCGCTTAACAAACAAACAAACAAACAAACAAACCGAACCAAAAACAATACCCTTTTCCCTCCCCCATCGGGCACGTCGGGGCGAGGTAATAAGCTGTTAATTTGTCTAAATTAGATGGATCTGAGTTTAGAGCAGTTATTCATCCTCTTAAGCCACAGACAGATATTTAAACGTGCCATGAAGAATAAAATTCCATATTCACACTGTAATATGCCAGAAACACCTGCATAAAAACACAAAGAGTAATTAATCAGTTCAAGTAAACATTACATCCCGAATTTATCAGTTTAAAACAATAATTTTGAAAGAGCTCTAAAAATCTGCGTTCAGCACACTAATTTGGAGCCAGCCAATTTCCTCGGAGTCCACGCTGATCTATTTCACAGTGTCGTGACCTGAAATTGCAATATGATCAAATATTATTTTCAAAGGAATTTTACTCTTCAAGGCACACACAGATTCAGTCACTGTGTGGCTTACTACCCCAAATAGCAGCTAAAAACGTGGCATGCGCTCAGTTAAGACGAACTAACTGCTTTTTTTAAATCCTAAGATCGCGCGCAAAAAAATAAATAAATAAAAAAAAAAACACAACCACCCTGCATACACAGCGAAGCCACTGAACCAAGGACAGGAACAACTGCCTTGCTCTCACCTCTCGCCTGTTCGACAGTCAAGACCGGCTGCTGCGCAGGACCTGAAGCCATTGTGACTGCAGAGGGACTGGCGAATTACTTGGCCTTGAGACAGATAACTGTAAAGGTTAAGACCGTCACTTTAAAACAGCATTTCAAAATGTGAAGCTGGAAAAAAAAGAAGGAAAAAAAATAAAACAAGCCTAAAGAAAAGTCAATTTCTCGTATACCAAAAAGGCCAATTGCACGACTTTAAGCGACTGAGGATAAAAATTCCCAGTTCATTCAAGAATTGTATAGTTCTGGAATGCACGACTTGATAATACTCAAGAATAAACTGTTTTTCCCCACAGCCAATGAAGTCGTGTTATAGGCTTTTCTGGGATGCGTACCGTTATATGGAGTGCGCCTTCAAATTAACATGATTCAAGGTTGCAGTAAATGGCATGACAGCAATCAAAGCATTCTTGCTCACCAAAATCTAAGAATTTAGAAGGGTAGTTGAGCTGGTTTTAACCCTGTTTAAAACGACGACAAAAATCAATCTAGCCAGCAAGCTACTTGATTCATTCAAATGGGTTCTGCAAGCTAACGTTTACAAGACAGCAGACAAACCTTCGCTGTGCCGTCTGATCCCCAGAATATATTTAGCATGGTTGCCTGGCAAAGTTTATCGTTCATCTTGCACAGTGGAAGACATTGATTTGATTCTAAAACAATAGCAATCAACGAAAGGCACATCACTTACATGCTATAGAGCTAGCCGTTACACGCCAAGGCTTTTTCTAGCAGTACAGTGACGAGTTGGCCATCTTAGCTTTACCTGGCGCCTCCTTTGATCCAGAAATTCTGACTTGTCCGTGTTGCTCAGACAGCCACGTCACGTTTGTCCAACATGCAGCTCTAAGTCTATCAACTAGCCGATGTTAATGTGAAAATATATGCATTAATACGGGTGACTGCCGCGAGATATTGGAAAATCCTCCCACACCCATATCAGCTTGAAAGCGGTTTGTTGCCGTAAAATGTTTTTTATCCCTTACAAGGATCCGTAGTTGTACGTCCTCTAAACTTTCCGAAGGCAACAAAATTAGCTGTCATTCTCAATGCTCCGTCGCTTCTGAATTGCTGTTGGGGGTTCCACCGAACTCCCAATCAACTGAGCTGTGCTGACGTGTAGCAGGAATTTATTCATTAACTCCTGAACAAGTAGCATCTAGATCAAAACGATTTAAATAGTAATCTGCAGAGCAGCATGATTTACCAATTTAACCTTTATTTAACCTGGGAAGTCCCATTGAGATTGAAATCTCTTTTTCAAGGGAGCCCTGTGGGGTTGAGGTGGAAAGGGAGAGGACAAATTGGATAGCCAGTTTGATCAGATGATTAGGTGGCAGGTTGAAAGAGCCAGGTTGCAAATTTAGCCCTGACGCCGGACAACGTCCTACTCCAGTTGAAGAGTGTCATAGGATCTTTAATGACCACAGTAAGTCAGGACCTCAGTTTTAACGTCTCATCTGAAAGACAGTGTCTCCATCACTGTTCTGGGGCATTGAGGATTTTCCCATCAGTGGGATGATCACAACCTACTGGCTCACCAACACCTCTTGCAGCAGCAACTTGGTTTTCCCTGGTGGTCTCCCATCCAAGTACTAACCAAGCCCACACCTACTTAGCTTCAGCCACACGGCTGGAACAGCTTGAATAAAGGTATGGCTGATGGCAACAGGCACCCATTGTAAGGCACCCATTTCCTCCCATCCATGTCTGCCACCACTCCAAACAGGCCCTGTAGTTGGAGATAACAATATGCCCAGGGAAAGCCAGGCAACAGTTTGGCATCCCTCATTAAGCCTATTTCTCAAACTTGAAATAATACATACACCCTTTATGACAGCTCATTTGTACCAAAGTAAAACATTCTAATTGCATTTCAACAATTCCCCAATGGATATACCCCAGCCACTCCTGAATTTCCTCTTCTTAAAATTCCAGCTTCTATGAGCCTAAGCTGGTCAAGCCGATTTAAGCCGTTTTCGACCATTTTAGCTGGTCAACCAGCCTTTCACCAGCTTGGACCATCTATGTCTAGTTAGTGACCAGCTTCAACCAACTGCAGACCAGCTATGTCCAGCTAGAGGTGTAAAAAACACCATGTTAACCATTTCACATCAGCTTAGAATGCCAATTGGTTTAAGACGGAAATTTAATTCCAGCCCCCATGGATGACCTTTTGTTCCAACTTCCAACAGATTCAACATTCCATCATTAATGAAGCACAGTACCAAGTTCAGCTTTATTCCACATTTCGCCCGCATTTGAGAACAAGAGCATCTGCTAAAGGCTTCCTTGCAGTGGAGAGGAGGTGGCAGGCACAGCTATTACAGTACTGTGTATAAATAAGTAAAATAAGGTATTAATTTTATTCATATTATACATTGTTAGTCTTTGCGGAGTGAAAGACAAGGACAAAATACCTTCCTTGAACATCAATAAACTACAGTTAGCCACTTATGAAACATACAGGAGACTAAAACTGTGCCCGCCTTTATAAGATCCTCTGTTCCTTGTGCAGTCTTGGCAACATGTCGTTATGACTGTGTTCTGGTTCAGAAGCTGCTATGTACATTAGAATGAAGCTGCAAAGCCAGTGCACAGCCAAGCAAATACACTCCTATTTAAAATGAATACTCCTCAGTCCACGTCGCGGTGTTTCCCCATTCCCAGCTCTATCTACCACTTAAGTCTCTGCCCTGTATCCATTATCCTTTTCCCCATTTCAGTCTCATTCATCACTCCTTCTCTCCCCATCCCTTCTGTCAGGCGTCTCCATCCAATAGGTCCACAGCCTCCAGCAGATGTAAGGCCAGATTGTACTGGGAGTGGCTCTCGGGCAACATTTCCACGGTGCGGCTCACCAGTCGACTGGTGAGGGCCAGGGGGACAGAGGGACAGCGCAGGCTGCTGGGGTCCTGGAGAAGGTGGAAAGTGGGACAGAGCGACTCAGCTTTAATATGGCACCAGAGAAACACGCCTACGGGCAAACAGAGGCACAGGATCTTTTAGATGGTGGAACCAGATGTAGACAGACAGGTTCAACCACTTAAGTTTGTCTCAGGTCACTTAAAATAGAGCACCGCATGCACAGAATTGTCATCCACATGAAACAAACCCACAGTTCATGGAAGCTGTTGTAATGGTAGTAGTCCTCTGACCAACAGCAGGCCTACCAAAGAAAACGTAGTCTCAGCACACAAAAACTCACTCACAAGTAAATTCACTTATTTTAGCATGTCACCAGAAAGTTGCCAGATTTAGCGAGAAAGTCGCCAAGTTGGCAACACTAAGACTATAGCGAAATCGACAGTGCACATTTCATCGTTCATTTTCGGTGGTGACATGCTAAAATAAGTGAATTTACGAGAATGTGGATGTAACAGCTACTTCTTACAATTCATTGTTATACATTTGTATTAACAATAACGTCATATTTGGAAGTTTTACTTACCAACCGAAGGAGACACGCCCGATTCCGCCATCTCTGAAAGAAGCCTGGGCCCGTACGCGCAAACGCAGCAAATGGCAAAGACGGATGCGAAAGAAGATGTTGCAGTTTCATAGTCTTATGCTACAGAGTCAACAGTTTATGTTGCCGTTTTCGGTAGCAGGGTTTAATTTTACTATCGCCATTTCCGCGATTGATGTGTGCATTTCAAAGTTTTTGTGTGCTGAGACTGCGTTTTCTTTGGTAGGCCTGAACAGTGGCAACAGGCTTCAGTATTACTTAAGTGCAAGTGCCACTAGTAAGACGATAAATGGCAGCAGCACTGATGGTAATAATAAATGCAGAGGCGGCACTGGCGAACGTAGCCGTGTAATTGGTGGAGATCCCAGGATTCTCACCATGGCTTTGAGCCAGGTGCAGAGCATCGGTGGTAAGCGGGCCAGAAGCTCCATGCCGGGTTTGGTCTGAGTGTGCAGCAGGGAGTAGGACAACCTCTGACCCGTCAGAACCAGCATGTGGGAGCCCAAGACCTCCTTGTCCTCCACTTCCAGCATAGCCTGGGGCAGGAAACGAGTCAGTTCAGCTGAGGGGACTGCATGAGACTCACCAGAGGCAGAAATGGACAATCTGAGATCAAAAACTATTAAGCCAAGCAACTATAGTGGAAAACTGACAACAGAGGCCATGTAAGTTCCATTTACGCACTTTTGTTTTGTGTCTCTCTTGACGTCACAAAGCCTGTGAGAAAGCGCGCACGGTACCTCTTCTGCCCGCAGGTCCAGGCCCTGGCTGTAGAGCTCACACACCAGGTGCCTCCGCAGAAGGTCGCAGTTCACCTGCAGCAGGGGCCCCAGATCGAGGCAGAGCGAGGGCCAAGAGTCATCGATGGGCCCCAGTTCAGAGGCGGACGAGTCAACTGGCTCTCCTTGAGTCTGAACCCAGCTGGTCAGCACCTTCAGCAGGAACTGAGGAAAACAACGACCCGCAACAGAGTGACGCAGGGAGAGAAAACAAGCAGGGGAGAATGGAATGAGAGCAAGAGAGGAAGAGAGGGAAAAAGAGAGGGTGAGAGAGCAGAGGAAGAAGAAAGGAGGAAAAACACACAGGAAGGGTGAGTTTGGGAAAGGAGAGAGAGCGGGAAATGCGGACGAAAGATGGGATGAGTGATAAAATATCACAGAGGAGTTAAGAAGGACATACAGGGAGAGAAGAGAAATGTATTGGGAAAAATGCAAAAAATTTTATAATATTAAAACATTGTTGGCAGTTTCACAGGCAACAATTAAACCGCAGTTTGGATTAAAATGAATTTGTACAGAGAATCTCTATTCAAAATATTTAGTAGGGATGGACTGATCCGACTTTTTCATTACTGACACCAAAGTCTGGACTTTTGGGTATCGGTCTATACTGAGTACCAATCCGACGCCAGTGTTTAACTGAGGCTCTATGCCTCACTGTGCGGAAGAGAGCGGAATCGGTCTTTTATGCACAAGGCAACATCAGGCATGACTGAAGCACCACGTTCCAAACGTTGTTAAAAAAATGTAAAAGTACATTGATATAAATGTACTGAATTGTAATTTTTTTTTTTTAAATAATCGGTCCACGGTCACGGATGCTCGATTCAGCTGTCTAAGGGAGTATTAGTCATATATCCGATACCAGCATCAGAATCGGTTCATGCATGGTATTTAACCAATGTTTAGGCTACGTGAGACTGCGTCAGAAACTAACCTAGGATTAGACATCTCTGTAAATTTGGCCCGCAGTGGCCTGTCAAGAACCCAGGGGGCGCTCTCACCTCCTGCCTCAGAGACACCAAAGTGGCATCCATATCTCCACTGGGAAGAAGCTGGATGGATGTCAGGTCCCTGAAGAAGGCATTCTTCCCCTAGGAAGCAAAAGGTGCGAGAGTAAGTGAGAGGAAGACGAGTCGCAGAAGAAGAACATTCTGGAACAGGACACGACTGAGCAGGATTTCAGCGGACAGTGGAGACTGGAACCCTCACCTTGCTGTCGAACAGGCTCAGGGGCTTCACCCCTTTGAGGCAGAAGGTCATGGTGGCGTGTAAGATGGAGGACAGCAGGCAGTGGTGTTGCACCAGCGGGTAGTGCACCCCCTTCTGCTCCAGCGCCAGCTCTGCGATGGAGGCCGGGCCTTCCGCTCCACCCCAAACCTCGTCTACGCACAGCTCCGGAGGAGGAACCTCGTCCACGCTGGCGTCAGCCTGGCCAGAGTGGGCAGCAAAGGGCTGGTCAGGGCGTGAGGTTGTAGGCGTAATGCTGCAGTTCTGTGGGATGTAAATTTGTTTGGGCAGTGCTGCAGTGCGGCAGGGTCTGCGTTTGTATGGTTGCTTCTGTGGTTTGTTTTGAGTGAGCGTACAGTTTGTGTTTACGGCAGCCAGACAGGATGCCTGTCGGCGTGAAAACCGTTTGATGTGTCAGTCAGACTGTGCGGGCAGTTTGTTTGTAAGGGTACCACATTGTTGTCCAGTGGTGTGTGTGTTCGCCAGCTAGTGTGGGGTGTGTGTTTGTTGCAGTTTTACAGGGTGCCCCGTTTGGAAGGGAAAGACTGCAGTACCCACATTGTGGTGGCATCTTCATGGCAGCATGGGAGGTACTCTGAGTGTTCATACGGTAAGAATAGAAAATCAGAGTCACTCTATTCACCTCCATCAAAATTTGAAGAAGCTGGCTGCAGCAGCCCAGGAAGGACGTCATGGCATTTTCTCCCATCATCAAGTCCTGCACAAACACAGAAGCACACAGTCACATACGCTTACAAAACCATACACACAAGAAACACATACACATGCATGCACGCGCACACACACACACACACACACACACACACACATGACCTACAGGCGCAAAGGGGCACACATATACAGACATACACAAGCACATATACACAAAGTCACAAACACATTAGCTCACACAAGTCGAATTATAAACAAGCACGCACGCACATTCAAAAACACACAAGCAATCACACACGCTCACACACTTTCACCCACCCGTCGACAGAGTCGATCCTTCGGCGCTTTTCCCACCTGTAGAGGAAGTGTAGATGAGATGACTGTGACCACACTGGTGAGGTAGATCAGAATGCAGGCAATTCTGCCCAAAATCCACCCCCCACCCCCCTCACCTTCTCCATGAGGAACGCAGCTGCAGAGAAGCGCTTTCCGATGAACGTGTTCCACATCATCACCGCGATGCCTGAACCAAACACAGGACGACCTTATTTATCATATCTATCTATTTATTTAATTATTTATTTTAATTTTGCATCGCCAATTTCATCCAAATCCGGAGTGTCCAATCGGAGAGCAATGTTCACAAGCTTGCTTGTATGCGACTCATGCTGCCATCTCAGGAGACAGCACACAGTTTGTGGTTCTCCCCCCAAGCACGAACCAGTCAATGTCCGCTTCTTTACACTCAGTGTTCAAAACTTCACAAGCTCAGAACAAGTGTGGAGGAAACCCAAACGTGCTAGCTTAGAATTTCATGGTGGGGGGCTCGGCTGGCCAGCAGGAGGCGCTTGAATAGCGAACAATGCTAACCCAGACCAGCTGTATCCCTCCCGTATCCCAGCAGCGCCAAGCCAATTCTGCGATGCTCTGAAAAGGCTACCGGCCACAGCCAGCACTGGGACTGCTCAGATTCCAACCCCCGCCCCGGCAATGCTTCACAGAGTGAGCCAACCAGGTAGCCCAGTACAACCGATCCCCTCCAGCAACCTATGCGCTACCAATAGGGCTACGATACTGGGATCTGAATTGCAATGGCTGGCAACAGCCGCAATGGGGTTTGAATACCAGGGTTTGAATTGATATAACTGACAGCAGTCAATCTAAAGACTGCAAAGAGTGAAGGTTTATATATCAGGAAAAAAAGGAAATCATGGGCTATAGTCAGCGAAGGTAAACCAAATAAACAAAAATAAGTCATAACAAGTGTTTTCGCCAAGAGAAGAGACTTTAAGGGGCAATAAGTGAAAATGCATCATTCCTAGATTGAAGGAATTAAAAATCGCTGAGTGAAAAACGAGAGGTGTAATTTTATCTGGAGTATAGCAGGACGTCATACACCCGCTCTCTGTGTTGATCTCCAGCCCATCGTATACAAGGCCGGTCCGGCCGCGCGTTCATATACATCATGTGAATCGCCGCTTCCTCCTTCCCGAGAATGCATTCATACAGCCCAGTGAGCAGTGGCAGCGCGTATTTTTTATAAAGCGAAATGGAGGAGAGCGGAACGAAACGTTCACCTGAAGATGTGCAGGATCCGAAATTACTTCTAAAGAAACAACGGTCGTTGGCAAAGAAGTTGTTGGATAAAGAAAGGGACAGAACCCGGATTAATATTAGCCTTGCATTTCCAAGGTGGAGAGCACTGCGAGAGCTAAAGGGGCTACAATTAGACTCGGCGCCAGCTCTTCTTCTCCTGGACAGGTAAGTACCAACATAAAGTCAAATGCCTGCTTTAATTAGTAGTACAGAAATGCTAGGCAAATATTGCTACATCGATTCTATTAAATTTAATGCTACAATTGTAGCATGGGCTCATGTCCAGAGCTTGAGTTGTTAGCGGCTCGGTCCCAGCAATGGGCCAGGCGTTACAGTTGTGAGCAGACCCGCAGTCAACTAACCTTCGCAATTAGTGCAAATCTGCAGTTTGGTGAGCGTTTCAGGTGCGATGTACTGAGTAATAATGCTGCGGAAACTTAAACTGGCATGTCATTCTGCCGAACAGCAGAGGTAGATGGAGGTGTGGCTCATGACAAACTTTGTTTTGCTCTACAGGCAGAGCACAACAGCAAACCCAGCGGTGAAACTATTTCACTTATTGCCCCTTTAAAATCTATAAAACACGGTTTGCTTGACAAAGATAATCAAGCAAAATGCTTGATACCTTTTTGATAAACATAGAAAGAGATCAAACAGTCTAGTAGGCAAAATTTTATATCCTGTTCAGCAAAAAACTCGTAGACTCCATGATATCAAGTCTTATTATAAGCATGAATTATGAGTTGAGGCTGACATATATATTTTTGGTTTTCACACAGTGGCCAGAGCTGACCTTGCTGGATGTGAGGACTGGTGACCAGATTCAGGTGTTCCACTGCCCAGGACAAGTATCGCCCCTCCTGCAGCGGCAGACCAAGGAGAGAAGGACTGAGAGCCACACTATGCCACAAGTACACACTCTGTACCTGTTTACTTGCCTATTTGAACTACATTTACCATGAAGACTATTGACACATGCTTCACTTACAAGTGTAGCAGAAACAGGCAGTTGAAAAAGGGCAGCAGTCCACAGCATTATGGTGGAAAACCTTGATTTATTGATATCGGTGATATGCACGCACCAAAACAGACAATACCAGAGTGAGAGCCTCGCATGAAATGTGTCTAGCACAGTGGTTCCCAAAGTGGGGGGCGCGCCCCCTAGGGGGGCCGCAGGGCAATTGCAGGGGGGCGCGGGGCGCGGGAAGCAAATATTTTTCCCCGACTAGAGTTCCGGACACCAACAGAAAATTATTTGCATACAGCAAATCGGCAACCTTGTTCCGGACCGCTGAAGGAGTGTCTTGAGACAGTTTAACTTTTCCTGTCTTTACTGGACTTGCACCGAGAAACGGTCTCGGAACCACTGACTGCACAGTCCATTCGCTGCCTAGAATTATGCGATTACGTAGTAAATGCCGGCCTTACTCTCAACATAACTGTTGGCCAAGTCATGCATCTAGCCTGCCATTTTCATCAATAATTCATGAATATAGTTGTTCAAATATATACAGCTGGTAAAATGAGCTGGTTACAATCAATATAGTCTAGCGATACCCAACTCGCCGCTTTTCTATCCTGCACTAATCTGGCATGTTAATAATAAACTAGTAAGTGTCACCAAACAAAATCAGATGAATATACAGCAGAAATAACCGAGATTGCGTCATCTTATTCCCGATAATATGAATGCTCTGTCGGCCGACAGATTATTTTTATCTAGCCTAGGTACTGAACGTTACTAACATATCCGCAGGTTTGGCAAGCGGTGTTCGTGAATTTTTTTCGCACTTCGCTGTCGGCTGTTAATATAGGTTGATTATGGTGCTTTCTTTCTGCATCATAGAAACATATTTTTAAGAAGACGGCTATACTCAGGCAGAGGGGTGTTATTCAGCCTAATGATTTTATAGGCTACTTTAAAAGAGGTTTAGAATTATTAAATCTTCGTGTTCCTCGTTTGAAAATTACGGTGGCCGTTTCCAAACCTGCCGATCATTTTTAATGTTTCCAGCTAGGCTAGACAAAAATCATATGTTCAGAGCATTCATATTTTCTACAATAAGCTGACGCGATCTCGGTTATTTTTACTTCATAAGTGGAAGGCCAGTAAAATGAGAAAAATGTAATGTAATGTCTCGAGACACTCCTTCAGAGGTCGAGCACAAGGTTGTTGATTGGCTGTATGCAAGTAAGTTTCTGTTGGTGTCCGGAAAATGCATTAATAGCAATGTTGTTGAGAATTAAAAAAAAAAAAAAAAAAGGTTGTTCGTTATTTTGTGATTAATTTTCATTCTGAAAGTAGCTAGTTGTAGTTGATGACAACCTACAGTTTATGGCAGTTTGCTTTTTTTTTTTTTTTTTTCAAAAAAGGTTGAAGTTTATATTAATTACAATGTGTGAAATAAACTGCAATTGACTCTGAAAACAAAATATCTGTATTACCCGTTTTTTTTGGGGGGGGCGCAAAAATTTTCTTATGTACCAAAGGGGGGCCCAGCAGAGAAAGTTTGGGAACCACTGGTCTAGCAGGTTGCCAGAGAAGAATAAAAAACTACCACACTCCAAATTCAGAGGTAAATGTGAACACTGGATATTTCTTTATATGCTGAAGCGAATGCAAAGTATTTAAGGGACAAATTTTCCAAACCATGTCAAAAGTTTTTAGTTCCAAAGTCCCCACTTATGCCCCTTAGCCAGCAAAACAGATCCTTTAACCTCGTCTGGATTTTATTTTCAATGGGAGAAGCAAACATAAACTGAATAAGACAGTAAAAATAATAAACTGCGACAGTAACATCCAGAAGGTGCCGGAACCTTGAGGTACCTCAGGGTCTTTGTTCCACTGCACAACGTATTCCCAGCAGCAGTGAGAGAAGAGCAGGTCAGGAGAGAGGGATTCTGGGAATCGTAGTCTCACAGAGACTAGCAGCTCTGAAAAAAGTACACATACAGCAACGTGTAAACTACACACTGAGAGCCAGACGTGTAGTCTGCTAACGTGTAGCAGTTCATCACCAAGAGTCTACAGTGTGGCCAAAGTCATTAAACCCCCAGATGAGGTGTCCTGAGAACAAAAGATCATTTCATGACAGAACCAAAACATTCACGCGCATAACTAAATAATCAACAAATCAAAAATTACTGCAATGCTGTCCCAACCAATTAGTGAGACATGCAGTGCCACAGGCACAAACAGATTCAAACATGTGCTTCGTACTTGACAATGCGTGCTCCAGAACTTTCATCTGCGAGTCTGAAAACACACATATGCATTGTTGTACCTACAGAGAGATAACATGTTACGCTAGGACAAGAATCACAACTACTTATAAATCATTACACAATAAACATATAAGAACATTTAAAAAATGGATTAATGGAAAAATAACCGTAACATATTCTTCACACACGCACAGGCATCATCATACATGCACGCTGAAACTCTTAATCCTGAATGTTTGTGTGTGTGTGTTTGTGCAAAATGACCTGCCGCCTTCTGGAAGTGGCCGTCCCCCTCGATCTTCTCCTCAGCAGGCTGTTCTGCTGTCCGTTCAGCCCCCCCCTCTTCTCCTGGCTGTCCCTGCTTCTCCTGTTCCGCCGGCCTCCTCTGCAGAACCTCCTTCAGTGACCCGGGGGCGAGGTCCTGCCTGAAGACCCACTTGGCCACACTGTCAGCCACGCCACCTGAGATGGGGAAGGTGGGCGGAGGAAAACTGCACCAACTCTGAAGCTACTGCAGGTATATCAACGAAAACACTATAAAACTGGCTGCAATTCAAACATGATTAACACGATACGGATGTAACTTACCGCCTATAAAAAGCAGAGACCTCACTCTGATTAGGAGATGAGCTGCTATGTCTAATTCAGAGCTTTGGTAGAAGGTCAAATTTAGCTGGCTGCGGTCATAAAGGACCTGGGCCATTCTTGCAATGCAATGCAGATTTGAAGGAGCTGTGTCAGGATTACTGCGCATGCTCAGAACTTTGAAAACCGTTCAGCCTAATAAGAAATCAAATGAACTGAATTCGCTTGAGTCCAAGTCAAAATCTGATTTCATCGTTGCAAATTCATCATTTTGCATTGAATTTATATATTTTAGTAAGTCATACATTATGCTTTTTATATCAAGGAGTTTAATAAGGAAATTTGAGGATTCAAACTGCTATTTTAGCGCTTTAGCCAAAGGCTATGAAAAATGTAACTAAGCTGCTTTTCCGACTGCCAATAAACACCATAGAGGAAGAACTACATCTCTTTGTTTATGTTTTTTGGTGTCTGGCAAACCAGCTTTCGTTATTCATATCCTTTGGTCCTCAAATTTAATAGAAAACTCCTCATTATAAAAAGCATAATGTCTGAATAATTAAAATATATACAAATGATGCAAAATAAAGATGGATTAGTAATGATGGAATCAGATTTTGCTGTTGAGTGGATTCACTTCGTTTGTCTTCTAGTTAGTTTTCAGAGTTCTGAGCATGTACAGTAATCGTGACGCAGCTCCTTTAAGGGGTGAAGTTGGCGGCTCTGTACCTCTGCCACTTTCCAAAAGTGTTTTGACTGAGCGGCGCGTGGGGGCGCCCCCTGGTGACCCCCGAGGGCTGGGCAGGCAGAGCAGCGTTTGCAAGGCCAGCAGGTCCTCCAGTTGCCGAACGCACACCAGCCACTGCTCCAGCTCCAGGGATACGGCCTCCCACTCCGACTGGAACTGAGAGAAAGATAGAGAAGGGGAGGGAGAGAGAGAGGGAGGGCAGGAAGGAGAACAGGGGGCAATGGAGGGAGAAAAAGGAGAAGAGAAGGAAAGGAGAAAAGAGTGAGAGAGAGAGGAAAGAGAAGAGGGCAGAGAGTATGAGAAAGAGGAGAGAGACAGCAAATCGGAGAATGTGAGAGGTTGAGACAGAAAGAGTTTGCGCGAGAGAGAGAGAGAGGGAGAGAGAGAGAGAGAGAGAGAGGGAGGGAGAGGAAGTGACAGGAGGACAGGTAGAGACAAGAGGAGAAAAAGCAATAAAGACTTTTTTATAAAACGTCCCTTAATCCCTAAACCTCCCTGTGATTAAGGCACAAAGAGACCAAAACAAAATGGAAGAAAAAACTCCTTCTGCAAAAAAGAAAAAAACAAAACCCATAAGGGAAAAAAACCTAAGAAAGATTCAAAACCTGGGTAAATAAATAAAGATTAACATGCCAAAATGGTGTGAGAGAAAGAAAGAGAGACCAACTAGGATTTTATACTCCGATCCAGGAGAGAGACGGGGCTAAATTATCTGCATGTGTGAATGGATTCCCTCTGATCCACACCTATTTTCTGACTGACCAATGGATGAAGCAGTTGAACTGGGCACCTAAAAGCTGAACCCAGCAGACACTGTGACCCTCCAAACCAGCAGTACTAATCCCTGGGGTACATATGCACAATTTGAGAAATACGGATTTTATGGTCTCGTGAATAAGCATGTATTTTATCCTTTACCTTACTCTCAGCCTGAGCGGAAATGCAGTTCTTGGCAGACCTGTGAGCCACCAGTGCCGCTAGCAGGGCGGCGCCAGCATTCTCCGACTCCAAACACGCAGTTCGATACTGCTGCCACCAGGGGGAGACACACTGCAAGTCCCAGGACTCATCTACAGCTCCTGTAGAGAGATCTCAGACTATGAATAACCTAAAACTAGTATATCCGAGATAAGCATTTGCTAACCTGGGGCCATGCATTCACAAGGGCCATTAGAACCAGGCTTGGGGATTTTCCTGGGGCTAATCTCAGTGCTAACCCTGCTACAGAGCAGGATAAGTCAGCCCAGGGCTAAGGAAGAGAGCTCCCCACAGTAGAATTTATATGCAAATGTCAACCCTAGCTTAGGCAAAGGCTAACATATCTCAAAGCACGGGGCTAAGCTATGAGAGGCAGGACTTCTTAAAACACAGCAGATGGGTGCGCCCACAGGGCAGGCTCACCTGGCATGCTGCTCAGTGCAGTCAGTATGGAATGCAGGTTGTTTACAGCCTCTGGCCTCTTCAGAAGCTCCCTCTCTCTATGCAGCCACACACTCAACAGGAGGGACTGATCCACAGACAGACCGACAAAGAGAACAGACAAGGAGATTCAGCATAACACACTACATGACACTAACAGAACAGTAAGTTTGGATGACAATATTTCCATGGAGGCGGGCATTTGCAGATGCTCCCTAACTCTGCGGAATCCCGGTTCCTTTCTCACCTGTAGCTGCTGGGGGCTGACCCCGGCGTCCTGTAGGGTTTCACACACCTTCTGTACGGGGCTCTCCCCACACAGGCAGCCCCAGAAGAAAAAGCTTCCTGCAGTAAAAACACAAAAAAAAAAAAACAAAACACAAGAGTGAGGAGGTACGCACTCAGCTAGTTGGGAAACTACAAACTGAAAGCCGAAGTCAACAAACTGCTGAGTGTAGAAATGTATTCCAGAGAAAAAACTCTCCACTCTTCTTTATTCTACTTACTGACACTCCTATTGTCTTTTGTATTTTCAGAATCAGCATTAGGGGAAGTTTTCATTCATGTTCTTTTCAACATTTCTTGTCAGTAATCTAGAGCCTCTGTTGGTTTGCATTACCAGTAAAGACTGACATCAACATTCGACTTCTCACTTATCAACAGTCTAATCAGAAATTTTTGATCTCAAACATTTAACACTACGCCTTAGACATTTTACAGCATAAAATACATCAAGGCCCAGGGCAGGATATTAAATTCATCTCCTTGTTTCCAAACACTATTCACATAGTGGAAAACAAGTTGAAGTGCTCTAAAGGGTACGGACAACCTTACGCGTTTAGGGCCATTGGTCTAAGATTTTGTGGAAGATGCCAGTCTCACCGAGCCGAGTCCAGTCCGAGTCCTGACCCCTGATCACCCGCAAAGCCCCCCCAGCCTCGCACTCCAGCTGAGACAGAAAGTTGCGAGCAGGAAGTTGGCCCCCGGGGTCCTGGGCGAAGGAAACGGAGGGGCGGGACATGAGCTCCCTGTACTGAAGCAGCATTGGCTGGACTCGTGCCACATCCTGGTCGATTCGTTCATCGATGCTGGTAGGAGAAGCCTGTGGGAGAAACGACTCTCATTACTGCAGAAGCAACTGATGCTTCCCTGCTGGAAAAACCAGCAAAGACCAGCACCAAAACATAACATATGCTTGCATGCTGGTCAAAACCGTTCTAGAATGTTCCAAGGACAAGTTGCAGTGATATGAACTCTCCTGTCTCAGCAACGGTTCAAGAAAAAGACTTAGTTCTTCTTCAAAAATTATGGCGTGGTCTCGATTATTTCCAGAGCTGTAAGGGTTACACTCGTACTGAGTTGAGAGGGGCTGCTGAAATGAATGTGCTGACTTTACACTCCGACTGAATGCGTCACAGGAACAGTTTCATCGCACACAGACACAGTGGCCCTCTTCCCACAGTTACAGACACCATCAGTGTGTTGTATTCAGTGTATGAGAGCTACATTACTCAGCAAAATGGACAGCAACAGCATATTAACAAAACCATCATTTCAAAGAGCTCAACATCGACGTACGATGCTGATATTGCATACCAGTGTGCGGTGCTATGCTAGCAGCATCATAGTGAGTATAGGTCATGCTGTTAGCGTAGCTTTCTGTACTGGTAAGAGCCACACACTATGTTATGTGTTATGTATGAACGGATGCTGGCGTAACAAGCTGAGCGGCAGTGCAGTGCTCACCGTGCTGGAGTCAGTGCTGGCAGCCTGAAGGGCCAGCAGGTCAGTGTAGAGAGACAGCAGCTTCAGCTGAGACGAACACAGCTGCAGAAGGCTCTCCTCCACTGCCTCAGGGTCTGCAGTGTAAATGTACACACATGAACACGCACACCCAGTGTTTTGTCAAAACCTTGATGTTTGTTTGTCCCATTGACTTTTGTTTATTTGACCATACATCTGAGGTTCGGTGTGATCAATGACTTGTGCAAAATAGTCCAGGAGGTGAAAATAAAGTTGACTGATGTTTATTAACAGAAATAACATAAATTAAACTTTTCCAAGGGTTTAGGTGGCTTGTAAGGTTCTAAAGTTCAAAGTTTTTCCAACAACAATGTCCATCCGACTCCTCTCTTTGCCACGGTCTATGATGGTATATGCATCACCGGACCCACCCCCTGGCATCCGGCTGGCACACCTATATACCTTTCAGTATATTACCCCCTTGATCTGTAGAGGGCATACTCGTTCATTCACATTCACTTATTCACTCACTCACACTCATACATACTCAAAACATGACATATTAGATATAGAAACCCAAATCAATTCTAAATGTCAGAAAATAGAATTTGGAAATAATAATATTTAAGATAACAAAAGATGCAAACATAAATTACTATTATGGCTCCTACACCCAGCATACATACACACACACACACACACACAAAGAGAAAGCTTGTTTCAGGGACTTCTAGCCTTCAGTCTCCTTTTCAATGAGTAAAAAAGCATGTTCAATTGACATTCAGATCAGGTGACTGACTAGATCAAACAGAATTAAATTTACAAGAATTAAAAAAAAAAAAAAACGGGCCTGTCTAATGACTAATGATGCTCACAGTACATACACAACACGTATACATATACTCAGCAACAAAAGTTTCTGTGACACCATTTATGTGTATGTTATAAATGACACACAAAGATCTCAATGCAATCAATATGTTTATTTAACAGGAGAAACACTGACTTTTCAGTGCCAACGTCACTCAAAACGAAAAATGTCATTTTCATGCGTCATGAAGCACTTGTCTGACGTCTAACCAATTGTGACCTTCACACTTCAATACCGGGTGTGACTTCCTCGTGCCATGATGCAAGCAACGCATCTCCGGCGCATGGACCGAATCAGATGTGCCAGAAATTGCTGTGGGATGCCATTCCAAATCTGACGTAGACGTTGTCGCAATTCCTGGAGTGTAGCTGGCGGGTTATCCAACCGCCGCAAACGTCGATCCATCTTGTCCCAAAGATGCTCGATTGGGGACATGTCTGGGGATCTGGCTGGCCATGGCAGGACATTGACATGTTGTTGCATCAGATACTGCTGTACAATCCTTGCAACGTGTGGTCTGGCGTTATCATGTTGCAGCGTTATTCCGGGACCATGTTGCATCAAAAACGGTACCACCAATGGCCGTAGCACTTCATCGCGATATCTTTGACCTGTCAGATTTCCATCAATAACAAGCAAATCTGTTCTGTTTCTAGCCGTGATCCCTCCCCAAATCATGACACTACCACCTCCAAAACGATCAAATTCCTGAACACAGTTGTTGGCATAACGTTCTCCACGTCGACGGTATACACGTAAACGACCATCACATCGGTTAAGCATGAATCTTGATTCATCAGTGAAGAGTACAAGATCCCACTGACGTTGGAGCCACCGTCGATGTTGTTGTGCCCACTGTAGACGCAGTCGTCGGTGCTGTACTGTGAGTATTGGACGTCTTGCTGGCCGACGTGGGACAATGCCAAAATGACGGAGACGGCGACGGATTGTCTGTGCAGACAGTTGCCTCAAACCAGGTATCGTTCTTGCAGTTATGGTTGCAGGTTGGAATCGATTTCGGAGATGGGTTGTTCGAATCCAGTTGTCCTGTCTGGGAGTGGTTACTCGTGGACGGCCGCTGCGAGGACGGTCTCTGACATGTCTTGTCTGCTGATGACGCTGCCATAAGTTCCAAATGGTGTTTCGGTGGACATTCAGGCGATGAGCAACTTCCCTCTGCGAGGTTCCGGATTCAATCATCCCAATGGCCCTCCACCGATCATTTTCAGACAGTCTTGGCATTTAGAGGGTAGAGTTCCTGATCCGAAATGGCTGTGTTTTCGATAAGTGATGCTTCCGTCGTTCATCGGGCACAATGTGAACATTCCAAAAATTCTCCTCTTTTATTGCCATCCACAAGCATGATTTACGCACATTTTCACGTGCAAAGTCATTTTCTCGCATTTTCATGATTTCCATTTCAATGTTGTGTTTACGTGTACTGTTTCAGTCTGATATCACCATGTATGACAATTTCATAATTGCGTTATGAAAAATAATTAACAATATTGGTGTCACAGAAACTTTTGTTGCTGAGTATACATAAACACACACCCTCACAAACGTCCGCGCGAACACGCATTATAAGCCTGCTTTAATAATGGAGAATATCAGAGCCAAAATGGCAGAAAAAGGTGTCGTGTACAGCAGGGTCGAGTACCTTGTCCCTTCATGCTGTCGAGCAGCGCGCGAGTGATGTTGGTCAGGCACGAGACTGGCGCATTCTTATTGGATAACAAGGACTCCAGGGCCTGTCAGCAAACAAGCAAGACCAATGAGAAATCACCATCTTACCTTTACAATGTACACCATGCCCAAATACAATGCCATAGACAATTATGAGGTTACTGAGAAACAGTAGGTCCAACAGACTTTATCATCAGGTCAAGAGCTGCATCAATGTCATATTCTCACATTACAGTTAGGTTCCATCCTCAGACAAACCGCTCCTTGAATTCATATTTTGCTTTTCTCACACTCAAAACGGATTAAGGAATGAGACCTTAATGGTCTTACATCACTGTCTAATATAGGTATTCATCTCCAGAGTCAACAAAAAGCAGTTTACGGCAATAGTCTAACAAGAGCCGTATTATCTATCTGGGGAATGGCTGGTAAACGCTTCAAAACACAGGAAAAATTGTAGGCACAAGCCTTGTTAGCGTTTTGAAAGCTAACCCTTTCAACAGGAGTGATGGCTGGGGAAAAGAGCACAGCTGTAACGAGACTCAGCTGTTTTACTGCTGAATTATTGCAGTTTTGTTTTGCAGAAATCCCAACAGACATTTCATTAACAAGACAAGGCAAGGCGTCATTAATGTTAAATGATGTGCAGAACTACGAGCTGCTTTGCTGAGTTCGCATACTTGTGTAGATGAAAGTCGATGTGCAAACAGTTCGCGGAGCCTGAGGTACTGTATACAAGAGGCATCTAACCATAGTTCCTTTAAGAGGCTATCGAATAAATGACAGCTGCACATGGCCAAGTTTCGAGGGACATCCTTCTTGATGAACTATATGATGCACGTCCAGAATATTGTTGGTAGTTTCACCAGTCAGTTGAAAAAACAAGCCAGACAAATTACAACAATGCCAATTCACATTTGTTCAAGTGGACATTCCCTTCATTTCATTTAAAAAAAAAAAAGCAACATTTCAATCAATTAGATTTTGCCAAATCAAGAACCGGATTTACCTGGATGTTAAAAAAAAAAAAAAAACCTTTTAGCAATCACAAAACTAGTAACACAACACATGATTGGTCTTAAACAACAAGTATGACTAATCACTGATCATGTAACTGGTTTTCTGAACATGGTCTTACATGCACTAAATGTCTGTCCATTGATGTAAATGCTGTGTTTTACATAAATTACACAGGATATTCCTGTCCCTCACCTGTTTTTTAACAGCAGGGTGTTTGATTTCCAGGAGGATACTGAGGGCTTCGTTCTCCAGGATGTCTGTGAGGAGGATGGGGTGAGAGGTCAGAGTTCAGAAAATCTTATCAGTTCATTCTTCCATAACACACACAGTGCTTACTGGTGGGTGCATATTGTGCTGTTTTAGGGGTATGTCAGAACACGGGTGGGTCCATTTCACCAAATAACTGACAATAATGTATCTGGAGTCTCACAGAGAATTATGGTATTCAGCCATTGTAGGAGCGTGTCACTTGAACCGCAAACTATAATGCAGTGCCTCTCAAGTCAAAATCACCACAATACTTATTTCATGGCTCCTATTAATTATTATTATTAATTATTATCCTATTAATGTTCTACCAATTCAATTATCTCAATAACGCAAAATTATGTTCAAGGTGAGTTGTCCTCCAGAACTATAGTTGTGGTGGACAGGCTTTTGTTGTTTAAACAATAAACTTATACAAGGCAATACTAATCTACTAAATACTAATAAAGCATTCGTATCATCCCTGTACCTGGACATCTACCAGTCTGTATATTCTGGGTCCAGCCTTCATTCCAAAGCTAAACATATCACTGAGGTGCTGATTGGTCGTAGCAAAATTTGGGTTGGACAAAGCAATTTATAGTTTATAGGACAGTAGATGTCCTGGAGATCCATAGGAGACCCAATCTATCTATCAATCTATCACACAGCGTGACTGAAGCATCTCCCATCATGTCATGCAGCACACATGAAATGTTCTCCCAATGTTGTGAAAACATTTCCTCACAGTTAAAACATTGTGGGAACGTAGTGAGAACGTTTAGGCTCACCCGGCTCCAGTTCTTGGCTCCTCAGCAAAGCGTTTATCTTCCTCAGCAGGTGCATGTCCTTCGCTCGCTCGCTCTTTTTGTCACTGAAACGCAGAGAGAAACGTCTTGTCTTCAGGGGGTTCGAAGCTGTGTGCTCGCGCGCGCCTGTGTGTGTGTGTGTGTGTGTGTGTGTGTGTGTGTGTGTGTGTGTGCGCGTGCGTGTGTGTGTGTACCTTAAAGCTAAGTGAAAGGGGACGGTGATACTCCTCAGCACTCCAGTCGCAGGGTCCAGCAGACACACCTGCTGCGTGTGGAGCTGCCAGCCCTGACTGGTCACACTGTTCACCCCCATCAGCCTGTAACCTGGGTACAGCAAACTGTGTGGGGGGGGGGGGGGGGGGGGGGGGGGAAGAGAGATGAAAGAGGGAGAGGGGGAGAGGGAGAAAATTCAGATTCCACACACATTTCATAGCTGTAAAAACATATCTCCTCCCCTGTCCCACGTCCACTGGCAGCAGAATATGTCACAACCTGAGGGGCAGTGAGTGAAGTTCAACTTTTACGTTTTATAAATATATTTTCAAAAAATGCTTAAAATATTACACTGCTTCTTTTTTCTCTTCAAATTCATTTTTTCACCCATTCATGCAGATGCCAAATAAGCCCAATCATTGCCTGATATCCATGACCCTACTTCAGACTTTATAACTCAGTACTCGTGTCACAGAGACTGGTACAATTATTTCAAACAAGCAAGACGCTTTGGAAATCATTTGGAAATTCAATTACACAATTGTTTAGCAATTAAATTCCAGTATTTTGTGGATGCTGCGTTTACATCTGCACCGAGGCGTCAAGCATATAATGCAGTCTTAAGAATTTGGGTGGTGCAATTTCTTTCATTCTGAAATTAAAAAATGGCTGCCCGGTTAAAATGGAAACATTCAGCTTTCATTAGTGCCAACATCCATAAAAAATGAGCTGTCAAATGGCAGGTTTTTGAGTACTGAGTCATGGTGCAAGTGCGATCAAACAGCACTGTATAATGCTTCAGTATTATTTACTGCTTACACTCTAAACTAATAAAGCACATTAAATTGAACTGAGCGGAGTTGAATGATATAAACTGCAGTCACTAGCGCCTGGGTGCAGCTTTAAAGAAAGGCGTCGGGGGCTGGTGCACGATAGACGTCGCGTAAAGGCTGTAAACTATACAGGGCGCAGTCAAATCAGGGAAGACAAAGCCATAAAATTCTCTGAAGAGCTCAAGACGTACGGTTTGAGACAGGTTCAAATATTTACTGAATCAATTCTGCGGTGATTTTTAGAGTTGTAGCTCTGTGGTCAAATAGTAACCATCCTACCAAGTGTTCATCAGCCCCTGTTTTGACTTGTGGATGTTTTTGCTGTTACCGTTTTCTGAAGTTCTGTAAATACTGTCATAATCTTTGACGCAGTGCCTCAGGCCAACTTAAATAGTGCTGCCATTTTTTTAGATCGATTCCTCTGCCACTGAGAAAACAATATGATCACTTTGGGGCTGAGTTAGTATTCGTATCTTTCTTTAAAAACTTATCTAGTGAGCGGCTAGAGCATGCAAAAGCTGCCAATTAGCCAGCATAGACGCTTTTGTAATTATGGTTTAGATACTTCAAAATAAAAGCCATTATTCAGCGGTGCTAGCGATATTTTAGCCCCTGTACGCGCTCGTACCGGCAGTGTTTCCCCACGGTGAATGCCCCGACTCGAGGCCCCTGCTGGGTTCCCCACACCTCCAGGATGCCGCGGCGCGGGGCGTATATTACCAGGAACTGGGCGTGTCGCCGGGGAAGGGAGGGGGAGGCCACGGTTTCACCCTCACCCCGCCCCTCACTCACCTGCACCCAACCCAGCTGCGCGTCTCTGTAACCTGGGAGACAGAGGGAGAAGGGAGGAAAAGGAACAAACAGAGGGATGAGAGAGGAGAGAAGAGGAAAGGGCGGAGAGGCAGATACCATGAGGAGGAAAATAAAACATAAAAAAAGAAAAAACTAAAATCAGTTAGAGCAGGGATTACCAACTCCAGCCCTCAAATCCAAATTCAGGCCTGACTTTCTTTTCTCCCCGGTAATAAACTAATTAACTAAGCAATTCATGCTTCCGATTGGCCAGACTGTCTTTACACCCAACTGCCAGGCAAAGGGACTGCGGAAAACCAGCGCTTCTCCGCCCTCGAGGACTGTGACTTAATGACCTCCGAGTTAGAGGATTAATTGTTAAGAGCCGTATTTATATGTCAGCAAAATTAAAAGGCTAAAAAAGGAACAGTTCAGATTTCATTTATCACGGTACCAGTGAGAATGCATCTCACCTTTCTTTATGCAATAGTGGTTTTAATATTTTTTAATAAGCTAATTATTTCGGAGATGTACTGCAGGGTGAGAAGGTTGCAGCATTCAATTAGACACAGGGCTATCAATACACAATCCTAAAACTCCTGCAGTCAACCAGGTATATAGTTCATTTCACTGAAAGTAATTTTGAAAATGTCAATGCTTGGTTGCATAATCCTTTAATTGGAGTACAAATATGTAATTAAAATGGCCTTAATTTAACTGCCAGTAGAATGCAATGGAGTTGCATTGGAGTTCCAATTCCAAAAAAACACACACAACAAAGAGTTACCTATAAAAATGGAATTGTACAGTAGATCAAGATAATCGCTTTTATTTATTATTTTATCTCATTCTCTCCCTCTCTAGTACCTTTCCACATTCGTATGGCGATGCCTCGCGCCAGGTCAAGCAGGGTGACTCGCCCAAAGTCGTCCGTCACAGCCGCCATCGTGTAGCAGGGTGACAGACAGATGGACTCACCATGGCGACGCGAGTCAGGAAGGCCAAATCTGCGAGGGGGCAGGGGTTACCATGGTGATTATTCCACCAGTGCTGATTTGTGTCAGTAAAATGCAGAACCAGAAAGCTGAGCTCACTGCTTCATAACCTTCATCCTGGGGACATACTGTGTGTGTAGGTTTGAGTCCTGAACATTCTAATAAGCTCCAATAATTATTCCTAATTAGGCTTTTTGAACCTATTAACAGAATATTTGTCCACTGAAAGCTGCATTATGCCAGAAATGGCATTTTACATTATGTTAAAAAAAATAAAAGCCCAATATTCACATCCTGGAAATGTGAAAATCGGACAAACATATGCCATAATTTACAGAGTTGTATAAATGACACGGTGAACAAATTCCATTGAAACAAGTCCTGCGCTTAATGACAAAAGGTATCAGGTGAAAGTCGAGCCATCTACGTAAAATGCACAGAATTTACTGACGGAACAAGCAAAACTACATTCTCGTATAAGTTAAAATCATCGCGGAAGACATATTTCAGTAACCTAAATTAATGAGGTGAAAGTTGGATGAAGTAATGGAGTCTGACAGGGGGCGGGGATACCTGACTGCAAGAGGCGTGGCCGGCTCCACCTTTGGCTTCTGTTTCTGTGCAGGCTCCTCCTCATTTTTATTCTTCCAGCCCAGCCAGCCACTGAGAGGGAGGGAGGGAGGGAAGTATATTTTATTGTGTGGATTTTAAGGTCATGTCCTGTTCGTCTGAAGTTAACCGCTGCCACTTGTCAAAGCGCCAGCACAACTGTATTTGTTTCAAACAGGGACTTTCAGTTAAAATGTCAGCTAAAAGTCACAGACTGAACACACACATCCATTCAGCAGGCAGACAGACACACACACACACACGAATACACACAGACCTGGCTGCGCTGAAGAGAGCCGACGTGAGTTTACTGGCCACAGCGAGGGCTACGTGTGAGAGGAGGGGCTGAGAACTGCCCTGGAATCACAGAGAGAAAGAGAGACCCCATTTCACAATCAGCATCTCCACACAGGCTCTGAAAGGTCAGTAATCTCCTGTCCTGTCCTTAGAGCCACCATCCTGAAGGTTTGTCCTCCAAACCTAATTCAGAACACCTGATCAGGCTAATTAGCAGCACATCAAGGGGTGCATCTCAATGCCCTGGCTGCATCCTTCGAAGGCTGCATATTTAGGGGTCGTCACGTAATTCCATCCGCCACATTGACATGACAACATTTCATCTCAATTAAACAGCATTGGTTTTAGCGAGTCGTCCCTGGTTTCCCTGACCCTAACCCTAACCCTAACTCTAAATCTAACTTCATCTGTAACCCTAAATGTCCGTTTGGCGGATGGAAATAAGTGACGGCCCCTAAATATGCAGCCTTCAAAGGATGCAGCCAACACTTTGTGACGCGCCCAGTATCACAAACCTGGAAAAGAGGTGTGTTTGGCTTTGGTTGGACAGAAAACCTTCAGGACAGTAGCTCTCCAGAACCAGGGTTAGAAACCACTAAAATAGACTAACATTGACACTGGAGTAACACCAACACAACTTCCTCAAATGAAACGGCACTGAACTCAAATTCAGACGACCACATAACAGTCATCACAAACACAACGTCAGAATTAATGGCGCACGAGTGCGACAGTACGCACTGTACTGCAGCAACCATCTGAAGTAAAATTGTGCAGCAAGACAACTGACAAACAGGATGAACAGACTACAAAAAAAAAACCGACCTCCACGGCATAGTAGAACCCAGTGAAGGGGCCACCGCCAACCGTAACATACTGGCTCATGGCGGGGGGGCTGCCCTTGACCGAGGCGTGGAAGCCGCCCAGGATGGAGGCGTTCTTCATCTGGTCGAACACGCACAGGGTCATGATGCCTGGGAGGGAAGGCAGGCATTATTTACTGCGAGTTCAATACAGCCATGACCAGGTCCCCTCGATTTTGCCCCTCCCCCTCCCTCCATCCAATCAGCTCAACGCGCCCCTCGCCCTCTCACCGACGCTGCTGTGGTCGACGATGGTGTCCATGTCCTGCAGACCCCACTTCTTATAGGCCAGAGGAGGGGGCTGCACTGTGTCACTGCCCGCTGCCGCAGCTACCGAGGAGAGAGAGAGAGAGAGAGAGAGAGAGAGAGAGAGAGTGAGAGAGAGAGAGGAGAGGGAGAGAGAGTGAGTGAAAGAGAGTGAATGCAAGAGTGAGCGGAGAGCGTGTGAGAGAGAGAGAGGAGGCAGATATGAAGAGAGAGGGGGAGTGAGGGAGAGAGAGGAGGTGTGAGTTCAAAAGGGCAGCAGAGGGATGGTTGTACATCCTTTCGGCACAAGCACACATTACCACACACACCAGCCCACACGCTCACACAGACACACACATGCAAACCAGAGTTGTCAGAAGACAACACAGCTCGCCGGAAAACTTTGACCTTGCTGTATACGGACGCCAATGCCGACGCAGCGGGTACGGCAATACCTGTCCGAGGACATTTGTCCCTGCGAGCACTCTCACGCACACAAACTAAAACAGAAACACGCACTCGCACACACACATTAAAACAAATGCTTGCACTCAGACATGCACGAACACACACACAAACAAACACACAAAATACATGGAAAAGCACATTCAGATATACACACTTGTTTATTTTTTTATTTTCTTTTTTTAAATAAATTTGCTATCTCCAATCCCACCCGAATCTGGAATGCCCAATTGGGGAACTATGTACAAAGCTTGCTCGTATGTGACCCCTCTCTGCCAACTCAGGATAGTGAGGACAGTTCGCGGCTCTCCTCCGAAGCACGTGCCTGTCAGCCACCGCTTCTTATACGCTCATTGGTTGAATCTTCGCAAGTTCAGAACGAGGGCGGAGGATACCCGGACATGACCAGACCTAGAATCTTCCTGACGAGCGCCCGTCTGGCCAACACGAGGTGCTTCATTAATGAACAAGGCAACTATATTCCCTTCCCGGCAGTCCCTCCCCAATTTGCAACCCTATAGCGCTAGAGCCAATTGTGCGCTACTCTGAAAAAGCTGCCGACCACTGCCGGCTGATGATATACACACTTGTATGCAAGCAGGCATATACACGGAAGCAGAAACACACACATGCGTACCCACACACAAATATACACAGATGCACACACACATTTGAAAACATACGCTGGAGCACACATGCACAGACACGCAGAAATGCACAGGCAGGCACATACACTCAAAGAAACACGCACGCACGCACGCACGCACGCGCACACACACAAGCGAGTGGACAAACCTCTTGCTACTTGGTTCCTACAGGCTCTCAAGGACTGAAAAAGGCTGAATCCATCGATAGTGACCAGTGCCGCAGGGTACAGGATACTCAGCTCTTCATGCTAAGAGAGAAAACCCGCTCCATCAGTACAGCCTCAATCATTAACATACTAGATCAAGCAACAGCTGTGCAATGCTGAATTCAAAACAGCACATAAATAGGGTAAACACGCAAGAACCAGGCTAATGGCTTATATTCTGTATGCTGTGTGCAGTACATAGAGCAGGCGTTGAGTAGTTTGTAGTACATAGAATGTATTGAGTAGTATGCAGTGTGAGATATGTGGAGTGTAGAATGCAGTATGTGGTATGCAGTGTGTAGTATGCATTGAGTGGTATGCGGTTTGTGTGGCAAGTAGTATATGGCATGCAGTATGTGGAACATAGTACGTAGTATGCAGTGTGTGGCCAGTAGCGTATAGCAAGTATGTAGTGCGTAGTATGAGGGTGCAGCCCTGGTTGGCTGGGGCACCTGCTCTGTGACTCCAGGATGGCGTGGGATCTCATAGGTCCTGCACTTCAGCCGTAAGACAGGATCCTCGTGTAGCAGCTGAGCCAGGAGGAGCACTCCGCTCTGTCGACAGAGCATAGTCACCGCACATTACCACACGCAGTCACCGCATATTACCGCAAGCAGTCATCGCACAATACCGCACGCAGTCACCGCATATTACTGCACGCAGTCATCTCACATTACCACACGCAGTCATCGCACATTACAGCGCACAGTCACCGCATATTACTGCAAGCAGTCACCGCACATTACCGCACGCAGTCACCGCACATTACCACACACAGTCACCGCACATTACCACACGCAGTCACCGCACATTACCACACGCAGTCACCGCACATCACCACACGCAGTCACCGCACATCACCACACGCAGTCACGGCACATCACCACACGCAGTCACCGCACATTACCACACGCAGTCACCGCACATTACCACACGCAGTCACCGCATATTAATGCACAAAGTCACCGCATATTACTACACACAGTCACCGCACATCAACACATGCAGTCACCACACATTACTACATGCAGTCACCGCACATTACCTTACACAGTCACCGCACATCAACACATGCAGTCACCACACATTACTACACGTAGTCACCGCACATTACCACACACAGTCACCGCACATCACCACACGCAGTCACCGCACATTACTACACGTATTCACCGCACATTACTACACACAGTCACTGCACATCAACACATGCAGTCAACCACGCATTACTACACACAGTCACCGCACATTAACACATCAAGGGTTTGGAGCGCAATGGTTATATGTCCATTTTTGAGGTTTTGAGAAAAATTGATTTTTAGGTTTCCAAGTGTTCAATTAAATCAGGTGTTTTATATCCTTTTTTTATCACTCACTCTTTTGCTGCATGGTTCAGAAGTGTATTGAACACCTAGGTTTTCATAGGATTGTAACAGTAACATCATGGTCAAAATTCCCAAATATAGGACCAAAGGTCCTGTAGCTTACCGGCAAGTAATCTTATAGTGATGATACACGTTATGAAAATTTAATGTGAAGTTTGACATTAGAATCATTAAAAGTCAATGCCAATGTCACCAAATAAAAGTTCTCCAAATTATCCGAAGCTCTGAATCAGTTTTGGTGATAAAAATCATTGAAAATTCAATATGTAAATTGTGAACTTTAAAGGTAACAGAAGGTAAAATACAGGTCAGTGAATGGACTTCATATATGACTTTCTAAATGTCTCTACATAAATCTTGGCTCAATCTGTGACCATTTTGGTGATAGAAGTCATTGTAATTTCACTTTCGAGTTTGAAGCTCTAAGGTCACTGAGTCAAGTTGAATGTTACCAAATGAAAGTTCATATGTGACTTCCTAGAGGTCATTAACACAAACCTAGGCTCCATCTGTGACCATTTTAGTGATACAAGTCACTGAATCTTCCCAAGGTCACATGTGACCTTCGAACTTCAATAAGAAGATCACCAAATGAAAGCTCATATATGACTTCCTATATGTCTATAATACAAACCTAGGCTCCATCAGTGACCGTTTTGGAAATACAAGTCATTGTAATTGTATTATGTCAAGTTTGACCTTCAAAGTTTACCAAGTCAAGTTGAATGTCAACAAATGAAAGTCCATGTGTGACTTCCTTTAAGTCTGTGATACAAGCTTAGGCTCCATCTACCTTTTTAGTGATAGAAGTCATAGGATATTCACTTGGTCAAGTCACAAATATTACTGCGGTCACCACACATCACTGCATAACCTGGACTCATTACCGCATATGATCACTGGGCAGTCACTGTACATATTACAGCACAGTCATTACACATCGCCACATAAAATCACCGCACATTTCACTACACATTGCAGAAGGGTCACCACAAATGACCACACATAATCCACACACAATACAGCACATGCTACTGCAGCCACTGAACATTACATCATATATGCTCAAAATATTACTACACATGATCTCCTCACATTACCACATACAATCACCACAGATTACTGCAGTATCCATGCTTTATCGCACACAGTAACTACTCAATATCACACACGATCACCTCACATTAGGGGGCTGCCAAGCTGTCACGGAATTACAGTCCCACTACATTTTGGGTTGTAACTCTACAACTAAATAAGATAAAATCAAGTATGATGTGTCATATTGAGGGTATTAACTTGTTCTTTAATATTATTTAGTGAAAACAATTTGAGAAATTTTCATAGAAGAAACAAGCAAAAACTACTCCGTTACGGAATTACACAAAATTGACGTGGTTTTTTTAATGGTGTGTTTAACTATTCGGAAAATGATATTCCTGTCATAGTTCAGTTATGAAACTTCAATATGTTCATATTTAAGGTGTTTTTTCTGAATACTCTAAGTTATAGAAACAAATTTTGACTTTAACCCTGCTTTATGGGCAAGAAATTTCAAAAAGTCAATGTCACGGAATTACAAGAGGCAAATTGTCACGGAATGACAGCAAAAGTATTAATTAGTTTCAATGTACTTATTTCAATATATTATACATATATACATAATTATTTACATTTTTACAGTTAAGCAATATATTACAATGAGTTTTCCACTTATAATGACCAATCATAACACATATTTCAATTTTTTTTTTCTTCTCCATGTCAAAATTGGCTTGGCGGCCCCCATTATCACTCACAATCTTCTCACATAACAACACATAATTACCTCACATTACTGCACATCTTACTGCAGTAACCGTACTTTATTGCACACAGTTACTGGTCAATATCACACACAATCACTTCATATCACTGCACACAATGGCCAAAATTACTGCACATCTTACTGCAGTGACCGTACTTTATTGCACAAAGTAACGGCTCAATATCATACACAATCTCCTCACATTACCACTTACAATCTTCTTACATTACCACACATTACCACTCCCACCGCAGAACAATCACCACACATTACTGCACATTTTAATGCAGTCACCACACTTAGATCACACACAGGTGCTACTAATCATCACCTCACATTACCACACTCTCTATTCACAATACTGCACATTACAGCATCTACCACTGAACAATCATCATATCTAATCAAATCGCCGTACATCACTGCTTAGTCACCACACATCACCCCACATTACAACACAGAGAACAGCAACATCAAACCCTGGCAGTGCAGCATCCTCCCCATACATGTCCCCACACAGTCACAATGGATTCCAACACTCGCTATATATTAAAACACACAAACACTCAGCCAATGCAACAGAGACATCACATACTACAACACAGGAAACACCACACTGTAGCACAGAGTATGCAGGGCCCTCACCTCGGTGTAGAATCGCACGTAACCCGAGGTGAACCCCACAACGACGCAAGTCCAGTCAGGCCGGCCCGTTGAGCTCCTGTGTATACGAAAATCAGACAGATATAACTCCTAAACTCACGGCAGTCATCATCTCACCATGGAATGTACTTACTGGCATTCATTATAACACGAGCAAATCCACCACCGGGGAGGTGCAGAGAGGAAAGTCTCACCTCTTCTGACTCGCGAGGGGGATGCAGATCACGTTGGTCACACACTCCCTAGAAAACAGCAGAGACAAACAGACACAACGTCAGCTGACAGGAATAAGTACACAAGAAATCTGAAGATGACAACAGACAATTCAGCTAAAACCTACAGAAAACAGTAGATATGCTAACTTCTATATAAAGTCCATGATACACAGGCTGTCTGTCCCAACTGTCCCTTCTGGCTCTACAGTGGTGAATACCAGTGTGCTGTATACACTACTCTTTTGTTTAACCCTCTATTAACCAGCGTAGCATATCTGCTACATAAAGTGAAAGGGTTAACAGCCTGGATACCCTGCTGGTTTGGTTTCTTATTGCCAAATAAACATTTGAGAATAACCTGAATGGTCCGTCACTTTAATTTTTCCATTTGCATTATTACCCAATGTAGCAGATCTGCTACATTTTGGAAAGGTGGGCCAAAGGGTTGATTTTTTTTTTTTATATATTTCCAAATATTACCCCATAATTAACATATTTGCCTAAAGAAATGATTTTTACACAGTTGGAAAGGTACTTGGTTAACAGGGGGTTAAAACCGCCCCTTTCCCTTGCGGACCCCTGTTAAGACACCTTCTCCCCGCCCTCCCCTCTCCGACAGCAGCCTCACCCCTCCTCAGCGCTCAAAGTCCCGCTCCAGGACACCTCCAGGGACATCTCTTCCTGTCCCGCCTCGTCTGTCCGCCACTTCGCTGCGAATTCAAAAACACGAAGCAGGTTAAACTAGCCCACACTCACTAATGAGCACATATGAGTTGGATGGGAATCAGCATGCACACGTTATAGTATATATGCTGCGTATTTGTGTGAAAAAAATGCTAGTGTGGATGTGTGCACGATATGAGTGTGCACTTAGGTATTCAGTGCGCTAGCATGGACAGGCGAGTGCCTGTGTATCCATGAATATGCACTACATTTTTTTATTGTGGACACATCCTTGTGTGGACAAATGTCAGTATGATCGCACACATTCTAGCACAGACTAGCTCGCGTATTCGCAAGAAGCCCACCCGACATGAAGGCAGCCTTCTGCTCGCGGGCGATGACCAGCAGGTCCGAGCAGGGAGACAGGGACACAGCGCAGTCCTGAAGCCAAGGGCCACTCTGTGAGGAGTGAGTACTGTCCTCTTCCGCCTAATCACGGGTCAGACAACCAATCAGCGCTGCGTCAGGGTGGAGCACCTCAAACAACCTGATTTATCATCGAGTGAAAACAGTGAATAAATGGAGCTGCAGTGAGGGCGAGAGCGTACCGCGCCGCCGCCGCCATCTTGTGCTTCGGAACCGTCCCAAGAACCCCAGTCCGCCTCCTCCCAGTTTACTTCCTCATCTGTGGCAGAGAGACAGGGAGAAGAGAGAGAGCAGGGAGAAAAGAGAGGGAGTGTGTGTGTGTGTGTGTGTGTGTGAGAGAGAGAGAGAGCAGGGGGAAAAGAGATGGGGATGGGAGAGAGAGAGAGAGAGACTTTTGACTTTTAAAACCCCCTTTATTCAGCAAACTGTTCAACAAAGGGCGGAATCACACAAACTGCATCCAGTCAAACCCACTCAATTACAACCCCACCCCTCCCCCCGCATGCACCCAAAAAAAAAAAAAAAAAAACACACCTTCACTGCTCAGAACATTACCACCAGTTTCCCCATCACAAAATTTGCAAAGAACTTCATTGATTGACCATTTACTTTCAAATTTTCATGCAGGTTATTGTTCAGCTCGTAAAATGTAAACTCCAACTTAAGGTGAAATGTGATCAGAACTTCCATGACTGTAAGTAACACAGTCCAGTACGACTTCCTGCTGCATCCCCTGCTTATGACTCCTCGGTATAGAAAACTTAGCGAGACCAAATATGAAATTAAGCGAAGTGCAACAATACCATCTCCCTTAACCCTTCCCACCTCAGCCACACTCCATCCCAGCATTCCCAGGGTCAGGGGGATGTATCCTTATCGCTGGGAAGACACCCTCATCAGGAGTGAGGGGCCAAGCATGCAGGACATGCGTACAGCCAGTGGGAAGACTAGCAGACATTTGCTCTTTGTAGCCATCTAAAAAGAACTTAATTGTACGCGCAGAAACAAACTGCACACTCCTCGCCAATTCCCCCTCATCCCTCCATCTATGGCCCTGCAGGTCAAGCAGGTGCTTCACTTGTGTGACCCCCGCTCCAACAAAGCTCCTCACCCTGCTTTCTGATGGTGCAAGCTGTTTTGGAAACAGGGGGTTATAAAACAAAGGCTCCTCCAACGCAAACCTGCCTTCCCCCCTTCAGCCCTCGTTACTTTAAACATTCCCCAAACTGTGGAATAAAACTCAGGCCATTTACACTGGTAAAAGAGAGAGAGAGAGAGAGAGAGAGAGAGAGATAATGACAAAAAATCAAGCCTATCTAGGCGGTTGGTAAAAGTCACCGAGAGACTGTAGACACGAGACTGTAGACACGGACAGACAAGAAATAGCTCGGAGTTGCTCTCCTTCTTCTGCGCCGATGGCCCAAAACGTGCAAATCTATCCACAAGTTTCCTTTAACCACTTCAAGTCCGCTGATCCCATATGCGAGTTTGTCATAGACAACTGCTTCATTCATACCTTCATTCTGCCTTTAATTTCAACTTGGAAATTTTAGGTTTTAAAAGATTCAAAATATGTCCCACTAAATTACAGGGCAGTGTGTGAAGCAAATGATCAAGAAATTAAATATTTGATGATATCCTCTGGTCAAAAAAAACATGGCGCCTAAGATTTAAATATATTACTCATTGTTAGTGCGACATATATGCAGTGAAGCGCTGCAACCAGGAGATACAAGATATGTCAGAGACATTTTCCGTAATTGTGAAAAAAATGCTTTTTCAATCCTTGAAATCAAGGATTTCAACTTCAAAAATCAACTTCAGGGCAAATTCAAGTGACAGGCATTAAACTCAAAGAACCTCCAGACAAGATAGACCCAGAAAAATCAGCTGATTCCGAGGTGTCAAGCCGGAACTTTTTTTCAGATTTGGTTGATATTATATGGAATGACCCTATTCTTAGCACCCAAATCCCCATTAAGCTCGCCATGTTTATTTTAGTTTAGGACAAATTCATTAGCAGATGTGGCACCAGAGTGACAATCATGAAACAGAGAGGGAAGGCATTACTGGGAGACGAACTCTAAATCAAACCAATTAAGGCTGGATTGTAGCGATTGGTCAGCATGCTTTGGGGCGTTGGAGTCAGGGTAGGGGTTATCCCAGCATGCATTCGATGAGAGGCAAGAATAAACCCTGCATGTAAATACTCGGAAATCCAAAATAGAACACACTCACCAGTCTCAACAACAACCAGACACATACCTATGGGCAATCTCGCATCCAAAAAAATGTTTTCCGACTGTGGGAAGAGCCCCGCTCAGACAAAGAACAGAAAGGCATCGGCCAGGACTTGGAGCCTAGACGTTCTGCCAATTAGAGTGACAAGTGGCATCACTGTTTACAATAATATGTAAATACGAGTTGATGACGTAAAAGGAATGGTGACTGGAGAGAGGGAAAAGATGGTGGCGATTTTTTTTTACCATCCAGCAATACCCGAACAAAGAGGGCTACTCAAAAGGAGTTGGTCAGTTATTCTTTCAATCAATTAAAGTTTAACGATCGATGGATATGCTTGCTGTCGACGGTAACATTAACTCGTTCTGAGTGTATTACAGACACAAAGAGCCGCCCACTCAGGGTGTTCTGGAGTTAGTGTGTGCATCGGATGCATCGGAAGCCCTTTCTTGTGATGACTCATATAAGACAACCGCCCACCCTCAGTACCACCACTGCAGCGCTCATCCCAGCCAACCTCCAAAACCCGTGCTACTCCGTACGCATTTATGACAGATTGCAACACGTTACATGCAACGCAGCGATAGCATTTCTATCCCCATGACGCGGAGACACAAAACGTGTGAGCAATCTATTCAGCCAAAATTAGACAAATATTTTCTGTTTGTAGCCACGACACCAGAGCCGCGTTGGTCATATGAGGCAGCGAGCCAGACGGCGGAGAGAGTGAACAGTAATCGCTGCGATGTGCGGTCACTTGACACAGCAGGCAGGAACTCAACGAGCGAAAACAACGCCCCTTAAATAGAAGAACAGCTGAGTTGTCGTCAAATAGGCTAGTTCAGAGTTCGCGCTGATGATCACTATTTTCATACATAAAAATATCAGTAAAAAAGGGAAGCAATAGGCAAATCAATTTCCACTGCAATTGCAATCCAAGCCACAAGGAGTTAAACTATCCGCAGTTGAAATATGTCGCTAATATCCTGGTATGTCCAGTGCGAACTAACATTACATGACACTTATAGAGAACATTACATACTTCACTTTACAAATCAGAAGCATTTCCAGGTCGGCAGCTAAAGTCACCAAACTCTGTTCAGACCGATTTACATTACCTGGCTTGTTTCTGATGTTATTCTCTGATGCGGTGCTTCGAAGGCTGGAGAACAAGAACTCTCGAACTGTCCTGAGCTCCTGAGCCCGACAGAACTCCAGCAGGCAGCAGGACATGTCGAGCCAGGGGCGAGTCAAACCTAACAGCTAGAGAGCTAGATATGGGAGATAGCAAGCGGCAAACGCTGATTGTGGGCTCACAACAGAATACCTTATTGCTGGTCAGTTGAATCCATGACATAAAGCAAGGAGAGTTTGGTTAAAATAATAGTCAGTGGGTTTTTTAACGAGCTATTTTAGTGTTGCTTGCTTTCACAGTGATGACGTCCGTTGTGAACTGCAGCATAAGAAAACTCATGCCGAGCTCTTGAGCCAGCATGTTGTACTCTCTTGAGATTATCGCCCCCTACAGATCCGGATGATCCTCGTCAAGCGATTTATGTAGGTAATAATTTTGAATAACTAATAAACTCTGAGTTTTGTGGATAGATATAACAAAGCTTGAAATGAAATTAATCTGTTTTATACCCATATTCTCTATATATTCAAATAACAGTCGCAATACGATAAAATTATTTTGATTTAATTAACGGAATTCAATGTACATGGCATTGTTTTATTTAATAAGGCGTTCGCTAAATTTGACCATAATTTTACGTTTCATAAAGTAAATACTTGACCAAAGTTAATTTCCCTGGTCCCAGTCAGAGCAAAGTGCTCAAACAGATACGCGACTTTTGGAAGCTGCCAATAGGTGACGCTGCAAGTGGGATTGAAGAGAATTAGAAATTGAAGCCGGTCTTCTTTGGTGTTGCACTCAGCGTCTGTAGCTACTTCCGCCCCGCATGAATTGCCACGCCACAGTTCCTGTTTACTTCGCCATGCAAGTTGAAGTAAAATGGAACAGAAGTTAGCGGAGTTCAGGGCTCGAAAGAGAGCCATGGAAGCTGGATCAGAAGCGACTGGAAATCAGTCAAAAGTACAAACTGAAATTAGCTGTAAGCTGTCCAACGAAGTATCACAAATGAATAAACAGGAAGAACCGCTGAGAGCGGAGACTTCTCCGGTGACTGAGACCTCAGAAAGCCACTGGGTGAGCAACAAGAAAATGCTGCTTGCTGAAGCAATAGATAAGCTCAGTCGATATGATATGGCTGGATCGACTGTTCGTTAAATACCAAATTGTTGCATTGCGCTTTATTTTTTAAGTTGAGGGGGTAGAAAAAATACTGGGTAAAATGTCCTGCTTCTCCTGATGTCTGCTGTGAAGATGAGCGTCTGAAAGTTTGCATTAACCCTGTCACCCTCTTGTTTTGTAGGCCATGCCCTCCTGGCTTATGGACAGTGCGGTTGGTCGGTGGTTGAAAAAGACGAACGTCACGCTGCTTAAGTTGATGCTTTGGCTCGTACTGCTGGGCCTGTTCTCTGAACTTGGTTTTGGACTACCATTTTTCTTAATTTCCCTTTTCTACTGGCTTTATGAGGGCTTACGAAAGCCCTCCGAAAAACAGCCTGGAGAGCTCAGCGCCTATTCGGTCTTTAATCCGGATTGCCAGCCTCTACTAGGGACGCTAACAGCAGAGCAGCTGGAGGGAGAGATGGGTTACAGACCGCTGGTTAACAGTTAACCACATTAATACCAGAGCCTGAAGTTGAAGTCAGGCTAACAAGTACGTCCTCAAAGTGGATGTCGCAAGCTTTGACATGGAAGAAATGGTGTGATGTGAATGCTTATATAGTTTTACCGTTTGCACCACTGCATACTGACTTTTGGTAACAGCCTGATTGATGACATCAGGCAGATTTCAACTCTTCCATATTTGATACTACTGGTACCACCTAAGGACAGCCTGCTAAAATCATGGTTGGGGCAAATTTGAATTCAGTGGGCTGCTTTTTAAATCAATCTTTCTGTGAGCCAGAGCCTGTTATGTGCAAATGTGTGTGAGGATAAATTGTTGGAGGGCCACACTGGTCCACCTGTTGAAATTGGAGGGCCACACAGGTCCACCTGTTGAAATTGGAGGGCTACGCCTCTGGCTGACTGTAAATGGATTTGGAGACGGACTGCTAACAAGATGAAGAGGGTAATGTGCACTAGGAATATGGAAGTAATAACAGGAATACTCACACGGTGGAAAGAACAACCTATAGCTTACAACATAGTCAGGCCCTCTCATGAATGACATGCAAATGCATGGGAGTATAGAGATACTCTTGAGATTTTAGACCACGCTAATTTAAGGCTACTTTTTCATTATCGACAATTGTGAATTTTTGCCTGTTAAGTTTATGGTAAACAAGCTCATAATGGGAAAATAGGAATGAGGGGAATTCTGAGATGAGAAATTACTAAAAGTATATTATTATTATAATAATAATAATAATAATTATTATTATTATTGTTATTAATGCTTAATTATAACCATTATAATGACGGGTAACTAGGGTACTGACAAAAGGAAAAATCACAGGTCAACACTCTAGATATAGTTATAAATGTTCAATAAACTTACAGATCTTTTCAAACATTAAAAAGCTGCAGTTTTGGTCTTTGTTTTCTGTCTGCTGCTACTGATGGCAAAATGAAGGAAGACAAAATTTTAAATGTTTCCATTATGCATGAACAAATCTTTTTAGTTTAGACTCTATGTAAAATTTGTGTGCTAATTTTCTGGGAAACGGAGTGGTGACAGCAGACCATAGTAGCAATATGATGATGAGAAGACTTTAAGTGAGAGGTCAAAGCAAGAAACATGTAGATTTGATTAATGCCCAGAATTGGGAAGGCAAACCGTTGATAAGGTTACAGAGAGGACTATATAAAACTTTGTAATTAATATAATTTATATTTTTGAAACTATTTGAGGGTAATAATTTGCGGAAATATAGCTGGAAGCAATGTGTTTTATTTAGTCATTTAATGCTTTTACCCTGAGATAATTGTGTACATGCATATTTAAGCAACATTCAGAGCTGATGCTGAAGTCATTATTGCCAATGACAACACCAGAGTGTTTTGATTCTCACATGTCATGGGTAAAAATTCATCATGTCAGATACTCCCTAAAAGCAGAAGTATTAGAGGGGCGACAACATGCATGTACTCTTGCCATGCGCCACTGGGAGGGGATTAGGGTAATGTTGTTACCTGACTCCATGTTAGCATCGTAACATTTCTGCCACACTGATAGTTATACATAGACTGAAAATCTACACCGGTAGTGTTGCTCTTTACGTCTCGCTACTTTTCTGTGCAGTTGTAGACGTGCCTCCACAAGCATACAGGTACATGCATTCCTGACTGCAGTTGGTGTATTTGGCAATGGAGAATGAGGTGTTGGTGTGTACGTTTTAAATTTCCTTGTGTGTTTTGTTATAGAGTGAATAAGGAATGCCTTCAGAAAGTGAATGCAATCTACAATTAAAGCAGCACATATTTGCAGTCAGCAATGGATAAAAAAGTATGCATTTGCGGCTATCTGCAACAACGACCGTGTGGGGAGTTGAGCTGACATGTGTCCTAGAGCCATTCTACTTTTCCAGTTGTATGCCCAAAGATCCAAGAAGCACACTGAATCATCCAACATGCAATCACAACAAAACGGCAGCATCAATAATACTGACTACTTTAACCTTTTTTCACAGTTACAATTACCTGTAACTTAATTTCCATTACTTAAACTTTCCATCAAGACGAAACGTTCACACTGTTTGTAGAAAAGGTTTATGCCGGCCAAATTCCGCAGCTGTGGTGATGATCTGCTAAAGCAACACAATGGCGATGCTATAGTGTTACATGGGCGAGCTTTGTCTCAATCACACCTCTGTTTTGACATGGTAAGCGGTCTGGTTTCTTTTGGGAGACTGATGGTCCTTAAAGGAACCCATGCATCTAGTCCTGGTAGACACTGTAAAATCTTACGATCTACTGTTGATATATCCCACAGTTGCTGAAATACAAAAAATAAAGGTAGAATTGTTAAGCAAATGGTTTTAGGGACGTAGCAGTGCATTCATAGCAACAGCACATTAATTTTAAGATGAGCTGTAACCATTGCAAGGACAAATGTTTCTTGAGCCCTGGAACAACGGAAATGCCGCCTGACAATGATCAATGCCTGGTATCTGTGGATTGTAACTAGACTACTCATTTTTCGACTGCTTGAAGTAGAACTCGTCTGTTGGAACAGAGCAGTTAAATACTGAACTGAGTGTGTCATGGGCAGAAGAAGTAACTTGATGACACCATAATGTAGTCTGCATGGTCAGCCACTGTCTTACAATTGTACTCATTGTGCTCAGTATGACTTTTCTGATACACAGCTGTAAGACTGATTTGACCTTTACTCCCTATTGCCCCCTGGATTATACATTAAATGAACTGTTTGGTCAGGTAGGAGCTGCAAACATTGTTATATTGAGTACCTGTGTTCACAGTATCAGATACTCATGGAAGGTAGGTAAAATTACGGACTATGTTGGATTTATACAGTATTATTATGCTTGAATATTATTATATATTTTTGTTGTGTGAACATGTACATTTGTATCGTACCTGTGCATTTATATTTTTATTTTCAATTGATTTTAATGAGTAGTATATGGCGTTGGCTAGAGAAAAAGACACATTTGATTCTGTTATTATCATATGTTTAAAGTGGTTGTATTTATTGGTGCAGGGAGTTCAGGCTGTGGTGTGTTATTGCCTAACCACCCACCCCTACCCCTCCTTTTGATGAAATAGCAGGACTGATGCAAGCGCTGTTTCTGCTAAAAAATGTTCACATTCTTTTTCCTGTTATTTGCCACATGTTACTTAAAGAAACGGTGTCCCAATTCTTCACTGATGTACAAGAGAAGTTCCTTAGTTGTGATACCTTGAGATTGTTTCCTTATTAACAATACCAGGCTATGGTATCTATAGTGAAATAATTTATACAGTATTGTATCATACTTCATTGTAGCTATGTTTATTATTTTATTTAATCAGTAATTACTTTAATGTGAAAAGGGCCTATGCTGGAGGTTGCTTGAAAAAGAGCAGCGAGTGAGTGAATGGATCGGGGCCACAAACAATTTTTTTTTTTTAAAGTAAATTGTAACAGTCCAGAGAAGATTGTCAGTATCATGGACCTATGTCAGTCTTTGCATGCACAAGATATGCAACAAAATACCAAACATGGCCACTTTCATTTTCATAACATTAATATGTCTCAGGCCTTATGGTACATTGAGAAAGGCGTAGGCCTACATGAGGTTCATATTTAAGTGGTGGTGCCAAAATGTGCTAAAATATTCCACAATATAAGGTGAGAATTTGCATTCGAATCACATTGGACAGTGTTTTCTCAGATACAAAAATAGTTCACAAAACAATTGGCGTTTGTCATTTTAACCATTTTAATGCTTGTGTGGCATGTTTTTACTGAAATTTTTATCAAGGGGACGTGGATTTTTTTTTTTTTTTTTTTTGTAGTACACTGTTAAGGTCTCTGATGACATCTTATAAGGCGGACTATGTATGGGAAATTCTTATGAAGAATTAGTATCGAGGGGAGGCCGCAAATGGCGAAATTTAGCTATAAATTGGTTAAAAACTTTGTTTAAAAATAGATTCTATGTTAGATGGCATCTATATGGTTAAGAAGATCAACATTCCGCCCTCCCCCTGGTGCCCAGTTAACGATTCCGTCGGATTTTGTCGCTCGGCGTCTGAGAGTTCCGCTATTTTAGCAGTTCTTGATTCAGACAGGTCGGACTTTCGTGCAAGACCATTGACAAGTCAGGTAATTTTAAATGCTATTTGTAAAACGTTAATTGCATATTTGTCCTACTGTGATGCTTGTGTTCCTTTATCTGAAAAAGAATCGTCAACTAGTTACGTACTCTGCAATTCAATTAAGCCATAGCTGGACCGAAGAGAAATTTATCTTGCGGTGCTGTATTATGATTTGAATTCGGCTTTGCTCTCCGGCGAAATACGAGTGTACCACTAGACTCTTCAGGTAAGAGCCCCGTGGAAGGCGTGGCTACAGGACGTGGTCACTGAATTTCTTCGTACCCGTAAAAAACTTCCCTACTCGTACACCCAACTTATACATTTGGTAACTGTTATACCCTCATGTGCTAGGAATGATAACGGAAGGTGGGAATTTTGTGACAATGTTTACGGTAACATCCCCGTCTTGAGAAATGGGCGATTACATATGAGCGTGCATGCATTATAGTTTAAGCATTGTTCGCTGTGCAACCATGAAGATTCGTGAAATGTAAATGTGGAGTAATTCGATAATGGTTGTTGTCCCTTTTCGACCACATATTGGGGAATTTTGACCCATTTTGATGTGGTGAATTCGCCTGATCTCCCGATTCTTGTAACTGAGTTATTGCAGCCGGTTCCAAATGTAGGCCTATATATTAAATCGTAGCTGCGTTTACGTTTAGTTTTGGCCACAAATTATCTTTCAAGCAGAGCATATATCTGACTCTGTGCAAATTAAAATACACAAGAAAATCTTTTCATTGGGATTTTTTTGTACATTTTCTAATGAACATCAGCAGGGTGTTTTTTCCTGTTTGTATTAAGTAATTGATGATTACAAAATAGGAGTATGATGAAATTTGTATGATGACACTGAAGACATTGGTCCATTTGTGACACATGGTCTGGTCTCTTTTCCAGAGGCAAGTTACAGGATTTGCCTTGCAAGCTGAACAAATTTTTGATTTCATCTTGGTCACTCCAGGCTGAAGTGATTCAGTTGCTGAGCTTATATCCTGCTTTTCTGTTCCTGGTCTGTTGTGTTTGTTGCCTTCTTGATTCAGCGATGGCCGGGAGCCCAGCTCTGATGATGCGCCTGGTGGCTTCGGCTTTTAGTGTGGCGGAAAAGGCAGGCTGTATTGTGAGGAAAGTGATGCACAGTGGAGAACTGGGTATTGTGGAGAAGGTAAGAGGGCAACTCTACCGCAGGGCCAGCCAACCCTGTTCCTGGAGGGCTATAATGTCTGATGGTTTTTATTGTCACCCAGGACTTTTGTAAGAACTTAAAGCAGATGATTATACAGTTAACTATCCTCACCTGGTTACAGGCTCTGAAGTGAATGGTGAAAAAAAATGTAAATGCTGTAGCCCACCAGGTCTAGGGTTGGTTGCCCTGCAGGGGTAGAGGGTCTACAGTGTCTCTGTCCTTTCTATGTGGTTACTTCTTTCTCTTGGGGACTCACTTCTTTTTGTTTTGTTTTTTTTTTGTTTGTGGTTTTGTGTTTATTTCTGTCCTTGGTGTTGTACTTAACTCTGCTTAAGAACATCAAGTAAATGCCTGTGATGATGGAGTGTGGATCAGGGCTTAGCAAAGGTGGTAAGTTCTGGGTTGTTTGGAATGTGACGGTTTAAGTTAAGGTCGATGACCAGTGTCAGCTTGTAGAGGGATCAGTATGGTCCCTTCTCAGTGAAGTCAGGGCCAGCAGTGGCCTTCACTGATCACTAATTTGGTGTTTGCTTGTTCACAGACGGGAGCCAACGACCTGCAGACGATGGCTGACCGGCTGGCCCAGAAGAGCATCTGTGCTTCTCTGGCACGAAACTTCCCCAGGATTACCATCATTGGAGAGGAGGTGAGCTCTAGCTTCTGAGTGGCCAATCTCCTTTTTTTTTTATTGCGGGGGGTCTTTTTCTCTCCCCACTTCGAACATAGCAGAAGCGTTTAGTATGCAGTGACCTGCTTCCATCAACTTAGGAGCAGGATGGTGCGGCGTGTGATTGCACTGACATGACAACTTGCTCTCGCCTCTTTGAGACTGTGCCGTCACAAGGCCAATCACGCACTGCCTATGCCGTTGGATGATACCCAAGTCTGCCTACAATCCGATCTGCTTATGAATTTTCGCGGGCTTCACCCCTTTTGTCCCCACCGAAGCTGAGCCAGTTGTTGCCTTGCCCATGTAGATATCCGGCCATAGCTGGTTAGGGCCTTGTTGGGATTCATGCACCTCACCATAGGGCTTCCAGTCAAATGTCTTCGCTGTTATCTACTCGGAGGCCCTGTGTGGCCAAGCTCATGCCTCCAGAGTTCTGGCGCACTTTTTTCCACAAGGAACATTTGTGTCCCTAAGTTGATAAATGGTAGGTGTACACTAATGTATCCCAGTTATCCCAATGTGCTCCCAGCGTGGATGGACCATTTGCTCCTATAACAGGAACACTATAGAGACCAGTCTTACCTGGCTACAATAGGGCCCAGTGTGGGTTGAGGTTTCTGTGTCTCATTGGCCATTTCTCAATCCCAAGAATGCTGAGAAGGGACTCGTATTCTTGGGAGGAACGTTCTCGCTAGTCGTTCTAGGAGAGTGCACTTCCAAGGCTGTGAGCACTCGGAACACTGTAGACTGTTTGAAACGATGCGTTCTCGTTAGTATTAGGCAATAAGCCATCCAGTGAGCCGCGACTTCCTCCGTCATCATCCTTTTTTTTTCGCACAGTAATGTTATCTGTGGGGGAAGAGGGGTCTGTGAGCATAAGCTAGTTAAGGTGCTTAGCTTGGCTACGTTCCGCCGGCTGTTGCGGAGTTTCTCTACTCCGAAAACACTGGAGCATATTCGACATAAAACATCGTAAAGCAGCCAATATTCCAAATGTACTCTGATAATAGTTCCTTGCCTTAAAATTACCAGAAGAGTATTTAGCCAAGAAATAGCGAACAAATATTGCAACAACAAAAGACTTAAAGGAGCAGTGTGTGGAATTTAGATTGAAATGTTGGCAGACATGGAATATAACATTCATAACTACTTTTTTAGTAGTGTATAATCACGTGAAAACAATCTATGAGTTTCATTTCGCTTAGAATAAGCCCTTTAAACCTACATGGGAGCGGGTCCACCTCCGTGGAGGCCAACATATAGCGGCGCCATTTTTTTTTTACAGTAGCCCAGAATGGGGAAAAAAGTTAATGAACAAAGCACTGACACAAGAGAGCGCCTTTCACGTGTTCGCAAGTTTTGCGGCCACCATAGGTTTTCTGAGAAAAGGAATTGTCAGTTGGTTGCAATCTATAATCTGACCACTAGAAGGCTATAAATCTTACACACTGATCCTATAAGCCGCTTCCACGCCGGATGCGAAGCAAATTTTTCGCACAACAGATTACATTCAAAGTCAATGCAAAGACGCGAATACACGCATATATGTATCTGCATGTATCTGCTCTTTGCATTGACTTTGAATGTAAATCTGTTGTGCGCAAAATTTGTTACGAGTCTGGTGTGAAAGCAGCCTTATCCTGGCCTTCTCTAGTCGTTCTAAGGGGCGTCCCGCTCCTGTTTGGATGCCGAAAAGAATTCTGGGATATGCGTGCTGTCAAGTTCACACAAGTTACTATCCAATGCATCCTCGGAAAAATAGGCATGTCTAGAACACTTCCGAGACTGGTAACCGTCCTCGTTGAGATGCGAACTTTGAATTGAGACAGTATGTGGTCTCAGACGGATGACGTTTCTCAAGTTCACAAGAACAGAAGTTCAGAGAAAAATGCATATTGAGAAACAGCCATTGTGTTTTTTAATCGATGGATGTGCCTTCCTTGTTCCTTGGACTAGTGCGCCTCAGTAGAGGTGATATGGTGAGCAAATGAAGTGAGTTACCGTGGCATGATATTCAGAAAGAGGCCATTACTGCTGTTTTTTCGAATGTAGCTTAAATTTCTGACGTGTTGAGCTCTGCTGAAGATAAGGGTCTATTGAGTTGACTTGTCATGCCATTGTCTTCTAGATAAATATCAAATTTTAGCCTTTCAGGCTATCAGGATGGATGATTACTCTGACTAAATGTAAATGTAATTTAATTTTTGGGCAAATTTCCCCTTTTCATCTCAGGACCTGCCGCAAGAGGATGTTGAAGAGGACCTAATTGAGACCAGACTGTCGGAGGAAATCCTTCAGAAGCCCTGTCCTGATGAATACAGGAACCTCAAAGAGGAAGAGGTGACTGTGGTTGTGGGAGGGTGGAAGCTAATGAGAATGTTGTTGCACTGTTGTCTGCAGCGGGCTGCATGGTGGTGCAGTAGGTAGTCTTGTCCTCTCACAGCAAGAAGGTTATGGGTTCTTTTCAGTTTTGGGGCTTTCATGTGTGGGATATGCATGTTCTCCTCGTGATTGTTGGGGCTTCCTCCAGATACCCCCACATTTCTCCTACAGTCCAAAGTGACATCAAACGGTTCATAGGTATAAGTGTGTAAGTGAATGGTGTGTGTCCAGCCATTTTATGGCAAACAGGTTACAGTGGGCTCCAAAATTACTGGCAACCTGACTGGAAATGTACAAACAACATTTTTAAAAATTCTAAAAATATATATTTACAGAGAAACTAAATCACAGCATGTGAGAAATACTGTGCGATATTAATGTTGCAATGGAACCAACCAAAATCATTTATTGATTTAATAAAAAAATTAATTTCATCCAAATTAAGGTTTCAGAATGAATGGCAACCTTAAAGATTATTATGAATAACACTAACCAAAATTAAACCAGGAATTAAATTCCACTTATTTAAGTTTTGTCTAGGTGTTAAGGAACTGTATTGAGCCATTGCATCACTTCCTGTTTCGTTAGAGTATACAAATTAGGTAACACACATGCAATATCCCTTTGTCATCCAAGACCATGAAGAATACCAAACAACTGTCAGTTCAAAAGAGGCAGGTGTTCATAGATCTTCATAAATCTGGTAATGGCTACAAGAAGATTCACAATCGTTTTAATGTGCCACTGAGCACTGTCAAGGCAACTATTAAAAATTCAGAAGATATGGAACTGTCGAAAACCTCAGCTAGAGTATGCAACTGCATTTAACCCCTCAGCATACCGAGGGAAAGACTCCATGCTGTTATCCTTGCCAGAGGTGATTGCATTAAGTGCTAAATGAAGGGTGCCAATTATTATGAAACCTTGATTTTGTTAAAATGTATTTTGAATAATGATTTTGGTTGTTTCCATGGAAACATGAATACAGTATCTCACACATGTTGGTATATTCCGTTTCTCCATAATTATATTGTTGATAGTTTTGTTGTATTGTTTGTGTATTGCCAGTCAGGGGTGTTAGTAATTTAGGAGCCCATTTTATTTGTGGAATGAGGACTACAGAGGCAGAGCTCCTAAAATAGGCTTTTCTGTGACGTTCTCGATACACACGTACCCAGCTGTGTGTAAAAGTTCACACTTTGACTTTACATTTGTTGTTTTGGAAAGAAAGGCAGACGGTATGGGTAGGTTTTCAGAGTATAGACTGTAAAATATAACACAGCATAATGCAAGCTTTGTAATACAAATCTCTCTCTCTCAGGTTGTAGTGTGGGTAGATCCTCTGGATGGCACTAAAGAGTACACTGAAGGTAAGTCAGTCCTCCAAGCTTTAACCCTTAGAGCACTAAATACAAATTGTGTTGCTCAGTGATGCAAGATATAAAATTCAAAGCTGTTGAAAACCTATCATGTGGCGACTTGCTTCCGGGATCTAAGGGATAATGTTTGTTATAATCTGATCAGCTATTAGCAGCAGTTTCTCAGTCAAGCAGACATTTTTTTTTTTTTTTTGCTTCCCTCATGCATTGAATGCAGCTGAGTGTCCATCGCTCTAATTTTATTGGCCTGTTTTTCTCATGTTACAAAAGTAATTTCGCTTTTGGACTTTTCGCGTAAATTTTCATTATGTTAACTTTTTTTTCACCCTGGCACCCAAACCCATCACCTCTCATCAATCTTGCATCTTCCTGACCCTTGCGTTGCTTGATTACCAGAGTCACCATGAGTGCACACTCTGATGGCGACCATGCGTGAGTCAGTGTAGCGCTTGCGCTCAGCAAAGGGTTTGTTCTGCCCACTAATTCTTTTACTCCTCCTTATCTTTCTCACTCTTCACTCCTCTCCTTGAAGATGAGAAAGAAAAGGAAGTGAAACAGGAGTGATTGAAGGAACGTGATTTTGCAAAATGGGACATGTTCGATCATTCGAAGTTCATACCGAAGTGACTTCAGTTGTTTGCGGTTACAGGCGCGGCAAATGGAGGAAGAGGTAGATTCACTGGTCTGTCTTTTTTGCGTCACAAATTCTGGAAAAAGCATGTCTGCACAGGAACGGTCCCGTCTTTTCTATGTGATGACCTGACTCCTTACTCCCTTATAACTCAAGTAACGGATTGGAATCTCCTTTATCGATTTATGGAACCTGGATCAATTTCTGAATGAGGTGAAAGGAAAGAAAAATTTAGGAGTGAAAAATAAATGACTGGAAAACACTTCTAAAGTGAAGGAGGAAGTAAGGAGGAAATGGTTCAGTGGTGAACTGGGAGAGGGGAGGTCGATTATGGCACAGCTGTCCGTATGGAGTTTGCTTGTTCTCCCTGTGTTTGCATGGGTTTCCTCTGGGTACTCTGGTTTCCTCCCACAGTCCAAAGGCTTGCATGTCAGGCTAACTGGAGACCCAAAATTGCTCATGGGCATGAGTGTGCAAATGTGTGGTGCGTTATCTCTGCATTGCTTTGAAGAGTGGCACTACATTGCCACAAGTAGTTAAACTTAATAAAATCAAATTAGCCACAGGGCATAGGACAGCCTGTAGCTTAAAGGATTAGGTTTTGGTTTGACTGGTATTCAGTGCCCAGGGCCAATAACCCAACATTACTCTCATGGGAGCATCGCTTAGTCAAATCAATTGTGAGCCCCTTTGGGGAAAGAAGTCCGGTAAATAATGTTAAAGGAGAATTCCGGTGTGAAATTGACTTGGGGTGTATTGAAACATGATGACGAGTACTAACTTTTGTCGAATACCCCACCTCCGTACACACGCAACTTTTCAAAATACTTGGCCTTTTAGCCAGAGCTCCCAACAGACTTAGAATAGTAGTGAATTGGGCATAGCATTGCCATGAATAGAAATCGCAATTTTTTCATCATTAACAAGGCTTAAAGTAGCTCTACACTTCATCGGTAGAATTCCGAGGGCCCTGAGATTTAAAACGAGGCACTGAGAACTTCGAAAATGCACAGATAGTTTATTAAAAAAGACTGTTTATGCACACAGTACCTTAAGATAGTTTCCAGTCGCCTCCATCTTGAAAGTCACGAAAAGTCGATTGACGAGCACGAACAAATAGATTGTAATCTGGTCCCCTACCCTTCTGTTCGTTCGTGCTCGTCCATCGACTTACAATGGTCGTAAATAGTTATGATAAGCCTGTTGGGAGCTTCGGCTAAAAGCCATGTATTTCGAAATGTTACCTGCGTACGGAGGTGGGGTATATGACAAAAGTTAGTACTCGTTATCATGTTTCAATACACCCCAAGTCAATTTCACACTGGAATTCTCCTTTAAGTCATGTTATGTAAAGCAAGAGACAAAAGGGGCATGGAGTGGGCGTGGCTATAAGTTAAGGCTGGCAAATAGGAAAGGCCCGGAAAGAGAGTGCAGTAAGGTATAAGGAACACAGGGTGAATGGAAGGCTTTTTTTGAAGAGGTTAAAGTCCAGTTACATACATTACAGCCCTCTAGAAACTAAGAGATGTGCCTGAATTAATTTCAGTACTAGAGGCAGGAAAAACTAATTGGCTTAATTTTAAAACGTTTGTTAAAGCTTTCTAGCTAACAGGCTCCCTCTCAGCTATTTATCCGCAGCAACAGTTCATGCTGAGAACTGTTGTAGCCTGTTGAAGAAAGGTTACATTGTGTTTCTTGACTGAAGATTGTGTAGGGAGTATGTTCTCAAAAGAGATTAACAATGAGGTTATCGTTAACTAAGCAATGATGACATTAAACAAAGGCATTCAGCATCTAAGTAAATTTAAAGGTACATACGTTGCTACGGACTTAAGGTTCTCAGAATTAATCCTGTGGACAAACTGGAATGGTAAATTCTTTCCGTAAAATGAAGGACAGTCTGAAGAACTGCTTGATCACAGTAGGTTTCAGTGTTAGGGAGTGGCTCACGGTCTGCTACTGAACTTTTCACCTCTTCAAACCATTTGAAGATATTTCATCCATTAAAGGAGCTGCGTCACGATTACTGCGCATGCTCAGATTTTAAAAACTGTTCCAGAAATCAAAGCAAGTTCTCAACTGCAAGTCAAAATTTGATTCTTTCGTTGCTAATCGGTCATTGTTTTGCATTGTATTTACATATTTTCGCTACTCGGGCATTATGCTTTTTCATATCACAGAATTTTCTATGGAAATTTGAGGATTCAAAGCGCTACTTTAGCATTTTAGCCGAAGGATACAAAGAATATAAGCTGGTTTGCCAACCACCAATGACCATCACAAAAGAGGATGATTAGCGAAGTTGATTTCTAGTTGAGCTGAACAGTTTTAATTGTTCTGAACATGCGCAGTAATGGTGACATGGCTCTTTTCACTTTGTTTGGGACGATTTGTTTCACTGCAAGGAAAAGGGTAACAGTACGTTGTTGGGCTAGCTTTTATGGGTGAAACTGTGTTGCGCAGTGTGAAGTATCTTGCCTGCAGCAAAGCAACAACACTTGGTTTACTATGACCCCAGGGCTCTTGGATCACGTTACGGTGCTGATTGGAATTGCATACAAAGGGACCGCCATTGCTGGGGTCATTAACCAGCCCTTCTTCAACTACCAGGTAATGCAAATTTTCATTAAATTCAGTAATGTTGCTTTTGGGGGGTGTCGTCGAGTCAGGTGGTACTCATAAATGTTCTTCAAGGTTGGCAGGTCTGCGAAGTGAGGATGGCTTGGAATGAAAAATGAGCAGCTATAACTTTTTTTTGTCATGTCTTTAAAAAGTTTGAAGTCAGTCTGTTTTGCACGCTACAGTCCAAGCAATTCACCTTGTTTTCCATGATAAGCGCAATGCCATTACTTTCGTTTTGTCATCCAACTTCCAGTCCTCCTACTTGAGCTAGTTTGCAAAGACGAGGACCGACACCTATGATGTCCAGTATCACGTGTGCAGTTAGGGGATGCCACAATAATTGGATAAAGAGAAGACTGCAATTACAACGGCAATGTTATGACCATAAAGTGAAAACATCGGAGTGTTGTGGGGCATTTTACAACTTGCACCCACCTCTCAAAGATGAGGAGCACTTGAGGCTATGGCTGAACATGCAAATCCAGAGGTGTCCACCCAAGCGCCCATACGCATGTTCCTTCCATTTTGTGGATGGAAAGCCGTCAGATGAACGTTTACCACAATAAATGGCTCGGCTACGAAACTCTTAAAGAAGACATGTGGGGTGTTGAAGAGATTGACTAGTTTGCAATGTTTTCAACTTAGCTACCGCAACCTAACGTCGCGATAATGAAATCTGTGCCCTGATGCATTTTAAAAATCTATAACAAGCTGCAAACCAAATACAGTAATTTATCCCTAGTTATCATTGCCAACCTACATATTTCATAACTGAGAGAGTACAAGATATGAATTTCACCGTTTGTCTTACAATAGCTCACATTATTCCTGTATGTTAACAGATACCGCAGGTGGTAGTAGGTGCGCCAGCTCCAGCTCAGATATTCACCTTATTGACTCAAGGGTGATTACAAAATTGTACATATCATCTCATTTTAATGCATCTCTCTCTCTCACCTTTTTGGTAGAATTATGGTTGCCATGATGATGGACCTACTTCCCAAGTTAACACTGTCGATGGATGGGACAATGAGCCCATCTGGGGTCCCGGTTGTTCAAAGCTTCGTTAGTTCAGCTGGTTAGCGCTAACCACCTAACATTATGGCCATTTCCAAAGATACTCACGAATGCTCTTATATGACGCTTCTTAAATTAATCGGGGAAACCCGCGTAATGCACCCAAAACATACAAACATCGGTGCTTTCGTTCTGAGATATAGATGCTGCGGTATAGACTACAGCCACCAGTTAAATTTGACAAAGCTTTGAATAACTGGACCCTGATTGTTTTTTGTAGTTTCCTGTGTGCTCACATTTAAAAACATTTGATGTGTTGTTAGAAGTTATTTTAGATTAGAGACAGAAAACGATGTCAAAGGTCTTTTTACTGCCTTCCGGTAGTTTAAAGGAAGTCGGATGACAAAATGCGGAAAAGGTGAAGTATTAAAAGTGGGCGCAGCGGAATGAGGTGAATACTTACAGAAGAGACCTGCCTGCCGGTTGGTGGATGCACGTATCTCCCACTGACTGTGACTGATCACCAGGCTGTAAATGAAGATCCTGATCAGAGGCCCAAGTAATCCAGTTAGCTTTACCCTCCTTCGCCTTGGCAGAACAAATCTAATTATTTCCTGCTGCAGTGGGCTCTTTACCTACCTGATAATATGAGACTAATAACATCCCATTTGATTGATGGATACTCATTGCTTTGTCTCAGTGTAATTGATACGCCTTTATATTCAGTAATAATGTGCCTCTGCTTTGCTTGTCCAAGCAAGCATTTGGCAGGACTGACATTGCGCACTCCATTAGCTGTCGTAGATACCCATGGAAAATATCACTTTACTGGATAAGCTTGCAGTTCAGTAAAATTTCCTCATTGGTCTCCTTCTTCCAGGCAGGGGCCGGGGCAACTTTGGGGAGGACGCTGTGGGGAGTTTTGGGATTGGGGGCGTTTGGCTTCCAGCTGCAGGAGGTCCCGGAAGGACGGCGCATCGTCACGACGACCCGTTCCCATAGCAACAAACTGGTGACCGACTGCGTGCAGGCTATGGAGCCTCATGATGTCATCAGGGTGGGCGGGGCTGGAAATAAGGTCAGTAGGCAGAGTGTGGGAGAGAACTGTGCCACTATGAGGAGGTGTTAACTTAAGCTGATGAAAATTGCAAAAAGGTGTTGATCTCAACCTACTTTTGGAAAGTGTGAGATTGTTTAAATTGTTTTTACACATCTTCAAAAGAAAAGAAACATTGTGGTTTTTGTCAGCTCTAAAATGCCATGGTTCGTATAATTTTGCCTCACTAAAGTAAGGAGTGAGGTTTTGAGATAATATCTTGGGTACCCCAAAAAATCGCATGCAGGCTGACCGAACAACCAAATGTACATTTACACATGTCTGCAGAGGGTATCCTGGCACTAAATGGAGCAAGAAGAGGTTTTTTTTTTTTTCGCCTTTCAAAATTAAGTGCTTTATTATGAAGAAAAGTACTACTTAAGTGTAAGCCATTACTAACATTCCTTGTGTAAACTCTCTTGTCCACCAAGCAGTCCAGTTCAGTGCTGTCTATTACATACATTACATACATTAGAATGGTTAAATTTGCATTTCCATTGTCAACTGTTGTGAATTGTGCCAAAGAACTATTCAAATCCATTCCATTTTTGTTACCTTTTTGTTAATGTACCAAGCACAGTAATCTTATACCAAAGGCTGGGGCTAGAAATACTGCAGTCCGTTGATTGGCTGCAAGAGACCATCCGGTAACATCTGTGGTTATATTTAAAAGTTAGGCATGCGGTTGAAATGCAAACCAGATCCTGGGTTTCAGGTAAGAATCCATACATGTTTCATACCAGCTCTGAGCATGCAGTACTGAAAGTGTTTGGTGGAAACGAGGCTTTGGTGATTTGGCCATCGTGGGCAGCAGATGACAGGCAGTTGTGGTCTTTTCGTCTGTAGATAATCCAGCTGGTGGAGGGGAAGGCTTCAGCCTACGTCTTCGCCAGTCCGGGCTGTAAGAAGTGGGACACCTGCGGGCCTGAAGCCATTCTCCACGCCGTGGGAGGTGAGGATCTGCCTCAAGCAACAGCTCACTTTGGCTGAGTGTACTCCATACGGCTGTCTTGTTTCACAACTCACTGCCTCGCACTCCATAAAGTGGCATCAAAGCTGTTTGAAGTGGCCTGCCTTCAGAATCTGATTTTACGGCTTATTAAACTAGAGGCCCAAGTCATAAATGGGCGTGAAGTCAGTAATATCAGATCCATAACATTTTTTGCTTAAAAAAAAAAAAACTTCAACAATAATTAGTTATAATTATGGGAGTGGGTTATTGTGATCATGCAACATTCCTTTGGTAACTCTAGCAGCTGGTCGCCTAAAGCCTGTTATACTACGTGATCAGAAATAATGCAAGTGAACCATGAAGGATGTCAAATGGCATCATAATTACAATTCTAACTTTTGGTTTGGCCAACAAAGACCGTTCAAAAACATGACGCACAGTGGACAACTGTTTTCTGTATGACGAATTTCGCACCAAGCAGTCGAGACCCACCAGTGCACAGATTAATTTTTACCATTTAAAAAATTAGATCCAACATTTGACGTGCTCTTAACCATGGAATGCATCCCTTAAAGCGTCTGTAACTGCCTAGAGTCCTACGATGGAGTCATGACGACTTAAGATAGGAGCCATTTTGTTACACTGCTCAAAATCAAGTTGTTTCGCACAATGGAAATCCTTGGGATTTTATCATCCTTTTCTCGAAAGGGAAACATAATAATTTCGGGGGGGGGAAACCTTAAACGAGCCTGCGATTGTATGGACAAGCATAAGGGCGGAACATGTCCAGACACGGGAACAGAGAAAAGAAATGGAAAGAAATACTTCTCATTGAGGTGGTGCCTGATGCCTGATAGCACAATGAACAAAAATGGCTCCATGACCAGATTTTCTGGAACGTTAATGTCACAGCTCTCTCTATCGAGGAACTCTCTAACCGCTCCGTGTCCATTTCTCCACAGGAAAGCTGACGGACATCCATGGGAGGGCGTACCGTTACGAGGCAGATGTCCAGCGCATGAACTCTACAGGGGTGCTGGCGACGCTGCGTGGCCATGAATATTACGCTAGCAGAGTCCCCCAATCCGTACGGACAGCCCTGCACTAAAGGCCTTCTGCTGTACTCAACACAAGGCTAACGTGCTAAAAAATGATAGCCTTAGCTAGCAGTGCCAGAAACACCAATCAGTAGCCTGGGGCTGCTAGTTTACCAGGTTGCACAAATACCACTTCTGGTATATTGATATTAGGGCATTGAACACAGATCTTTATTGTCTGTGTTACAACCAGTGATCAAATATGTATGACTGAATAACCGTATGTGAAGTAGTTTGAATGCATCTGAAATCTAGAGATCTTTTATCTTGATCGTGTTGTGGGTGAACAGGTTTAAGATCACAGCTAAAACCCTGAGAAACTTGTTTTGACAATGACACAAACACACAAGAGAGACGGGCTCAACGACACTCTGTTCCATTTATTCACTTCAAAGAGTCTGAAACAAACTTGTACAAATTTTAAAACTGCAGTTTTTTAATACTTTTAGTTTTTTTTCCTGACTTTAGGAAATGAAAGAAATTAACAAGCAAACAACAAAACTCAAATCAAAAACATTCTTCTTGTTTTTTTTATTAAAAGACAAACTATGAATTCTTGCTTGTACATATTATTGTGTGTACGCGTACAGTCTTCTAATGTCCACAGCACAAGCAGTCTTGTCTGACTGGCTAAATCTGGTGTGGTCCGACAGCAGTGTATGGTATCCTTACTGGTCAAGATGGGCCAGGCCGGAAGGACAACCGTGGCAACTTGCACATGAAAATATTTTTATTAGCTTAATTAGCTCTGGCCGTCCATGAATGCAGCGTTACCACTAGGTGGCGTCACAAAACTTAAAGCACTTCAAGCAAGACCGCACTCCTTCCTTCTGACATGGGAATGTACACATCGCTAACCTTTCACCCCGTCGCTGCACTACAGCTGCACGAGGAAGCAGGGGGCCGTACAACAGCGACGGTCAGAGCCGGCCAATCTCAGCCAATCTTAGTTCACCTTTAACCCTTGACAGTTCTGACTGCGCCAACTGGCCTACGCACCCAGCCATCAGCATACATTCACGCACACATCTACAAAGCAGCACATTCCGTCCATGCAGCCTTCGGAGATCCAGTGGAACGCCTTCAAATGGTTCCCTACGACTGATGCGACCTTCATACTGGAAGCTGATTTTGACGGGACAACTGAGGGAGCCATCTTTATGGGGAACTTAAGTGTCTTCAGAGCCCACACTGATGGGTGTTAAATCTACACCATTAACACTACCAGTCGTGCTATAATTTAGAGTCCTTTGATCAGAAACTTGTGCTCGGACTACTGCAAAGGGTCCTAAACTTTGCAAGAATGTATATATAAAGGGTGTCCAATCTTAGCCATAATGGGCGCAGGTTTTTGGCATCGTTCCACATAAATACACCGGATTCTGCCTTCTCATGGTCTTCATTTATCACCCTGGGATGCGTTTACCAAAATCACAGATGCTAACTTGCATAGTTGGGCCCATTGACTGTGAATGGACAAACTATGTAAGTTGCTAACTTTGTTAGCAACTACGCTTTTGGGAAACACTACCCTGATCAGTTAATTCATCGACACAGGTGTTGTAGAGCTGGGCTAAAATAAAAACGTACCAACACTGGCTCTTAGAGGCCAAGACTGGACATTCCTGGAGTTTATAAGAGCAACAATATTCGTGCCGTCACTCTTCTCATGGTTCTAGAAATAAGTTCATTTGGGTTCCTCCGTGAGGAGGAATTCACTTGAGTCCAGTCAAGTGAAATTACATTCGCCTCAAGGTTCAATAAGGAACAGCCATTCTCTCCACCCTGCACGCTCTCTAACGAAGTCCAAACCGACTGGAAACGTCACCAGGCCAATGAAGTGCGGCCCTCGCGCAGTCGTCCACGTCAAATCCCCAAGCCTCAAAAATAGCACAAACCGAGAGGCACGCGGCTCCCCGAAAGAAAAAAAAAAAAGCCGACCGACTAATAATATTAATATCCAAATATACCAACAAGCAAAACAAAAAAAAAAAAAAACAGAATAAAGATATTGGTCACGGCAAATTGTATATGTACACGTGTATAAGAAAGTTGTCAGTGTGGAAGAGGGGGATGCCGGAGGTCCCCTACAGGCAGATTTGGGGGATGAGTTAGGGAAGGGGGTAGGTCGGGCAAGGCGGGGGTGGGGGCCCGGCGGGACACGCCTGCCGTTCACCTCTTCTTGGGGGCTTGAGCAGTGCGGGGCGGGGTGACGGGACGTCCCGAACTCACCCCCCCATACTGGTACTTGGCCTTCTTCTCCGAGGGTTTCAAGATCTGGAAGAGGCAGATGGTAGGATATTGGCGGAGTGTGTCTGTGTGCGCAGTGCTTTGGTGAGAAAATACACAAGGTCGGCAGCAGCACAGTGTCACTTATAAAAGGCGACAAACGAAAACATTCCAAACTTTTACCCTCTTATTCCACCCAACTGTATGGAGACCATAAAGCAGCTCCTATTAGCGCATCGTGAGAGTAACAGCATGTGCGTAAGTACAGTCACCTCCAAAAGTATTCGGGCAGAGACAAAGTATAACAAGTGTGACATGATTCACGAAAAATGGATGCAAACAGCTATGGATAAAAGCTGATGGTCTGCATTTTAACCCTTCCACCCCCACCAGTGCCCAGCTCTCACTGCTATTTCTCCCCATGGCGTTTGCTGACATTCTAACTAAATTTCTGGCTGTCTGCTCTTATTCCTGATTGTTAAAAGAAACATAACAAAAAGAGTGCCATCTGGCAGTATCAGGATTTAAATGCCAGTCACGCAAGAGTGCCATATGGCACTACTGGGGACGAAAGGGTTAATGTAATGTTATTGATTTTGGCTCCAATTTGAGAGATAAAGAGCAAGAATTGTGTCTCTGTCCAAATTTTAGGCTACACAGCACATGTATGCAAGCCTGTGAGTGCATGCGACTTCAAACTGCATGTATGTACAGTATGTGCCCTAGTATACTTAAGTAGACGTGAGTGTTCTTTAACCCCGCTACTTGTGAGAATTGAAAGACCTCACGTATATGGTCAAGTCTGAGAAAAACTGAAGTGTGAGGACATTTTTTTTTTTTTTTTTTGTCCTGACCAAGCAATTCTGGGCCACGGGTAAGGTCTAATTGAAGGGTTACAACAGGGGTTGTTATCGTCAGGAGAAGGTATAGATTTATCATTAGGCATCCGAATTAGTCCCTACTTATGAGTTAAGTGTGGAATTAAGGTTAAAATCTGAGTCACTCTATAGGATTTGTGGGTCATGGTTGAGATTACGGTTAAGGGTACTGTTGGGAAAAGAACTGAGATTTGGGTCAAGGGAATAGCATTTTTGTCCTCACAAGTACTGTAATAGAAGCAGGTGTGTGTGTGTGTGTGTGTGTGTGCTGGCTTGTAAGTGTGTGCGCGCATGTGTGTGCTTACCTGGAAGGAGCACATCAAAGATTCGTCGACGCTCATCATCCCTCCGGCGTTGTCGAACTCCCCGCAGTAGTTGGGAGCCGAGAAGAGCGTCACCAGCTGTCGCTTGGCAAAGAATTCATAACCGTCTTCTACCACCTGTTCAAAATACTGCCTTAAATCTGCAGACATCGCCCAACTGTGCCACAGCACTCGCAATAAGTGCAACCACAGATAATTTTACACAATACAAAGCAACTCCTTCATGTATACTTACTATACTCACACCGCAAATGCCAAACGGCATCGGGTATGAACCACAATTCCATCAATTCACAAAACGGACTGCATATATCTTGGATTCATTGTCCACAAAAACTCATTCACTCTCAGTAAAGGTACCATTTTTTGATGTAAGGACTGTTCCCATCTGTACTTTGAAAGATTATTATCACAAAAGCCATTGAAATGGCCAACTGAAGGCCAATTTAACACCCAATCATATATTGAATAAATGCATAATCCATTAATTTAGTTGGACTGCCCTTAACCCCTTTGCGCAGATACAGATGCCGGTGTCTGTAAATTCAGAATTTTAATTCCGATTTAATTCTGTAATTGAATTTCCAGATGTCTTGCTTCACTGGAATAATTTTCCAGTCTCTCTGACATAAATATTCAATTATAAGGTCTAAATAGGCTCAGGCGCAACAGGAAAAAATAGGACCAAGGGTCCTGTAGCTTAGGCAAGCAGTCTTAGTGATGATACAAATTTTGAAAATTTAATGTGAAGTTTGGCATTTGAATCAATGAAAATCAATGTCAAGGTCACTAAACAAAAGTTCACACGTTCGTATACTGTACATTTATAAGACCTCCTGTAATACAATCCTAAGCTCTGAAGCAGTTTTGGGAATACAAATCATTATAATTTGTCAATATGTATGCAATATGTCAACTGTGAACTTTTAAGGTCACAGAATGTCAAGTTCTGGTCAGCAAATGGACTTCATATATGACTTTCTAAATGTCTCTATTCAAACATTGGCTTAATCTGTGACCATTTTGGTGATACAAGTCATTGTAATTTTACTCTCGAGTTTGACCCTCAAAGGTCACTGACAGTCAAGTTGAATGTCACCGAATTGAAGTTCATATGTGACTTCCTAGATGTCAGTAACACAAACCTAGGCTCCATCTGTGACCGTTTTAGTGATACATTAAATTTTCTCAAGGTCAGATTTGACCTTTGAAGGTCAATACGAAGGACGCCAAATGAAAGTTCATATAGTTCTTCCTATACGTCTCTAATACAAACCTAGACTCCATCTGTGACCATTTTGCCAATACAAGTCATTGTAATTGTATTATGTTAAGTTTGACCATCAAATGTTATCAACAGTCAAGATGAATGCCACCAAATGGAAGTTCATGTGTGACTTCCTATGTCAGTAACACAAGCCTAGGCTCCATCTGTGACCTTTTCAGTGACAGAAATCATTCAATTTTCTCTTAGTCAAGTATGACCTACAAAGCTCAATATGAAGGTCACCGAATGAATGTTCATACAAGACTTCCTATAGGTCTACGCTACAAACCAACACTCAATCTGTAATGATTTTGCTGATATAAATCATTGAAATTTCACTGTATAGTTTGGCCGTTGAAGGTCACTGAAGGTCAAGTTCAAGGTCACCCGATGAAACTTCATACATAATTTGGTAACACTTTACTTGAAGGTAGCTTCATATGAGTGACAAGACACAGTCATGAACACGTCATAAACATTACGTAAATGTCATAAACGTTGTCATTAAGTGTCATTCAGTTATTGAGATGACAAGGTGACATTGTTTGGGTTGTCTTGTTTATGACAACTTCGTCATAAGAGTGACATGACACTGTCATAACTGTTACATGACATATATAACAGTTATGACAGTGTCATGTCACTATTATGACGGTACCTTCAAGTAAAGTGTAACCCATAATTTCCTATATGGCCGCATTACAAACCTAAGCTCTATCTGTAACAGTTTTGGTGGTAGAAGTCATTGAAATTTCACTATGTGAATTTTGACCTTTGAAGGTCGCCCAAGGTCAAGTTCAATGCCACCAAATTAAATTTCATACATGACTTTCCATCAATGTTCAATGCACATATGTTCCCATAAAGAGTATCAAGGTGAGTTGATTGCCAGATTTAGAAAAAAAAGTTATCGGACAGTTTTTGAGAAATCATGTTTTGAAATTTCAAGTCATATCTTTTAACATTGTTAATATATTCCCTGACCTCGAGTTTGACCTTTCAAAGTCATCTGTGGCCAAATTTAATATTGCCAAATATAGGTCATGTATGACTTCCTATATGTTAATAATACAAACTTAATCTCTATCTGCGACCATTTGGCCTCCACAGGCAATCTCGCATATTCATAAAATACAGCGCCCCAATAGACCAACTTCCGTCGATTCAATCAAAATGGCGCTCACGCTGTACATTGACGGTACCAAGGGAAGTTGATTGCCTGATTTAGAAAAAAAAATTATCACACAGTTTTTGAGAAATAATTTTCAAAAATTTTATCAGTCCTATCTTTAACATTTCAAGCCAAAATTTCAAGGGCCCATAAAAAAAACAAAAAACAAGTGTTTGCCACTAAAAGTAGCCATGTCCCCCGCCGCTTCATTAAAAACCAATTCAGTAAATACCATATACTTCAATGTATTAACAAGAGTTTGAAAAGTGGCCAAAGTGGTGACCTTCAAAATGAGGTCAACGTCACCCATATCGACTGGTGTCTGCGTCATGCCCCAGTGTAGGCTGATACCAAAGACTCTAGGTGCAACGGTTCATGATATCAGGTTAATAAGAGTTGGAAAAGCAGTCAAAGTGTTGTGGCGACCTTGAAAATAAGGTCAAGTTGACCCATATCGACTGGTGTCTGCGTAATGCCCCAATGTCGGCTGATACCAAATGTGAAGACTGTAGGTGCAATGGTTCATGAGATATCGCGTTAACAAGGGTTGGAAAAGTGGTCAAAGTGTCATGGTGACCTTGAAATAAGGTTAAGGTCACCCATATCGACTGGTGTCTGCGTAATGCCCCAATGTATGATGATACCAAATGTGAAGACTGTAGGTGCAACGGTTCACGAGATATCGCGTTCACAAGAAACGGGACGGATGGAAGTTGCTGAATACATAATACAAGAAAAATTGAGCAGATGAAGGTGACCATAAAATGAGTTTTTTCATCTTCACATCGCAGTGTGTGAAAATGTGACTTGGGTACTTTTAGCACTAGGCTCTTAAATTTTAGCCTTCGGCTTATTTCCAATACTTGGTGGTTAATAAGACAAAAAAAAAAAGAATTCTTCATTAAATGGGGTAAGGAAATTTCATGTTCCAAGCAAGCACCTTAAGCACCAACTTAAAATAAGCAAATATTATGTATTTAGGAGAACAAAACATTTTAAGGTCCATTAAACACTTGGTAATTCATTTTTTTGCAATGAAAAAGGTGGGAGGAAAGTGCCCCAGAGATCAGAAGGGAGGGAGAAGATGGCGGCTGTGCCGCACAGCTCCAGCGCAGTACCTGATGCGCCCTGCAGATGAGGTCCAGGTCGTGGCGGTTGAGAAACTTGCTGACCACATCCGCCCCGAAAGTGAAGGACACGCCCCGATCGTTCTCCCCCCAACCCTGCACGTCTTTATCCGGGTCGGACCACAGCAGGTCACACAGCAAGCCTGCCACAGGCGTAAGTACTGTTAATGTGTATACTGTATATACACACATACACCCAACACACACACACAAACATGCAACACACATGCACAGACACAAAGTCAAATGGACATATAAACAGGCTAGCACACAATACGCTAACACTCAATATGTCTACACAGACGCCAACACACACACACACACACACATGCACAGATTAGCAGACACATGCATACACACACAAATACACATACACAAGCACACACACATATATATTAATACATACAAACATACATTCGCACAAACACACCCGCACACACACACACACACACACACAAGTACAGAGAAACACATAAACAGATACACACACCAACAAATACACATACAAACACACACACACACCTGTATCAGGGACGTCAGTGGGTCGCATGATGCGGCGTATTTGCTCCATAGACTGCAGGTCAGGAGACAGGCCTAAGAGGACAGAGAATCATTAGCTGACCAATCACATTCCTTCAATGACTCACTATGACTCACTGGAGTGGTCAACATCACATACTCATAGAATAATTCCTTTGGTCAGCCCTATACACATTTTTAGAGGAAAGGGGGGGTAAAGGTGTGTATTAATGTTGTTTTTTTGTGTAAGGCGAGAACGCTCACTCTCCTTTCTGACTAAAGGGAGATTTTAACAGTGAAGAAGTAGGTGATGGTCAGAACCCAAGTCGATCCCTAACTAGAGGATCACCCTTGTCATACTAATCTCTGAATTCCAACCACCCCACCCCCCCTCCCCACACGCACACACGCACATACGCACACACCTCCGTGGCAGCAGAAGATCTTCTCGTCGATGATGGCGGCAATGGGCAGGCAGTTGAAGCAGTCAGTGAAGGTCTTCCACAGTTTGATGTTAAACCTGCGCTTGCCTGAGGGACAGAATCGGACAGATGACGGGGAAACGGCTCCGCCGGCTGACGTACAGCGCCAGTCAAGCGCCAGACACACCCACATAACATACCATCACGAGTGGCGTAAACAGGCTCTTCGACCCAACTAGGCTCGCCAGTTTCTTATTACTATATTGAATCCATCACTTCAGATACTCAATGACTCAATGGTATCTAAATCAAACCTATTCTGGAAAATTCCCGAGGTTTCTGCCCCAAGAATATGGTCAGGCACGCTATTCCACATCTCTCAATCAATCAATTATCGCAAAAAACACCTACATTTCAACCCAAAAAGTATCGAAATCTTAAATCCATAGAACAAAACAACATTTGCAATAATAATTGCAGTTGGGCTAATGAAGTTCACACATACGTGAGGGACTCACGGTTTACGTACTCTCCCTTTTTGTTCAATGAGAAAATCCAGCCAGAATGTAATCATTTGTTTGAAAACAGAAATACTTTGTGTGTATATTTTGCCAAACGTGGCCTCTTTGTGAATTTTGGACGTAATTCTGTGTGACGTAAATGATTCATTTTTTACACAGCACGCAAACTGCTGCTGTGGCCTATCCAATGAAAAATGTATTCATGGATGTTTAATATCGACGCTTAGTTGGGACATTCACATGCTGTACGACAGCATGGTTATGTGCTTGTTTAACTTCTGTGTTCATCCATGTATATACTGAGCTTATATGCAGATGTCAGACTACGTAAATTTGACGAAAAACAGACTGGTATAACACAAGGGAGTCCACCCATGATCGTGGAGGATAAGCTATCCACTCGTATTCCCACAAACCACCAATCAGCATTCAAACATGAGCCCAATGGGCAAGGAGTTTGGCAACGGTTCACAGACCAATCACAACATCAATTCAACCCAACCTCTCTAATTAGACCAACGAGATTTCATTTGTTGATGAAGTTCTATTCCTTTGACGGTTGATGTGGTTTGTGTATAGTACATCTCATAATTGTGGTTTGTTTGTGTGTGCTAGTAGTTGTGGGTGTGTGAGCATTTGTTTATGGGTTTCATTAGTTGAGGCAGTTTGAGTGAGCGCGTATGTGAGTGTGTGTGTGCGTTTTTCAATGCCCCACAAAATAATTTGCGGCGTGTCTGTCACCGCACTCCCTGACAGGTTGATCCGTACTGCACACAAATTTAGAGTCTGTGTACTGCGAGTCAACATGTCTCAAGCTCAAGCTGCGTGTTTCTATGGGGGCGCTTGGGTGTGTGCGTATATCTCAAAGTACGAGCTGAAGTGCGAAAATATGTGTGATGCTGGCATACATCTTACAGCACAAGGTGATGTCCTGCGAGTGTGGATGTGGGTGTTTGTGTACACTCCTCACAGTAACATGGAATTTGTGTGCGAGTGTGTGTGTGTGTGTGTGTGTGTGTGTGTGGCCAATTGTGTACATCTCACAAGACTAGCTACTACCTGATTTAGCATGTGCATGTATCTCATACTACTAACTGACTGCGTGCGTGTTTCTCACAGCCGGTACAGGCAGTTTGTGTGCACCTTCTGTCTCCACATTAGGCCTTACAGTTGTTGTAATGGCTATAAATGCGGTTGGTGGACACACACTCGCAGTGTGTGTGTGTGTGTGTGTGTGTGCGTGCGTGCAAAGAGTTCATTTGCAAAAACAGTTCTGTGCATTTTGATTTATTTTCCTAAATCATGCTTTTTTTAACTGTGCACTCTAGGGAATATCAAATTAGTGTTGTGTTATTTCAGTAACATCTCAAAATGTTTTACTTTCCCTAAATGATGTTTTTTGATTGTGTAGTCAAAGGAATATTCATCAAGCTGCTGTTAGTTTATTCACTTTAAGGATGGCCTTTATGTGTTTTTGCAAATGAACTCTTCATATATATTCGCAAATGGTGCAAATGCACAAATTTCGTGTATTGCTCGAGCTGAAGATATTCACCTGTCCAAAAAAATTGTGCGAGCAGAGCAGTGTTCTAAATAGCATTTGTGTGTGTGTGGGTGTGTGCGCGCATGTATATATATTATATATACACTCTTACACTCCTCGTAGAAGCCGTAGATGCGGTTGATGGACGCACACTTGTGGTGCACGTGTGTGTGTGTGTGTATACAGTACATATACACTCTTACACTCGTTGTAGAAGCCGTAGATGCGGTTGATGGAACACACACTCGTGGTGTTCGTGTGTGTGTGTGTGTGTGTGTGTGTGTGTGTACAGTACATATACACTCTTACACTCGTCGTAGAAGCCGTAGATGCGGTTGATGGACGCACACTCGTGGTGTTCGTGTGTGTGTGTGTGTGTACAGTACATATACACTCTTACACTCGTCGTAGAAGCCGTAGATGCGGTTGATGGACGCACACTCGTGGTGTTCGTGTGTGTGTGTGTGTGTGTGTGTGTGTACAGTACATATACACTCTTACACTCGTCGTAGAAGCCGTAGATGCGGTTGATGGACGCACACTCGTGGTTGCCCCTCAGGAGGAAGAAGTTCTCAGGATACTTGATCTTATAGGCCAGCAGCAGACAGATCGTCTCCAGGCTCTGTTTCCCTCTGTCCACGTAATCCCCCAGGAACAGGTAATTGGCCTCAGGAGGGAAGCCGCCGTATTCAAACAGCCGCAGCAGGTCTGTGTACTGGCCGTGTATGTCGCCTGCGTGCGAGAGCCGAGGCGTCAGGAGTCAGATCAGAGTCAAAATGAATGAATCTACGCCGAGGGATTCACAAATGTATTCAGGATTCATACATAAATGACTCCCTCCACAAAAATATTTTTCATGCATACAAAAACATTGCTGTAAGAGTAAAAAAATTCCACTTGTGAAAAAAATAACTTTCACAAATGTATTTCTCAAGCAACGTAAAACAAGTGTTGGCACTAAACGTGGTCATGTCCCCCGCCAGATCATGGAAATTGACTGGGGTCGGCATATCACACTAATACCCATTAAAGACAAAGATGAATGAAATCGGTCAAACCGTTCTTGAGATATCGCGTTCACAACAAACGGGACGTGACGGTCGGACGGACGGAGCGGAAAACTATGCCTCCCGTTCCGCTTCCTACCGCGGCAGCGGGGGACAACAAATATTTTTGCTGGAATCAAAAAATGTTTTTGTGGAGAGAGAAATTTATGTATGAATCCCAGAATACACCAGCATGCAGTCATTCACCATGATACCGATCTGGGGTGCGTTTCCAAAAATCACAGATGCCAACTTGCATTGTTGGGCCCAATGCCCATTGACTGTGAATGGACAAACTATGTAAGTTGAATGTAAGTCAGTCATCAACTACCCTTTTGGGAAACACGCCCCTGACCCAGTAAAGTTGGACTGGCAGGTTTCTGAAAAAGGCATTAAAAAAATAAGTTTCTCAAAATGGCCATTTGGGTAAACAACTGCAGTGGGATAACTGAAGCATGATGGCTGCGCACATTAACAAATCCAGGTGATAAGAAGCGGCTCAAAACTCCAGACTTGTACTACTTGAACCAGGATTTCACACCCTGAGACAGACGTGAGAGACAGGAATTCAGGATGTGAGACGATGAGCAGAGGTGAAATACAGACAGATGAAGGACAGAAGACAGGAGAGAGAACAGGAAACGGCAGCGGGGGGGGGTAACATAAACTCTTTTCACACCAACACATTTATTTACCTTCTAGTTACCTTTCACGTCAGACCCTGTCAAAATGCCGACTAACTAGCATAGCTACCTCCAATCAAATCCCATTAGAGAGTGATTTTGGAACAACATCGTCTTAGATCGCAAAATGTGAGCTGATTTCACTTTATCAATATGTTGGCCCTAAACATAAAGTTCAAGAAGATTACATGTAATAATAATAATAATAATAATAATAATAATAATAATAGCACTATTAAAAGTTTATGTAAAACACCAAGTATCTTGTATTTTACATTTATTAACCAACATAATAACACAACTGAAGTTAATGCACTGTGAGAGCAACAGCCATTGTCATGACTGTGGAAAATGCGGTGAGCTTACAGTAATTCACTGAAGACGGGAGCGATTAATCTCTACGACAAGCGCAAAAAATGAGGGGAGAGAAGGCAAACGGAGGAGAGAGGGAAGAAGGGAGGGAGCGGGAGCGACAGCAGCACACTGCTGGGAGGGAGAGATAACAGGCAGGCCTTCTCTCTCTCTCTCTCTCTCTCTCTCTCTCCAATTCACTCCCTCTCTCACCGTCGTTCTGTTCGTCTCAGTCTGTCACACACTCTCTCTCTCGTCCACTCAGCAGAGGAACACAGAAGAGGGACTCAGATAAACGAGTCCCGGAGAGTCACCTCAAAGTGGCGTGTGACACACACACATCTTATACACTGAAGACTGTCTCACACACACATCAATGCATGCACCTGCACATACACACATCCGCACGCAAACACGTGCATGCTTGGGTACAGACACACACGCGCGCGTGCGCACATACACACACGCATAAAGAGGCTGTTTTCACTGTCTCCATACAAGTATTCCCAACTAAATGCTTTGGGACAAAGCAACTGATGTAATTGTCTGGCGGTTACCATGGGGATGTGATAGCTGGATAGTGAGAATCAGAAAATGCCACTCACTGTCGCACGTGCTAGCAAACACGTACACTTACACACACACATACACACACACAAATATACGAGCACACACACAAACCATCAATGAAATACAACTGCGCACACACAAATACACAAACACAAAAACACATGCACAAACACCTGCTTGCACTCGCGCATGCGCGCACACACACGTAAATATACACGCACACACATACACACACGCAAACAATTACAAATGCACACACACACACACACAAAAACAAACAAATACACATGCATATACAAACACAAGCAAGTACGCACACCCAGGAGTTTATGTAATGCCTTACATAAAATAAGAAAAGAGCTCAGGCATAGATTTCCATTGTATTGCAGCTCGGAGAAAGTCCATCATTGCAAAGCATCCAAACAGGTTACATAACCAGCGGTAATACAGTACAGTGCTGCAGGAGGTTCTGCATAGAGCAAACTGCCCAGATTCAGTCACCACAAATCTCCAGCCCATTTCTCACACTTACACTCCTCCAGGAGAGATTGCGGAAAGAACTGGAAAATCCCAGGTCCAAAGGAACCTTGAGGTATGTTAACGACTCGCCAAGGCACCTTCGGCGGGTATCCGAAACCCCACCCACTGCACTCCACCCAATGGGTGAGAAGGGGAGCTGTATACTAGCATTAGCATTTATTTTGCATTGTACTGGCCAACTGTTGGCGATTCAAAGCATTCTACAGAGAAGGGGAAAATTTGCTTCAACCAACATTCATGTGTAGCGGTCACCTGATGCTAGGCAGCCACGTCCACGCATCAACTGAGTTTGAGAGTTGGAGAATAGCCTTTTTTAGCTCAGGAAATGAGGGATGATTAAAGGTGCTCCAAGTCTTGTTATGTGGCTTCTAAGATAGAACATTTTTGTAACATACAGCAAACATTTTCTCACAAACTGCTAGCTGTCTTTCCCCTGAATATGCCGTTTAATTAAAAAAAAAAAAAAAACAGTCCCCGTGGACAGCCCCAGCTCCAAAAAAAACTGCAACAAAAACAACCTGGTCCAGCCTGGACCATACAACCAATCACCGACAAGAGGGATGGGGGGGGTGGGGTTTGGATTTTTTTTTTTGACATTTTCAGGACGTTCAAGAGGGGGAGAGGAGAAGGGAGGGAGAGGACGAGGGGGGGGCGAGCTAGCTCTCCGTTTTGTTTGATAATACTTCAAACGTCAACAGAGAAGACATTACCCAACCATGCTCAGAACACCTTAAAGTGGCAGATTGATGGAGCCAGGTTTGGGAATTTAGCCTAGGCCAGCGGGGAACCCCCTACTCGGTGAGGCGAGTGCAATGGGCTCTTGAACGACCACAATTAGCAGACCGTCGGTTTAGCGACTCATCCAAAAGACAGTGTCTCCTCCGGCACAGTGTTCCCATCACTGCACTGGGACACTCCTGTTTATCTAAGAAGAGGAAAGACGACCATCTACTGCCCTGCAAAGACCACTTAGCTTTCCACAGAGGTCTTCCTTCCAAGTACTAACCAAGACCACACCTGAGTGAGTTCAGCAATTTTGGGTGAAGCACAGTCAATGGTGGTATCACAGAGGGAGTACTCAGCTAAACACACTCCTTTATGTTGCCATGGAGCCAGATGAACCAATGCAGGCGAGTGTGTGTTTCAGTACAACAGGAAATATGTCAGCCTTTCCTCCAGTCATATCAGCCATCTATGTTTTTAGAAGGCAAGGTGCTAGTGGAGGAAGGACAGATCCGCTTGACAAGAACTGAGCCACAACCAGGGAGAGAGAGAGAGAGAGAGAGAGAGAGAGAGAGAGAGAGAGAGAACAAAAGGTGTGCAAAGAGAGAGGGAAGCATAATGAGGGAGAGAGAGAGAGAGAAAGGTAGAACACCATGTTAAAAAATTGCTTCAAGAGAATAAAAGAGGAAGAAGCAGATAGAAAGAGAGGGATAGAGAGGGATGAAGAGAGAGAGGGAAGAAGGTATAGAAACATGGAGGAAAGAAGAGTGAGCAGGAGGAGACTGAGAGACAGGGAGAGGGAGGGAGGGAGAGAGGGGGACACAGGGAGAGAGTGAGCGAGAGAGAGAGAGGGAGAGAGAGAAGGGGGGGGGGGTTTAGGAACCTACAAAGCTAGACACAGAATTGCCCGTCATACTCACACAGATCTGCACACGACACAATCCGTCACCTCAGCACACACACACACACACACACACGCACCGCCAACATGCCTGTCCACACACTCCGCAGACATTCACCCTCTCCGTCCTATTTAAAAACACACCCACACTCCAGCGCGCGCTATTCAGCATGTCAAAGAGGAGTTTCTCTGGAGTCTGCGAAACAGGAGCGGCGCTTACAAACTGCGCCGAGTAAACAGGGTCGTGAATAAGGGAAACGGTACAAGGTCCAAGCGAATGCAGCAGCAGTGGCCTGGCCACCAGATTCAGTGCAATTCAATCGTAACTTTAATGTAAAAATAAGGTGTAAACCATTTTTAGCTCACTAAAAAAATAAAAAAAACACACTTTGTGGAAATTTAGATAGGAGAATTTCTACAGAAAATCACAAGAGGATACATCACTGCATTCTGCGCACTTAGAAGACGACTGTACTGTGCAGACGGGCTCTAGTTTGTAAAACAAGATGGAATCCAGAAAAGCATTTCCCCCCTCTCAAAAAACGCTCCTTCGAAAAAGCTGTGGAAAAACGTGCAATGTCATAGTGACGTGGTCCCTTTTTCCATCTTAACAAAGACTGGAGAGGACAGGACTGCGTGAGAGACGCAATTCAGATGAAAAACAGGAAGTCTCATCGTTCCACACCAATGCGGCTGCACCACAACACACAAGCGAATGATTAATATCAGACAGAAGGTAAACACAGAGGCCAAAGCCCCACAAACGAACGCGGCATTCCTCTAACAGCGAGGGCAGAACAGTCAAATCTTATTTTGTGTGCACAAGTGTTCGCCGCAAACTGTGAGCTCGCCAGAGAGGACACACGGCCAAGAAAGGAAGGAGAGAGACGGAGCGTGAGAACCAGAGAAGAGGGCAAAGGAAAAAGTAAACTAAAAAGAGGGAGATCTCTTCTCGGACAAGAAGCACAGAAACGGGCTCGCCGCCTGAATGTCACATCACAAGAGCACATTGTTCGCCCTGACTGCAGCATCACAACAAAAGGCTATTAGGTCATCTTTGTGGCGGTACATAAGCACACACACACACACACACACACACACACACGCACAGACAGTGTGTGAGAAAGAGTGAGAGACTGACCACAATAGACTTTAGAAGACGTGCGTTGTACCACAGGAAGTCCACACTGCACAAACAACTAGAAGCACTCCGCGAGTGCAAACCTCCGCCAAGGCAGTACAATCGAAAACTTGCTGCGTGAACATGGCTCGTAAGAATTTAATAAATCTGCAACATAGGATTTCAAGATGGCTCCCATGGCGGCCATATTGTTTGATGTGGCGCGTTCCAAACGGATAGATTACGTCCCTGATGCGAGACCAATCAACCCACAAAATTTGGAGTGATATCACTTTTAACCAAAGTTCAGTGCGTCGTAGAATTTAAAAATGGCTGCAATGGCAGCCATACCGTTTGACCGATCGCAGTCAAAATCAATGGGGTCCAACTCTGATGTACTATAGGGATAAGGATAGAGGGATAGAGGGAGAGAGAGAAGTGTAAGGGATGGAGGGATAGAGGGAGAGAGAGAAGTGCAAGGGATGGAGGGAGAGAGGGAAAGAGGGAGAGAGAAGTGTAAGGGATGGAGGGAGAGAGGGAAAGAGGGAGAGAGAGAAGTGTAAGGGATGGAGGGATAGAGAAGTGGAAGGGAGAGAGAGAGGGAGAGAGATAGAGGGAGAAGTGTAAGGGATGGAGGGATAGAGGGATTTAGAGAGAAGTATAAAGCAGGCAGGGAGAGGGGAGAGAGGAGAGACGGGTGGGCGGGACGACTGACCGCAGATCTTGAGTGGCGCCTCCAGCTCCAGCAGGATTGGCTGGCTCAGGAAGATCTCTCGAGACTTAATGCACAGCCCCCGCACCTCCGCCTCCGTCATCTGCACGATCTTCCCTGGGCGACATCCTCGCACTGCGTGCACACAGAGCACACGCGTTACACCGCCGCTGCACTCCCATTGGCCCTCTCCCAGTTCCACTGCAAGACAGCCTCATGGCTGCACCAATAGCATTTTCACCGAAGGAGTGAACAACTACCATGGAGCTTAAACGCAGTGCAAGGGGCCTCATGCGAGCACCGACATAAAGACAATTTTTTTTCTCTTATTTTTGTTTGTATCCACGATTCTCTTTTTTTTTTTTAGTACCCATTGATTTCTGAGATTCACCAATGTTTTAGATTTCTGCTCTTCTCTTGGGAAAGAAAACTTTATATGCAGTCAAGAGCACTTTAACCAAGATAAGACCGCAACATCCCGTTTACACAGTCCACAAACTGTAGGTCCAATGCAGGGAAATATATGTACTACATTTTAGGACCATGTAAAACACATAATGTAAACTAATTTACATACTTATATGTTTTAGAGGAATTTTAATGATTGGATAATTTAATTCGTGGTGAAAAAAATATTGGTTAATCAATCCCAATTTGGACTATAAAACTCAGGAAGATTGCATTTACTTTGTTTAAGGGTGTATTCACACTTGGCTTATTTTGAGCAATTGCTCTGACACAGGGAGCATTTTCTTCCAAAGATCGGTTCGTTTGGGCTGGTGTGAACACAGCAAACACACTCTGATGCAGAACAAAACAAGCGGGTCGCCAAAAAAGGGTGGTCTCGGCTCGCTTCAATTCGAACCCAGGAGCGGTTTGTTTGCAGTGAGAATACAACCGTCTCAGCAACCGGCACAACTGAATCATAGATGTAGTTTGGGTTGTTGTTTCCTGGGGAAAGAAGAAGAAATGCCTCTTCCTTTCCGGGTAAGATTTCTGACCAATGACAGAACAGTTTGTTCGCGCATGGCATTTGTTTACAACTTTGGACCAGTAGAGACTCTTGCTGTGTGAACACAAATGAGCCAAAAAACAAATGCAAAAATTGTATCATTTTTTCCCCTGAATCAGAACAAAGCAAGCGAGCCACATGTGTGAATACACCCTCACTTTATTTTGACAGTACTTCAATTTCTCTGCCATTTTTAGTTATTCTTTTACTACCATTTTCAGGGGCATCTCTCCAGTTGTTGTACCAGAGTCGGCAATTTGCACACAGCACAACACCTGCCTGTACATAGTGTTTAGTGGGAATTACCTATGCTAGTCACAAACAATCAGTCACATGTCTCCATTTAACAATCAAGTGAAATTCATCATTCAGCACAAAAGGGTAAACACAGATTTGTATGATAAGAACATTTTGTGCATCTGGAGTTGACCCTCTTATTTCTTCTCTTCACCAAAAATAAGCGTAAAAAATGACAGCACAAACATACGAAACATCCACAACAGCATCAGCTGAAGAGCACAATTGGACACAAATACAAAACCCAAAATCAGTGAAGTTGGCACGTTATGTAAATCGTAGATAAAAACAGATTTTTTGCAAATAATCATTAACTTAGAATTTAAGAGGCAGCAACACATTGCAACAAAGTTGGCACAGGGGCCATTATACCACTGTGTTACATCGCCTATCCTTTTAACGACACTTAGTAAACGTTTGGGAACTGAGGAGGCCAATTTTTGAAGCTTTTCAGGTGGAACTCTCCAATTCTTGCTTGATGTACAGCTTAAGTTGTTCAACAATCCGGGGTCTCCGTTGTCGTATTTTACGCTTCATAATGCGCCACACATTTTCAATGGTAGAGAGGTCTGGACTACAGGCAGGCCAGTCTAGTACCCGCACTCTTTTACTACGGAGCCATGCTGTTGTAACACGTGCAGAATGTGGCTTGGCATTGTCTTGCTGAAATAAGCAGGGGCGTTCATGAAAAAGACGTTGCTTGGATGGCAACATATGTTGCTCCAAAACCTGCATGTACCTTTCAGCATTAATGGTGCCTTCACATATGTGTAAGTTGCCCATGCCTTTGGCACTAATACACCCCCATACCATCACAGATGCTGGCTTTTGAACTTTGTGCCTATAACAGTCCGGATGGTTCTTTTCCTCTTTGGTCTGGAGGACACGACGTCCACAGTTTCCAAAAACAATTTGAAATGTGGACTCATCAGACCACAGAACACTTTTCCACTTTGCATCAGTCCATCTTAGATGAGCTTGGGCCCAGCGAAGCCGGCGGCGTTTCTGGGTGCTGTTGATAAATGGCTTTCGCTTTGCATTGTAGAGTTTTAACTTGCACTTGCAGATGTAGCGACGAACTGTAGTTACAGACAGTGGTTTTCTGAAGTGTTCCTGAGCCCATGTGGTGATGTCCTTTACACACTGATGTCGGTTTTTGATGCAGTACCGCCTGAGGGATCGAAGGTCACGGGCATTCAATGTTGGTTTTCGGCCTTGTCGCTTACGTGCAGCGAATTCTCCGGGTCCTCTGAACCTTATGACGAGATTAGGGACCGTAGATGATGAAATCCCTAAATTTCTTGCAATGGCTCGTTGAGGCATGTTGTTTTTAAACTGTTCGACAATCAGCTCACGCATTTGTTCACTAAGTGGTGACCCTCGCCCCATCCTTGTTTGTGAATGACTGAGCATTTCAGGGAAGCTGCTTTTATACCCAAGCATGGCACCCACCTGTTCCCAATTAGCCCCTTCACCTGTGGGATGTTCCAAATAAGTGTTTGATGAGCATTCCTCAACTCTCTCAGTCTTTTTTGCCACCTGTGCCAGCTTTTTTGAAACATGTTGCAGGCATCAAATTCCAAATGAGCTAATATTTTTTTTTTTGCAAAAAATTACAAAATTTACCTGTTCGAACATTAAGTAACTTGTCTTTGAAGTGTATTCAATTGAATATAGGTTGAAAAGGATTTGCAAATCATTGTATTCTGTTTTTATTTACGATTTACACAACGTGCCAACTTCACTGGTTTTGGGTTTTGTACAAACTCATTGTCCGTGACAGACAGGCATCTGGTAAGATAGTTACACATTCAGGACAAGACAAATAACCAAAGCACTGAATCGGTGTCTGAACCAGTCTCACAAAATAAAACAACACCTCAGGTTAGAAAGCAGGTATTCATGGCAGTGTTTCCTACATGTGCCTGTAATGAGATTTAAGATGTGTAATCTAGCAGGTTTTATTTCACCCTTAGCGCTAATTATTCAAAGTGTCCTAATTTTAGCTTCAAGTGCCGAAAACTGCAAACCAGCTTTTGCAGTTGTGCAATGCTGTGTGAAATATCTAGGCTTCCTCAGACCTTTTTAAGACAGGAGGGACTGCATTAAGCCTGAAAGACCTAGTGACAAGGCCAGAGTAGCCTATATTTAGCCATCAGATACAACCTTCTGTAGGACAGACCACCTAGTTCTAAATTGTTGGTTTTTTTATAGAAAAAAGGACTGCACTCGCTTAATTAAAACTGCTTTGATATATCCAAGAGTGCAGGGATCAACATTAAGATTTTTTTCCCCCCCCATTAGCTTGAGATACGCATAAGCCAAAATACAATACATTTTGATTGCATTGCTGGGAGTCAAATAATGATTGACTGGCTCAATAAGGCCAGTGATTGGACAATCTACTTGCAAGAGTAAAACATTAACTCGCCCCAGGCCAGTGGGCAGTTGGTTATGTTGGACCGAGGACTGATCGCATCAGTTTTATCAATAGAAACTGTAGCCTTTAAATTCCCCTGCTGCATTCCCGATAGACTGCTGGAGAAAGAAGGAGCTCAGCACTAGACTAACGGGGGATGTTTGTGTCCATGTTCCTTTCTGAACTGGCCTTGCATAAGGCTGCAGATCTAAGCTTGGATTCCTGAACAATGAATACAGGAAAGAAACCTCTTTTCAGTCCACATGTTTTTTTAAGGCCATATCTGCAAGCATTATGTCCCCATACGGAAAGTCAGATCATAATTTAACCAACCAGCGAGCCAGCACCAGCGTGTCCCGCTATAATTGGCTAAAAGTGACCCAAGGTAACGGTGCGCAACCGAAAACCTGAACACGTTGATCCACCAGGAATAGACCTGCACAGCCCTGCTCGACGTTTGTGTCGTGATGTAGTCAAGAGACACCAGCATTGTGACTCTGCAGTCATCAAGTCTAAACAGGCTCAATTAAGAGGGAGCCCAGAATCTTATAGTCCCCATGGAAATACGAGGGAAGAGTAATGCTGTTTTATTGTCTCGCATCAGAGGCATGAGAGTTGCCAGGGGAAAAATTTGCAGCACAAATGATGATTAAAATCGCCAATTATTCTAAACTAACACTAATGCTCTTCATCGCAGATGGCGTTTTTGGACAAACACACAGCTATGCAATCCCATTTTAATTTAGCTAAAACAGTATAGCTGACCAGCAGTACAGTGGTCATCGACCTCCGGGCCACTTTTTTGGGGTCAGTTTGAGCGCTGACCGTCCACGGCGAAAGGGACAGCGCGCGTTTGGCTTGAGCACAGGTGTGATGGCTACACAGAGACTTTACTTTGAGTTCTTTTTGGTGAGCAGCAGTTTTTGCCTGGCAGATCTCCCATGGATGCCATTTTTGCCTAGAAATATGAACACCGACCTTAACTGAGGTAAGTGAGGTCTGCAGCTTCTCAGATGTTAGTCTGGGATCTTTTGTGATCTCCTTAATATGTATTCACGTTGACCTTCTTATTTTTCAAACAGAAAAGGTTTTATCCTACCTTGACATGTTTCGACGGGATACTCCCGTCATCTTCAGAAGAGTCACCGATGTTACGAGTGATGCGTCTTATCAGCTGATGTTAGCGAGGCGTGGCCGCCCAGTCAAATTTGACAGGGCGGCCACGCCTCGTGCTGTCCGGCCGCTCCTCCAAGATGGTACTCCAGGTGTGGGAAAGCGTGTATGCCCCCTTGTCCCGGTTCATGGTCCTGTGGGCCCGCTTCCTGATTTCAATTGCCTCCATGATCCAGCGTTCATATTGATTGTTCTGAGTGCGGATGACTGATGAAATCAGGAAGCGGGCCAAAAGGACCATGAACCGGGACAAGGGGGCATACACGCTTTCCCACACCTGGAGTACCATCTTGGAGGAGCGGCCGGACAACACGAGGCGTGGCCGCCCTGTCAAATTTGACAGGGCGGCCACGCCTCGCTAACATCAGCTGATAAGACGCGTCACTCGTTACATCGGTGACTCTTCTGAAGAAGACGGGAGTATCCCGTCGAAACATGTCAAGGTAGGATAAAACCTTTTCTGTTTGAAAAATAAGAACGTCAACGTAAATTAGTTACTACAAACAGTATGAACTTTTTTGGATTTCCTTAATATGTAGTTGATGCACTCTTGGAAGGATTTTTGAAGGCCAGCCTCTCCTGAGAAGGTTCACCACTGTTCAGAGTTTTCTCCCTTTCTGGATAATGACTCTAACCATAGTTTGCTGGAGTCCCAGAAAACCAAGAAATGGTTTCATGGCCCTTTCCAGACTGCTAATTTGTCAACAACTTTGTTTCTCATCTATTCCAGAATTTCTCAGGCTGCGGCATCAAGCGCTGCGTTTTGCCTACTTCACCTTGCCAAACTGGTTCTATTTAAATAACTTTTAGATTGAACAGGGCAAACATCAATCTTGTCTATGGTTTGCATCGTGATTTTGAGCCCAATTATCCATTAAAATTGTTTAATTGGTTGATTTAGTAACTAATGGGGCAATTACTTATTGGGCTGGGCCGAGCAGTGGCCAGGCCCTTATAAACGCAAATGTCGCCGTCTGAGTTACTGCGTGAGTGAGTGACTGAAGTGATCAAATCAAACGATTGGCTGGCCAGCGGAGAAGTTGTTCAGCGATTGGACGGCCGGCAGGGAAGAGGCGACCCAGCCATATACTAGGTGTACCGAGTCTTGTTCACACAGGGCCAGGTAAGATTGGATAGCTTATTTCCTTCTAAAAAGGTTATCATCATTTAAAAACTGCATTTAGCGTTTACTCGGGTTATCTTTGTCTAATATTAAAATTAGGTTGATGGTCGGAAATATTTCAGTTTGACAAATATAGAAGAAATTAGGAGGGGGGCAAATAAATAGCTCAAAAAATTAAAAGAATACTTAAATCTCACATCAGATCTTGATGAAAAAATTACTCGAATAAAATATTTTCTGATGTACATTGTATAATTTGTCAAGAACAAAATGAAGTAAGGACGGTCAATGTAAAGCAAAATCATCAACCCACTGGAGGCTGGATTTAAAAATCACCCCGAAAATGATACAAAAAAAAATTGGAATCACAGGCTTATCCAACTTGCATAAATTTTATCACAGTAACTCAAAAAGTGATTCAGTAGGGTGTATGGCCGCCGCGCGCCTGCATTTTCAGTACTGCCGACAGAGTCTGGGCAGCTCCTGATATGGAGCAGATGACAGATGGTGTCCAGGGGGATCTCCTCCCAGACCTGGATCAGGGCATCACTGAGCTCCGGCACAGTTTGTGGCGGTACTTGGCGGCATCAGATGCAACAATTAGTAACGTCCCTTTGGTGCTCGATTGGATTTAGGTCTGGGGAACGAAAGGGCCAGTCAATGGCATCAGTTCTTTCATCATCCAGGAACTGCCTACAAACTCTGGCCACATGAGGCTGGGCACTGTCCTGCACAAGGGGGATCCCAGGACCCACAGCACCAGCATTATGGTCTCTACGAATTTCATCCCGGCACCTAACAGCAGTCAGGGTATCGTTGGCTATGACATGGAGGTCTGTGCGACCCTCCAAGGATACGCCTCCCCCAGGCAGACAATCATCACCGACCCACTGCCTAATCAATCATGCGCTGGATGACGTTACAGGCAACATAACATTTACCAAAGTGTCTCCAGACTCTTTCTTGACTGTGACGTATGCTCAGAGTGAACTTGCTCTCATCCGCCAAGAGAATGGGGCGGTAATGGCGGACCTGATAATTCTTGTGTCCTCTGGTGAATGCCGATCGAGCTGCACGATGCAGGGCTGAGAGCTCAGGTCCCAATAGAGGACGTCGGGCCCTCATGCCACCCTCACGGAGTCTGTTTCTGACAGTCTAATCAGAAACTTGCACACCAGTAGCCTGCTTAAGGTCATTTTGTAAGGCTCTGGCAGTGCTCTTCTAATTCCTTCTCACACATAGGAGCAGATACCAGTCCTGCTGCTGGGTTGATGCCCTTCTACGGCCCTGTCCAGCTCTCATCGTGTAACGGCCGGTCTCCATGCATCTTTTCCATGGTCTTCAGATTGTGCTGGGAGACTCAGCAAACCTATTTGCGATTCCATCAAAGGATGGGTCATCCTGGAGGACCTGAACTATCTTTGCAACCTGATTGGGCTGCAGGTGCCGCTTCATGTTACCAGCTGTGACAAGGACACCAGCAGAACACAAAATTATCTTAATCTGTCTGGATGGATAAGGAGAAAGCCATCGTCTGTGGCCACCACATGCACAACCGTTACCCTTTTGGGGGTCGTCTTGCTTTTGCCTCTCCACTGCACCAGTTGTCAATTTCAATTGCGCCAAAGCAGGCGAAACGGATTCAAAATCACTTGCGTTTCCTAAATGGGCAGATTGACATTCCTGAAGTTTAACTGACTTGGTGTTACACTACAGTGATTTAGGGTTCCCTTAATTTTGTTTTGAGCAATCCACCTTTGGCATTGTAACGGCGATCACACGAAATAACTCTGCACTGATTTGCATTGACCACCTGGCCTTAAGGGGATGTGAGAACCCAAATCATGACAGGAAAATGAACAGAACCAACTGCATTTTTTATGTTTACTACAGCATTTATTCAGGTTTTTTATCTTTAATTTGAAAGCTGTCAGTCCATAGACCCTCCTTTGCCCAATTGTCTCCCCTACGCAGATTTGCAGTGCTACTGAGCTAAAAATGTTTTTGGAGCAGGTTACGTCACTGCATCTCACACGCTTAGCAGAACAACTCCGACTCGGCAACCGTACTATACTGCGTACGCTCTGGTTCAAAATTATACAACAATATGACAGCGCCCAAGAACTGAACTTCCACGCACGGAGGTGCTTCTCTCTCCCCTACCCCCCACCCGAGCCCAGGGAGAAAGTCAATAGCTGACCTCGCGGTAACACGCTCCACAGCTTTTACACAGTCTGTGAGCATGACCCATGACGGGCTGTTCCTCCAGCCGCACTGCCCTGGTGCTGTCCGTCCCACTGGAACAGGTCGAGGGTACGCAGTGTTCTTACAGCATCTTCCTTCAGCCCTGCTCCCCTCCCGTCGACTCCCCATTTTCTCGAAGGGCAGCACAATAGATCGGCAGCGTCGGGGGCCGTCTGAGCCGGATTATCAAAGCGCTTCCCTCCCTACAACACACACCCCCACCACCTGCCCACCCCCCACTCCGCTGTGCTTTTCAATCAACCGTCATAATCCTCCCAAACGTGGCGTCCCCTCGGGGTAGGTCGAGGATCGGGAGATGAGGTTGATAGCGGTGACGGTGACTGAGTCGGTTGGGATTTATGGGTTGTTCAGTGACCGTCAAGGGGTTGGCTTGCTGCTGCCACTCAGGAGGGGAATGAAAGTGACACTGTCGTTATCTCCTGGATGAGCTGTTTGTGAATTAGGGACCGGTCATCCACGCCGAGATCTTAGTTATCTTATCGCTGGTGGTCGTGCCAACGGCAAATTAATGGATCGATTGATGGATTGATTAGTGAGTGACGCTCGAGTCTCATCACAACACCCCTTCCTAAGCTTCACTGATCCAGGAGTAAAAACTAAATTTAGTCAAATGGCAGTGTCGATTAGAGGCACTCATTCCTGGGGGACCTTACCAGTACACATCAGGGACTGTGAGAATTATGTAACCTTTTGAAAAAAAAAAAAACTCAAATATTGGCTAAAAACAAACCAGCCATGTACAGATGCATAAAATCTGTTCCGTCGAGGGTAATTCCACATGAGAGTTGCTAAAACAGCAATTTTTAAAAAGTATTTTATATTAGAAATTAATAGGTTTTCATCTAGATGACTCACTACCAAATCAGACACTGAAAACCGTTTGGAAATATCTTGGACGGTCTTCTCAAAACTTAGATTTGAATTTTGTAATATTTTTCGGCTCCAGGACAAGGATCAAAGGTTATTTTTCCAAAGCTGACAACTCCTAAAAGATATTTCACCATTTCCTGATATTTACTGCATTCCATACATTGGTAGCCAAAGAAATTAGTTATTTTCATCATTATCATGTATTGCCTTCCTTTTGCCCAGACTTTCAATTGCTTTGTTATTTTGAGTATAATAAACTTAGTAGATTATCAGAAAATGTAATTCCGTTACCATTTTGTAATTCTGTTACCGCTGTCACTTTCTCATAAACGGCATTCAACAAAATATCTGTGAACATACCAGTCAATATAAACTAACCATGGGCCTGGTCAAAATCCTAGGCCACCGAAACCTACTGCCTTGCCTGATTTCAGAGAAATACCTGTCAAAGTAAAGGGAAAAATATTGGCATTTTTTCTGCCGTAATTCCGTTACCGACGCTTTCACCTCCGTATAGCCTTCTACGAAATAGATTACCCCAAACTCTGTGTTATACAGCTCAGTAGGCATGCCAGTGGAACTGATAAAAGCACAGGCAACTAGCTACTGCATTAGAGTAATAGAGGGCAGGTAAAAATGACATGAAAATTACTCTTGATCGTAATTCCATTACCGTGGAATTGCCCTCCTGTGCCCATTCCTGGGGGATTCAGGCTCTTTTTACATTTTGACCAGTTTGTTATACATGGTTTTGTACATTGTTATGTTATAAATGAGTCAATCTTCTATGTAATACTGTTTGTATGATATTTCTGTGTGCTGTATTGTGGGTAGTTCGGTTAGGTGTTTTGTCATTTGGAAAACGTGTTTTCTCTCTTTTTATTTTTCCCTCCAAGTGTCTGTCTTAGGACTATGGATGAAATTTAGCCATAGTGCCAATTTCTACATATTTACATTGACGCATATTGCTGATATGTTGATTAAAATGCACTGTCCGAATTCAATAAATTCAATAAATAGAAAAATAATAATGTGAGTTCTTTGCAAGGGTCCTACTGCTAATTCAGGTCGTCCTTCTTCGGGGATCTGCTCTGGCAGCCTGCATCACTAAACCAGCTGGCCACTCAGCAACCACCCCATCTCATTCAGTGGGGATTAAACACTGAGGGACTAGGCTTATTAATGCAGCTCTTACTATGCTTTAAAACAGCAGCGACCAACTCCCTTCCAGGGGAGCCTGCAGGTGGAGCCTAATTTTGGTTTTCACACCTTATTCTACTTCCTAACCCTCCCAATGACATCATAACAATTGCGCGAGGTGCACATTTATAGTGAAACCCTACAGGACAGCATACACCCAAGAATAGGGTTGGGTAGCCCTGCTCTAGCTGTTGAATGAGGTGTACTTTGTAATGTTTGGGCGTGAAAAGCCATCATACAGCACATATCTCGGGACATGGCTGATTTATTCCAGCCCATTATGAGGGGCAACAAACTGGGGTAGCCCTGTCAGATGCCCCTCAAACAACCCCCCCACCCCTTGTATAGGGCAAGAAATACACTAATAGGCCTACTAATACAATAATCTTCAACAAATTTCAAACAAAAGGGAAGAGACAAAAAATACTAATTCTACTAAAACATGGCCTGCATTCAGCACTTCATGGTAACAAAGGTTAGAATTTCAAAGTCAAAGACCTTAACGTGAAACCTGTACAAGAATATTCCAATAAAATGAGACAAATTTATGTAAAGGACTGCACTGAGTTGTGCACATTTTACTTATTTGCTAAACACGAAAAGCTGGTGTAGAACAGGCTTAGTCAACAGAGAAACCACTTTCGAGCAAGGGAATCTACACAGTCTGGCACATGCAACGGCATGTGGATTTTGTCGAAGGGTGGTGAGATCACAGTTCATGTAAGCACAAGTTCACCACACAAGCTGTTAAAGGCTGTTAAGGCTACCGCAAAACCTTAATACAGGGAATCTCTTACTATATTGAGTCATATTAGAGCAAATCATAGCTGTTAGCTTCCACTTTGATAAATATTGTGCCTGTTTCATGTAAGTGTTAGCCCTGTTTGTCACAGTGTTTGGACATTAATGAATTTGCAAGGGCATCTGTGCACAGGAGAAAGTCACCATAATTGTTTTGACGGTTTCACGACCTTGTCTGGGATTCACTGCAGAGCATTTCAATAGCAACGGTTCAGAAGTTGACATTTACGCATCTCTCTCTTTTTCTGCAATTTAAGAGCGTTCTTTACTTTTACATAGAAGCTGCGGGCATTCGTTCTTGAGATTACAGGCAATTATCAAACACAAATACAGAATGATGCACACACAGCAAAAATGATCTCTGCAAACTTGACTCTTATGGAGTGGAATTTACTCTTACAGTCTATTTGAGTCCAGTCTGGCCAAAGTGGGACCAAATTAGGGCTGCACAATATACGGAATCGCGGTCGCAAGCGCAATAAAAGTAACTGCCACTGTAAGGCAGACAGACGAGCTTGCTTATTAACTTTTCCATGACACATACCTAATACGGTCATTTGAAATGCTTCCTGGAAGAAAACTGTGATTTGAAGTCCGCTAATTACTATTGAGTTTGGACAGCCTCCACCACCTTGGCATAATTAGCTTACCTTAAATCAATTCCCATGTACGTCGCCTAGCTTGCAATCAAGCCATTTATTCAGCCAACTGACTGATCAAAACCAAAATGTGGCCAATAATGACTAAGAAGAGATAATGAGAAGCAGATGGACCTAACCAGGCTGCTGTGTTAGATTGAAAGAATGTTAATAATATGAATAAATAGCAGACCTCTGAATTCCACCTCTCGTAGAGGTTTTACATATCATTAAAAAGATTTCTTAAAAACAAACCATTTCAAGATGGCCTTGGTTTTTAAGCGTTTAAAACATACACGAAGTGCAAACATTTTGCGATGCATCTGGAACGTGAAAGTGAGAGAAATTATATTTTCGCATTGCACGCAAGAGACAAATACAGAGAAGACTTTGCAAACAAGTTCAGACAAATCTGTGCCGTAAATTTGTTGCAATATCAAAATGTAATAAACAAAACATATTCAAATAAATCAGACTGTCAACCAATTTAAATCGTTAATTGAGCGAATCAACTGTTTGATTGCAAATTGAGCAAAGGAAATGGGAAGGGGTGAGAGCAATTGTCGGGTAGAGGATGATGATTTTGCAGACCTTGACTTTGCCTTTTTCAGCACGGAATTCCCCAGAAGGTGTTTGCAAGATTATTTCCAGTTTTTCATTTGGTCGCACTCCGTGCTAATGCAATTACAATTTCAACATGTCACATTCGATACGCTTAAACAAAATGTTTTCCACCTTCACTTTAGGCTATTTAGACGCTCAAAAGCAATCAAAATAAACAGCCATTAATTACTTTATTTGAAATCTTGTTCAATTATCAAATAAACAATGCTCCAAATTTGCGTTTGCCTGAATATGTTTGCCAAGTCTTTGCTGCATTTGTCTATTGCGTGCAATGTGAAAATAATCTCTCACTTTCACGTTTGATATACTTTCCAAATTTTTTCCGCTTCGTGTATATTTTGAAAAGCTTAAAAACCAAGGCCAACTTAAAATGGTCTATTTTTAAGGAATCTATTAAATGATAGGCTATGTAAAAATTCTACGAGAGGTGGAATTCAGAGGACTGCTATTTATTCAGATTATTGACGCTCTTTCAATCTAACACAGCAGCCTGGTTAAGTCTGTCTGGTTCTCATTATCTCTTCTTAATCATTATTGGCCACATTTTGGTTTTGATCAGTCAGTTGGCTGAATAAACGGCTTGATTGCAAGTTAGGCAAAGTACACGGGAATTGATTTAAGGTAAGCTAATTATGCCAAGGAGATGGAGGCTCGCTGGTAATTAGTGGACTTCAAATCACAGTTTTCTTCCTGGAAGCATTTCAAATGACCGCATTATGTATGTGTCATAGAAAAGGTAATAAGTAAGCTAATCTGTCTGCCTCATAGTGGCAGTTACTGTAATTGCACTCGCGATAACCGCGATTCCGTATATCGTGCAGCCCGAGACCAAATAGACTCTTTAAGAGTTGATTTAACTCTGAACAATTTGCTGTGATGAGCCACAGAACCTTGCCAGACTAGTTTGTACAGTCGGATTGGGCCAATTTCACCAAGTTTTTCACATCCTCAGACAGAAATTTCAATGTAAATGAATGATATCAGGCCTATCTAATTTTCCCCTCTGTACTAAAGATAACTACCTGTCATTACAACCTCCACAGGAGGTACTGTGATCACTTGCATGTATGCATGCACGCGCGTCCGCGTGTGTGTGTGTGTGTGTGTGTGTGTGTGTGTTTAGGTGCAGGATTACTCGAAAACTACTCAATGGATTACCACAAAATTGAATGGGAAGTTGGTCTGAGTGAATTGCAAGAGGTGATTAAATTTCCCAACTAATCCATACACAGATCAGATTCTGCAGCTGATTATAAGTGCTAGAGGATGAAAACCTGTTCCTAGAGGTATGCGCTCTCCGAGTGCCCTCTTGTTCAGATTGCAATGCCCGAAACGACAGTCCCTTTAGACCAGTGTTCCTCAAACCTCTCCTGGAGGACCACCTGCCCAGCCTGTTTTAGATCTTTCCCTGCCCTAGCACAGGTGATTCAAATAATCAGGATGTTATCAATGAGCTTTAGAGGGTCAATAAAGAGCTGATCATTTGAATCACCTGTGCTAAAACAGGGAAAGATCTAAAACAGGTGGTCCTCCAGGAGAGGTTTGAGAAGCACTGCTTTAGACCCTTAATAGAACAGCAAGCTCGCTTCACCGAATCCAAAAAATAAAGTAGAGGTCAAGTCCCATTTTATAATGCTTCGCTATCGGACCCAAGGACATAACTTTTACAATCAGATGATGTAGTTGCCCTTATAAATCAGCCAAGTTCATCTGGTTACGTCTAACTGATCAAGTCCATTAGCAATGCCCAAAAGACTGGAACAAGACCACTGCTGAGAAGGAACGGTGGGTGGGCTAGCCGAGGCAATTATTAACTAAAAAAACGCAAGGTAACCATTCTCGGGAACATGAGATTGACGGTTAGTCTATGTAATTGTTCGTATTATTAAAGCCAACAGAAGCAGAAAACAGCCGACGATGTGACGCCGGGCAGTGTTCCCTAGTCCGTTCACTTGCGATCTTGCGCTCAGTGTCCGAGGCAACAGCCCATCTTTGCCGTGCACAGAATTCCAATATCACTGTTGTTGTTCAGCGCGTAACCAAGCGCAGAAGGGGCGTGTGCGCGCCCAGCGACATTCGACTTTCAGTCCCCACCTCTCTGCGCGCAGCTGGTTAGCAAACCAATGCTTTCACATGGACAACGGCAAGAATGGTTGTCGACAAAGTGCAATCGTACTGAGAAAAATGAACGACGTTTGCTGCAGTTTGTCGATCAAACAACACCAGCTTGATGGCTTGAAAGCGAAGCCCCTGATCACTGCAGTCACACAACAGAACTGACATCTATCAAGCTCGCCATCGCTACTTAGCTTCCCACAACAATCGGGCACGATTCTGCGCAGTTAGGAAAACCATGACCTCCGGGAAATGGGATTCCGTTCGTTTTTTATTCTTAATTTTAATGCAGCGAGGGCCGGCGAACTCTTGAGTGAAATAATGTAAACGTTGTCTATCTAGCAAGACACTCACTACACATTTTCCTGGCTAATCATACAGCTAGCTGTAAAGCCGCTTTCACATTGGACGCAAAACGATTTTTTTCGCGCGACAGATTACATTCAAAGTCAATGCAAAGACGCCAATACACGCGAAACGCGTGTATTCGCGTCTTTGCATTGACTTTGAATGTAATCTGTCGCGCGAAAAAATTCGTTTCGCGTCCGGTGTGAAAGCAGCTTAAGCGTAGTAGGGACGCTTACAATATGCCGACCTCCCAGCGACGTATAAAGTCTTATATTGTTTCATCCGTCGTTGACAAACAAAATTGCGAATTTGCTAAAATGTCAAGAGACGATACAATGTCATTCGCAGTACAGATAAGAGCAAAATCCGAAATATTTCATACCTTCCAAGAGTCGAGAGATGATGCTGTCAACATTCAGTTCGCCTTCCGCCATTTTCTTCTGAAATGTGAAGGAGAATCGCCTCTCTCTCAATTACCACCAGGGGGAGCGCAAGCAATGAAAAGTTACCGCGATGCGGGCTGAAGTATAGAGCGTTACCCAATGTTCGTTTTTGGTAGGATTATCACTCCTTTTGAGAACGAGTTCCCATTGCATCTTTTATTCATGAATTTATGCACCCAGTGGTTAAATGTTGGTTTAATTACACTTAATTTAGACCATACTTGGTCTATGTGTCAATTTTTCCTGCTTTTTATTGGAATTAAGGCTTGTGCTTCTTGTTAATTTTTCCTCCAATTTTTTAGCTTTAATTTTCACAAAGCTTGCACATATTTAATTTACAGTTTTGGTTTTCTGCATTTAATGTTATGTATAATGTCCGGTATGCTGAGAGTCCACCGGAGTCAAATTTCTTGTCTGTGCATACGTACTTGGCCAATAAACTTGATTCCCATTCTGACTCTGATTTTCTAATCAAACATGACAGTCGCCAATTGTTTATTAAGTGATGCTAATGGTTTGCATAGACTTATTCAATGACCTCCAATAATCCTATTTATTTACTATTCAAAAATGTCCTCGGTCACCAGCTACTCCCACCTTTCATTGCATCTGAATCCCACTGAACCCTGTAGTCTCTGATGTACTCTAGGATCGATATCTCTCGTTTATTTCCCATCCCAAGTTCCACTCTAACTTGTAATCAACCTTTTCAGTCTCTATTCTGGCGCAAAACGATGCTCACGAGTTATGCATGATTTCAAATAATCATTCAAGAGGTTTTTTTAGTCTGAGTTACAATTTTAATGTAAATTACAACATTCAACTAGTATTCTACACAAACTTATACAAGTTCCAATATAAACAGCAATATGATGCATGATATACAACATAGTTATACATTATTTTTGTGCATCTATCTATCCATCCATCCATGTTCCACCTCGCATTCAAGGCTGGGTCGCGTGGCAAGAAGACTCAGTTAAGTATCCCCCTCCCCAGCTATTCCCTCCAGCTCTTCTTGAGGGATCCCCACCTGTTCCCAGATCAGTTGGGAGATATAATCCTTCCAGCATGTCCTGTATCTGCCCTAAAGCCTCCTCCCAGTTGGATGTCCTAAAAACAAAACCTCATCTGACAACACCTCATCTGCACAGTAGCCCGTCAGGGCTGCACCGTTTTCAAGTTGGAAATTTGAAAATATTCAATATTTACAATCCAATATCAGGTGGTGTGGTGTGAGGTCCAAATTGCTGAGTGAGTGCTTTCCACCCACCAAAGGACCAAAAAATATGAAATGTGATCCTGCTCACATCTCAACATGAAATAGTTTTGTGTAATTAAATTTCCTAATATGTGGTGTCTCGTACACCTAAACATTGGATAAGATTTAAAAAATCTGTTAATGAGGGCCAGGCTTCAGGATGAGTGCAGACATCCTGCAGAGAAAATTCATTTTGGCTGCCTTTCCATTTCAATTTTGTGCTTACGGTCATTACTATAATCAAATATATCATATAATTTTGTGTGTAGCTAATAGTGTGCAATAGATAAGTCTGCACCTTAATTTCAGTTTATGTCTTTTACATTTAATGGTAGCTTGAAATGGCTCAGGTGTCAGAACTGGCAGCTGGTTCAAAAACACCTCTCAATGCTGTGAACTGACCTCCAGACACTGTTTCAGATACCACTGCTGTCCCTCAGTGACAGTTTCACTGGCAGAATTGGGTAAACCTAAGTGACTCTCAATACCTAGAGCAGAATGTAAGCAGAAAGACATATGAATTGATGTATAACCCCACCAATGAACTCTGATGGACTTTGCTTCAACCTCAGACAGGCTACATTGTTTTCAAATCCAGCATACTAGAGTATAACGCCAAGATGCAAAAATAATTTTTAAAAAAGAAAAAATATGAAGAAAAACATCATAAAAATCAGTAAAACATTTGTCACAAGTAAAATATGAATGGACAGCACTGTGGGCTACAATTAAAAAAAAAAGTCATCATTTTCACCTTGTAAATCGACTTTTAAGGCACAAGGCACTAGCCAAACCCAGGTGCGATTTTGAAGTGAACATGGGATATAAATTTGGAATTTGTTGACAATTTTAATCTTTAAAAATTGCTACATACAAAAACAGGAAAGTGAATGCAAAATGCAACCTGCTTCATGGGGTATTTAGTTTTTTTTTAAATATACAACTTTACAATCCAGTTTACAAGATGGACTGACTTTTGTGCGAGAGGCTACATTTGAATGTGTATTTGAATATTGTGACAAGGCTCCAGAAATCGGATACAGAGTATCCGCATTCCTCTATAAACACCTTCCTGTATAAACCTATAAATCTGTTAATTATCTCAAAGTATCGTGTGTAACATATAATCTTAGATCTGGAACTAAAAAGTAGATCTTTAAATTATTGCAGCAGGTGAGTAAACCTTGAGCTGTAATGATGAGATCAGGTCTCTGTTCCAACTAAACGCACCATTTCAGTTGTTGCTTTTCCCTGCCCTTTTGGTTTGTCTAAGTTGTGCTCCTTGACGCTAAATAGTAAAAAATAATGGTTACACTTTACTTGAAGGTACCGTCATAATAGTGACACGACACTGTCATAATTGTTATATGTGTCATGTCACAGTAATGACAATGTCATGTCACTCTTATGACAAAGTTGTCATGATCAAGACAACCCAGACAATGTCAACTTGTCATCTCAAAAACCGAACGACACTTAATGACATTTATGACATTGACATAATGTTTATGACATGTTCATGAATGTGTCATGTCACTCTTATGACGATACCTTCTAGTAAAGTGTTACCAAAATAATCTATCATCAGCATGTGCAAAGCGTGATGTGTGTGCATGCAAAGACCATAAGAAGAAACTCCAGGTTCAAAAAGTTAAATTCCCAGTCTCGATTTTGCCCTGTTTCTTTGCTAATAACGAGCACAATTCTTTAGCCATGAGGTAGAAAAAAATCGGTGACATCACTGGGCTGAGTTCATGAGTGTATGAAAAACATGGCAGACTTCTACTTTCTGACCTTGAGATTTTTCACTACTGAAGACCAAAATAACTCCAACATTCAAGTTAGAATTCAGTTCCTTTCATCTCAGTTACGTTCTTCTCCTTTCGCCTCTGATTCCTTCGTTCTCGGTAAGAAAAGATGAGCCATGTGATCCCCCAGCCAATCAGTAGGCCAGCCACCGCGAGCACCGGGGCTACCCACACTGGCATGGGCTCGGAACAGAGCGATGCGTGGGCTGCAGTGGTAGCGACGGTGCTAACCGTCGTGCTTGGTGTCGGGGCCGGAGTGGTAGGGGCAGCAGTGGGGACGCTGGGAAAGCTGTTGATCCGAGTGAAGATGTAGGGATTGTCCTGGAAGAAACGAAACCCAATGAACCAGACGTGGTATGGCGGTTAGAGCACATTCACAAGGACAAGAGGGTCAGGAGATGCATTTTCATATACAGTACCAGTCAAAAGTTTGGACGTACGCACATTTTTTGTACAATATATGTTAAATAAAGAAATAAGCAGACTTTATTTTGCAAACCGAAATCTCATTCTTAAATCCATCAGACTAATCACCATTTCTTTCTTCATATTTGCAGAGCACTCTCAAATTTTTATTTATTTATTTTTTTTAACAAGAGCAGTCATATGACTATAATGAATTTGCAGCCTAACAGCTACCTAACTTCCCAAAGACGTGCTCCACTTGGGGTGTGCTTTTCATCAACCTTTCTGCCCAATAAGCTCCAAAACCGCTTGACTTTAATTCCGCTGTTGGAAAACAGAAGGAGCTTATTTGTCTGTTTACTTTGCAAAATATGGCTTCTTTGAGAATTCCAAAATTTTGGACACTATTCAAAAAATTTGATTATTCTCTTTTCACTTCTGACTGTTTACCTTTTACAAAATTCCATTTGAGATTATACAAAGATGATAAGCCATTTAAATTTCTCTGAAAACAGAGCGCTGTGACATTAACAAAGCGTGTCCAAACTTTTGACTATTACTATATTTTGTGTCATTTACAGTAAGTTGGTTGCCACAGCAAAGAATCGTCGATGATCTCCTTGCTGAAAATTCAATCTAAAACCAAGCCTCAGCTGATCAAGGTGGTTTAAAGTTGTGTTCTGGAGCTCATGTTATGAGGTCAAGATATGTTATGATCAGCAGAAAATCAGCTGGAAATACCAGTAGATATACAGTAGCTTAAACCATCTCTGAGATTAAGCTGGTCATGGCTAGAATTTTCAGGAGCAGTGATATTGATTATATAGACTAATTCCAGATAATGTACCACTGCAAACCAAACATTTCAAAATCGGAGGAATTCTACCATATAATGTTTACAGGCCGTAGAAAGAGTATCAGAAAGGAAAATGGAACATAGTTGCACAAAGTTATAACTACTCAGGGTTTTAGTTCTTTTTGAGCAAACTTGTGGATTTTTTGTTGTACACATTCTCACCTCAGTTGGACACCGTATCTTGCTGCGGTCGTGGGTGAAGTTATTGTAGGCCTGCTTCATGCCCACTGGCTGCAACTAAAACCACATATTAAATTGTCGCTCACACAAAATAATCAGAATATCACTTGTAAAATTTCCAAATATCATTCCCATTGCTCCATGTCCATTTTCACCAGGCTCACCATGTTGTTCCAGAGAGCGATGGCCATCTCTGAATGAGTTCTTTCACTGAAGTGGAAACAATCCACTGAGAAAAAGCTCTGGTCGGGCGTCCCATCCTAACAAACCAAGCCAAGAGTCAATGTGAGCTATAATGCATTTATAGCCATGTATGCATACACAATCTTTGACGTGTATGGAGATTGAGAATGCTTGGCCTGGTGCAGGGCCTTCGTGTAGGGTCTGGGACAGGCTCAACTCACCGCCGTTATAGGGATGATGGGATTTCTGAAAAAAGGCTGGATGACCACAGTGAAATCCTCTCGTTTGTCGTAACGCCCTGAAGAGATCAGGTACTCTGTTTCTGCCTATTCCGCAAAACAGCGAGAGAGAGAGAGAGAGAGAATTTAACACTAACTTAGAAGGACAATACCCAGGTTATAGTACATCGAAGGAACGGCACGTTCATAATCGCATCAAAATGATAGGATGCTTTTTTTACACACCAGACATCTGCCTCAGAGCGTTTGTGGAATTGATGTGTTTATCGCACACCACACATGTTCTGCTTCCTTTTGAAAGACAGGGCATAAATACCAACTGTGCACTATATACTTCATATTGAAAAAAAGACAAAAAACTAAAAACAAAATCTGAAAAAGTCATTTAGCCTTATGACTCAAATCTTATTTTTGTAGGTTAAAAAAAAAAAACATGCCAAAGGGGTGAAGTAGTCTGCCTCACTTCAAGGTTTACCATAAGGGTAAGAACTTATTAAATAAAGTACAACTTCAAATACGGTAAGTCAGTGAACTTCAGAGAATGAAGATAAACTTCAAGTCTGAACACAAAGGCCAAACTACTCATCCTAAATGTGCAAACCACCAGTTTTTGGTTTGCAATGAATATTGCTGGCACGACAAGACATTTGCATCCCATATATCCCATTATTTCAGGTAACAGAGGTCTGGTCATCAATAAAAGCGGTCACTTCCGCCACCACTGACCTGGTACTCCCTGTTGATCTTCTTGATTTCGGTCAGCTCAGGAGAGTTCTCCTCAGGCAACAGAATACACGGACACATGTACCTGGGAACCACACAGCGAAAAAAAACACTTTAGACTAGGAGGAGAGGCACAAAAGGCTCAGGAAGTGTGTTGACTAGAAGCGTGCAGATATAGTGACAAACAGGCAGGAACAGAGACAGACAGACAGACAGACAGGCAAGAACAGCGACAGACAGAGAGGCAGACAGGCAGGGACAGAGACAGACAGACAGACAGGCATGCAGGCAGGGAGACATGTAGACATTATAAAAAGAAGGGAGAATGAACAGACAACAGACCCCTGGAGTATAGAGCAGCTCAGTGTATCTTGCTGGACTGTTCTCAGGCCCTCTATCTGCAGGACTTCCAGAACATTAACCAACACCCGGGGCACCTAACCAAAGAAAAACACCATTAATCAACCTCTACAAGCACACACATATACACAGGTACAGTATGCAAAAGACACACTCACAGACACCCATTCGTATAGCTAAAGACATTGTATTGACTTACATGCATTCTGTACAGCCTTTTTCGAACACTATACCAAACCATAACCTAACCCTGATTGTAACTGTAACTCTAACTAATTGGCTGTAATCCTCCGTAATCATCTGTGAGGACGACCCAAAATGTCCTAAAAACATATGCGTTTTCTCAAGAGTTGGTTCACACAAGTATAGCTATATCAGCCCACACACACGCAAATGTGCACAGTCATGGTGACTCACCTCTTTGTACAGCAGGTCCAAGCTTTGCATCAGATGATGACTATAGTTCTTTGGGGACAAGTTGTCCTGCATAGACAGTATAGAAAAACACTTACACACCTATACAGTTAACTCTGTCACTGTCTCCAGACCCAATTAGCCCACCAGATATTAATATGTCCACTTACTGTTGACAGTATGCCCACATGCTGATCAGTGTACGTTTTTTGGAAATGAATAAATGTTCAAGAGTGTGCTCACAGAGTGTATACCTTTGTGTTACGCCCCCTGCAACTCACCTGGTCTACACAGAAGCTGCAAAGGTCACTGACCCCCACAAATAATGTCACCACCTTCCAATCCTTTTCAAAATTAACTTTCTACAAATGCGTGACAGAGAGATAGGCAGAGAGAGACAGAAATACACAAATCAGCCAATATACTAATACGGACACACTTTAATTTAAAAAAAAATTACAGTTGTTCAGATCTTGAAACAAGCTTCCATTCATTTCTAGCTTCAGTGAGCACTCTACCATAGAGCTGAACAACCTACTCGAGGCTCACCTTATCTTTCTTCATAGCCTTGATCAGATTGGTAACCTGGGCTGGGATAGCTCTGGAAAAGAGTGATAGAGAGCTATTATGACACAATAGACTTGGAGAGAAAAAAGGGATATGGGAGAAAGGGAGTGATTAATAAAAAAAGAAAAACAAAAAAATGTCAGCCTTGTACGAATGATAAAGTCACGGTTCTGTGGGCAAGAACTGCACAGCTCAGGGAATCAAATGTGATCAGGGACACTGGTGGAGATTCAGGAACAGAGAAATACATTTGTACATTAATTAATGAGAGAAGTGGGATATATAAGAAGACATGGAGGGTAAATCTCAATTCCCTTTGCTCCTCAATCTTCGCTTGAACCAAAAGTTTTCCAGATCAACCATCTTGCGGGCCATTTCAAAAGCTCTTATTTCTGCATGAGGAGGGAAAATCAAAGATTTCTGAGGGGACTCTGAGGAACCAGTAGCAACGATACACGAGAGCAGCCTCCCCATGAGATTCAGTTGAAAGCCATGATGTCAATGGAATCCTTGAGTTTCCAAAGTCCAATTCCAAGGAGCACTGTTTTCCAGCAAAGCCTACAAAACCTTTTCTTTTACCCCCATATTACAACTTATATATTTATACTTTAAGTCTTTTCAAGAGGGTGTAATTTGAATACTTTAGGCTGAAATTACAAGACCGTTACCCTCTTTGTTTTGAGATATGCAGACCTCTCAGTCATTGGAGTCAGGCCCTCGGGAAACTCAATAATTCAATTGGTAATGACAGATGCTGGCATCAGATCCAGCAGAGAGTCGTCATCAGAAACAGACATCGCTTCACGTGATGCTTCATAGGCAAAGACATCTCATTTAAAAAAAAAAAAAACATATTTCCGCGTTTTCGTTGTTCCAGGCATCTGTTGTGTGAGCGACTATGACGCAGGGACAGGAGGCAAGTGGGGGAAACAAGGACGCAATTCAAGAGAATTGAGATTAACCCTGAGAGACAAACAACAGATTTTATAAAAAGATGGTCGCAAGACCCGGGTCTGAAAGTGAGGCCAATGAGGAAATCTCAAAAATTTGCATTCTATTTAATGGCCAGCAGATGGCGACGCTGGTGGTTGCAGAAAGAAGTTTGATGCTATAGATGTCTGTTAGAAAATGACCCTACTTTCCCACCTGATTTATATTTCAATAATGATTTTCCACATTATTTTATGGCATCTATCTCAGGTTTCAAGTCTCCTTCGATACATCATGATGCTGATTTTCGTAAATTATGGTCCGAAATAAAAAATAATGAAGGATAAAGCCAGAATATGCTTTAGGGACATGGCTATCCTCTGGTCCTCATCCGATACGGTCAGATCCACCCGTAGATCCGCCCCTCACTCCTCCCTGGATCTTCAATTCACGCTCTCGTCCAATACGAATCACATTCGGTTTCAAAATGACAAAATGGCACTGTTCAAATTGCCAAAATCGAGGCTTCTTAAATGGTACGCTGAAACCAATGGGTGACGTCACGGTTGCTTCGTCCGTCTTTTTATACAGTCAATGAGACAGACCTGCACATGGCTAACAGCCCAGCACTTACGAGGCTTTAGCTCCAGCGGTCGCCATGTTGAAGCCTTTTTTCCAAGATTCATCACCATTGGAGAAGCCATGCAGGGAGGGGCTAAACTTCTTCAAAATGTCTGCACAAATAAGGGACATTAAGTCAATATTCACTAAAAAGAATAAGAACGACAAACATATATTTAAACACATTTTTAAAGGCCGAAGCACAAAGCTCCTAAAAAAATGAAATGAATACTGCAGTTTTTGTTTTGAGCATGAAAGCAGCTACACTGAAAAAAAAAGTTGTCTCAACTGAAAAAAGTTAGTGTCCAGGCTGCCTCAAAATTTCAAGTTAACTGAATTTAAGATTATAAGTTGAATATTACCTCAACTTGTCATCTCAAGTTCAATGAGCTTAACATTTTAAGGCAGCCTGGACACTAACTTTTTTCAGTTGACACATCCTTAGTTTTTTTTACTGTGTATGTGCAGAGCTATACAGGAATGTATGCAGAGAAGGTAGGTATTCCCAAAAGTTAGCTCCGACTGCATGATACAAAGAGACATTGATTTATATCATCATTAAGAAGGTTACATCACAAAGGCTATCATGTGCGAATATGTCCAAATAATATCTGTGTACTGTCATACAAGAAACTTTAAGACGGTCTGCAATTCTTCAGTATATACTATGCTTACAAATGTAAAGCAGAGATAAATGAATCAAACAACAACTTAAATCCAATCAAGAGGCAAAACAATGAAAATGACACCAAACATGCCCGTTAAACTCGCTAAAGAGTAAATACTGTGCAATTTTTGCGATAAAAGACAACTGACGTGCAAAAAAGAGTGAGAACTTTGGTATTATGGACAAGGAAGCTGTATAATATGTCCTCATCAAGGACAAATATTAAAAAAAAATATTCAACACAGGTTGCCTATCTACTAGATAAAAAGATATGTTCCTCGGGGTCATGTAGTTCTGGAGCAGCAGAAAATGTATTTCTTGTATTTGTAGTTCTTGCCTTGTAGTGCTTGCTTTTAATTTTAAATTAATTTGCTAACCTGTTTTTAGAATTACTCTGCTACAGCTGACCAATGCCTACTGCATAGTCTACGCATTACTTGTTCGTGACCAAGTTAATTGTCGCTCAATATCAGACACCTGAAAGTCCAGTCCTCGATTGCTGCAGTGTCTACCGGTTTTTGGGATTTTCATCCTGTCAGTTGCTAAGTGAGGCCTCATAAACAAAGTGTGTGGACTCCTCAGCCAGTCAATCACTTAAATGAAGCACTTGATTGCAGCGCCAAACTGAAGACCAGCAGACTCACTAACCCTCTAGGCCTTCAGTTTGAGGCCTTTGCCCTACATGAATTGTACTTGGCCAGATCTGTATTGAGGCTATTTCATAGACTCCACAGTGTGTAATGATTGGGTGTCACTCTGAATTAACTCTTTTCCCCATAATGACTACATATGATGCCTATATGTATATCAGTGGACCTTTTCCCAATCCTCCCCACTGATTGAAAACAGGGGTATCCCCAAGGTGTCAAATGTCGTCTTTACTGATACGGCCAGGGTCATCATTTGTGGTCATCATGGGGAAAGGGAGGTGGGGAAAAGAGTTAAAGTGTCTGTGAGATTAATGTAACATCCTGTAATTTGAAAAGAGAAAGAGAATCAGAGGAGTGGAACGGGATACTCACTGGGAAAGGTGGTGGCGTTCTCCAGAGCCATCTCTCCTCCAATGCTGCAGAGACAAACATACAGAGAGGATTCTGGGGAATGGGGCCATACAGTCATACATTACACACACACCCACACACACGCTCTCTCTCTCTCTCTCTCTCTCTCTCTCTCACCCACACACACACACACGCACACACACACACATTCACCTGCAATCAGATAATTGCTAGCGAAGTGATAGCGGCAATTCCAATTAATTCGGTTAAGTGTGATAGCACACACTTAACCCCTTAAATATAACTTCTCAGTAAAGTTTTCCCATATGTAGATTCCAAGTCAGAAAAAGCATTTTTTTTATATTGTAGGACAATGTCACATACATATTCTGTATATGCTGGTTGCAGCACTTTACTGAAGTTACATCACTTGTACTTGTATTGAGAAAAATATTCAAACCAAGGATGCCATGTTTTTATGGCCAGAGCATTAAATATAAAAAAATATTCAACTCCAATACATGATTTTATACCCATCTGAAAGACCCATATATTGGTCCATAGGTTTTATGGGATTAATCCTGAAATTCATACTTCAGGCCTCTAGTGACCTAAGGTATGCAAACTCTCCCTCAAATTCATTCATTGTCTTTTTAATTAAGCTTTCAACTACCAGCAATTCCTCAGACTATGGATTTTCTGTGAAATTCCGGCGTCAAACTTTCAAAATTATCAAAAGCCATTGCTGATATGTAGTTTTTCTCAAAGAAGCAGCCAAATGTTTTAGTTGGTTTGCTATTATTAATACCACTAATGTGCTGGTCAGGGCATTACTCAAAAACTGACTACAAAAGACACAAAGTACATAGGCATGTTTTGGAGGACACCCATACATCCAGCATTTAAAAGTGTTTATGTTGAAATGGCCACAGTTTATGAGATAAGGGTTATTATTTTTTTATTTATTTTTTTTATTAATTTAGCATCTCCAATCCCACCAGAATCTTGAATGTCCAATTGGGGAACAATGTACAAGGCCCTGGCATAGGCAACTCTCTGTTGCCAACTCAGGAGAGTGAAGGCTGTCCTCCGAAGCATGCGCCTGTCGGCCAGTGCTTTTTATACACTCATTGGTCGAATCCTCGATACTTCAGAATGAGGGCAGAGGATACCTGAACATGAACAAGCTCAGAATCTTCCTGAGGAGAACCCATCTGACCAACAGGAGGCGCCCAAGGAATGAACAAAGCAACTTATATTACCCTTCCAGGTACACCCTTCCCAATTTGCATCCCTGTAGCTCATTGGCCAAATGTGCGCTACTTCTGAAAAAGCTGCCGACCTCTGCCTGTTGGTATGACCTATGCTCGAGCCCGCGCCGTGATAGTAAGGATTATTTTTTTAATGAGTTTCGAACCTCCATGATACTCCTCTGTTCTCTTTGCTCAGCTGGAAGACGTTTGTAGCCTTTGCCCCCATCCCTGCCTGAATAGAGAGAGAGGTCATCAGATATAGAGACACAAGCATATATCCATAACACAGAGTGCATTTTGCACAATGGACACACAGGCCTCTTCATCATTACAACAACAAAATGGAAGCCTGGCTAAAATGAATAATGTATGGAAATGTTGTGATTTTTTTGGCTCATCACAAGCAGCTGATACAGTCACCTGTAGACTTTCACCTAAAATTCAAAATTGAAATAAATTCTCTGAGGCATAGCCTTTAAAAGACTGAGGTTGCAGCATCTCTTTCTCTCTCTCATACACACAAACACGCACACCCGCACGCACACACGCACGCACACTCAAACATCCTTGTGCTCCTATCCTAATACAGACATTACATTGACCTCCAGTCGTTCTTTGAGTGTCTTTACAGCCTTTCCCTAATCTTAACCATAATCATTGCATGCCTAACCCAAACCCTTACCCTAACTTTAAGTAATTAATTACAATTTGCCTTCGTTGATGTGAGGACTGACCAAAATATCCACACTTTCCAAAAAAGTGCCCACTCTGTGGGTTATAACGTATTTCAGTCCTTCCTTTTGTACAAGAACATACACACATATAAGAACATACACATACACACACACATAAGAGCATTCACACACACACTTACCGTTGTAGAGTCTCCCAGAGCTGCAACGACCTTGATATCAGCTGGTCGTAACCTGTGAACTGAAACACAGGCCTGCATTGAGCATCGCCCCTCACAATGCCCCTAATACACACAAATCCAGCCTTGCCTATTGTAATCCTCCCGCACTATCCATATTCTGTGCCTAAACACAGTTACTCGTTCACTCTTTTGTTAACCATCCATGACCCATCAAAGAACCATTGCAGCTTGCCTTGGTGGGAGCACCAGTAAATCTAGCAGTATAATGAGGATACAGGTAATTCTCCGAACAGTGTCACAGTCTACCCTGAGCACTATTCTCAGTGTACAAATCAAATAAATATACAGATATGACAATGTACTGTTTCATTATTACACAATCCCTCATAACCACTCTATTCCTCAATCTGACACCCTGCAGTGAAAAAAATATAAATTTATTTCAATAAATCTGAATCAAATTTTGACCTGACAGCCATAATAACAAGGGAGAGCTATAGCAAAATGTGTAGTTTTGATCTATTTCATTCACTCCAGAAAAAAAAAAACAATCAAATTTCAGGCTGAATACTGTTATTTGTGGTCACGGCTCAAATTTGACTCAAATTTGATGGTGCGTAAGGGTTAACTCCTGGCGAACTTCTATGCCAACTTCTTCACCACGCATGACTCTGTTCTTCCAGTGATGCCAGAACAACCCACAGCCAAATACAAAAACGACCAGCAGAATAAATCTGAGAAGTGACCTTTCTACCCCCTCTCTCCCACGTCTCTCTCTCTGACACCCTGCACCGTTTTTCAAATTAATCTCTAAATTTTACCTGAGGTAGGGGCAGGATTGGAGGGTGTGCGGTCAGCACAAGAGAGGTCGCTGCCCCAGTTCTGGTGTGGAAAATGAACAGACAGACTTTGCTCAAAAGGAAGAAGGAAATCTATTTCCACCATTACTTCTAGAATCTTCTCCACCAACATTGTTTTCACCATTTTCATTCACAGGGCCAAAAGACTTGTTTAAATAATTGGCACAATCATGTCATAAAAAAAATGTTCATGCATTAGGTGTGCTCACATAAAGTACCTAAACCTCTCTAGTTTTAAAGATTTGAACTAAAATTAAATGTTAATATTCATAATTCGTGATTAGCTCAAATAATTAGCGTAAAAATGATGAGACCGTGGTAACAGGAGTAGCATTGTCCCTAAGCTAATCCACACCGCAGTGGGTTGGGGAGACACAGAGAGAAGCCACATTACTCAGATCATTTTTCCATACAGTTCAATGCAACTTATTGTGTCACAGCAGATTAGTCCAGGCGATGACATGATTGTGCCTACCGTGACCGGTGGAGGAGGGGCGACAGGTCCCTGATATGTGTAGTTGCTGTTCTCATATGTCCGTAGGAAAGGCGCAGACTGATAAGAGAAAGGAGGTACCGACACCATGAGTGTGATGCGTCAATTTATGAATCCAATGGTATATTACAGAGCTTGCTTTAAATGGAGGCCTGAAAAGCTTTGTTAGTGCACACATCAAAGAAAAGCCTTTCCACAGGTGCTGGATCGAGGGTGAATTGTAAAAAAAAGATTTTTACCAAAGCCATTTAATTAAAATGTTTATTAACCAAACCCATTTCCAATTGTGTAAAAATCATTTCCTTAGGCAAATATTTTGATTATGGGCCAATATTTGGAAAAATAGTAAAAAAAAAAAATTTTTAATTTTAAAATTTTAACTTGACAGACCATTCAAGTTATTCTCAAATGTTTATTTGGCAAAAAGAAACAAAACCAGCAGGGTGTCTAGGCTGTTAACCCTTTCACTTTGTGTAGCAGAAATGCTACGATGGTTAATAGGGGGTTAATATTGAGCCAGAAAACGTGAATTCATTGATATAAAACTTTTAATAACATGATATTTCTTGTTTGAATTACCCATGTTAACTGATTTACACAATCAGAATATTTAAATAGGTTTTGTGCGCTATTCAACATTGAAATTTTTCTGACAATTTTTCTTATTTAATTGCACATTTCTTGCAATTTTCTTTTACTTCGGATCTATTATCGCATGGCACACCTCCAGGCCGTCCTCATGCCCACACCGATATACGGGCGAAATGTTAGTGTTCAGTGGACCAGACGAAGATCACAACAGCTTTGTTGTCTGTTTTTTGCACATCGTCCATAATAAGTTCTCATGTTAGGAAAATAAAGCGGAGCGCTGACATAATCATTTTTAAATAAGGGCCAGATGTGCTCTTTGAATGCATAACTCAACACACCCTACTTGGTATGGAATCAAATGTTTTACTTCCAAAAGTAAGGTAAGCAACCCTTTGCAAACACTCTCGTGATTAATGGCAAGCGGGAATGTCTTCAGCTGCAATTATGGACCAAAACGCTTAATGTACGGTTCACAGTCCACCTGTGACCTCTGGTTGAACCCTACTGTCTGCAAATAAGAGAGATTACCTTAGAGGGACATTTGAGGGGCGGGATGAGGTTGAAGTTTTGCGTGTCGGATTTATTACCCAGGGGCTCCAGCTGCAAAAAAGAAACAAACATTACAAAAACACAGTAAATCCGAATTTTGTCAATATTACAGATTTACAGGGTTGCATTTCCTTCATGCACACAGATGAATTTAGCCTTGAGTAAGATGGCAGCCAGCACTTTAATTTGAGGCTGTTTTTGTCCAGATGGAGTGAACGGTATTGGAATTTCAGCTCTTTTAAACAGAAGTGCTGAGTAAATATTGCCTCACTGTACACATGGAGTGCATTTCTCACATTTGGGAAGGAACAGCCTCTATTTCTCTCTGTGTAAACAGAAACTAAGTTTCAGGGCGTTTGCTGTCACCTACACATTCACTGGGAGTTGTGATACTATGAGGTTTTCCATGTGAAAATAAGAGACCCACCATGTTGTTCCACAGTGCGCGGGCCATCAAGGAGTGAGACTTCTGACTGAGGTGGAAACAGTCTGGGGTGAAGTACGAGCGGTCGGGGCGACCGTCCTTTCAGAGAGAGCGAGAGAGAGGGAGAGTGAGAAAAAGAGAGAGGAGTGATTCTGATTATACTGCACAAAGGAATGACTGTTCCTCAATCAACGCGGCCCAGAGGCTTGATAGGAAGGATGTTTAGCGTTCTGTTTTACCATGATGTCACACAAAGCATGAAAACTCTGTTATTTTACAAACTACTGCACCAATGCCTGTTTGAAATGGGCCTGTTCAAAACGGGCAGGGGGAGTGCTTGGCCTCTGGTGTTGTTGTGCATCGCTTTCTCAAGAACTACACAGCCAAAAAAAACTGCACGCTGAAGACTGCACTTCCTTGGGTCCTCAGCAATACTCTCTCCAAGACTAAGTCCACACTAATACTTTTTTATTTGGAAACAACGTTTTAAAAAGAAAAGGATCTCCATCCAAATTAAAACGCAATCCCATAGTATAATGGGGTTGTAGTAAAATGGGGTCAGCAGCGTTTTCAAAAGTCTCTGTTTTAGGGGTTTAAAATGCCGGCATATATTCAACGGTAGGTGAAGACGTTCCAACAGTTGCGCATTTTTAAATTTTTAAAATTTAAACGTATTGGTATGGACTTAGCTGAAGTGAGAAGTCTATCAGATGAATGATTGTATCGAAAAAAACTGAAGGACAGATGGACAGGAAGGCAGACAGGCAGAGACCTCTTCCATTTTAGTGAGATGACTAAATATGACTAAGAGGAATAAGGAGTGAGGTAGTGTCTCACCTCCAGCAGTGGGATCACCACGTTTCTGAAGAAGGGCTGCAGCACTACTGTGAAGTTAGAGTGCGTATCATAGCGACCCGATTCTATAAGCTCCCGCAGTCCCCTCTGAGAGAGAGAGAGGAAAACCATTTACTATTTACGAGATGCTTAAGCAAGAGATGTAAAATTCCTTGTCGGATCCCATGATTGGTGTATATGAAAAAACAGTGAGCTAGTTGCCCTGCAGTTGCAAACTTGAGCCCAATACGATGAACCAACTTCTGTCTTCAGTATTTCACCAAATAGGGATCAGTGAAATTCATAAAAATTCATCATCCCCGGCGCCAGCAGGTTCCGTGCCGAACGACATCAAAATTTTTGCTTTTAATCAAACTATTAATTGCTCTGATAGTTAAACAGGAATTTCAAACAGAGGGCATCTTCACCAATTGAATTACAATGGAAAAAACGGAATACATCATCATAATATGCAAAAAAAAAAAAAGGTGTTCGAATACTTGTTTCCTGATAAAATAGTGTATGTTACTAGAGATTTCATTGAAGAAGTGGAATGAATGGTGATGATTCAGGACAGTCCACTGACAGGGATAAAGCAAACATTTTCCTCTTGGGTTTGATGAGATATTTTTAAAGCGGCTATTTTTCCAGAGATATAGCAACGTAACATACATCTCTTTTTTCATGTTCCTCCTCTCTCACTCTATTATGATTGGCCTGTCGTAACAAAAGGAAACTTCTACCTGATATTCTCTATTCAGGTCGTCCATGATCCGGAGCTGGTGGGATCCTTCTTTTGGAGGGATGACGCAGTTACACAAAATACTGAGGGAAAGATGACAGGAATGGAGGCATCAAGTATGAGAACGTAAAACCACATTAAGATTTAATTTTTGTGACGGATTCCTTAAGTGACCTTGCGCCCTACATGGTACAGTGATTCCCACCAGTATGACTCAAAGAGAACTCAAAAAGCTCAGTATCAAGCCAGAGTAAATAAAGTGACTTGCTCCATAATTTTTATGCCGTTTATGTATAAATCCCAGTGCAAGGACTGTTTTATAGCTCAAAGTGATTAAGTGTGGGTTCTTGATTATGGGTGGTCCCCATAGTCTGGTCTTGGACCTGAATTATGCTAATATGGCAGCTGTGCTTGTGTATGGGAGGGCATAGGCCAGTAGCTGAGAGGCAAAGATGTTTGACGGGGACACGGCCTGGTGGCCAAAACCCTTGGGTAACCACACCAAGGTCAGTGCAGCTTGGATCCTTGAGCAAGACCCCTAACCTCATCCTGCTCCTTGACAATCTAATACCAACAGTACATTGCTGGATAAAAGAGTCAGCTAAATGGCAGCCTTGTAGGACAATGCGAAATTTGCACCAGGATCACCTACTGTAGATAAGGACAGAGAAAATTTGCCTGTGCTGTATCGAATTAGCAACCGCTACAACTGCTATTCAACACAAACCTGATTGGAAATTGACACCTTTTACATCCAAAAAACATTTTTCAATTCCTCTCAGTCATCCAAAAGCATTATACATACAACACCACACCAGCAAGGCCTCAGGCAGGCTTGTTTTGGTAATTAATGAACAGTAACGAGCATCCAAACAGAAAGCAGCGCCAGTTAGCGCGCTGGTCCAGGGAGCCATATTAATATTTCAGCGCGCTCCCAAAATATTTCAGCCACATTAAGCAATGTATAATTCATGGATTTAATTATCTCTGACTCCTTTGAATCATCATGAGTGTTCGACATTACCAATGCTGTAGTCAGAGGTTCATTGAACTGTTCTCACAATATGAATCTCTCTCCTGACAGCCTGAGTAATAAGTACAATGCCCAAAAAACCACTTTACCCTGCTGCGCCATGCCATCTAACATCGGGCCAGGCTCAGTGCTGTAGTCAGATGGGAGGGTTATGTTTTACATGTAGGTTGGAGCGATACTTATGTGAACTGTCGCGAGCATGGTACTGCTAGATCATAAAGGTAACACCGAAAAACAGTTAGCGACAGCTACCCATGATATTCATTAATGCACCAAAGTATTGTTTGGGTGATGGAAAATTTAGGCCGAGAACACTCTGCCCCCCTAGGCAAAAGGAAGTAAAACCATTTTTTGTCGAATTCGATCCGAGACCATAACATACACCTATGGATTTACTTCCTTTTGCCTTGATGGGGCAGTGTCTCACAGTATAGTGTGCCAGCGTTACTAGCGATAGCATTCATCACAATCAGTTCAGTAAAACCCGGCATTAAAAAAATCCTCAACTTAAGCCTCCTGGGAAAACATGACAATAAAAAAATACTGCCAATGTTGGTTCCCTGACAGTTATGATGCATCTCCTCAAAATATACAAGTATAGCTGCAGCTTATGGTGTTTCATTGAAGCAGACACTCACTTGACCAGCCAGGTGGGGCACTTCAGACTGCGATCTTGGTGAAGCCGCCGTAAAGGGATAATGTGCAGCGTCTCCACCAGGTTCACCAGAGCGCGCGGGACCTGAACAGGAAAATCCAGAAAAATAAATGAAATAATAGTCTAAAGCTACGATATTGCTTCTAGTTGGAGCCTGTGGCCTATCCGAGCATATATAGGGCAAAAAGCTGGGACACACCTCGATAGTTTGTCAATCCATCAATGGGCACACACATATTATACGCATACACTATCATACCCCTGAGCAATTTAGCCACCAATTAGTCTGGTATGCATGTCTTTGGATTGTGGGAGGACAGTAGAGTACACAGACAAATCCCCTGCAAACACAGGTTGAACATTCACCTATCAGCTATAATATTATCACCACTAACAGGAGAAGTGAATCAGATTGATTCATTTTTTCATTAAAATGGCACCTTTCTGTGGGTGGAAAGTATTAGGCAGCAGGTGAGTATTCTGTTGGAGGCAGGAAAATTGGACAAGCGTAAGGACGTGAGCGACTTTGACGAGGCTAAATTGTGACAGCTAGACGACCGGGTCAGAGCATCTCCAAAACTGTGACACTTTAGGGGTGTTCCTGATCTGCGGAGGTCAGCACCTGCCAAAAGTGGTCCAAGAAAGGAAGACTGGTGAACCGGTGACAGGTTCATGGGCAGCCAAGGCTCATTGATGCACGTGGGGAGGAAAGGCTGGCCCGTGTGGTCCGATCCAACAGAAGAGCTGCTGTGGCTTAAATTTCTGAAAAAGTTCACGCTGATTCTGATAGAAAGGTGTCAGAACACACAGTGCTGGCAGTTTATTGAATATGGGGCTGTGTTGCCGCAGACTGGATAGAGTGCCCATGCTGACCCCTGTCCACCGCCGAAAGTGCCTACAATGGGCAAATGAGCATCAGAACTGGACCATGGAGAAGTGGAAGAAGGTGGCCAGGTCTGACAAATCACGTTTTCTATTGGCATGTGCATCGCTTACGTGGGGAAGACATGGCACCAGGATGCACTATGGTAAGAAGGAGAGCCAGCGGAGGCAGTGGTGCTTTGGACATCGTTCTGCCTGGAAACCTTGGGTCCAGCCAGTCACGTGAATGTTACTTGAACACATACCGCCTACCCGAACAGTGTTGCAAACACTCCTTCGTGGAAGCGATACTCCTTTATGGCAGTGGCCTTTCTCAGCAGCCTAATGCACCCTGTAACATTGCAAAAATGGTTCAGGAATGGTTTGAGAAACACAACAACAAATTCAAGGTGTTGACTTGGCCTCCAAACAGATTTCAAAGCAATGGAACGTGTAAGAACAAGTCCGATCCATGGAGGCTCCACCTTCAACTTAAAGGACTTAGAGGTTCTGCTGCTGTCATTTTGGTGCTCCATACCACTTCACATCTTCAGAAGTCCAGTGGAGTCCATGCCTCAACAGGTCAGGGCTGTTCTGGCAGCGAAAGGGGGCCCGACACAATATTCAGCAGTTGGTCATAATGCTATGGCTGATTGGTGTACAAGCGTGGAATGTTCTTGCAGTGAGGCAGCGGTCAGTGTTACCCACTACACTACCAAGCCACTTCCGTCACAGTATGGGTGCACACGTCGAACAGGCTGCACTGTTTAGTCGATACAACTATGACCTCTAGTGGGGATGAAAATCACTACATCCATTTGATGCAGGTGAACAGACAGACACCCTTCGACAAATACAATAAATTGGACACAGAAACAAACAAAACAAAGTTCAAACATTCCCCAGCTGTCTTCATTCAATACCTAATGTAGAAGATATGAGATATGACTTGCCTTCTCCTCCGCTATACCTGATGTATATGTTCAATTGAGGAGACGCGAATGATGAGACCAACTATGCACTGTTATAGCTTTTTAACAGAAGAAAGAGAATAAGGGCAAATGGAAAGCAAATATTCCCAACAGAGGAAAAAGAGATCGAGCTCTCAATATTCTCACCTCATTATGGAAGATGTCCAGAGCTTGTTGGATGCGGTTCACAAAATTTCCCGCAGAATAAAACGCCTGTAGGAGGAGGAAAATCAAGATTGAAGCAACTGCTTGAAACAACCCAGCTAAACACAATTTCCCCCATATCCATCTGTGGATAGATGGAACTGCTTTGGCTACATTCATGGCTGTGGACAGCAAGAACTGTTATAGCTATACGGACTATCTAAGGTTAGCTGCAACTATATGAAAGAATTATGCTGGCCTGGAGTTTTTCATTGTTCACCATCAGTATGCACATACTGTATAATGCGTTTGATAACTGTTAACCAAATAATGCATAGTAACATATCTTAATGTACAGTATCACAACATAGTGTAATGTTATGTAATGTAAGTTTCAGCCAGGTTTAGGCCTTAGACTCACTGTGTTTTTGCAGTGGCTACACAGGTCATTTCCTCCAATGAACAGTGTGATCACCTTCCAGTCCGACTCAAAGTTAATTCGCTGTATGAAGGAGAAAGTTTTAGTCCATGAAGAAAAATGAGAGAGAGAGGGCAGCTTCCTGTGCATGAGAATAGGCACTTGCGTGGGTTTTTACGGGAGTGGATAGGTTTGCGCCTGTTTATAACCATCATACCGAGTCAGTCTTCATCTTTTCCACCAACAGGCGTGCTTGGCCAGGCATGTCACTGAAAGGTAAGGTGAAATATTCTCATCGCAAAGTAAAAATGAACATTAAGTAGTATTAAGACAGAGAGACTAAGGCATGCAGAGATAGACTTGCAGATATGGACATATGCAGATGGACAAAAAGGCACGACATAACACTTTACATCGCACAAGATAACAGTGTCTGCTAAATTCATATCACATAATACACATTGAGAGGGAGAGGAAGGCAAAACAAAGCAAAATAAACAGATGAGTATCAAATGTAAAAAAATAAATAAATAATTTTTAACAGATAAACAAAAAATGGGCATGAGAAGCACAAGAATTGGAAGAAAATCTTCAGGAAACAGATGAAGAGAAAGATAGAGATAGACGGAGAGAGAGGTTCAGGGAGACTCACTCGCTGATCGCCCCAGCCACTGCCTGGTTGAGGAAAGCTTTTGGGGTGTTCTCCTGTCCGATCCCTTCCGAGAATCCAGTCAGAGCGGAATTAAATAACCTGAAGACGTCTGAGAAGAAAGGGTTAAACCGTGTTAAGCTGCTCGACTCAACATTCAAATGCATTTCGTTTACATGGCACAGAGAAAGTGCATGAATGGCACAGCCATGCGGAAAAGACACTAGGAGACTCACTGGGCAGTGTCGTAACAGTAGTGAGGTTCGCGTCTCCACCGATGCTGAAAACAACAGGAAAGACGAGTCAGTCTCGACGCTAGCCCAGCTAACGCCACACACAACACATTTGTGAACTGCAGACACAGGCGTATTGATGGTGTTTAAAGCCAGAGGGTCTCACCTCCAGGACAGACCCCTGTACTGGCGCAAGACATCAAATATGTTGTTCGGAGCCGCACCAACCCCATTGGCTGCCTATGTAGCAGACAAGGCAAGACAGACAAGGAAGAAAAGTTGAAAAAAAGATGGTGGAAAATGTAAACACAAAAACTAACACAACAGACGGGCAGGTTGACAAACAGGCAAAGACTTACTGTCAGAGAATCGCCTAAAGCTGCGACCACTTTAATATCAGCAGGCCGAAGAGCATGAACTGATGGGGAACAGAGGTAAAACTACATTACCCACAAACCTCTATCATTATCATCATGGGAAATTGAAGTAAAAGCAGGAAGTAAAATGATTACAGGTCTAAACATCCTTACCAATGAATAGAACATAATAGTCCCAATATGACTATTAATAATGGACAAATGACTTATTCCGATATTGCCATTTTGGGCTGAACTCTTTAAAGACATAAAAGCTATCTTAGAAAAAGTTTGCTGCAACTGTAGAATGTTCTACTGCTTTGCCCCTTGCATGATTAATCAAAAGACAGCAGACAGACCACTAGTGCCAAACTAATCATTGTTTATCTGGGGTGTGAATGGGTAGGTCTTACCTGAGGTAGGAGGGGTGGGGGAGGGGCTTCTGTCTTCACAATCCAGTTCACTTCCCATGATCTATCAATGTAAATAATAATGTGTAAAACCGCAGGGGTACCGTGCACCATCTCAGGGGAAATCATATATCCCAAAACTCTTCAGTAGACTTTACTATAGCTTCAAAATGGGAGGTGGGCTCACAAGTGAGTCATCAAAATGAAGTAAATCAGAAATGTAGCCAGTCACAGTAATTTTTCACGTATTTACATATGATATTTGATTTAGAGACTCAGTGTGAAATCTCACAGAGTTGTTGAGGTAGCTAAGTGTGGGATCCTCTTCATAGAGGGAAACCAAAGGGGAGTTTTTCTCTGTCCGAAAGAAAGGTCGGTCCTGAAGGAGAGAGAGAATAACAAAGTGGGGTTGTGAAGGCTTGAGAGAAGGTGTTGGGGATGAATGACGCTATAAAGAACCAGGGAGTTCTCTCACCTCACTTGGGCATGGAATACTGGTGATACTATGATCATGCTCCAAGTCACTCTCATCTCTGATTGGCTGGAGCTGAAGGTTAAAAGTGATTGGTTAAAAAGATTTAATGCATAAACTATTCCATATTACCTTCAAGGACACTGCAAAAACAAAATCTTACCCTGCATTTTAATTTTGTACTTAAACTTAAAAATTTGTAGTAATTTTGACTTATTTATAGATTTGTCCATGGGGTGAGATAATTTCACTTTCCCAACTGACCAATCTAGAAATGAGTCAAAATTACTACAAATAAGGGGCAGTATTTCTTTTCCAAAGAAAAGAAGTGATAGGAGGTTAGCGTTTAAATCAAAATACAAGATTAAAATGCCTGGTAAGATTTTCTTTTTGAAGTGTACATAAGAGTTTGATTCTATCTCACTTTGAGCGGCCTAACCAAGCAGTCGATGAAACTGATCTCAAAGAAGGCCATTGTAAACTTAAGTGTTAATAGTCTGTCACAGTATCATTCAAGTATGTTATTTTTCATGAGATATGATAGCAATCGTTTTCACTTGAGCAGTTTGTGTGTTTGTGTGTGTGTGTGTGTGTGTGTGTGTGTGTGAGAGAGAGAGAGAGAGAGAGAGAGAGAGAGAGATCAGGGCAAACTAAAGTGGAACTGCAGTGAAACTACTATAAAACTACCAGGAAAGCTATTTTGAGTATTTATGTAGGTGTCTATATGTTCGTGGGTGTGTGTTTCTGGACAATTCTAGTGAACACAACAGCATCACAACAATTTAAAATGCAGTCATACAAAACAGAACAGGTAAGTAGTTGGGATGAAAAAGAAAGCTGAGTTTGAAGATGGGTGCAGTCTGAGTCTGCATTCATTTAACGCGTTATAATGAGTACTATTAAAAAGAAAACTATACCAGCATTGCTGTTTTTTAAATACCAGGGCATCAGAGTGAGTTACTGTGTCAAAGTGGACATTTTGATGAGCATTTATCTTTCAGCTGGTGTCTGAGATAGTAAATCTTAGAGAGACGCACCATGTTTTCCCAGAGCTGCAGTGCCAGTCTGGATGTGTGCTTTGGGCTCAAGCCGGATAAGGACGTCCTCTTTTCCTGCACACAGAATACAGAAACTTGTCCTTGTTTACTTCAGTTCTGTATTCACACATGAAGGACAGCTAGAATGTCACCACACTATGTCACTGTCAAATGTCTGGAGGGATGTAAGCTCTTGTCACTCACAAGAATGGAGGCATTGTCTGTGTCCAAGGGAGAGGCCTGCAGCACCACAGTGAAATCACCTCGGTCGCTGTACCATTGTCTGTCAACTAGGTGGCGACTTAGAGACTCCTGCCGACCAAAGACTATGGATGAGTGCGTAGAAATTCAACGTGAAGCATCTTGCACAGATTACATTACTGAAGCCATAGAATCAATTTAAATGGCTGGATAATTTTTTTTTTTTTTTACCGAAGCAATTCCTTAAGATTTGGAGTCTAGACATTTAGCGCATACTCCTATCGAAGTTGTACGGCTGACATTGTTATAGACACAAGCCATTTCCAGAAACCAGGGTTTTTTTTTTAAAAGTGATTATGAATGAGGCCTTACTATTCGACTAAAGTACGCAACCTTGAATATGAGACAGCTCAGAGCTGAAAAGATAATTTGCAATTGAGGGGGGGGGGAATGTCTGTCATTGGTTAGACGCCAACACAGTCGCCGAGGGGGGCCTACCTGTAAAACTTGGCTGACTAAAGCTCTCATGATTCTGAGTTCACCTGCACTGTGTGTGTCCTGGCACAGGCATGCTCTGTGAACACACACACACTGTCAGCACACTTAAGCCAATACAGAACTGATGATGTCATCACATACAGTACACCCTCTGAACTGAAGGTACCAGGGAGTTGCATTGTCTATCTTTAATGGACAGTTTTCAAAAATTAACCCTGAATGCAACAATATTGTTTTTTAGGTACTAATAAGAACTTTTATAAGCATAAATGATGCACAAGTTATACAATCAATGGATAAGACCACAATGTTTTGTAACAATGGGGTAAAACCCCTTTGACAAGTATCTGTTACCTTCATGGACCCATTTGCTTTTATTTCTAATTTGTTATAGAATACAAATGCTGAATATCGCGTCAGCACATATATTTTACTTGTGGTATAAAATTTTGAATTGTATGGTGTGTGTCTATGAAAGATTTAGTCTGAAACAATGAAGTGTACTAACCTGTCTGCATGAAGAGGTTTGACCTCAGATTGCCCTCCCCACACAACAACATTGACCAGAGTGCGATGCAACTGCAGACACACACAAACAAACAGACAACAATGGTTGACTCTATTCTCACTGTTATGAATAATCTTATTAGAAAAAATCAGAGCTATTAAAGCAGTTTTTTTAAATTTCATGCTCTATTTAACCTGGGGAAAAAAAAATTCTCTTTTCCAAGAATGACCAAGCCAATGAGGGCAGTATGAACAGTGTTACAACAAATAAAACCATCATCACAGCCAGACAAATACAACCATACACACAGTATAAACGAGTGAGAACAATGTCCCGTTTGAAATGTAATCAGTTAATGTTACTCTTAGGGTGAAGTAGGGATGAGGGAAGGCGTGAAAGCAGTTTAAAGGACATAAAAATGATAAAACGATAAAGGGAAGGACTGAGTTAAGACAGCATATTGTCACGGCGCTGTGCAAAGGGCGCTGTTCTGATGGTAGAGAGAGGATGCTTGATGACACAGTGCAGATATGAGACTCACAGACACGGCACCCGGTCTCGCACCTTCAGTCGTCCCGTTATTTTAGCTCACCTGTCTGTGCAGCATCTGTAGAGTCACATCAAACTGCTGCATCGCTGCCGCCACTGCCCCGCTGGTCTGGAGATGGGTGAGAACGAGAGGGGAAGGCAATTATTGGTATTATTATTATTATTATCAGTAGTAGTAGTTGTAGTATTATCCATGCATTCATTTTCTATACCGTTCCCTCCTCACTAGGGTTGCGGTTGAGCTAGAGCCTATCCCAGCTGACTATGGGCGAAAGGCAGGAACACACAGACCTGGGCAGCTCATCAATCAATTGCAGGGTGCCCACACCATTCATGCTCCATGCACTCACGCACTCATGCCTGTGGGCAATTTGGAGTCTCCAATTAGCCTGGCATGCATGTATTTGGACTTTGGGAGGAAACCGGAGTACCTGGAGGAAACCCATCAAACACGGGGAGAACATGCAAACTCCACACAGAAAGGCCCTGGGCCAGATTCGAACCCACAACCTTCTTGCTGTCATTATTATTACTATTCTTATTATTATTACTATTAGTAGACGTAGAAGTACAAGTAGTATGAAAAAGTAAAGGTGATGGCAGTGGTAGTATTACCAGAATTGGAAGTCATGTTTTGCAGTTTTCAAGCTACTGTGAGCAGTAGCAACTGACGACAGTAATTCTGAATTTTATGTCAAATTGGCTGTTTTGAAGGCGGGGTATAGGCAGAAACAAAATGGGTGACAAAGAAAAGGTGAAAGCTCTATTATTGCCAAGTTATTCCTTGGACACAACATATTTTAAAAAAGCTTACAAGCCAACAAAATAGCTAAATCCACTCGCTAAAATATCAAGAATTTTCATCGGGGCTTCGCTTTGACTTAAGTGGCTGTAGATTGAAGAGAATGCTCTGATGCCACCTTTGGATTATACATTTTAAATAATTAGCACCAGCAGGACAGACCAGACTGCCAGTGACTGTGGCCGTCTGCGATCACAGACCTGCTCAGAACAAACGCAGAGGTCATCCACCGGCACAAAGACCACAACCAGCCTCCAGCCTCCATCTGAATCTTCAGCCTGACAGACATACAGCCAGACAGACAGAACAAAGCTGAGAGAACAGACTATCTGTCTCCACTGTCTCCAATTCACAAAGCACAACCATATCTTTAGTGTGCCATTTACAGGAAAAACACTGCATATCTCCCGTTCCGGGTATCAAGTGTTAGCATAACACCTCGCACCTTTGAACTCTGTTTGCATAACTAAATAATACTTGAGTTAAGAATGGGATGCTCTTGACCTTTTCCTATTAATGTGACTATTTGTAATTTCCTTGTGCTAAGTTCAATTTCAGAATGGTGATAATTGTATAGCTCAGCTCGTGCTTCCATTGTACGACGTTTGTTAAGTTGCATCAATACAGTATATTGTAATTTCTATGTGTGATACCACCAATGTAGACACAGAAGAACATAACGAACTTTGGAATAGGAACAATGACCTTGACAGGGAGGAACTGATTTGAGAAGAAACGCATTCACAGGGTGAAACAAAATGTACAGGTGAATTCAACAAACCTTTTGAGAGACGAGAGAGTGGACCAGCTCATTAGCCTGTTCTAAAAGACTCCTGAAACAGAGACAGGAACATTGAGACAAGCAGAGAGAGACTGAAACGTACAAAAACATGAAATACACTTGGTGGCGGAGACACATAGAGGCTCGAACATGCCAAACACAATGAATGCGCAATGAGACTGTGTGATACCTTTGTTGTGTGTTGGTCACATCAGGCAGCATGCTGATCAAATTGGGGTTGAGCATGGAGATTAGCTCTGAAATACAGCCGATAAACAAGAAAGAAAATAAAAAAACAAACAGACACCAGCAATTGCATTTATTCCTGATGAAGAGATGAAAATAATTTGCAAAATATGATCGACCAACTATGAGAGCAAAATATATATATTTTTGACCTTTCCATACAAAAAATTAGCTGCACTTCTCTGAATACACTATTTGAATCTGTCAACACTTCTGAAAGCTATAGATTACATTTTTTAATCTCGCTGCATCCTCAGTGCAAATATCAGCTTTATGGGCCTCTGATTCCATTGTGCTGTTATTATCATACAATCAGTCGTTATCATTCTCTTATGAAATTCTTTCTGAAAAAAATAGAAATTGCTGGCTTTCAGCCGACAGTCTGGAGACTTCCAAGTAGAGTACACCTTGACAAGGCATCTGCAATATTGGTGGTAATAAAGATATGGCAGAGAGTAAAGCAGTAAGCCTTTGCAGGGATCCGAGCGCTGGCCTGGGGAACACTGTAGGGTACCAAGAGATAAACAACCCTTGTAGGCAGAAGAGGATTAAGGTGGCCATGGGCCCCAAGGCTACTCTTTATGTGCCCCCCCAGAGCCGGACTCATCATGCTTTACCGGAAAATTCATTTAGTGGACCACACAAAATTATAGGTGAACTGGCATACACACACAGAGGGGCATCCAAAACTAAAGTGTTTCCCCTACATTTATTAAAGTGGTTGGACAGCCTGGTTAGAAAATGATCACCACATCACAGCTAGAGAAGACGAGAAATAGAACATGACAAACAAAACACTATAAACAAGCAGAGCAAAGAAATTGCCCTTTAAATGATCAGAAAATCACTAGCACTTGAACCAAAACTAAGGGGCAATTCCATGCGTTATAAAGGGACAAAGTGACAGGTTTTTGGGAATAAAAAGCTTTCCTGAAACAAAATAAATTGGGTTTTCCTGACAACTATTTTATTTTAGGAATCTAGGCAATTAAGGTAAAACGTAGTAGGATCTTAAAGCCTTGTTTACCTCAAGCCGGTTTTAGAGCAATTTGATACCATTTTGTAAGATTTATATTTTATATATATATATATATATATATATATATATATATATATAGCATATATACCTGTGCATACCGTGCTTTCAAAGTCCCTAAACAGAGCTAGGCTTGGCAGAACCACTGCTTAACCACCGAGCGAACGTCTTTGAATGGCTTATGAACGCTGATGACATTCAACGTCTGTATTAGACACTTGCTATGAACGCATTTCAACTGTCTTAGGTACGCCACACATCTGCCTCGGCAAAACGGCTCGAAAAATCTTGCATGGATGCGCAAGTTTGAAGTTGGTCCAATTTTTTATGGTCGGCTCTAAAAACGCGTCACAAACTGTTAGTTGAAATCAGGGCCTTAGCTGGCAATAGGGATAGGTCAGGTTGAGGATATCTGTTCTGAAGGCTTGAGTGTGGTTCTTTGCATTGGCCTCAGGGACATTTTTACGATGCAGGAAAAGGCTTAAGTGCTCTTGTAGGGTACAGAGTAATGGCAGAAGAACTCCTTCAAGTTTGCAATGAGCAGGCCTTCGAGTCTCTGCATGGATCAAGTGATACTATTCTGGAGTTGGGGATTGATATGACTCTGCTTCTTGGACAGGACAAGGACTTTCTGCAGAGAGATAGGCCTTCCTGCAACACAAAGTTCAGACAGTGCAGCACATTTTCTGCACACATTCTGCAGTCATATCATTAAGCACGCAGACTTTCAACACTCCACACCGCTGAAGAAAAGGATGGGGGCAATTCAGCAGGGTAGGCTACCGGTAGGTTGCTTGGCTGATAATGATAGAGTTGCTGGCTTGAACTCCCAGTGGGGCTGAAGATTCTGACATTATTAAGAGGGCAGAAGTTGGGAAGAACTCAGCTGTTATGCTTTGTGCAGGGCCCTCAACCCCAAAGTTAATTCAGGGGCTTTGCCCCACTTCTCTACATCCTTCCACACTTGCGATAGTTCTATCAAGCATTTCCCCCAGGGAGTCCTTGAAAAAGAGAAATATGCTCCCTGGTTGAATAAATGTTATATCACGTAAAATACCACATATGTTACCAGTGCTAGTTTGCAATATGTTCCTTAAAAGAAGAGGAACGATATGGTAATGGGTACCGTAGTGCTATTTTGGCGGTTTATTGACACGTGCATATGTGAGTGCTTGCGAATGGACTCTTAGTTTTTCTGCTCAAGTACAAAGATATAAATATGAATATTTCTATGTGTTGCAACAGTTTGCAAGAGCACATTAGAAAAGACTTACCAGATAATTTCTTCATTACCCTGGAAACTGTATTCCTGTCCAAAGAAATACAGAATTGATATTAAATTAATACAGAGAAAGAGAGAGAGAGAGAGAGAAACATGTATTGCAGCTCCCCTCACCCCAGTACCTTTGAGACAGTGGGATACCAATAGCAGACACGCAGGTTATATCTGAGGGCCTTAGATTGTGGACTGTGGAGGAGATTAGGGAGACGTAACAATCAGAGATTGTAAGATCAGACATTTTGTTACTTTAGGTTTTTACCATGAATATTAAAGCTAGTATTTTACCAAGGATATTACCATAACTACACATTGGGCAGGATCTCCTGCAGCAGTGTGATAGGAACTTGCTGCAGAAAAATAGTCACTTGGCTGCTTCTCTGCAGAAGGTACTGTCTTCTAAATATTGTCATTTTGACAAAATATAGGCCCTATCTGATGATTTTGAACAAAAAAAAATGTTTTGGCCTAGCTGTTCATCCCGGCAGCTGTAGTTTCTTTGAACTCTGATAGCGATGGCGTGATTACTATCGCTAATTCTCCAATTCACTGATTATTTCTGGACTGAGTAAATGGTAAAGACTCTCACCAGAGGAAGGAGCGGACGAGGAGGGCGCGGGTTGGGGACATGGAAGGGCACGCCAGCTGTTTCTCTGAAAGATAGGTAGAATGAATCATGACCCACACATCCATACAGTGCTCACCATATTCTTCCTTATTCACTGGTAAATAAATACAGGTTTACACTCAAACAAACCAAACCTAAACTCCACTGCCAGGGCTATTTCTAGATTGAGTCTGCTCATAGCCCTTCAGCACACTTAAGCAAATGCAAGAGAACCATCTAAGACATACAGCGCCCTCCATAATCATTGGCACCCCTGGTTAAGATGTGTTAAAAGCCTTAAAATAAATTTAATTTTTATTGCAGAAGCATACTCTCACACTGAGAATTGTAGAAAAAGGTAACCTTCAACTCAAGTGAATTTTAAGGGGAAATAAAATCCCTGACTAAGAAATAATTATTTTTCATAAAATCACCTGTTCCATAATTATTGGCACCCCTAACAATTCCTAGGAAATAAATGCAATTGAAGTATTTCTGTTATTTCTACAGTGGTTTACAAAGTTTATCAGAGTATCTAGGAACATTTAATTAGTAATTCATCACTTCCTGTTTCCCTGGGGTATAAATATGACGTGACACAGAGGTCATTTCTCTTATCCACTCTTCAACATGGGAAAGACAAAGGAACACACCATTCAAGTAAGGCAGATGTGTGTTGAACTTCACAAGTCACGGCGACAGGAAAATAACCACTGGCCTGCACCTGCCCATATCTATTGTCGGAGGAATCATTAAGAAGTTTAAAACAACTGGAACAGTGGTAAACAAGCCTGGAAGAGGATGCAAGATTATTTTGCCACCACGCACAGTGAGGAGGATGGTAAGAGAAATAAAAAGTTCTCCAAAGCTTTTTGGCAACAAACACTCTAAGTGTGTCTGGTGGAACACAAAAGATGAGTATGCAGAAAAGCACCTCATGCCCACTGTGAAGTATGGGGAAGGATCGGTAATGCTGTGGACCTGTTTCTCTTCAAGAGGGTGCATGGCAACATGAACGCTTTGAAATACCAGGACATTATAAATCAAAATCTGGTGGCCTCTGCCTGAAAGCTGAAGATGGGTCGTCACTGGGTCTTTCAGCAAGATAATGACCCTAAATATGTGGCCAAATCTACACAGAAATGGTTCACCAGACACAGAATCAAGCTCCCCCCACAGCCATCTCAGTCCCCAGACCCCAACCCCATTGAAAACTTGTTGAGTGAGCTGAAGAGAAGAGTGCAGAGGAGAGGACCAAGGTCACTGGATGATTTAGAGAGATTGTGCAAAGAGGAATGGTCGAAGATCCCTCTTTCTGTTTTCTCCCATCTTGTGAAACATTATAGGAGAATATTAGGTGCTGTTTTGTTGGTAAAAGGGGGTTGTACAAAGTATTAACATCAGGGGTGCTAATAATTGTGGCACAAATGATTTGATGTAAAATAATTATTTCTTAATGTGGGTTTTTTTCCCCACTGAATAAATGCACTTGAATTAAAGGTTGGATTTTCCTCTTTTTTTCATTGTGGTTCAATATTATTTAGAAAAAAAACTGAATTTATTAGAAGCTAAAGAACACATCTTAACCAGGGATGCCAATAATTATGGAGGGCGCTGTAACTCTCTAATACACATGCTCACAAACAGCTCACCTGGTGCGTCTCTCCAGCAGGCAGGTCATAATTTGATGCTTCTGACTGCAAGGCACAGGAAACTATGGAAGACAGTAGAATTAAGATGCTATGAGCTGAAACATTTTTTATTAAAGAATCATCACATAAAATTATACATACAGTTTACTGCATGTTGCATAGTTATCCAAAAGTACACCACCCATGGTATAGAATGGCCCAGCTGTGTCATTAAAACTTGTAAGTCTTCAAGTTTTTGTAAATCCATGGTAGTTACATTGTAACTGTATGGGGGCTTGGCTAGGCATAGTGTCTTTATATTTCTATTTGTAAAAACAAGGCTGTGCATATATTTATTTGTTTTTTTCTTAATTTGGCATCTCAAATCCCAGCCGAATGTGGAATATCACTTAAGAAGTACAGGTTTGCTCATACAAGACTCATGCTGCCGCCTCAGAGGAGTCCAGAGTTTGCGATTCTTCTCTGAAACATGCACCTGCCAGCCACCTCTTCTTTTCACCTGCAGTTGCAGTCTGAGCGCAAACTGAATGAGGATGGAGGAAACGTCAATATGAGCTTGTTCAGATAATAACCAGATTACCAGGAGGAGTCTCTTCAGCAAAAACCAAGTGAGCCCAACCGACTGAATCCCTCCTACTTCCCTGAGATGCTCGGAGCCAAGTATGTGCTGGTACGGTCAGCTGACGAAAGTTGACACTGAGGTCAAGGTGGTAAACATTTCCTGTTCCTAAACTGATCCCAGAACATACTACAATCTGCAGAACTGCAAACTTAATTTGTTGCAAAAAAGCCAATACCACTGGAAGCTTGACTCCATATGTCACCTCAAGTAAGGGTGTCCCTTTGCACAAGAGGCCTTATTCTGACACCCCAAATCCACCGCTGATGCATGTGGACAAAAAGTTCAACGAGTCTCAACCACAAAACCCTCCTCCAAATGGAGTGCAGACTCCATTGTAACTAGGATCACTAAAGCATTACCTTTTTTGAGCTTTACCCATTTTTAACAGCCTTCAGCACTATTCCTTTATCCAAGATGTGATTTATTTTAGAGTGCAGCATGTATGAACCACTTAAGAGCAGTTTCAGTGATTGAAAAGGAAATGGATAAAAACAACAAAGCCATGACAAAGGAACTACTGTAACAACAAAATTGGAGAGCTGAATCAATAACGACAGAAACTCAACTTATAAGTTGAGTCATGAGATTTTGAATGGGCACCATTGGCATATACTTTCATAAGGACAATAGGAGGAACAAATGTGGCTACTGCAAAGTTTCAGGTTGAAGTCAGATGAAAAATAAAAATAAATCAAATTATTAAATGCATAATAAAGGCAGTGCAAAATACCAGAAATATGGCCAGAAATATGGCCAGTAACATCATGTAACCAGTATTCTATACATTCAGAGGCTTAAAACATTGCTTTACAAATTTACGCAGCAGCATAACTAACTAAGCACAATGTCATCAATTAAAAAAATACATCCGACTACTTCTGGGCACTGATTGTAAAAGCAGAGGGAAAATATGCAGAAACCTGGTGAAGATGAATAAAATGCCAACAGCGCCAGCAGGCATGCAGTGTACATGAAATGTCCAGCAACCATGTTCTTCTCAGCGTGGCAAAGTCTGCAGAATGCTCTTCTGTTTCACAGTTGGTCTCACTGTATTTGCTCTAACCTACTGTACGTCTCCTTAGAAGTTGGTTTAAACTTCCAGTTTGAGTTCTAACTTCTGACACAAGCACACGGGTGCCGTACAAGTGCAATGGCAGTAGGTTGCTGCAGCTGTGCTTTTTGTTCAAGGGCAGGAACTGCCGCTATCAGTTCTTTAGCAATTATCTGATTGCAGGTGAATATGAGTGTGTGTGTGTGTGTGTGTGTGTGCGTGCGTGTGTGTGTGTGTGTGTGTGTGTGAGAGAGAGAGAGAGAGAGAGAGAGAAAGAGAGAGAGCTTGTATATGTGAGTGTGTGTGTGTGTGTGTGTGAGAGAGAGAGAGACAGAAAGAGAGAGACCTTTGATTCCCCTTTAATTTAAACAGTAACCTGCAGCACATCGAAAAACATTACAGAAAACAACAAGACCACATTGCAAAGAAAAAATAAATAAATAAATAAGGAAAACGATCAAACTTCAAGAAAATAAAAACTTCTCATACGGCTGCTCAAAAAGGACCTACATAAATTAATAAGTAGAATTAAGGTTAAACGGGAAGAACAAACTTTCTTCCCTTTTCCCTCCCTCCCCCCTCTTCTCACCTCACAGCCTGAAAGCCCCCCCCATCCATCTCATGCCAGATGAACAGTAAGGCCACCCAGACCATGTGTACAGACAGCTCCCCCCACACACCAAACTGCCTCAAACCCGGTCATATCATTTTTAAGAGCAGCGTGAGCATACTCTACACTGAGACGAGCTTCGACAAACCCCCTGAAAACCGACAGAGGATCTGTTGGCCCACTCCCTCGAATCATGTTTCGTCTGGTCACCCAAACCGCCAGCTTGGCGTCGCCGAACAAGAAATTCACCAAGCAGTACTTGTATCTGTTTGCATAACTATACCCTGGCCCAAAAACAAACAGCAAGTGAGTAAAAATAACCCCCATCCTCCCACACAGAACTTTCAATGAAGTAAACAAACTGCTCAGTCTTAGATTCATCCTGAGAGCAGAAAGGACATGCCGGACTGTTCCCTGGGTCAAAATGGGCCAGATGCACAGCAGAGGCAATGGCCCCATGGACCAGCCTCCACTGCAGGTCTCCAGACCGCCTTGGCAAGGGCTGCTTGTAAAACACCCTCCATCCAGCTGCCGGTACTACGGCATCAGCAAACACCCCCTGCCACCTACTTTGTTTGACATCTCTCAAAGCTTGTAAATGGCACACTTTTATGCAAGTAACATATAAGGCCTTCTTGCTGGCATCCTCAAAACTGTTAATGAGAGAGAGAGAGAGAGCGAGCGTGCTTCTGTGTGTGTGTGTGTGTGCGCGTGTGCGTGTGTGTGTGTGTGTGGACATAGGAGTGAAAGAGAAAAAGACCATTTAGATTGTTCATAACAAAGTACCAATAAAAAGCAAACTTAAATTACATCAGCTACGTGTTAGATTTTCCATTGGATCACATTTGCCATGTCAAGACATTATCTAAGGACTTTTAAAGAATATTCAACATGTAAAACCGTCAAAGGAGTCGTACACCTATGAGGATGGGATTTCAGAATCGGGCTATCAAAAATTATCGTGATGAGATAACATCAACCTTGACAGCATCATTCCCAGGATCTGCATTTAGGGCTGTGCATTAAGATCTCTGGCAAAAAGGTCAAAGGCAAATAAAATGTTCATCTGCATTGTTCAAGCTGTAGCAGAAACAAAATATGACCTCTTCTCATCTTGGTCTGGTTCACACTCATCCATTATTTGTTGACTAATTGTCTATAAAACATACAACAATTTGCCTAAATACAGCCACCATTAGCAGATGACTAGTTGTTCTGCATTACTGGATAATTAAAGCATTCTGAAAATACAAGTGCACACCCCTCAAAGAATCCTTTATGATCAGTTCTTTAGAATAGGTTACCTGCTGTCAGTAAAATTATAATAACATACAGAAATCATATGAGAGCCCATTATGGCAGGACTGAAACTCATTGAAACTTTATGATGGGATCTTCTGAATGCACCTTTGCCATCGAATTTGTTCTTTTAACCTGATTTTAAACATCTTTAAATGTAAAAAAAAATAAAAAAACCCAGTCAGTTATTGTGGGCTGCTTTAAAAAAAAAAAAAATTATCACATGGTTTTGTTGAACCCTCAAATCCAAATGCTCAGTTATGGCATTGCACGATTCATTACTGCCGAAGAGCAGACCACTGCTATGAGGAACAGACTGTTGCTATCAGCGCAACGTGGTTCAAACTGTGGAATCTAACCGACTACTTTTTTAACAGAAGTAATATAATCGATTTCAAATGAATGAAATCAATATTTAGTCATAACCCTCGTGTGAATACCTTGCGTGTCTATTAGACGTATGTCACCTTTGATTGGTTTATGTCTTGCGTGCTCACCACCCTTTTGTGGTGTCTTGTTTCATGATTATTTCCTCATGACCATGTGACGTGTATTTAAGCTCCCTGCTTTGTGCTACAAGTTGCTGGATTGTAATTTGCATTGACTAAGAATGTTGTTTACTAACAACTCTTCATCTTGAAATTCAACTTGAGTTGCTGTGAGATGAACTTCACTGGGCAGTCAGGAAAGTGCGCCCATCGAGTTCAAAAGAGCTTATGAAGGAACTCTTGAAAACCCGGAAAGAGTTACCAGGAAGTTCTCTCCTTAAACTGCCAAGGATATGTCAAGCTGTAATCAAGTCTAAGGAAGCGTACTTTGTGGAAAGCTGAATTTGAACATGTATGTCTCATAGCAAACAATTTGCTATAAAAAATAGCCATGGTTTTCATTCAGATGACATCCTTTACCAGGACAGTCTTCATATTAATGCCATATGAACCTACAATCAATATACTGCTCATCATGAATGAGGAAATTTCAGCCTTATTCCTGTCCTGAATAAACTTAAAGCTCGATATATTATTATTATTATTATTATTATAGCTGGTTGGCGAAAAAATTATTTTTCCAGTTGGATGGTGATTTCTTGCAGCCTCCGTACTGTAGTTCTCAAAATAAAATATTTCAGCTGAATTGTCCTCTCAGCTTGAAAATTGTTCTGCTGCAATACATACCCATGTCAAATGGGCCAGCCCAGTGACATCTTACGACTGCAAACCCAGACAAATTTTAATATGAGAGCAAATTGTGGCTTCTGCATCCCAATAGGAAGACATTCACTCTATGAGATCAATCTGTTAATTCTTTGAAGTTTAATTTCTGTCCAAATTCTGTATGTAAGGAGCAAATCTCTTATCCCTGCACTGGCATAAACTAATTTGGAACATGTTATCTTTGATTGTTCCTCCAATCATATTTATCAGATGTGTATTATCTCTGAAGCTCTCAGCATTGGGCGCTGTCTCTGGCTTTTAAGATAAATGCTTTGTCAAAAGCCCATAAAACAAGTTATATGAATTTATTTATCAGCTTTTGTGAGTCTATTTATTTCGTCAGTCAGAGTCAATATATTAAAAAACTATTGTTCCATCCTGGTGTGACATACTGCGAGAAGGAAAGCATCCTTGTCAAGACTCTGTGAGAAAAAAAGAGAGAAAGCAAATGATTATTGAGAGAAAGAGAGAAAAAAGGACAGAATGCAGCTGATTTGGGAGAGAATGGAAATGAAGAGAGAGGAGAATGTGAACAGCACAGGCTGTACTATCTTCTAATTATCTAAAGTAGGAGAGAAAAACAAAGAAGCCATCCTTCCTCATTTAAAACAATAATTTTACTGGTTGTTCTTTTGCACATAGATTATGTTACCCCAGTTAAATTTGTTTGCTAATTTTGCCAGGGATATGTGCTGAAAGTATACAGGGAGACACTAATGTTGCACCCATTAATCTTCATCCTATCAACATACTTTACATACAAATCATACAGGGTGGGGTCTGTTCGGACGCCACATTATTTTGATTACTTATATACTCAGCAACAAAAGTTTCTGTGACACCATTTATGTGTATGTTATAAATGACACGCAAAGATCTCAATGCAATCAATGTGTTTATTTAACAGGAGAAACACTGACTTTTCAGTGCCAACGTCACTCAAAACGAAAAATGTCATTTTCATGCGTCATGAAGCACTTGTCTGACGTCTAACCAATTGTGACCTTCACACTTCAATACCGGGTGTGACTTCCTCGTGCCATGATGCAAGCAACACATCTTCGGCGCATGGACCGAATCAGATGTGCCAGAAATTGCTGTGGGATGTCATTCCAAATCTGACGTAGACGTTGTCGCAATTCCTGGAGTGTAGCTGGCGGGTTATCCAACCGCCGCAAACGTCGATCCATCTCGTCCCAAAGATGCTCGATTGGGGACATGTCTGGGGATCTGGCTGGCCATGGCAGGACATTGACATGTTGTTGCATCAGATACTGCTGTAAAATCCTTGCAACGTCTGGTCTGGCGTTATCATGTTGCAGCGTTATTCCGCGACCATGTTGCATCAAAAACGGTACCACCAATGGCCGTAGCACTTCATCGCGATATCTTTGACCTGTCAGATTTCCATCAATAACAAGCAAATCTGTTCTGTTTCTAGCCGTGATCCCTCCCCAAATAATGACACTACCACCTCCAAAACGATCAAATTCCTGAACACAGTTGTTGGCATAACGTTCTCCACGTCGACGGAATACACGTAAACGACCATCACATCGGTTAAGCATGAATCTTGATTCATCAGTGAAGAGTACAAGATCCCACTGACGTTGGATCCACCGTCGATGTTGTTATGGCCCCAATTTGTTATTACATTTATAACACAACAGCAACAGCAAGGGATGACAAACACAGTTTTAACAACTAAAACACATTTAATTTTTAACAAAGACAAAGACTAATAACAACCTACAACTAAAGACCAAGATTGATAAATAAGAAAAAAAACAGAAATAATTACAGTCCCTTCTTGGTGGGGTGGCTTGGTGATGTCCTGGATGAAGAAAATGCTCAAACACATGCAAAGAAATCCACAAAAGAAACTACACAGGTCTTGAACAGAAATGACAGGTCTGGTCACACGTATCCTTCTTCTTGCAATTTCTCCTACTCCATTACTGTCTCAATTCTTTTCCTTATATACTCTTTTGCAGACCCCACCCACATTTAGACCTCTTTTTTTTAATTTTCGGGGACTTGCCCCAGACATGTCTGGAAACATGTCCAAACATGACTCCAGTCTGAGCTTAACAAAAAAAAGGTAAATACTGCCATCTAGTGGCCTATATTCACATTACACCTCCATTCCAAAAGGGAAAAATTTTGACTCACAAAGGCAAAATTTTTCTTTTCAATACAAAATGGTTAAGTGAACACTTGTCTATATATACATATCATACAATATTCAAACACATGATATATATATACACATTCAAACACGGGATAAGCAATCAGCAATTACATTGTCTGTACCCTTCACATGCTTAATTTCCAAGTCAAACTCCTGTAAAATCAAACTCCAATTCAACAATCTCCGATTCTTGTTTTTCATCTTACTCAAAAACATTAACGGATTGTGGTCAGTGTACACAATCATTGGCTTTTCCCCTGTACAAACATAAACCTCAAAGTGTTGTAAAGAAAGGACGAGAGCCAACAGTTCCTTCTCTATTGTGGAATAGTTTGTTTGGTGGCGATTGAACTTCCTGGAGAAGTATGCCACGGGATGCTCAATGTCATCAGAGTCACTTCTCTGTAGGAGCACAGATCCACAAGCTTGGTCGCTAGCATCGACCGCGATGGAGAACGGTTTGTTGAAGTCAGGAGATTTGAGCACGGGGAAGTGACACAGCAGAGACTTCAGGCGATCGAAGGCTCTCTGGCATGCATCATCCCAGGTGAACTTTACGCCTTTCTTCAGTTGGTTAGTTAGACTGAGAGCAATCTCAGCAAAGTTCTTGCAGAACTTGCGGTAGTACCCGATCATTCCAAGGAAGCGGCGCAAAGCTTTTTTTGTTGTCAGGAACTGGAAAGTCCATGATGGCTTGGACTTTAGCATTTATGGGTGCCACCTTACCCTGGCCTATGACGTAGCCAAGATAGGTGACAGTAGCACAACCAAAGTCACTCTTGTTCAGGTTAACAGTCAGGTTAGCCTGGGTCAGGCGCTGGAACAACGTCTCTACATCTTTTAGATGTTCTTCCCAGGAGTCACTCCATGTGATCAGGTCATCGATGTACGCACCCGTGTGTGGCAATCCGGCGATTGTAGACTGTATCATCCTTTGGAACGTGGCTGGGGCATTTTTCATGCCAAAGGGTAGGACTTCATACTGGTACAATCCAGATGGTGTGGCAAAAGCAGAGATGCTCTTGGCCCTCTCAGTTAAAGGCACACACCAATAACCCTTCAATAAATCAATCTTGGTCAGAAACTTTGCTTGCCCTACACTATCAATACAATCATCAATCCTAGGTATTGGAAACACATCAGTTCTAGTTACAGCATTGACTTTGCGATAATCTGTACAGAATCTAGTACTTCCATCAGGTTTTGGAACTAGCACACAGGGTGAACTCCAATCGGAGTTGGAGGGTCTGATAATATCATGTTTTAACATGAACTCAACCTCTTTCTCAGCAATCTTTCTCTTTTCAGGATTCATCCGGTATGGATGCTGTTTTATTGGTTTGGCATCACCAACATCTACATCATGAGAGGCTATAGTAACTCTCTTTGGAACATCAGGAAACAAATCCTCATATTTCTTGATCAACCTTTCAAACTGATCTCTCTGTGAGGGTTCTAAGTGCTGGAGTTTTACATCAAGATTTTGCAACACTTCAGTGTTTGATAATTTACATGAAAGAACTTCAGCTTTAATTCTTGGTTCATCATCTTGAAACTCCCCCTCATCTTCACACGTTTCGACCATTGGAGAATCTGAAGTGACAGCTGCAACCCTAGCATTTCTGTCATGATAAGGCTTTAGCATGTTAATATGACACAATTGTTTTGGTTTTCTCCTATCTGGAGTCTTCACAATGTAATTGAGATCATTGAGTTTTGTCAGAATTTCATAAGGACCATGAAATCTAGCCTGCAATGGATTGGACTGCAAGGGAAACAACACAAGGACCTTTTCTCCTGGTTTAAACTCACGGCTTCTAGCCTTATGATCATACCAAGTTTTCATTTTTCCCTGACTTGATTTCAAGTTCTCTTTGGCAAGGTCACAAGCTGCACGCAATCTTTCCTTGAACTTGCCAACATAGTCTAACAGACTGATATGCGGCTCTTTCTCTTGCCATTGTTCACTCAATAATAGCAAAGGTCCTCTCACTTCATGACCAAACACTAGCTCAAATGGACTGAATCCAGTAGACTCCTGCACTGCTTCTCTAGCTGCAAACAACAGCAAATGAACCCCTTCATCCCAGTCTTTCTCATGGTCATAACAATAAGTCCTCATCATTGTCTTGAGAGTGGAATGAAACCGCTCTAAGGCACCCTGACTTTCTGGAGGATAGGCACTAGAAAGAATCTGCTTTGCACCTAGTTCATACACAACCTGCTGAAACAATCCTGAAGTGAAATTGCTACCCTGGTCTGACTGAATTTCCCTGGGAAGGCCAAACAACGTGAAGAACTTTATCAAAGCCTTCGAGATTGCAGCTGCCTTGATGTTACGTAGAGGTATGGCTTCAGGGAATCTGGTAGATGCACACATGATTGTCAACAAGTACTGATTTCCAGATCTAGTCTTGGGTAATGGACCAACGCAATCAACAATGACCCTAGAGAATGGCTCCCCAAATGCTGGGATAGGCTGCAATGGAGCTACAGGTGGGTCTAACTGGTGTTTTCCAACTACCTGACAAGTGTGACAGGTTTTGCAAAAGTTGGAAACGTCTTTCCGAAGCCCAGGCCAAAAGAAGTGTTTCATGATCTTATCAACAGTCTTGTTAACACCAAGATGACCTCCTAAAGGTAAACTATGAGCCATTGTTAAGATCTCATTCCTATAGACCTTCGGAACAACAATTTGCCTGACCACTGCCCAATCTGCATTGGCAGGGATATCAGGAGGGCGCCACTTCCGCATCAACACACCATCCTTGAGATAATACCCAACTGGAACTGCATCTATTTCTTTTTCAGGAAGGGCTCTCCTCTTTAGTACACCGATTTCAGGATCATTAGTTTGCTCCTCAATCAACCGCTTTCTGGACAGAGACAAGTCTCCAGACACATCAGAATCACCAGACCCATCCGGCTGGCAGAATAGAGAACTGATAAAAGTATCTGATAAGTCCTCAAACGGAGAAACCATAGTAGGCCAATCAGAGTCATGAGGCGAACCACCTGAGTCCTGACTATTCAATGTACTGGACGGCACCACATCTTCTTTAGCCTTCTTGGCCATAGCACGAGTCACTGCGCAAGAAGGATACAGAGATGGGTCCTCATCCCCATTTTCAGTGCTCGGCTGTGAAGTAAGATGTACAGGGGGAACTACTTTGCCCCCAGCCAGGTCATTGCCTAGCAACAGAGAAACACCCTTTATAGGTAGACTTGACATAAGTCCCACCTTTACCTGTCCTGTAACTAAATCTGACTTCAAGAATATAGAGCGCAGGGGTACAGATACAGTCCTCCCTTCAATACCTTGTACAAGTATGAAATCCCCTGAAGCGGTCTCATCACGTAACTCCAAGGAGTCCATCAACAAAAGTGACTGAGAAGCTCCGGTATCCCTTAGGATATATATGGGGACAGGAGTAGTATGCTCATTCAGAGCCACAAATCCCTCTGACACAAATGGAAGAAATTCCTCCCTCACAAAGTCAGCTGTATTAGGCTTTTTAGCCCCACAAGAAGCAGGCAATTTAGCAGATTGGTTATCCACTACAGGGGTTTCTAACCTTGTTTTCACAAAGGCATTTGGTTTGGTATCCTTTTCTTTTTCTTTCTTAGCTTTAAGGAACCAACAGTTAGTTGTAACATGACCAGATTTCTTGCAATAACTGCAAACTAGACGACTTCTGTCACTGTCAGCTTTCACACTTTGATCAGACCTGTTACTGGATTTCTGAGCACCATCACCAGATTTGTCTTTGTCTTTGGGTGAGGAATCTTGGGTATCACCGTAACCCTTTTTCTGAAATTGGGACCATTTATTGTTACTGCTAGACTGAAATTTGGACTTATGAGTGAGAACATATTCATCTGCAAATTTGGCAGCTGATTGCAAGTTCAGTGCTTGCTTCTCATTAAGGTAGGTCTTAACATCATCCTTAACACAGTTCTTGAATTCTTCAACTAACACCATCTCTTTTAGTGAGTTGAAATCATCCTTGACCTCCATAGAAGTACACCAGCGCTCAAAGCAAACCTGCTTTTCATTAGCAAATTCAACATAAGTCTGATTTTCAGATTTCTTCAGACCTCTGAATTTCTGTCGGTAAGCCTCTGGAACCAACTCATAAGCTCTCATAATAACCTTTTTGACAACCTCATAATCAGAGGAATCATCTGCAGACAAAGCCGAATAGGCTTGTTGAGCTTTACCCTTGAGGACAGTTTGCAACATCAGAGGCCAGTGTTCCTTTGGCCACTGGCAACTCTTTGCTACCTTTTCAAAACACTGGAAATAGTTGTCAACATCCTTTTCCGAAAATGGAGGCACCAGTTTTACCTCCTGGCTAGCCCGAAATTTATTTTCAGTTTGAATTTTTATTTTTAGTTGCTCCATTTGGAGTCTTTCTTCTCTATCGAATTTCTCTAATTCAAAATCTCTCTGTCTTGCAAATTTTTCTAACTCAAATTCTCTTTGTTTTTCTTCTCTTGCTAATTTTTCTAACTCAAACTGCCTTTGTTTTTCTTTTTCTTCCCTCTCAAATTCCCTTTCTTTTTCTCTTTCCTCCCTTTCAATCTCTAGCATTTTTAATTTAAGTTCCATTTCTATATTTGGATTTTCCACTGGAAACTGTTCCAGATCTCCTGGTGCAAACACATTTTCATCAATGTAATATTCAACTATCTCTCTAGCCAGTCTTGCTTTTCGCATGGCTGGTTTTACCTCTGTCAACTCCAACTGTCTGCAAATTTCTAGCAGTTCTGTCTTTTTAAAAGACTTCAAAACCCCTACGGTTGGTGATGCCAAGAAATCATCCATTGCTGTTGTCAATATATATCTAGGAAAATTCACAAAAACAATTTCACAATTTGGAATGTTAGATTTTCAATAAATTACTCACACAATGGTCTATCCCGGACCTTGAGCCCCCAATTTGTTATGGCCCCAATTTGTTATTACATTTATAACACAACAGCAACAGCAAGGGATGACAAACACAGTTTTAACAACTAAAACACATTTAATTTTTAACAAAGACAAAGACTAATAACAACCTACAACTAAAGACCAAGATTGATAAATAAGAAAAAAAACAGAAATAATTACAGTCCCTTCTTGGTGGGGTGGCTTGGTGATGTCCTGGATGAAGAAAATGCTCAAACACATGCAAAGAAATCCACAAAAGAAACTACACAGGTCTTGAACAGAAATGACAGGTCTGGTCACACGTATCCTTCTTCTTGCAATTTCTCCTACTCCATTACTGTCTCAATTCTTTTCCTTATATACTCTTTTGCAGACCCCACCCACATTTAGACCTCTTTTTTTTAATTTTCGGGGACTTGCCCCAGACATGTCTGGAAACATGTCCAAACATGACTCCAGTCTGAGCTTAACAAAAAAAAGGTAAATACTGCCATCTAGTGGCCTATATTCACATTACAATGTTGTTGTGCCCACTGTAGACGCAGTCGTCGGTGTTGTACTGTGAGTATTGGACGTCTTGCTGGCCGACGTGGGACAATGCCAAAATGACGGAGACGGCGACGGATTGTCTGTGCAGACAGTCGCCTCAAACCAGGTATCGTTCTTGCAGTTATGGTTGCAGGTTGGAATCGATTTCGGAGATGGGTTGTTCGAATCCAGTTGTCCTGTCTGGGAGTGGTTACTCGTGGACGGCCGCTGCGAGGACGGTCTCTGACATGTCTTGTCTGCTGATGACGCTGCCATAAGTTCCAAATGGTGTTTCGGTGGACATTCAGGCGATGAGCAACTTCCCTCTGCGAGGTTCCGGATTCAATCATCCCAATGGCCCTCCACCGATCATTTTCAGACAGTCTTGGCATTTAGAGGGTAGAGTTCCTGATCCGAAATGGCTGTGTTTTCGATAAGTGATGCTTCCGTCGTTCATCAGGCACAATGTGAACATTCCAAAAATTCTCCTCTTTTATTGCCATCCACAAGCATGATTTACGCACATTTTCACGTGCAAAGTCATTTTCTCGCATTTTCATGATTTCCATTTCAATGTTGTGTTTACGTGTACTGTTTCAGTCTGATATCACCATGTATGACAATTTCATAATTGCGTTATGAAAAATAATTAACAATATTGGTGTCACAGAAACTTTTGTTGCTGAGTATATCAATTCCTGTATGGAAACTTAAGTCTTCTTGAATTCAAAATGCTTTATTTAGAAATTGTCTCACAATTTCAGCATTTAAGGACAAGACTTTGGTAACATTCACAAAATTAATATTTGTGACGATGCACAAAACTATTTTCATTTTTGACATGAAGTGAAATTTTGTCAACCCTGATAAGAATCAACCAAGATGGCCCAAAAGTAAGTACACAAATCATTTTGAACATGTTATTAATATCCAAAAGTCAGATATTAGGGACATTGTTCACAGACTTTTTGCTGGACACTCTCCCCTAATCTGGTAAAACGTAGTAACTTACTTTTTGGTAGAAATAGAGTTAGACCCATTTTTGCTGTTACTAAGCACCGAATAAAGCACCTACAGTCGTCATTGAGAATGCCCATTGTCTTTTTTTTTTTTACAGCGAGTTTATCCAGAAAGACATAAGTTGTTTTCAGTTTTCATGAAAAAGTGTGTTACTATGTTTTACCAGATTAGGGGAGCACTGTGCTGAGGAACTGCACGAACTGCAGCTGAGATGAGCTTTTTTATCCATCTGACGTAAATGATGCACAGACTGCATCATTTCCTTTTCGTGTCAGGCTGACGTCTGTCATTTTGTTGTGGACCTGGAAGTTCAACTCCAACCATCTTCACGGCTGTGTGACTAGGAATCTGCAACGTGGGATTTGCTGCCCGTACCCGAACATGCGGCAACACCAGGCTCTCTCCAACCTCCATCAAAAAGAATTGCCGTGTCCGTTTACCCTCAGATGATTTCCAATCAGGGAATTTAACAACCCTGGTTACAAATGCAGCAACAGCACTGACATCCAGACAGTCACCAAAGAGAACCACAAGCCATCGGTTTACCTTCCGCCTGCATGTGTACATGGTCACCAGATGGTAAAGATTGTCAACACCACTCTTAGTGGCATTGTAGTGCTGTTTTATCTCTGGTTTCCAATCATCACCTTCAACTTTTATGTCATAGTGCATGGTTGACAGTGCCAAGACAGCTTTGTTTAGCTTGGGTACATAGGAGACGACGGTGACCTGATTCCTGAATCCAAATGTTGAGCTGTGGACTTCTCTGCTCTCATGACATCAGGAATGGCTGGCTTGTTGGAGCGAATGGTACTAACATATATCAGTCCATCAGTGAGAAGATCTTCAGCCAGCTAAACAGAAGCAAAGAGGTAATCTGCTGTAACATTTTGACCACTATATCTCCATGGTGCCACAAGTTCCTTCATGACTCGAGGCCCCTGTCCAATGTTGTGTGCTTCACTGGGTTTCCTGCATAGGTACACCTCACCTTTCAGTGGATAGCTGGTATCTGCATCACAACACCACCATATCTTCATGTCATACTTAGCAGGCTTGGACAGAATGTACTGTCGAAGTCCGCATCTCCCACGAAAAGCCACTAACTGCTCGTCAACAAAAAGATCAGTCTTTGGTATGTAGATTTGTGGAAGCTGTGCCTGAAACAGGGTCCAGAAATCTCGTAATGGGGCCAGTTTGTCAGTTGCCCGTCTTTCTGCTCCGGTGGCTCGATTGTCAAACCTAAGGTACTTCAGAATGCTTGTGAGCCTCGCTTGTGATATATTTGCACTGAAGATAGGCCTGCTTTCCTTCTGTGACCAGAGTGATGCCACCGGTTAATGGTTTGACCTATAAAGCCCTGCCAAGATGCAAAGTCCAATTAAGGCTTTCAGTTCATTCCTATCAAACAGAGGCGAAGGTCTTTTGTTGATCTGGATTGGCACGATTCCATTCAGTGATCTGCCGGCAAGCTTCACAGTTGGTTTCCAGAACTACAAGATCAATCATTGCTGAAGTGATGAACAGAGAGAAGGCTTCAACAGGTGATGTACAGTCAGCAGCATTGGTTATGCCAGGGCCCTGCCGGATAATATCTTGAGGTTGACGTCTACCAACAATTGGTAGATTTTTCTGCTAGACAGTGCCATTTCGTCCAACTAAGACATCGTCAGGCCTATCTTCAGGTTTCTCATCTGAAGAGTCTGCATCGTGTGTTTGACCCCGACCCCGATCTCGGCCTCGACCTCGACCACGGCCCAGGGCATAGCCACAAGCACAACCTCAGCCACTCCCACAACCTCTGGCTACAGGAGGCTCAAGAACAGGCTGATTGTCATTTTGAAGGGGTTCATTTTCATCCTCTGCGGCTGGTGGAACAGACTCGGTATCACTGAGGTCTGACGGCTCAGAAATGTGGTGCTTGGCGTATGCAGACACATCCGAGTCTTCAATGTCCGTGTCGCCATCTGACTCCAGAATGGCTCTAAGTGTGACGGTGCGTTCAGGAACCACAAGTAAGAGAGGGAAATTCAAAAAACGTATGCCTTTATTGGAGTCCGAGTCAAAGCCAAAAAACAGAGGAATTGCCAAGCCACAATACAAAATCCAAAAACAGTGTCGACTAGACAGGCAGGGGTCAGAACCAGTAAGACAGATGAGCAGAGGTACAAAAAGGATGGGCAAAAAGTAGTAGTCGATGAACAAAGCCAAGGGTCATACACAGGGCATCTAAACACAGAAATCGTGGTCATACAAAAATAGGTCGAAATCCAGAAAGACAAAAATAATACAAAAAGGGCAATGGCAAGAATCAAGGTCGGACAATCCAGTAGAAGCGAAACAATATTCAATGGCATACGAGGCGCTCCGCACAAAGAAGTATTGATCAACGTTCTGACAAGAGCTGTGAGTGAAAAGACTGCTAATATACACACAGGGAAGGTCACATACTATACAGGAATCAGTAGTTGGGAATGAGGCTAATAACATCGGGAGAATCACATGAGGGAAGCCATAACCACGAAAATTGGCAAAAGACAAAATACAAACAGGAATCACGCAAACAGCCTATGACATTCAAACAGCTCCAGTCCAGTTCTACGTGCACAGGTAACAAGCGCAGGAGATTGATTAAGCAGGTGCGAGAGATTGTCGCTGAAGCTCAGGAGAGGACAGAGACAGACAAAGGGGCGGAGTATAGAACAGGGCGATTGCAGAGAGGTAATTAGTCTAAATTAGTAGCGGTGCAACTTTACAAATTAAACTAGAGTGCTCATTAGTGAGTTAGTAATCCTATATACATGGATTAGTTGTGTTAGTAGACTATGATTCAAAATACAAATGTTAGTCTTGTTAGTAATCAGAACAGAAGGGCGAAGGAAGAAAATGAGATTGGAAGGAATATTTAAAACACCGGAATTCATTTAAATGACCTGAAGTCAGTGAGCACACAGACAGGGAAGACGGACTGAACCAACTAGATCACAAGACAGGGGAGACAAGTGCAATGGAACTGAGACATGGAATGAACCAAAAACCTGAGAGTTACAATAACCAAAAAGAATAAATAAAAGACATAAAAAATAAAAAAAATAATCATGAACACAAAACCACTACATAAACATGACCAAAAACCATAACCATGACACAAAGTGCCTCAGCAGCTGTGAAGTAACATAACATAACATAACATGAATGGCGAAAACAGGCCGTTCAGCCTGACTAGGCTCGCCAGTTTCTTTATACTATTGTGGATATATCACTTCAGATACTCAATGACTAAATAGTATCTAGCTTTAAGTCAAGCCTGCTCTTGAAAACTCCCAAGGTCTCTGCCTCAACAATATGGTCAGGCAAGCTATTCCACATTGAAATTACTTTTTGAGTGAAGAAATATTTCCAAATATCAGTGCTAAATTTACAAAACCCAAAACCAGTGAAGTTGGTAAGTTGTGTAAATCGTAAATAAAAACAGAATACAATGATTTGCAAATCCTTTTCAACCTATATTCAATTGAATACACTGCAAAGACAAGTTACTTAATGTTCGAACAGGTAAACTTTGTAATTTTTTGCAAATATTAGCTCATTTGGAATTTGATGCCTGCAACATGTTTCAAACAAGCTGGCACAAGTGGCAAAAAAGACTTAGAGAGTTGAGGAATGCTCATCAAACACTTATTTGGAACATCCCACAGGTGAACAGGCTAATTGGGAACAGGTGGGTACCATGATTGGGTATAAAACCAGGTTCCCTGAAAAGCTCAGTCATTCACAAACAAGGATGGGGCGAGGGTCACCACTTAGTGAACAAACGCGTGAGCTGATTGTCGAGCAGTTTAAAAACAACATTCCTCAACGAGCTATTGCAATAAATTTCGGGATTTCATCATCTACGGTCCGTAATATCTTCAAAAGGTTCCGAGAATCTGGAGAAATCACTGCACGTAAGCGACAAGGCCAAAAACCAACATTGAATGCCTGTGACCTTCGATCCCTAGGGCGGTACTGCATCAAAAACCGATATCAGTGTGTAAAGGACATCACCACATGGGCTCAAGAACACTTCAGAAAACCACTGTCAGTAACTACAGTTCGTCGCTACATCTGCAAGTACAAGTTAGAACTCTACAATGCAAAGCAAAAGCCATTTATCAACAGCACCCAGTAACGCCGCCAGCTTCGCTGGGCCCAAGCTCATCTAAGATGGACTGATGCAAAGTGGAAAAAAAGTGTTCTGTGGTCTGACGAGTCCATATTTCAAATTGTTTTTGGAAACTGTGGACGTCGTGTCCTCCGGACCAAAGAGGAAAAGAACCATCCGGACTCTTATAGGCGCAAAGTTCAAAAGCCAGCATCTGTGATGGTATGGGGGTGTATTAGTGCCCAAGGCATGGGCAACTTACACATATGTGAAGGCACAATTAATGCTGAAAGGTACATACAGGTTTTGGAGCAACATATGTTGCCATCCAAGCAACGTCTTTTTCATGGACGCCCCTGCTTATTTCAGCAAGACAATGCCAAGCCACATTCTGCACGCATTACAACAGCATGGCTCCGTAGTAAAAGAGTGCGGGTACTAGACTGGCCTGCCTGTAGTCCAGACCTGTCTCCCATTGAAAATGTGTGGCGCATTATGAAGTGTAAAATACGACAACGGAGACCCCGGACTGTTGAACAACTTAAGCTGTACATCAAGCAAGAATGGGAAAGAGTTCCACCTGAAAAGCTTCAAAAATTGGTCTCCTCAGTTCCCAAACGTTTACTGAGTGTCCATAAAAGGAAAGGCGATGTAACACAGTGGTAAAAAGGTCCCCGTGCCAACTTTTTTGCAATGTGTTGCTGCTTTTAAATTCTAAGTTAATGATTATTAGCAAAAAAAAAAGCTTCTCAGTTTGAACATTAAACATCTTGTCTTTGCAGTGTATTCAATTGAAAACAAGCTGAAAAGGATTTGCAAATCATTGTATTCTGTTTTTATCTACAATTTTACATAACGTGCCAACTTCACTGGTTTTGGGTTTTGTATCTTTGGTCAGCTTCTATTTGTGACCCTGAGTTCTACAAACAACACCTGGTGGAAGGAATGCTACATAATTCACTTTGTTAATCCCTTTAACATATTTAAAGACCTCAATCAAATCACTCCTAAGCCTCCTTTTCCTAAGACCAAAGAGATTAAGGATCTTCAGCCTCTTTTCATAGTTTCATCTTTTATACCCAGAATTAGCTTAGTGGCTCTTCTCTGAACTTTCTCTAGAGCCTCTATGTCTTTCTTAAAGTATGGTCCCCAAAACCATACACAATACTCTAGATGTGGTCTGACGAATGTGTTGCACAAAAGACGCATCACCTCCTTGGATTTGTACTAAATACTTTTGGCAATGTATCCCAGCATCCGATTGGCTTTTTTAACTAATACGGCACAATGGCTAGAGCCTGTGAGGGTTTGGTCAACAATCACTCCCAGGTCTTTTTTGTGTGGAGCACATTCCAATTTAAAACCTCCCATGAAGTAATCCCATCTAGTGTTTTTATAACCTACATGTTCAACTTTTCATTTCGCAACATTAAATTTCATATGCCACATTTCTGCCCAATTCTAGATTCTATCCAAATCATCCTGAATCACTCTAGTGGACCCTAAACTATTTGCCAAACCCCCCAATTTAGTATCATCTGCAAATTTAACTAATCTGCTCTCAATATTCCTATTAAGGTCATTAATGTAGATGAGGAACAGCAGGGGTCCCAACACCGATCCCTGGGAGACGCCACTCCCCACCATACCTAGCTCAGATGAGATACCACTAACCACCACTCTTTGTGTTCTGTCCTGCAACCAGTTTTGAATCCATTTCAGAACACCTCCTGTAACTCCAATGGAGCTCATTTTGAAAATGAGTCTCTTATGTGGTACTGTGTCAAATACTTTCTGAAAATCCGAGTATATGTTGTCATAAGCCCTGCTCTGGTCAAAAGTTCTGGTGGCCTCTTCAAAAAATTCCAGAAGGTTTGTCAGGCATGACCTTCCCTTACGGAAACCATGTTGGCTATCCCTGAAGATATTATTAATTCCAATAAATAAATCCAGCTCATCATTTATGATAGATTCCAATATTTTGCACGCAATGCAAGTTAAACTGACTGGCCTGTAATTTCCTGACTCAGTATGGTCCCCTTTCTCAAATATTGGTATTATATTGCCCTGTTTTTAATCATTTGGTATTTCTCCAGTTTCTAAAGACTGTCTGAAGATGGCAGATAGCAAATGATCTCACTAACTTCCCTAAGCACTCTAGGATATAAGCCATAAGGACCCGCTGCCTTATCTGCCTTTAGTTTATGCAACTTGTCTAATACTTTGTTATCCCGAACCTCAATTTTCGCTAAATAATCTTGAGCATTGGACATGCCCTCTGGCTGAATAAAGACCCCCTCTGAGATAAAATTCTCAACAAAGTAACTGTTTAAGGTATCTGTAATATCCTTGTTATCATGCAGCAGCGATCCACTTTTATTCTTTATGCACTTAACCTGCTCTTTGACTTTCCTTTTTCTGCTACAGTACTGAAAGAAGCGCTTAGGGTTAGTTTTTGCCCCCTCTGCAATTCATCTTTCATACAGTCTTCTAGCATTCCTCAGCTCTTTTTTAAAACCTTCACTAAGCCATGTCTCTGTAATCCCAACTATGTCATAGCCTACACTAATCATAACGGCCTCAAGTTCTGGAAATTTATTTTTAATGCTTCTTGCATTTGTGCATGTCTACCTCTGTTAGCCATCATTCACTCTGAAATAACATTATTATGAACATACTATCAACGATATTTGGTTGGGGTCTAATCGGACCCCAGATGAAAAAGTTTTTAATACTCACAGTACTGCATTACAGAGTTAATGAGACATATATTTTCTGAGGAGCATATGTTCCCAAACAAAGTCACAAAAAATCAAATTGAAGTTGGGTGTGATGTGTATGTTACGTGTGATAGAAAACAGGTGGGGTCCGATTAGGATGCGGTTTAAGCTGAGGATCGATAACCAAGGTGGACTGGCCAAGATACAGAATTTGCAGGCACAGTGCCTTTTTCCTCAGGCAATGTCCTAAGATAATATAACACAGCAAGTTACAGACTTATTACAGACAAACCCTTATAAGGTGGACTTGTAGATATGTCTGATCACATGCAATATCAGAAGAACCAGATAAGAGGCAGGGTTTTGATTACCTAAGAGTGCTATCTTTTTCTTCTCAAGGACAAGTACTGCAGATGACCTTTCCTGGTGAAGTGACAGACAAAGTGCCACATACAGTCCATAGGTATTTGAACAGTGCCACCATTTTTTGTTACAGCTTTGTGCTACAGCCAATTGTATTTTCATTTAAACAAATGATATCAGCCTAAGATTGTGTTAATTTAAGAGTACTTACCTGCACATATCCCTAAAATTGCAGTGTGTTTTTTCAATTATAATTCTATTCATACATGTAATAGTCCCTCATTTTATGGAACCAAAACTAATTGGACAAATGAACCCAATCAGAAATAAAGTCAACATTTACTGGTAGTTTGTGGCAAATCATTTGCATTTGACCGCTAGCTGAAGTTTGCAAGGTGCAGACATCACCAGTGCCTGGATCTCATCTCCAGTGACGCTCAGCCAGCCCTGCACTGCAGATGTCCTCATTTAATTTTAGTGTCTGAGGTCGTTTTAATTCAGTCTTATCTTCAGCACATGAAATACAAGTCCAATTGTATTCAAGGCCACTGAGTGACTTGACCAGCCAAAAAGGATTCTGCACAGTTGCTTTAGTTGTTTGTTAGGACTCATTACCTTTCTGAAAAGAACACCAACATTAATTGAGTACTGAGGCTTGTTTTTGGATCTCATGATTCCCAACAATTAGAATTCCTCCAACTGCTTCCATGAGGAGTTATATTCTCTATACAGACAAGTTGGTTGGTGTCAGTGGAATCCATTCAGGCTGAAGACTTGAAATAATGTCAACCATGACATTCCACAGTGTTACATACACATACATATCTTTTTTTTTTTTTTTTTGGCTTACGTTTGAGCTTGATTGCTGGCACCTGTTGTGTTTGCAGATGTGCAGTCGACACTCCCTCAGTCGGGGTGGGGCTACCTTTTCATATGTGAGAGAGCGGGGAGTTCAAACGGTGGGGCGAAGGCAGAAAGTCGGGCATCAAAACGCTGCCGCAGATTTTGAGAAGAGGAAAAAAAAAAATAAAGAAATAAGACGGTGTTGGGGCGAGCTCCGGGGAGGGAGGTCTTTTAATCCTCGGGCCTGATCAGCCTAGAGGGAGGTAGGTCAGGGTGCTTCCACAACAAGTGGGGTTGTTTTTTTTGTTTGTTTGTTTCATCTTTTTTGCAACCCTGACACCTGTAAACCACGCCGGGAGAAGCGACTAAGCCATCTCGTCTCATCCTCACAACTTTTTGGGGGGGCACTGTGTTATCACAATTAGCCCGATTGGCTGTTTTTTTTTTTTAGAAAAAAGACTAACAAAACTGAACAAACCTCAAGATCAAGAGGGAATTTCACCGCGCGGGCTGTTCGCTGCTGGCACATCGACACCTACGAAGAAGGCCTTTCCTCCGGGTAGAAGAGGTAAGCCTCGTCTCTCTGAGGGGGTTTGTCAGGTGCCAGTATATGTTTAAATTGTTTTTTTTCTCCCTCCGTGCATTCATTCGCTTATATATACACATACATACACATCGCTGTTTTTTTTTTTTTTTTTTTTTGTGTTACTACCCTGCGCTCTGTATTTCAGAAATTACAAGCTTGGAGAGCAGTGGGTTCGTAACAACTGAAAAAGTGACATTCTCTGCAACTGTTTTTGAACCTATTATGTAATTGTTTTATTATTCCTGCCAAGGAGGTTATGTTTTCGCCTGCTTTGGTTTATTTATCTGTCTATGTGTCTGCAATATAAATCAAAAAGTAATAAACAGGTATCTCTCAAATTTTGTGGGTGAGCTGCTATTACGCCAGGGATGGAGCCTATTGATTTTGACCACGGTCGGTCAAACAATACAGCCACCACAGCAACCATCTTGAAATCCTATGTTGCAGATACCTTAAATTTATTCTGAGCCATGTTCACTCAGCAAGCTTTCAAGAGTGCTGCCTATGTGGAGGTTTACACTCTGCGTGCCTTCAATTCATTTGTGTGGTTGGTCATCTGCGTGAGTGTGAAATAAAGGATTGTGAAAAAGTGTATTACCATTGCTCTGTCCAACGACCCTATGCAAATAAAATTCTCACGACCGGTATATTTTAATAAGAGTAAAATTTAAATGATAAATACTTCAGATAATGGAAAGTCTTAATTTTACACTGGGCCATGATTTTGATACAAATAGCTATATTTGTGAGTGTGCAGCAGGACATTGCTGAAGCGCACACGCATTGCTCGATGGAATAACCCTTTTTAAAAGTTTAATGTGGAAAGTTAAAATCTTTTCAGGAAATCGCATTTTGGATCATGGGATTTAATTCATTTACTTTTTGAAGTGAGCTTTAATTCCTACTCAAATTACAAGATGTGACCTATAAATCCATTAGGTCAGGGTCGTGTGGAGGTTTAAATCTATCCAAACATCCAGAGGACAAGAAATGGACCATTTCCCATTCAGTTACAGGGGTCACAATCCATTCTTGTAACAGCAGTCAATTTCATTCACTCACTCTCTAATACCTATAGCTTCCAATCACCCTGAAATGCATGGTTTTTGGCAGATGAAGAAAGTGGATTGAAGTGCTCACAAACTATTCCGTGCTTCAATACACAGATGACTACATGTGACACATGTTCTGATTAGCTGTGAAGTGCATCACATCCTTGCCCGCTGTTGCACACTTCCCTAGGAGACAGTGCCTGGTCGTTAACTACAATTAAAGGATGTTAAAGGGTACAAGCAAAGCCAGAGAATGTCGTAAACATTTCAGAAATAACTCATCTGAGATATTCCTGAATTGAAAGCATGGCAGATGGAAGAGCAACAGGACATTATCTACGAACATAATTCGAAGTAGAATCAAGACAATTCCATTAACTTCTGGATAAGCTGATTGTGAATCTTACCACCCGTGGTCATGCAAAAGGCAAATGTAATGATTGATTGACTGATTAGTCGAGTGACGCTCGAGTCTCATCACAACACCCCTCCTTAAGCTTCCTTTATCTACGAGTAACAAGGCAACATTGTCACCAATATCCCCCGCCAAGGTAAGAATGGTCACAGGAGATCCCACATTCATACAAAAAAAAAAAAAAAACACAGAGCAATGACATCATCCACTGAAACATATGCAAGGAGATAATAAAATGAAGGAATAGTTGCAGAGAGAACTTGTCCCCATTGCAAAACCCATACCCCAAGCAGACAAACAGAAACGAGGACCATTACTCCGTAAAAAATAATTTTTCGGAACCAATTGTCGAATTCATTCAATGGGGTCATCTGTACTGGCCACCTACAAAATTTCATCCACGTTGCCGAGAGAACTTGTCCCCCATTAAACACCCATACATCAAGTTCAGAGTCATGGGCTATAACTCCGTAAAAAAAAAATTTCTTGGAATCAACAGTCAAACTCATTCAATGGGGTCATCTGTATTGGCCACCCACAAAATTTAATTCACGTCGGTGCAATAATTTCCGAGAGAACTTGTCGCCATTGAACCCAGAAGGACGAGCTCTGTTCCAATATCCCCCGATCCACTTCGTGGTGGGGGATAAAAATGGTGAAATGTCTCGTAGGAGGGGATTGTATGCCTGTGGGCTCCCTCTTGTGGTAAGTGGCGTGACGGTCAAGATGCCCATGAACTTCTATTTATAAAGGTGCTGCAGTATGATTTTAGAATCATATGCCGGACGCTCATGTGAAAACTTTAAGATTACACGAATACAATTTTGTAATGAAAGGAGCCCTACTTGCTTATGGAAACCCTTATGAATTTTACACACAAATTTGATCAATTTGATTTGGTCATTTCGGTCTTTCATCTAACCAAACAGGTAGAACAGCTAACTGCAAAGAGAATACAATGCGGCAGGACTCGCGAAGAAAAAAAAACTAACATACATAATGAGACGTACTTAGGAGATGGTCTGAAGGGCTACCGAGTATCGCTTTACCGTCCTTGGGGCTACTCCAGCCTTGCTGTTAAGCGTACGTCAGACAAGTCACAGAAAACTGGAATATTTGCCTACGTTATAACAGTTTAAAAGAGGAGGGAAGGCGCTTAAATACAAAAAAAACCCTTTGCGTAAAAATTTGCTGGGGTCAAACGAGAAATGCATTCACGACCGTAACACGCAAAGCTGAACAGTGTTGAAAATCCACTCGGTCCTTTTTGACCAGCTGATCGAAGAGACGGGGCTACGTCACCATACCGGATGTTGTTACAGGCTGCGGAACAGCTGTAGCAGAAAACAACGGATGATCTACGACGCTGCCGTTTCGCCTGAAAATTGAGTGAGAAACACGACAGATTTCCGAAAACTGAATTCGAGAAACTAGGTGAAATAATTCTACGTAAGACATTAAAACTTTAGTGCGAATTCGGAGCACAGAAGCCCCAGATCGGACAGACAGACGGAGAGAGGTGAGTGGATCGAGTTGTACGTCAACAAATGGCCAACGTCGTTTCCACCAACCTCAAGTTTGTAGTTGAAAGGAGACTTTGACGTGGATTGAAATGTCATCTTGTATGTGTTATCTGACCGTTTCATTTATTAACAAAACGTCAGTCTACTTCGTGCCGGAGAAAACTGTAGTAAACAATGATAATGATGTCTTCTCATTCTTTGTCTTGTTACTGGCTTTTTAAAATCCAGACTTCCCTGTTTGTCTGACGGCAATGCGCAAAGTCTACATAAAACACTTCTCATTTCCTCGAGGTATAACATTATTTTAGCTTCTTCGAGGAATTGCCATTAAAATTTACCTTGGTAACTGCTGAAAGAACTCGGTAACACAGTTAAAGCTGCTTTCACACCAGACGCGAAACGAAACGCGTGTATTCGCGTCCATGCATTGACTTTGAATGTAATCTGTTGTGCTAAAAAATCGTTTCGCTTCCATTGTGAAAGCGGCTCAATAGTTCGCCTGCAATGTGCGCATTGGATCATTGCTGTGGTCAGGTATAGGTCTTCGCTGGCTAGCAACCTGTCGAATGAAGAAGTCAAAGGCTGTCAAAGCTGACGACTGGCGTCGTGCTACCAAATAGCTCGTTGGAAAACCTGAGATTTCGGTTCGCCGAGTTATTAACTTTGGCAACTTGAATGTTTTTGCCTTGGCTAGTTTTTACTAATGTCCTCTCGCTCACTAACTGTTGTATTCTTAGAAATTGACGAACCCCACAAATGTATGGGTCATTACGCCGAATGCATCTCTTCGTTGGACTCCAGCAGCAAAGCATCTCTGAATAATGCGAGCACTTTTGTTGTTTAGAAATACTTTATCATCTATTGCAATCCAAAAACTATCTACTGCGTCTGGGCCTCTTGAGCGACTACTTCATTTTATCTGTGGAATTTTTGCCATATTTGAATGCCGCATCCCTCGACGCTGTTTAATTTCTGATGCGTGGGTTTTGGTGCCTCGGTCGCTTGAGGATTTGGCGCAGCCGTGAACTCTGTGTCCTTGCACAGTGGCCTCTGCTGTTGGCGCATAACCAGAAGCGCCCCCATCTCCTTGTTTCTCTCCGAAAATCGCCTTATCGTTGGCAGTGTTACGTTAGTTGTCGTTTCTAGTGTGGCTGTATTTTAATGATCGCAGTAGTGCACCAACCTCAGGTGATGCAAGTTTTGTCCTATTCGGAAATGCGCCTTTGTCAAAAATGCCTCGGTCTCACGCGTCTGTCTTTACACTTAATTTTATTGCTGGTCATGAGCGATTTCTATTTGCTTCATAATGTTGTTCGTTAATAAACTTTTGCCATCGGTACTGCTGACTTATACAGTGCATTCGCGTTATCATGTGTGACCTATGACTAACTAACCCTTCGGCTCGGCCATTATGATCGGTAATATGCCGGCAAGAAGTTCTTTAACTCCGCAGTGCTGCCTGCCTCTTAGTCACGCAATGCTGAGTCACCGGGACACTCGGGCCACTTGCGGGCTGATCGGGGCCCATGCTGTCTGCGCTGAAACCATACTGCTGGCTGTAGTTCCCCGTTTCCGCTGGCCTTCGAAGCCGATGCCTTCTGATATATGGGCTTCAGGTCTCCCTGAGGGAAGGACATCCTCGTTGACACTTGCAGAAGTCATTTCTGAGTGCGTCAGCAACTGAAATAGACTTCTACTCTGTTTTTTATCATCATGTAAAGGGGTCAGAGAGAGAAAGGGGGAGGAAAGGTTTGTTTTAGTTGTAGTGTTTTACATTTGGGAAAGAATTTTCTAGTTGGCTTGTCACACAAACAAAAACTTGGTCAAAATGCTTGAGCAAATTGAACTAAAATTGACCATCAGTTTTGATGTGAAATATCCATTATAAGCCGCCCGAACACTGCAGTTCAGTGCTGGATCAATGGGATTACCTTATTTGTTTCTTCGTATTTGCTAATATCAGGCATCAATTCACCTTTCTAGCAAAGAGAAAGAATCTGATTTTTTTTTTTAAATTTATTTATCCTTTATTTAAACAGGGAAGTACCGTTGAGATTAAAATCTTTTTCGAGGGAGTTGTGGAGGTTGGGGTGGAGAGGGAGAGAACAAATTGCATAGCCATTTGATCGGGGATGATTTAGGTGGCAGGTTTAAAGTGCCTGGCGAGATTTTAGCAACAACACAAGGGAACCCCCTACTCTTGTCGGTGAGTGTCATGGGATCTTTAATGACCTCAGTGAGTCAGCACCTCGATTTAACTTTTCATCTGAAAGGCGGCGTCTTCTTCAGTACAATGTCTCCATCACCACACTGGGGAATTTGGGGATTATCCCACTAGACAGAAGATCGCCATCCACTGGCCCACCAACACCTCTTCCAGTTTTCCCAGGTGGTACATGCCAAGCCCACACCTGCTTCACTTGGCTTCAGTTACGCGGCTGGAGCAGATTAAGTAGCGGTATGGCTGCTGGCTATAAAGTGCCCGTCTAATCTAGTCTCATGCCTGTATGTAACTCTTGAATCACAAACCTACAGCTGCAACTGAAGGTAGCTGAGACTATAATGACCCCCCCCCCTTTTCAAACTATCAGAACAAGTTGAATACTTTGTGAAGACCCTCAATTGATTGTTTTGACACATACATGAAATCTGTGGCCCGTCCAAAAGTATTGGAACAGGGAGACAAATTCTGTTGTCTCTGCAACACCCATTATACATTTGGGGCTGAGATCAGATGATGAGCATAAGACAAGAGTTTAGAATTTCAACTTTTATTTCCAGGTATGTACACCTAGATGCATTGAACTACTTGGAAAATAGCACCTTTGGTATCAAATTTCACAATTTATAATACAAACTAATCGTGAGGACTAATGTCAAAGGGAAACAAATTATCGATTATTAAAATAACAAATTTTGGAGGGTTAAAGCTAGAGATGGCAATTTCAAACCTTTGAAACAGTTTTGCAACCTCTGAAACTGCAACTGTTGCGAAATGTTCCGAATTGTTTGAAAACCAGGTTTATTTCAGTAGTGCACAGCCTAGTGGCAAAAACCTTTACTGCAGCTATTAAAATGTACAAAACACATGGAACATTGCCGGGGAGGAGCAGGAAAAACGTCACGTGACAGAAGTTTTGAAACAGAGTTGTAAACCCCTGTCAAACCCGGAAGTTTTGAACGTGTTTGAAACAGTTTGAATCTGCGTGGTGAAATTGACATCTCTAGTTAAAGCTAAGTGACTAACCGCAAACATCCATTTATCATTTCACTCTCTCTTCTCTGTAGACTCCTGCAAAATTCATTTTGTTAGCATTATGCAAATTATGAATTCTAACGATCACAAACAAACAATTAAGCCTAAAAGTCAGAATTCAACTTTCCAATGATGATTTTATGACGTCTACACCAGCCCTGTGCTAGAATTGTATGATTTTCACGCACCTCGAAATTATATGAATTTTTGAAAATGTATAGCAGTCTACTGCTGCTTTTGTTCAATGAGAACATACACCTTGTTAACTGCACTCTGTAGGTCAGTCCCGGCCGACGACGCCACCATGGGGCGGATTTTCCTGGACCACATCGGCGGGACGCGCCTCTTTTCCTGCGCCAACTGTGACACCATCCTCACCAACCGCTCGGAGCTCATCTCCACCCGCTTCACTGGGGCCACGGGACGAGCCTTTCTCTTCAACAAGGCATGCCCTGCGCACCCCTATAAACTGTCTGAAGCTGCAGTGTGACCTGATGCATGCCCCGCACACAAAAGCTTTCGTTTTTTAAAAATGCCTTTAAGGAGTGAGAATCATTGTTTGACTTTCCCAGCTAACACTAACTATTCTCATGATGTTGCTGCAATGTTGAAACTTGTAACCTCAAGAAAACATTGCGAGGACATTTTGTGTTCAATGGGTTGTTTCATGCTCTCAATATCGCCCCCAGGTGGTGAACCTACAATACAGCGATGTGCAGGACCGCGTGATGCTGACAGGCCGGCACATGGTGCGCGATGTCAGCTGTAAGAACTGCAACAGCAAGCTGGGCTGGATCTATGAATTCGCCACTGAGGACAGCCAACGCTACAAAGAGGGCCGTGTCATCCTAGAGAGGGCGCTAGTGAGGGAGAGCGAGGGCTTCGAGGAGCACGTCCCCTCTGATAACTCTTAAGTCTGCCTGGCACCTGCCAGCGGCAATACGTCTTTTCCATCCCAAAAAAAAAAACTAATTTTCCCATACTTCCTGCTGGCCCCCACAGAGTTGCTTCTTGCGATCGACTCCAACTTCCTGTTACACAAAGCCTCCAATGGGATAGTCTCCAAGCCAATTTACAAAAGGCCTTTTCTACATTCTTTTGAGGCCAGCACATAAACCAAGATACACACATGGCATCGATGCTTTTCAGTTATAAACAGATTATATTTAATGATATTTCAACTGAACATACAGTGAAAAAGGAGTAGATTTTCACATTTTTTTGTGGTTTGCCATTAAATGGAAAAGGGTTCTTGATATTCTTTTTTTGACTGATTTTTAAACATGTTCCATATTTTTTTCATTTTAAAGTCGACTATGATTTGAAAACATGTATTATGTGGTGCATAGGGCTTGAGGAAATGAAGTTAAACTTTCAGGTACTTTGTTAGACCTCAGAAGTTGTCAGAATTCAGGGATTGGTGATTTTCTCCACTGATTTGGTGACGCAAGCGTGCAGAAGTCAGAATGCGCAATTCACAGTCCCAGAAAAATCATGTCCGGTCAGTTCCTTTCCTCCCCTGAATATTTCACAATGATCGATGAAGACACACCTAAATTGAACATAATTGTGAATAATGCACAAAGCTCAACTCACATTTGTACACACACAAACTTGCTTCAGAAATACGATCTGCTCCCAGGTGCTCTTGCACACCTGTTCACTGCAGATCTTGTCTAACAGATAGAAACCGTACAGGTTCTCTCAGTCTGAACAAGGGTTGAGTTCAGAAGCCTGAAATGTGTCATATGCTGGAGCTTTTGTATGCGGGACATCAGTAGTCTGGATAATGGGGCAAAAAGGAAGCATTTCAAAGAACTGCAAAGCACTGTGGGGGCTTGCTTCAGCACACACGCACACACACACATACGTGGGTGGGAGTCTATCTGTGCTCAGGACTGAAAGGTTTTTCTGGGTCTGCTTTCACGCTACACAGCGGAATTACTGAGTAACCAACACCACCACACTTCTGTGGTTGATGATTGTTGCTACTCACAGTTGCCACCTTTTCCAAAATCATAATAAAACAACAAGCAATCCAGGAGCAACGTTCTTACCCCACATGCACTGCTTTTCTGACTGGCCATGAGAGGGGGTACTTCAAATTCATTATACAGAAGAAAGTATTGGGTAAGGAGGACTGGGATTCATCTAGCCTGCTGGACTACATTACCCATAGTCACACTGCACAAGTTCTGTACAGTGGGAAAAAAAATGATGGGTGTTGTTACTATGCTCTTATTGATATGTTTTCTTGTAGTTATTTGTGTGTTTATTGTCCTCAATACTATAACCTTTTTTTTTCTTTTGGGAAACATTAAGCAAAATGTACTTTTTTCTTCACAGTGCTCATCTGTTGTGTTGATTTATCAATAAACAAATCTTGCTAAGAGTCAGGCCTCACGTTTCCTGCCAGAACCTTTGCAAATGAAGCAGTAATCAAGCTAATCAGAGCAACATATAGATGAGCGGAATAGGGGTTTCGCTGGGTCTCTGTTGGTTGCTGGTTAAACTTGTGAGTTTGTTGAGACTCATAGCATCATATTGCTCCAGGAAGATTGGCTCCTGCTTCGGCTATCCGGCTGTAATGGACTTTGCATAAAATTTTTTGCTAAATAATGTAAAACACCCTTTTCAAGATCAGGCAGGCATTTTCTGAGCTTTAAACACAGTTTCAATTGATCAAGGTCAATAAATGCCCTATCACGAGTCTATTGTTTGGTGAACCTCTGAAGCTATACAGTCCTGCTAGGCTGTTGGACCTAGTGAAAGCTTCCAGACATCAGGTAAGAAAATTGAGACTTCAGAACAATGAAGATTAGCAAACAACCCTAACTACTGGCACTCCTGGAGAATGTTGATTTCTCTAGTGCTCAATTCCTCTATTTTATAGTGTGTACATACAGCTTTAGTGGTCTCTGAACCTCTCTCAAACATTTACAATTAATCTTAGCTTCCCTACTCCTACATTGACGCAGTTTCAGCTGCTCGAGTTACTGATCTCGTCAGTAATCATACATAGGCCATTTTCATAACCGCAACAGACATTACTTACCTTCCGACATGAATTTTTGGGTTTCAAATGTCATACGAATTAACATCAGCTTCGCACGAAAATGAATGAAAGCGACCACTTCACTATTATTGCGCTTAAAAAATAAAACAAAAAACATTTTCCTCGATAGTAATTTATATGTTAACCAGTAGTATGTCAAAATGCTGATCACACGCGATTCGCTTTGTTTTCGTCCTCACTGAGCGCAGAAGCTTTACATCCGCTAGAGGACGCCGTTTAGCCAGGGGACGCTGAAGTGTGCTGATTATTCCTGATTGCAGGCTTGCACTGTTTTAAATAAATGGCAACCAATAGAGTAATAGGGGGTTGCCCGAGACTCAGAGAGTCGGTGGTTCGAGTCCCAATGTAGTCACTATAATATTTAGCGAACCCTGCTCCTGGAGAGCACGGCCCCACCTACATGCTTTCTATGCATTTCTGCTCTAACACTCTGTGCCAACCCTGTGATCAATGCTTGTGAGCTGTGCGAGGGATATATCGATGTTTGACAGCCTGTTGGATTTTTTTCCACACTATGTCTGAAATTTTTTAAAAGCAATCTATAAGTAACATTTTAACAAGGCTTGATTGGAAAGAATCTCTAGTTATTGTTTGTAGCCCCTTGCCCCTGTAGCCTTCATTTCTTATGAGCAAAGAGACAGGAGCAGCCAGATAAGAGAGGTGGATTTGGGGAGGACTGAGAAAAATGGAAGGGAAAAAATAAAAAAGCAGTAGGAAAATAGAAAATAAGTAAGATTAAGGTTGAAAAAATAACCCTTAGGCCCCAAATCCCGAGAACCCCACCCCCCGACTTGAGGCCGTCTCGCACAACCCACAATCCCTTTCGCAATTTCGCAATCCTTGTTTAACACTTGCTTAGCCATCTGTCCTCAGACAAAATTACTCACCTTCCTATTTTCTCTTCTCCCTTCATCCATTTTTCCCCTTTGTAGCTCTCTACCTTTTCTTACCATACTGACAGCTCTGTCCCATCATCCCCTGCTCTTTCCTCTCTCCTCTATCTCTCCCTATCTGTAGGAGTTCAAAGCACATTAGATTTTTTACATTAATAGTACCGTATACCGTTTTAGTCAAAGCTTGATTGTGCTAATCAAAATAATGAGAGCAGATGTTTCCACAATATCTTGATCTCCTTTAACAGGAATTGTGCTCCCCAACCACCCCTTTGTAGACCCTCTCTGTAAAATCACCAAGAGCTAAATACTTATAGTCCTGTCCGCCAAATAATTATAACAATAATAATATCACCAATGCGAGATGGTTGTCTCCTCTCCAGACTACAGACAAAACTGGTGCCACTTACCAGCAGGTGTCCTGTATTTGTATATTTTCAGGGACTCAGTAATGTGAATTTGTGGTTCATAGGGAGAATGACTTGTGGTTTTGAATTGGCGTTAACTTACAAAAGAATTAGTCTGTTCCACATTCATCAGATATGAAAACTTATCCGTCTCAGTAGAACACTCACCCTGCACCACAAGCACTGCTCAGGTTCCCAGATAGTGATTATATTCATTGTTTTATGGCATTTAATGACGGCCTTTCAATCAGCAGCCAGATCTGGTGCCTTATTTATAAAAATTTGGGTGGCATTCATGCTTAAAAATGTGTACGCGCAAGAAAATAAAAATATAATATTGTAGAAAATAACCTAATTTACAAACCTAGGGGTAAGATAAACTGCATGCATTTTTTTTATTTAATCTGGATGAACTTGGAATTTGACATGTGCATCATCCTAATAATTTCCATTTTTTAATGTCAAGTTTGTTTTTATATATCTGAAATCTGCGAAGAAAGTGATGTACGCATCGTGATAGTGCCTACACACCGTTTATAAATGAGGCCCCTGGAGAACAAGTCACATGGAGTTTTTGGCCAGTTAATGCCAGAAATTCACTCTGTGTACTTAAGCTCACAGAAAACTAGCAGACACTTTGTCCCTCCCTGCAATAAAGTTTGACACACCCTGAAGTACAAAATATCCATCAATCCTGAATCTCCACCTAATTATTCCTAGTCAGGGTCACAGAGGGGCTGCAGCTGAACTGTACCTGAGCAATAATAGGCCCCCTCAGAAAAACCATATCTGAGAAATTCCTCTTGCTTTCCCTTTATTAAGAGCCATTACATGAGAGATTAACATTCGGTGTGCGGTCGAACCCCCTGGAATTGAATGAAACTTAGCACGTAGCTAGGTATGGGTGTATCATGGAAAAAGCCGATCTCATTTTGATCGCCTGTAGCGCTACCTTGAGGCCACTAAAATGGCTGTTTTGTTCTCCAAAACCTATTGACACCACATTTTACATCAACGATCATGACTTAAGGGTACACAGTACCAAAAATGTTGTACTTTTATCATGACTTGTGACATTTCAAGTCCGGTTAGCCATCAGCATCACATAGTGGCCAAGCTGGGTAACTACTGTATGTTATTGAGTGGGAACTATTTGCGAAATAACAATAACAATTGAAAGCAGGAATGGGAATAAAATAATACCCCAGACAAATATACAAATATGGAATGCTTTATTATGTGTTAACTCTCAAGAATATCACTTTCAGTGAATAATACCTTGGTATCTTGCCAGAAAGATGGTCAAAATTGATTTTTGGTGCATGTTTGCGGTATATTTTCTCAATAACCCAGATATGTACTGTGGTGGTAAATGCTGTTTGTCATGCTTCTGGAACTCTATTTTTAGGAATACCAAGCATTTCTTTGGTAGTATGTATACTTTTCAAGCTAGACAGAGCCTAATTTGGAGGAAAACAAAATGGACCTCCTCATTGCAAATTGTGCCTATGTTAAGGTGGCCTTATTTTGCTTACCCAGCAAGACAGAGATCTGAAATTCACTGGATACATAGTTCCTTTGGGGTAGATTACAGCATGAGTAAAACCTCAATGGTAGTATTTTCAGTGTGGATGAAATTCCATATCAAAATTTGGAAAAAGTAGCCACCAGGGGGCGCTGTAGACTAGGTGCAATTACTGGCTATCCCCAGCAATGCACGAAAGAAATCGTTTTTGAATTTTGATACACACTGCTAGTTTTCGTAGAAAATAAAGAGTTTAGTTTGGTATTATGCTGGATGGATAGTGATCTGACTAAAGGTAGTGCTCTAAAGATCTAATGTTCTACTGACCTAATATTCCCTATTCAGGCAGAGTGAGATAAGGACTTAAAAATTTGGCTTTTTCCGTAAGACATCCATGTCTACTTATGAGCCAAGCCAATTTACACTGGTGCAAAACAGTTGCTGTCAGGGAAGAACTGTGCAACCCTGACATCGAACTCCTGGCCGTCTCCCTGCATCTATTCTACCTTCCCAGGGAATTCCCACAACTCTTTTTCTTCTTGGTTTATATCCATCCCAGAGCAAATACATCTGCAGCCACAGAACATATAAAAATTATGCTGGATAAATACAAACTGTTATCCCCAGATGCCCCCAAATTCATCATGGGTGACTTTAACCACTGTTCAGCTGACCAATCAGTTAAAGGATTTTATCAGTATAACTGTACCGTCTGGGGAAAAAATTGGATAACTGCTATGGTTCCATCCCTAATACCCCCCTCCCCCCTCTCAGGTCTTCTGACCCCCATAGCATAGGCCTACTGCTTGCTCCTGCCTACTCACCTGTGGTAAAGAGGACAGAGAAAGCCATCAGGGACATCAAACAGAGGACACCTGACAGTATCGATAGGCTGGCAAGTATGTTTTGAAACCACTGACTGGAATATCTTCACATCCTCTTCCTCTAATATCAGTGAGCAAGCAGAGACAGTCTCAACATACATCTCCTTCTGTGTGGATAATATCATCCCCATCAAAATGGTCATAATTTTCCCTAACAATAAACCCTGGGTGGCCGAAGATCTGAAAGACATTCTAAAGAAGAAAAAGAGAATTTTTTTTCTGTGGTTCAGAAGCTGAAAATAAGGAGGTCAAAAGAGAGGTCAAGCGGGCTATTCAAATTGCCATGCTGAAATACAAAAGTAAAGTGGAGCAGGCCTTCGCAAAAGGGAACCTCCGCTCAGCTTGGCGGGACCTCAAGAACAGGCAGCAGTAAACTGTCTCCACCAGCCGCACGCCCATCCAGGTTGTCACAGAGTGAAATTTGCTGATGACACAGTCCTCCTGCCTCTGCTCTCTGGTCAAACACACAACATCACAGCTCAGCTCTGCAGAATTTTGTGGAGTGGTGTGGAAACTCGTGCCTCGAGCTCAGCATAAACAAAACCAAGATGATAGTGACCTTTTCTCCCTAACAGAGAGAGAGATGGCTGAGGCAGTCCCCACCGTCATAAAGGGGGAGCCAGTGGAGATTGTGGATGAGTATAAATACCTGGGTACAATCTTTGACAATTTGCTGAGGTTTTCCTCTAACACAGAGGGAATCCTGAAGAAATGCCATCAGAGACAGTATTCACTCAGGAAGTTGAAATCATTCAGGACTAACAAGCACATTCTTACCATACTCTATTATCCTTTCATTGACAATGTAATTACCTTTTCTTTCACTTGCTGGTTCCACTTTATCACTCTGCAGAACAGAAACCTTCCGCTGAACGTGGTCACCGTCTGCTCAAAAATCATTGAACACCCTGTTCATTCTCTTCCAAACTTATGTGACGAGCAGACTGTGAAATCACCTCCCAGGATTCCACAGGACCTACCCCATATTCTGTTTCCTTGGGGATAAATAAAGATATCTGAATTTGAATCTGAACACCTGATCACCCAGTAATCCAAAGATTCATCAGTGTAGGATAGGAGAAGTGCCAAAATTCAACTATTTAAACTCAACAGTGGTTTTGGTAAGAGTTAGTAGCTGGGGTTATTTAAATCTTTAAGCGTACCAATGCTAAACCCAAGTCCAGCTTCAATAACTCTGTTTTAGCCGCTACAGTGTGAAACAGAGTGGTCAGTCATATTCTTGCTCTTGAATAGATCTTGAAGCTGTAGTCTGGTCAATTTATAAAGCAAAGCACATGCAAAAGCAAAGCAAACTGCGGTAGAAGTGAGGAAATCTTTATGAAGAGAGAGGGATAAGTGCATCCATATTTGACCCCTGAAAAGTTGTGAATAAACATTATGACCCCCGAAAAAGTGTCAGGAGTCACTGACCGTTGACTAAAAAAAACAAACAACAAAAAAAAACAACAGCAAGAGCCGTGGATCCAAGGTTCGACCATCAGGTGAAATCTCCTTTCCAGTACCCTGGAATAAGCATTCCCTTGGAGGTTGAACAGAGAGATTCCCCTATAGGTGGAGCACACCATCTGGTTTCTTCTTTAAAAAATGGGAACCACTACAGCAATCTGCTAGTACAAGGGTACTGTACCCGACATCCCCACTACACCTGTGTATCAAAAAAAATTTTTCTTTGAAAAATGTCTCCAAAATTGATACATCATTTCACAGAAATCTTTTATGATGTATTGATGGACCTCGCCCTCATGCTCCTACTGACACCTTGTTAATCGCCTGCTGTTCCGCATGAGTGAACACGGGTTGTTTATTTTCACCCGATTTAAACTTGCTTGCGCACAGCATTTGAAAGGGTTAAAAAATAAACGGACACAATGGTTGGCAAGTTGAAACATTTAATTTTTCTCATCAATTTTCATGAAAATTGGATTAACCCTTTGTCCACTACCAGCCCGCCAACTTCAGACTCAGATTTTACCTTACTCATAACAGGTTAGTGGTTATTGTGAACGGATAGGCATAATCAACCCATGGAGTAGGCCGGTTTCCAGTTGATTGATTCCAGGTGATAACTGCAGTTAGAGGGAATGGAGCCCATATCGAAGACTGAAATTTGAATGCAATGTTCCTTGAACCATGGACTTAAGTACAGTCGTGCTGTTGTAAGTGTGCTGAGAATAGCAAAATGTGAGTCCGATGTTTGTAGGCTGGTAGCGGACAAGGGGTTAATCCTATTTTCATGAAAATTTGTGAGGAAAACATTAAATGTCTAAACTTGCCAACCACTGTGTTTGTTTTGTTTTTCAGGGATGCAAACAGAGGTATGGTCAAAAAGGAGTGAGATTATCAAAGCCCACGCCCCCGTGGGATCTCGGACTGTTGGAAATCCTTGCAGTGCAGTGACGTGCAGCCAGCAGCAGATAATGGTGCGCAGCCAATTGGCTTTACGTGCGCAGCTTTCTGATTTCCTGTTTTCTTCTCATACTTATACTTCCTATGTTTCATGAACTGTCACGGCATTTGTTTATTTAGTAATTTTAATACTGAATTTCCTTTGATGAAATTATAATTCAGGGCTCCCAAGTTTTGAATGCAGGCTCGCGTGAGATTTTCTCCGGGGGGGGGGGTGGTGCATGTTACTCTCGTTTTCAAAGGTGCATGGTAACTTAAGTACATGTACTTCGTTACAGCACATAAGTTGTTTTTTTTTGAGGATTTGTGCATTACTTATGATTTTTTTTTTTCTTTTTTGAACATGGACTTTTAACTCTACTTCATTTAAAAGATAAAAAGTATATTTTCACTTCTTTATTTTGACACTGGAAACTTAGTTACTCGTTTCAAATTAAAATATTAATTGAATTCATCATTTACGGATAATCCGGATTTGGTGCGTTCGCGAAGAACAAAGGTGTATCTTTTGTGCAGATGTGTCCGCCAGTGGACGTGGAGCTGCAAACTATGGCATGCAGTTACAATATTCTACCACTAGATGACACACCAAGATCGGTCGCGGAAGTTTTGTGCGCGTTGAAGGCTTTTTGCAGAATGAATGCTGACCGCGTTATCCGTTGCTTCTTGTTGTCTGAAGTGGTAGCTCAAGTAGTATAACTTTGCGATATACAAGTATCTATCTTATATCTGCATATTGCGTGTATATTTCCTTTTATATTGCACCATCAAGCATTTTACAACAGCGTCACGAATATGAGTTAGTTGGACAGCTACGGCATTCTCGAACGCTATTTGACATGAGCTTAAAAATTTTATTTCAACTTGCTAGCGATTACCCATGGAATAAATGTTAGATTTTGAACACGATAATGTTTAGCCATACCTGTACTTTTTTATTTCAGTGGGACTCCCCAGTATAATAAAGGCTAAAATAAATCATTGCTTTTTGTATTTGTATCGTTTTGTCTGTTACAAACAAGAGATGCTGCGATACCACCTCTGGCACCGGATCGAAGCAGAGTTTGTTTTCAGCCAAAATACACTACATGGAGGGCAGAGAGCCCCCACTCTCCTCGTAATAAGTTACAAGTCAAAATTGAGGCAAAAAAATGATCCATAAAGCAAGTATCCTACATAGTTCCTCGACTTTAATAAGCAGCCGTTGTAAAGAAAAATTTAAGTGATGAAGCGATTACCTGATTTCGGGCTTCCACTTCCAGCTCTTCTTCGACGTGTGCACACAATAGCATTCGCGCGCGTGTGTGGAAGACGTGATTACGGCGCTGCTATTTCACCTAGCAACAAGAAATACTATTTTCTGATTGGCTGATAGGTTGCTGGTTCGTGCAGAGCAGTCTGCCTTCCTCATCCATTCATGGATTACTCATCTCTCATATGCAGTCTATGTTACTAATGTGCGGCGATTTAACCACTTCTCAACGTGAGAAATGTCATGTGTGGCGTGAGAGCGTGCGAACTTACTGAAATGCGTGAGACTTGAGAGCCCTGATAATTATAATCAGACACTCCAACGGACACACACCCCCCCCCCCCCCCCCCCCCCCCCCCCTAAAAAAAAACTCATCGGATCTGCACGACTCATACAAGTCCCCCAGACAGCCGTGAAAAAGGCGGCATCCGCCAAAAGGCGCGCCGTTTGCATCACTGGTTTTTAACCCCCTCATTTCTGTGCGCAAGCCAGTTTAAATCGGGTGAAAATAAACAATCAGCGTTCACTGATGCAGAACAGCAGGTGATTAACAAGGTGTCAATAGGAGCATGAGGGAATGGCCCATCAATACATCATAATAGATTTCTGGAAAATGATATTAATAAATTTGAGACATTTTTCAAAGTGTAAACTTTTTTTTTGATACACCCTGTATATTGAACAGATGTGTCAACCATGACAGCCCTGCAAAATCCAGCGCTTTCAGCACCTCAGATCAAATTTTGTCCATTCCTGGTGACTTGCCACTGCGGAGTTTTTCGATCACCTCAGTGACTGCCACTATGGAGATGGGCCAAGATCCACCTGAGTCTTCTGTTGGTTTTCGTTGAAGTAATCAAAATTCCCTATGGAGGGGGGAAATTGCAGAAATCATGGCTAACACCTGGGGGAAATCATATAAAACAGAAGCATTCAGTGCAAATGTTCTCATGCACTTAATTATAAATAACACCAAAATAATAAGAATTAAAAAAAAAAACAACACAGCAGAGAGGGCAAGTAATTTTTATTTACAAAATTACAAAAAAATGACAAAGCCACTCAAATTTTGCTTCCTCATTCAAGCAAGTTGATATAATACACGACCCTGCATCATGTAGTATAAAATCCATTTAAAAATTTTCAGGCACGGCTTCCAAGAACAGTTCCCTCTGCTCCAACCACAAAGACATGATTTCCATCAGGGATGTCTAGAACATTTAAACAAAAATAAACAGCACACATGCACAGTACTTGGTTCTATTACAGTTTTATACTGTGCACAAAATTTAAGTTTAACATTTTATCGGATTTTATCATGATGACCTGTGCCTTTTCTCGTTAACGCTGATTTAAAATGGCTTTGGACTCTTGCAAATTCCCAAAACCCTGGTATTCCAAAATATCAGAGAACATACAAATAAAATGTACTTCAAATAAGTTTACAAAATACATTATGAACACTTCAGAGTCCATAAGACTAAAGATTCAGTACAATGATTATTTTTTTAATCATAAATTGCACCCCCTTTGAGCATAGCCAACTCCTAGTATGCTGATGGGCGTGGCTCTGTGCACGAGACGTTTACAAATGTTAGTGGAGGGCATGCCTCAGTGAAGCAGCACACTTCACAGTCATTTTTGTAAAAAAATTTAAAAAAAAAAGGTATGTGCTTGAGTCAGCGAATCACAGTAATGAACTATATTTCAAAAAATTGAAAATGATAAAAATTACTTATTTCGTTTAAACGAAATGCCTCTGCAGAAACATCATTCAACATTTCAATTTGCTCCACTTTTTTTTTTTTTAAATCTCATCTCTTCTTCTGTACCAGCAGACAAAAATAAAAAAAAAAACTATGAAGGATTTAAAACTGCAAAACCTTTTGTTTTGGAGCAAATAGAAAAGTATACAAACAGCATCAATTATACAAACTTCCAAAATGTAAAGCCCTGATCACACCTGCAATTTCCTTGCAGAGTTACAGCCCTTGCTGTTAAACAGGAAATGAGGCAATCGATAAGTGGACCGTGTCAGTGCTGACAGCAACCCGTTCATCCATCTTCTTCTGCTTATCCTCCTGAGACCCATAAAAAAAAGTTTTTTGATTTTGATATTTTTATTATTTTTTAAGGTTTGGAGTGGTAATGAACACATTTAAAAGATTATTTTTTCAAAATTCTGCTTCATAAGTCACATGACTCATAAATGTGTGCAAGGCACTCATGCCACAATCATACTGTATTGCAAATTCTTATAGAGAGCAAGAGCAGGAATTACGACCTCAATGATGAACTGCTGAAATCTTTTCTCCTCTACATCAAATGGTCTTTTTTCAATACTATCTTCCTTATTTTCAGAGAGAATCACTGTCTCAGAAATACCCAACAGCCACATGTGAAACTGCGCTCTAAATTTGTACTCCTCTTTTGGCTCCCCTTTCTTTGTGAAAGCGGAGGCTCCTAAAACCTCTATTATTTTTTTTGAGTTTGTTTTGTGGTCGAAAATCACATTGCAATGGTCAGCCTGCAATATAGGGTAATGCGGGTGTTCACGATTGTTAATAATTCTAAAGCGATCTTCCATTTTCCCCTGTTTTCCAACCTCTTGGGTGCTGATGTTTTTGCGCAAATAATTGCCCAAAATGTCATACTGTTTTTCCTGCCATTTCGTCTTTTCAATTTTGTATCGGCTTCCTTGTTTCTTAGGATTACAATGGTTGGACTTGCCGGCATTTACATCCACCGCAAATTCACCTGCGGGTCTAACGGATGAGTTAACAATTGCGGGTTTGACTTCCAAGGATGCAGCTCTGGGTCCATCTGACGAAAATTCATCGAGAGATCTAAATGCTGAGCCGTCATCTGCAGACTTAATTGCAGATGAAGCATCCACCTGTGTTACTGCCAAGTGTTCTTCGGCAGATAAAACTGCTGAAGTCGCCTCCACCAGCGCACCAGCAGAGAAAGCACCTGAATCTTTATCTGAGCCAGCAGTTCCACTGATACCAATATCCACACCGCGGTCTGACCAATACTCAGACAAAGTGGAGGACTTCTGGGTTGAAGTCTCATAACCATCATCAAAAGACTCAATCACTGACTCAGGCATGGTGGCGCCTGTTCCCGAATGAAAAATCTGACGAGGACACCAAGGAATAGACTGAGCACCAGGGTGAGTTACATTGAAATTCTCATCCTGGGATAAAAAAGGCTCTTCCTGCAACATTTCAGTGTTTCCATCGCTCTTTTTTTTGGCAGAACCGGAAAAAAAATTCTCAAGAAGTTTTACGGGAAAAATTGCCTGGTTCTTGGCTTTTAAAAATTCAGTCAGAACTTGATTGACAGCCATTTTCTTGAATTCAGCGTGGTTAAAAATGACAGTGTTTTTAAGCGCACGACTCCGCAGAAAGCTTTTCATTTCTTCAATCTGTCCTTCTCTAACCCTCTGTTCCAACGAAGCCACCAGACTTTCCATTTCCTCAGGCTCCTCAACATGCTGCAGCAACTGGGAGAAAGTGAAGCCCGCGAAATCTAGAAAATAAACATTGCCAATTATTTATAAAGTGCATTTATAAAGCTAGCATTATTTATAAAGTGCACTGAGGGCAGTTGTGAAAGAACTCCAAGTAAATTGTAATAAGAATACATGCAAAAATGGGCCTAATAATACATAATCTCAGAATCAGTCACATGAGTCAGTTGAGATATTAAGGATTCGGTATGCACAAATAAAAGCAAATTGAGCAGGTCTCTCGGGTGAGGGGGCAGAATGTGTATGGACAGCAGGCGAGTGCAAGAGCAGCGCCAGAGCATGCAGGCAGAGTGGGGTATAACGAACTTTAAAGGGTGAGACAAGCGGAAGTGAATGTGAGTGACAGTCAAGATGACATGCTAGTGTTGGAGCAAGTCAGAACTTGGCCAAAAAAAAAAAACAAGAGAAGTGATCAGAGAGCAATTTCCAAAAACAACAAACGGAAGGAATTCACATTCACATACTGTGGGGAGGAGCGTCAAAAGATCCAAGTGGCAAGTTCTGCAGGAATTAATAGTACATATTCGCAGATTATTCACAAAGGAGCGGGAAAGTGACAGATGTTGCAGGAGATGCAGTCTAAGTTGATTGTAATGAGGGAAGAAAGTGCTGGGCGCCGCCCAAATGGAGAGGGGGCAGTGGGAGTATGACATGGGGAATTAACAAACTGAAAAGAACAACTGCTCACTTGGATTGGATGCAGAGTCCGTTTCATCCCTGCTCTCTTGAACCTGGGGCTTATCACGTTCCTTCGCTCGCTCTTCATTGATCTTTGGCCTCTTTGCTGAAGCGAGGAAAGGCGTGGCTCAAATGCAGGTACAGACCAGTACATCAGCAACTACAGCACTTTTGTTTTAAGGCAAATACATAAAAAATAAATAAATAAAACTATCAGTACTCACGCAAAGGCTCAGATTCAGCGTCACTCCAGGCACGTTTTTCTGAATTTAAAAAAGTCATAATTTGTAGTTAGCCAGCATATTATAATCACATAATCACCGCAAAAGCAAGCACTCGGTAAGTTAACCATTAAATGAATGAGTTCACACTTCTGTATTTCATATGCTCTCTGCCTATTTGACATTTGCATGCTGAAAAAAAAAGGAATATGCCTTTGTTGTATTTAAGTCATTTATGGTCAATTGAAAATACTATTTAACGCAAAAATAAGCAGCAAAAATGTATCCCACGATATTTATGTCAACATTATCTGTATGACAATCATCATTTATTGGGTAAATAAATAAATCTGGCACTTTTACCCAGTTCCTCCAAGATGTGTTTCTGATATTCTTTCAGGTAATTATAAAAGATACTGTATGCCCGCAAGCTCCCTGGTTTCAGAGCATCAAACAGCTTCCTCACTCTCTCCGTTTCAGAGTGTTCGTCTCGAATGTTGGTGTAAACCTCCTCAGAGAAACATTTTTTGCCGAGTAATCTGTCCGCTGCCATCAGGGTGCTCTCTCCTGGCAGCATATTGATGAGGTCACACCTGCTATTCAAAAGAAAATCTGGAAACAGGATAAACAAATCACTGCAACATTTATCTGCATGACAGGGACAAGACAAAAATTGAACCAAAGTGCATTTAATAAAAAGAACCAATAGATCCAACATTACTATGTAGTCAATTTTAGGCAAGGTAATGTAGAGTGGCATGGTGGCCCAAATATACAGTGCAGACCAATAAACGTCGAAAAGCTAGCAAGCTGCAATGCACTGTTAATAGCAGCCTGAACCAATTATAGCTAGGTCGCAAGTAATGGGACCTACTATTCTTCAAGTGACTAAACAATGTTACAGATCAAAAGATTTAAAGATGAATTACCCAAGACACTCTTTTAAAATTTTTTTGAAAAGCTTTAATAAATAGGCTCAATCATATTTGAAACAGTAAAATTGCCAACATGTTTCGGCCATGGCAGGCCTTCAGGGCACGTGCCCTGATGAAGGCCTGCCATGGCCGAAACATGTTGGCAGTTTTACTGTTTCAAATATGATTAAGCCTATTTATGAAAGCTTTTTTAAAAATTTTTTGAAGAGTGCCTCGGGCAATTCATCTTTAAATCTACGACTATTCATTCCAAACAGCACCTTCACGCTTACTAATTAATTACTAGAAGAACTACACTGCAGCCCTCTGTTCTTGTCTAAATGTTACAGATCATTGGCTTTCCTGTTAAACAATGACCTTTGTTCATAAATGTATGGGGTTTCTGCAGATTTTCACATTAACAAAGTTTAAAAAGGCAAAAGATATGTAATTGCACTGTGATCTGTGTAGAGTTTAATCATGATGTTATCGTCACTTCTGCTGAAGTTCATGAAGCGATATTGAAGTTAAAAGATGATAAGGCCAGTGGTCTGGATAATGTTACAGCTGAACATATTAAGCTTGCCAGTAAGAAACTGTGCCCTCTGGTGGCCATGTGCTACACAGGTTTTTTTTTTTTTTGTTCACGGAGTGTGACCTGATTATTATTTCTGTTGTGCTAGTGCCAGTTATCAAAGATAAAGTGGGGAAGCTGAACAGCTCAGATAATTACAGGCCAATAGCTCTGGTCAGCGTCATGTCCAAAAGGCTGGAGACAGTTCTACTGGGTAAACTTCAGAGGTATGTCCTGTCTATGGACAACCAATTTGGTTTCAAACAAAAGCATGGCACTGATTTATGTATTTTTGCACCAAAGGAAATTTTGGATAAATATAATAGGCAAAATTCTACAATGTTCATGTGTTTCATAGATGCTTCTAAAGCAGGGGTGTCAAACCGGTGCCATGGAGGACCAAGAGGCAGCAGGTTTTTATTCCACCCAAAAACTCCAGCAGGGAACTTCACTGATTAGCCCCTTCTCTCTGCTAGAAGGTGAGGTAATCACTGAAGTTACCTGGTGGAGTTTTTGAGTGGAATGAAAACCTGCAGCCTCTTGGCCCTCCATGGCACGAGTTTGACACGTGCTCTAAAGCATTCAATCGTATAAATCATGAGAAATTACTTTTTAAATTGTCTAAAAGTGGGGTCCCTGGTTTTTAAATTAGAATCTTGTTTTTTTAGTACTTGCATCAGACAATGCGAGTGAGTTGGGGGAATGCAATATCTGATCCCTTCCATGTGACCAATGGTGTTCGCTAGGGCAGAATTCTGTCTCCCTTTCTTTTTAATATGTATATGAATGATTTGTCTTTGATTTTAAGAGCCATATTGTGAGAGAATGGCACTGGTTGTGGAGTTGACATCTCAGAATTGGCTGAGTCTGGGTGGAAAGTTACTATGGCATGCATGACTGAAAATCCCAAGGCGGCGGGTCCACATCTGCAATGGTTTGGTGACAGCGCCCCCCGGTCGTGAGGCTGTCATGGTTAAAATTGAGATAAACAGCAAATTCTGGCTGGAATACTGTGGTTTATTGTTCATATATGCCACACAAGTCATGATGTCCTCTTATCCTAGGATACTTGAACCTTCCAAATGTGAAAGCGAGGTCTGATTTTCACCCAGGTGTGCAGCGCCACCACCAGGGAAAGTTACCACATTTCTTCAAAGTTTCTTACTCCATTCATAACCAACACCAAGATCGTGCCACACTGAATGCTTCTGTTTTAGGCTTCATGGTGGAGGGTGAGTGGAATAAAGTTGCCATACCAGTGGCACTTTCATGGTGTGATGAAATTTTTGCCTCTGAAAAGGGCCATAATTAATTCTATAGCTGTTTTTAGGGGTGATTTGCTCTGGACACCAGACAGATATGGAGGCTGTGCGAGCATTTATTTAAACCCTCCTCAGGGCTTAACTAAAGGCACCAAAAGTTTCCATGGCATTCTCAACCATTTTGGTTCAGTGGCCATCGACATTCTAGAAAAATGCTGGTACCCCCAATTTACGCATTATTTGTAAGGATGTTGGGGGCCTCATAAAAGTCAACATCAAACAGCTACAGCTTTGACCCTTGCTCTGGTAGCAGCCCTTCCATCATACTTTCATGGGAATGTGGAGGTTGAATGGCACTTTTTACCACTTTCCCAATTTCCTGGGGCAAAATGGGGCGAAATTGCAGAATCCCATCCGCGTAGGTGGCGCTGCCTACCCATGTGTCAGATCTCGCAACACCAGAAAAGTGCCACAACAGAATCTTCTGAAATGGAATCAGTGCCCCTAGTACTCTTAGAAAACACTGGTCTTGCTATGGCACTTTGCTGGTGTGAAGAGTTCTTCCCATAGGTGGCGCTGCACAGTATACATTGAAGCTTTATTCTCTTATCTCAGAACACCAGACATGTGCCGTGGCCAAGTTTGAAGTTTCTGAGAAAATGCAACCCTGAGGAGGGACAATGCAACCCAAGGGGAGGGACATTAACAGGTGTGGTCAGTTTTCATTAATTATGCACACTAGGGTTGTGCCAATCGTGAACCGCAATTTTTTTTAAAGGTGTAGTACCACCACCTGCTGCCATGGGGCGAACATCCAAGCTTTCCCTTTTCCTTCATTAAACCCATCGCAAGTTGAAAGAAAGTGCGAAATATCAAAGGGCATGTGAAATGCTTCCGGAAAAAAACTTGACTGACATCAGTATTTTTCGGCTACATGCTGTATGGAGCCAAGTAAAGGACTACAGAGTCGCCTCCTATTAACCAATTGGGCAACTGTCAGAAAAACAAACCTGTTCCCATTTACTTTGCTTAATTGGCAATCAAATAGTGGATTCATTTACTCTCTAAGTTGAATGAGTAGAGCTGTTTATGTTTGGTTGATGCATTTTGAAATTTAAATGGCCATAGAACAGCAGATTTGCATGAACGCGATTGTCATTGCCACACAATTTCGTGCGACTGATCATTTATATCTCACATTCACGTTTCATCCGCTTTTGGGGAAGAGAACATTTTTTTCTAATTATTATCCCACGCCAACACGAAGTGGGAGGGGGATATAGGTTTGACCTCCGTCCGTCCATCCCTGATAAAGGGGACAGCTTTACTCAGAAACTACTGCAGATACAGTAACCAAATTTGTGTGTGTAGCTTCAGACCATAAAGGCCTTGATGGAGGACGAAAATAAGAAGCACACAATTGGCGGGGGATGTTGTTGACCATGTCGACTTGTTGAAACTAGCATTCTTTCAATCTAACACCGTAGCCCAGTTAGGTTTGTCTGCTTTTTACCATCACATCTGAATCATGAGTCACTGAAATTGCTTGATTGTTATTGAGGCCAAGTAGCTACACAGGAGCAGATTTAGGGAAGGGCGGAGCACCTGCAATTTGCGAAATCTAAACTCGGGCTTCTTCCCGGCAGCATTTTAAATCGTTTTAATCCGCTTCAGGTGTGTATGTTTAAAGAAATTACACGCGACTGCCTACACGCCTCATGACTGTAAGTGGTCTCATCACACTTTAAAAAAAATCCTCGTTCAACATTGCCACATCCCAACTCAGCATTTCATCTCTCGTTGTAGTATATTTAGGAGATTTATAATGATAAAATAAAAATTAAGAGATTTGTTATAAAAGTGCCCTGGATTTTAAGCGTCTAGGAAAATACACAAGGTGGAAAACCTAAAAAGCGGATGAAACATGAATGTGAGATACAAATGATCAGTCGCACGAAATAGCGTGGCAATGACATGTTTTCATGCAAATCTGCTGTTCTACGGCCATTTAAATTTCGAAATGCATCAAACATGTTGTCTTAATAAACAGCTCTACTCATTCAACTTAGAGCAGAGGTGGGCAGCGAGGGCCGTATCTGTCCCTGGTTTTCACACCAACGTCTGGTCTTTAATTAGTTGATTGTCTCAATTAGCCAAACCATTTATGAAATCTGACGTTTCATGCGCATTTCTTTAAATTATCATGAAACTACAAAGACTAGTCTTGTCTCCCTTCATAAATTATTTTCCTTTGATCGAATCATTGCGAAAATCTATATTTGTGCATGCAATCAATTAACTCAATTAGTCAGGGTAATTGATAGGAATAAAAACCTGCATACACACCGGCCCTCCAAGACCGTGATTGCCCACCCCTGACTTACCGTGAGGCCCCACTACACACGGAAAATCTCCGCCCTCCTCCGCATGCCATTCATTTTCGATGGCGTGCGTGCGTTTTGGTGCGCGGTGCATTCTGGGATACCATCCGATACGATCCGGGCTCCGGTGCGGGAAAGTGGGAGGGGACGCAGATGAAATTTTCTAGCCATATGGAAATGAATACGGTGCCAACCAGGGAGCCAATCTCTTTCGTCCGAAAAACATCCAGAGCAAGCAGATGTTCCTGTTTTGACAAGGACGAACAAGAAGCTGAACTGGGACCTGTCCAGTCGAAAGTACTGCTGGAAGAGTGCTGTATCCAAACGGAGCTCTGATACGAGCCGATGATATTCCCCATAATTTTTTCGGCGTTGCAGGATGGGATGAACCCAAAAACGGCGGTGGCGACGGCAGTTGTATCTATGATACAACAGCAAAATCGCAGCCAGAATCTTCTTTCGACGATCCATGGCAGAGAGATGTTAGTACGAAAATTGATTTGTACTCATAACAGCAGGAAAATCAAAATTTAGCGGGGATGGATTCTATTTGATCACACAATTTCTGACACGCCCACAAGCCAGCAAGTTAGAAACGCCCATAAACGACCAGTTCCGCAGGGAGGTGCGGATAACATCCGGATTTTCCGTGTGTAGTGGGGCCTCACCGTAGGTCAGTTTTTTTATCTTGAATTTTCATTGGGGGGGCAGAGCTTTTCTCAGGGTGGGCACTGCCCAGCCCCTGCCCAGCCCCCCTTGGTAACGCCCCTGGGTGCGCGGCATAATCCTCCACGGTTAGACTGTTGAACTATAGCTCATCTTATAAATCATTCTGCAGTCAGCAACGAAATATTATATAGTAGTAATAATTTTATTGACCTGTGGGTCCAAACAGCGCATAGACAAAAAAAAATTTCGCCACTTTACAGTGAAAGGCATATCACTATTCTTGTTCAAAAATAAAATCAACTTGCTGAGGTGCTTCCGTTTATCAGCTACGTGTTCTCTGACAGCAGAGTGTGTGCTGCCATCGGCAGTAAAGACACTTCTCAGATATGTGATGTTGTAATGCTAATTAATATGTTGCTATGTTGTCAAGCACATTATCTCCTAAGCATAGCTGCCACAATCTGCCAATTTGCAAATCAAAGAATATGAATGTAATAGAGTATAAAGGTACACTTGTGCAGCCTCTCCAGCCACATTGCTTCAAGGTCACTAACAGCTGAGAACCGCAGCCGGCTCCCAGTTCTCGGAAAACAAGAGACGGAGAGGGAGACTTACGGGGAAATAGAGACTTAAGTGTGGGATCACGACTGATTGGAGGAGAGAAATCATCCAAGATCCAGACGGCGAAGGAGCAGCGAATCACAAGACTTTTGACTTAGAGACTATATAAACTGGGACAACAAGGAAGTCGGGAGAGAGCGCTCTCCACACTCTTTGTTTTTCATGTGCCTCAATTCTGATCATTATTAAATCATTCTTTTATACATTTGGGACTCTGACTAAATTACTATTAGAAGGTTGAATACGCACCTGAATATGCCTCATTAAGGATCCTCTCTGAGGATCCCTAACAGATATACATATCTATAACACCATTCTATACACATATCGCCCAAACGAATAGGTAACTCATCATTACTGGAGCATGTATGGTCATAAACTTAGCCTTGCTCTTAGTAATTACCATACCATGAGACAAAGAATAATCGTGTAAAACTCCATGGTGGCCAAAGCAGTCCTCTGCGTCCCAGCAACAAGCGAGCGAACCTTCAGTTAGTCTGGCCGTGTCCAGGAAGCGCGCCGTAATCGCTTAAACTCTGGCACTGTTGACGCGATTTTGTTTTTGCATAGTTTGGGAAAAAAATACGCCTAGGCCTACATTATAAGCTGTGATAATTAACAATCTTGAAATAAATATACAAGGAAAATAAAACTTCCTCGTACACAGGATATCGCAACACTGTACGGGAGAGAAGGCGATAGCGGCAGTGGGCCACTGTCATGTTAATTTTGTTCCAATAAAACAGCCTGTTTGCAATATTTTGCCTGATGCCATTTCGTTTGGTTGCAAAGATCAGAAATCACGGTGAGGTTCAATTAATAGACAGCACCTAAACTTTGTATTAAGAGTTCCAGCCAAAAGCCAAATGTATGTTGTGCTCCACTCAAATCCATAGCGTGACAGAGGAATCATTTTTTTTCCATTGCAAATCATGTCACACAGACCGACTGTATACTTTTTCTCTTGCCTCCTCTTTGTGCCGGGTCGGGTTGGGCTCGGGTTGAAAATCAGTGCGAGTTTAGCGGGGCGGGCGGGTCGGGTTAGCTGTCAAGTCGGGTCGGGTTGGTGCGGGTGTTGAAAAACCTCGACCCGCGCATCACTACCAGGCACCGTCAAGTATACTTTTTCTTCTTTTTTTAGTTTGAAATATAACGTGCTATCAATGAGGAGCGTTGCTATCAACCAGCATTATGGTCTAAGTTCAGCAAATGCGAGCACTGACTTGTATTCTCCGTTTCATTCTCCAGAGCTAACGTTATTATTCTGTGAGAGACTCGTTCGCTCGCTGACTACAGCTTTCCTCTCATGCGAGGTTTCAACAAGTGAAGGAAACGAAAGCAGCCTTCACTTTGACACTGAGAGAAATAACCAAGCGTATATTGCGTGAAAGCACTATTGCTACCTTGCATAGCTGGAACCATTTACGGTCTATAATTCAAAACTAGGCAAGCTGCTTTTTGAGAGCCAGTTTAAAGCTGCAGCTAACATACAACACTAGCTTATTCTTGATTTGCTTCGTGTCTTTTATTTGCTGGTGGATTTCGATCTCCAACCCCTGCCCCGTCTCAAGCCAGGCCAATACGTAAATGCTACACGAGGCTCTGAAATAATATAGCAAGCAAAGGTATTCATAAAAAAAGACAAAGTAGTGAAGAAGTTAACGCCTTCCATCCCCAAGCGTGCAGGTAGATTAGAAAAATCCCATGAAAAGGTTATACCTCTCTATTTATTTTTTAAAAAAAAACTAGTTACTTACTTTTGGCTGCTTCCTCATCCATTTGCATCGTAATTTAGTAAAAAATGAAGCGAATTAATTAATTGTTCAAGGGGAAAATAACAGAAAGACTTCCTGCATGGATCCTCTCTAGGTACAGAAAAGTGTCATTCAACACCGGCAGATTTCTTTTGTGCACATCCGTTCTGAAGTATTATCATGGAGTGCTCGAATATCATGTCTTCCCGCCCAATGACGTGGAGAAAAATCTAGACCAGGGATTCCCAACCTGTGGTGCGCAAGCTGCCCCTAGGTGGTGCGCGACATGAGAGGTTCAAGGTTCAAGGTGACTTTATTGGTACCCGTAGGTAGATTTGTTTCGCAGTATGGAGAGGGCATCTCAAATCTTACGCACAACCATCAAAACACAGGACACATACAGAAGACAGGTTAAAAACAGCACAAACCAAGATATTGTCAGGTGCTCCCAGTGGCTCACTGATCATGGCTAAAATAAATAAATAAATAAATAATAAACAATTAGATATAACTAAAAAGCCAGAGTACACCCTGTTGAGAACATACTAAAACACAACAAAGGGCAGTATGTTAATAGTAAATACATAAAAATATAATAAATAGATAAATAGTAACTAGGTTAAGACCACATTAAATAAACGTAAAGTGTGTCAAGACTTATTTAAAAGGGAAACAGCAACAGGAACAAAGCTGTTCCTGTAGCGAGTGGTCTTAATTATTGGGACTTTGAATCTCCGTCCAGATGGTAGCAGCTGGAACTCACTCGCCAGAGGATGGGAGTCATCTGCGGAAATGGAGTTGGCCAGTCGCTGTACCTGCCTAGTGTACAGCGACTGTAGGCACAACTGTGACTCCCCAATGAGCCGACCAGAACATTTAATGATCTGGTTCAGTGAGTTCCTATCTTTTAGGGGCAGGTTTCCAAACCATGACACAAGTGAAAAAGATAAAACTGACTCAATAAAAGCACGATAAAAAAGTGTCATCATGGTCCTGTCAATGTGGAAATGGGACAACTTCCGCAGACAGAATAAACGCTGGTGTCCTTTCCTGCTCATAGCTTCACAGTTTAATTTAAAATTCAAAGTGGAGTCAATGATAGTCCCAAGATATTTATAAGATTTAACTTGCTCAATTACTTGTCCCTTAATCGTGATGAGCTCAGGTGTGTTGGCTTTTTTCCGAAAGTCAATGGTCATGTCTTTTGTCTTAGATTCATTGAGCTGCAGGTGTGAGTCCTCACACCACCTGACAAAGTTGTCAATGACAGGGCCATGACTGTTTTCTGTTCCTTGAAGCAGGCTTACAATAACAGAATCATCAGCATATTTTAAAATAAATCGATTCTTAAAAGTGCTCTGACACATATTTGTGTACAAAATAAATAACAGGGGTGAGAGCACGCACCCTTGTGGTGAGCCAGTGGAAGAGCACACTTTGTCAGATAAAAAGCCATTTACTCTGACCCTCTGTGTCCTGTTTGTTAAAAAATCTAAAATCCAGCCCACAAGATTATTACTCAAGTTAAATTGCTCTAAAAGTCTCTTAGTTAAAATGTGCGGTTGAATTGTGTTAAAAGCAGAGGAGAAGTCAATAAATAAAAGCCGAGCGTGACACCCACTCCCCTCTAGGTGCTTAAAAAGCAGGTTTAGGAGAGTGAGTGTAGCATCCTCCACTCCCCTTTTCGGCCTGTAGGCGAACTGCAAGTGATCGATTGCATTCTCTGTATTTTCCAAAATTTCTGAACGAACCAGTTTTTCAAAGATTTTCATAATTATCGATGTCAGAGCCACCGGTCTAAAATCATTCAGAGCCCTGGGGCGACTGGATTTAGGAACTGGAACAACTACAGCATCCTTCCAAATCCTGGGGACATGCTGCTTTTCCAGGGACCTGTTAAAAATTCTGTGGAAGACTGGACTCAATTCTTTTGCACAGGTTTTAAGTAATCGACCGCAGATATTATCTAGTCCATAACTTTTGTTAATCCTTGTGCCAAAAAAGGCCTTTTCAACATTCTCCTGTGTTACAGAGAAGTGCTGGTCATCACACAATTCAAGGCTTAGTGTCTGTATTTCTTTACTAAAATCAAACATGTTAAAACGATTATAAAAGCCATGAAGAGCATTGGCCAAATCTATATCTGAGCTAAAGCCATTTAATGTGAGACTGGTGCCGCTGGTTCTGGTATTCTGGAGGCCAGTAATCACTTTCATACTGGACCAGGCTGAGCCAAGGTTATTTGAAGCCATTTTGTTCTCGAGCGTGGCTTTATAACTTTGTTTTGCCTTTAAGATCTCTACTTTAAGCTCTTTAGTGGCCGTGAGTAGATCCGAAAATCTTCCTTGTTGGAATGCTTGTTTCTTTTTCTTTATGCTAGACTTAACGGATTTATTAACCCATGGCTTATTATTTGGGTATATTTTCACCCTCTTAACAGGTATGAGCATATCTCTACAGAAAGCTGAATATGAGCAAGGGTAATGACAGCCTATTGTGTTTTATTTTATTAATGCACGATTTATTGATTTTTTTATTTCAAATGGAGTTTCACTTGTAACAAACAGCTCAAGCAGATCAATTCGGATCGCTCAAAACATTGCTTCAGTCCCACAAAACGCGCACTTTCAGACAGTTCTCGCGCGCATATGGGTCAGTGACATATATACCAGAAAAGTGTTTTTTCAAAAATTTTAAATTACAGGCATAAATATGGTTGACTGTTGTTTTACTAACTCATCTTTATAGAAACATATGTTGTTTTTAGATTTTCAATTGGAATCAGAATTTATGTGACAATTTGTTACAGTAGTGCCTAAAATCGACATTTGGTGTGACATGAAAATAATTGTATATAAACTGAAAATGGATGATACCTTTCTTAAGTTACTCACTTTATCAAAGTCATTTATCCTAACTAAACTGTGATCCATTAAAGTTTTGTGAAAATTAATTAAATTTGTGTATTATTTTCTAAATCATCGCTCAATGTGAGACCTGTGCTGTTGGTCTTTTAACACATTTTCCATTTATTGCGACAAACCTTGCTATAAAATTATAAAAATATTTTTGACTCTTGCTGATGCCATTTTCTATGTATTCCATTAACATTTTCAGGTTTTATTATTACCTTCGCCAGCGACTTCGCTGACGAAGGTAATGTTTTGATCTCCGTGTATTTATTTGTTTGTGTGTCTGTCTGTCTGTGTGTATGTGTATCGAATAACTCAAAAAGTACCAAACGGAATTTCATAAAATTTGGTGGGTTGATTTGGCATGACCTGAGGATCAATCGATTAGATTTTGGGAGTGATCGGGTCAAAGGTCAAGGTCAAGGCCACGAAAAGGTCAAAACCGACTTTCGGCCATATCTCGGTCAATTTTTATCCGATCGGCATGAAACCAACGCCAAAATGTGCAGAATTATATACCCGATCCTGTGCCGAGGAATTCAGTGGCATCGGCGAAGGTATGCGCTCTACCGAGTGCCCGTTCTAGTTTAATAAAGCAATGTTATTTTCATAATTTGGAATGTCACACTAAATGATACAGTGTCACACCATATGATCATGTTGCCATGTGTCAGTGCAAACCATGTATTATCCTACTTATTGGTGAGTACTGATCACTCATATGGCAGGAAATATCCAGCCATTCTTAAATGCTGGGAGGCAATATTCAAATTTTATTGATTTATTTGATATTTAACAATAAGATAAACATTTTCGTATGAGCCATATGAATATATGTTTGTGTAGCAAATTTCATTTCAATTCAAAATTGGTCTGCAATATCATAAGCAAAACAACAATATAAGTAAAACAAACAAATTTTATATCTTATAAACAGTGAACATACAGGCTAGCTGAGGTGAAATTCTTGGACCGGCGCAAGATGGACGAAAGCGAAAGCATTTGCCAAGAATGTTTTCATTAATCAAGAACGAAAGTCGGAGGTTCGAAGACGATCAGATACCGTCGTAAACGATCAGATACCGACCATAAACTATGCAATCCGGCGATGTAATTCCCATGACCCGCCGAGCAGCGTCCGGGAAGCCAAAGACTTTGGGTTCAGGGGGGAGCATGGTTGCAAAGCTGAAACTTAAAGGAATTGACCGAAGGGCGCCACCAGGAGTGAAGCCTGCGGCTTAATTTGACTCAACACAGGAAACCTCACCCGGCCCGGACACAGAAAGGACCTACAGATTGATAGCTTTTTCTCGATTCTGTGTGTGGTGGTGCATGGCCATTCTTAGTTGGCGGAGCGATTTGTCTGGTTAATTCCAATAACAAACGAGACTCCGACATGCTAACTAGTTACGCGGCCCCAAGCGGCCGGCGTCCAACTTCTTAGAGGGACAAGTGGCGTACAGCCAAATGAGATTGAGCAATAGCAGGTCTGTGATGCCCTTAGATGTTCGGGGCTGCACGCGCGCAACACTGAATGGATCAGCGTGTGTTTACCCTTTGCCGACACCTGCTGAACCCCACTCGTGATAGGGATCGGGGATTGCAATTATTTCCCATGAACAAGGAATTCTCAGTGAGCCTGGGTCATAGGCTCGCGTTGATTAAGTCCCCACCCTTTGTACACACCGCCCATCACTACTACCGATTGGATGGTTTAGTGAGGTCCTCGGATCGGCCCCGCCTGGGTTAGTCATGGCCCTGGCGGAATGCCGAGAAGAAAGTCGTAACAAGGTTTCCGTAAGTAAACCTGCGGAAGGATCATTAACGGCCTGGCTCCCCGCGAGGGGAAGGCCCAGAGGGCGACAAATTCTGGTCCGCGGAGGCGGCCGCACGGCAGGCCCCCAAAACCTTTTTGAGATGAAGATAAAACATTTTTTAGACTTAAACAGAATTCTAAGGTTTCTGTGAAGGGCTCTGCTGTGTCTGTCTGATAAACTAGAAATCTGTATCACAGAATAAAACTAAACACAATCTATTATAGATAATTACAGCTTTTATGTGGTGATGGATCCAAATAAATGTTTAAAAGGAGAAAACATACATTGGACTTAGTTATTTATTGTTATATCTGCAGGAAATTACAATTCATATCATATGGTGTGACAATCAAATCATATGGCGTGACAGGCAGTCATGTCACACCATATGATGTTTTCTGCTCTTAGCACAACCTTGAGTCTTGTAGCTACACATTAGCATGCTAACAACATGCTATCTGTAACAAAACAACACGGATTTACATGTAATTATGACAAAATAATAATTTTTTGTTGCATTTTTATGAAAAAAGTGTCACACCAAAAGACATCTGGAAGTGGGACTTTTGTCAGAGTACCAACAAGAACTGATTTATTGTAAATATAAAAATGATAACTCACCTCAGAAAACTAGCATGGACTGGTATTGCAAGCACTGCACAACCTTGATGAATGACGTCCTCTCCTTCCCAAGGGTGTCCATAAAGTTGCCTGCTGAAATATCCCAAAATAGTGTCACACCATATGATTTTGATTCCTGTGACAAAATCTTTTTGATTAGAACTGACTCAAAACATGATGCTTGGACTTTGAAAACAGTTGATTCACAAATAGACATCTGTCTTGTTTTTCTGTATTTTTTTGAGAATTTTTGCATTTATTTTTTTTAGTTTTATTCAAGTTCTCACTTTGAGAAACAAGTGCCGGACAGTCACGCCACATGCGTTTTGTCATGTTTGGCTGAAAATTCTGAAAAAATGAGTGATGAACTGTTTTAATGTTGAGTATGTTCACATAAAACAGAATGTTCTGCATAATATTGAGGAGGTTTTTGGCAAATATATTTTTTATTCATACATTTTTGACACTGAAGACCACAAAACTGCCATGTCACGTCATCCACCCATATGTGTTTTCCACAGTCAATGTGGCAATGCCAGTGTTGTCAAATTTTGCTACCTTAATGCAAAGCGATCGTAAAGTCTTTGTTTTCGACTTGATATTGCAATATGAATCAGTTTACAGTAGTAACTTTGTTGTTTGTTAGCTTATCATAACAAAAGCAGATTTTATAACGAGTTGGATAAATTTGTTCAAAGATATAGCTATGCCCATATACGCCATTATCATCTAATTTCTGCATTTTCGGGAAAACCCAGCATGCACATTCAAATATATGTACGCTTACAGGTCGAAATGCGCACTGAAAATACATCTATTTTTATGATTTTTGAAGATACTTAAGGTATGAGCGAGGAAACAGCCAGAGATTTTAGGGTTGCACAAGTGCAGAACCGCGAGGTAGCAGTAGCAAGTGAAGCAAAGGGAAAAATCCAAGGAGGAGCGCCTTGGAAAAATCCGTCAGTGACATATAAAGTGACAGTCCCCCAAGTGAGTCCCAAATAAGCCACAAAAAAAGTACTCCGCAATAATGAAGCAAAAATGAAGATAAAAGACGTCATTAGAGAGCAATAGAGCTTCTTACATTAGTTCGAGGAAGAATAACAGCAAACTCGTAAAATGCAATTACTACCATATTTCGTTAACTTAAATGTAATTCAAAGAATAAGAGAACACTTCAAATTTATGTGGCAGTGTCACTCGTTAGAAAAATTCAAGAAAATCATCTGTAGGCTTTTAATTCTAAATTAATTAATTGCGGTTAATTGTGGGCTCGCTCAGGGACCATACTTTTTATTTTCGTACTATTCTCCTCACCTTTCAAATGTGAGAGCACTACTGGCCTATTATTGCACATTCAATAATGAACAGGTGTGTGTTCTTATATTTTGTTGTAATAAACTTGATGCCCTCAATGAGACTTTAAATAGACGCTGCCTTTTTATGAGTTGGGCGTGGTGGTGCGTCAGCTAGGTTGGGAAGTAGAAGGTGGTGCACGGCCTAAAAAGGTTGGGAACCGCTGATCTAGACTAAGCAAGACCCCCCCCCCCTCCCCTCCCAATTACCGCCACCTTCTGTTCCGGAGTCTAACTCCTTTACCTGACTTAATCAAAAACAATATTATACACACAACATATATATGTATTAAAAAAACCTAACTTTAAACTTTCCACACCCGTGTCAACTACAACCCCCTATTCTTTTATCCCTGCTTATCCATCAAATTCTATCATAAATCCCTGTCCCCCTTAACAAATCTATCAGTGCTGTTATGGCCCCAATTTGTTATTACATTACAACACGACAGCAACAGCAACAGCAAGGGATGACAGACACAGTTTTAACAACTAAAACTCATTTAATTAAACAGACAAAGACTAATAACAACTAACAAACTAATCTACTGACCAAATTGATTATAACAAAAACAAAAAGAAATATTTACAGTCCCTTTGGGGCGGCTTGGTGATGTCCTGGGTGAGAAAAATCCACAAAAGAAATATCACAGGTCTTGAACAGAATGAAAGGTCTGGTCACACATATCCTTCTTCTTGCAATTTCTCCGACTACTTTACTGTCTCAATTCTTTTCCTTATATACTCTTTTGCAGACCCCACCCACATTTAGACCTTTTTTTTTTATTTTTAGAGACTTGCCCCAGACATGTCCAGGACATGTCTAAACATAATCCCAGTCTGAGTTTAAATAAATAAAGTAAATACTGCCATCCAGTGGCCTATATTCACATTACACCTCCATTCCAAAAGGGAAAAATTTTGACTCATAAAGGCAAAATTTTTCTTTTCAATACAAAATGGTTAAGTGGACACTTGTCTATATATACATATCATACAATATTCAAATAAACACATGATATATATATACATATTCAAACACGGGATAAGCAATCAGCAATTACATTATCTGTACCCTTCACATGCTTAATTTCCAAGTCAAACTCCTGTAAAATCAAACTCCAATTCAACAATCTCCGATTCTTGTTTTTCATCTTACTCAAAAACATTAACGGATTGTGGTCAGTGTACACAATCATTGGCTTTTCCCTTTACAAACATAAACTTCAAAGTGTTGTAAAGAAAGGACGAGAGCCAACAGTTCCTTCTCTATTGTGGAATAGTTCCTTTGGTGGCGATTGAACTTCCTGGAGAAGTATGCCACGGGATGCTCAATGTCATCAGAGTCGCTTCTCTGTAGGAGCACAGATCCACAAGCTTGGTCGCTAACATCGACCGCGATGGAGAACGGTTTGTTGAAGTCAGGAGATTTGAGCACGGGGAAGTGACACAGCAGAGACTTCAGGCAATCGAAGGCTCTCTGGCATGCATCATCCCAAGTGAACTTTACGCCTTTCTTCAGTTGGTTAGTTAGACTGAGAGCAATCTCAGCAAAGTTCTTGCAGAACTTGCGGTAGTACCCGATCATTCCAAGGAAGCGACGCAAAGCTTTTTTGTTGTCAGGAACTGGAAAGTCAATGATGGCTTGGACTTTAGCATTTATGGGTGCCACCTTACCCTGGCCTATGACGTAGCCAAGATAGGTGACAGTAGCACAACCAAAGTCACTCTTGTTCAGATTAACAGTCAGGTTAGCCTGGGTTAGGCGCTGGAACAACGTCTCTACATCTTTCAGATGTTCTTCCCAGGAGTCACTCCATGTGATCAGGTCGTCGATGTATGCACCCGTGTGTGGCAATCCGGCGATTGTAGACTGTATCATCCTTTGGAACGTGGCTGGGGCATTTTTCATGCCAAAGGGTAGGACTTCATACTGGTACAACCCAGATGGTGTGGCAAAAGCAGAGATGCTCTTGGCCCTCTCAGTTAAAGGCACACACCAATAACCCTTCAATAAATCAATCTTAGTCAGAAACTTTGCTTGCTCTACTCTATCAATACAATCATCAATCCTAGGTATTGGAAACACATCAGTTCTAGTTACAGCATTGACTTTGCGATAATCTGTACAGAGTCTAGTACTTCCATCAGGTTTTGGAACTAGCGCACAGGGTGAACTCCAATCTGAGTTGGAGGGTCTGATAATATTATGTTCTAACATGTATTCAACCTCTTTCTCAGCAATCTTTCTCTTTTCAGGATTCATCCGGTACGGATGCTGTTTTATTGGTTTGGCATCACCAACATCTACATCATGAGAGGCTATAGAAACTCTCTTTGGAACATCAGGAAACAGATCCTCATATTTCTTGATCAACCTCTCAAACTGATCTCTCTGTGAGGGTTCTAAGTGCTGGAGTTTTACATCAAGATTTTGCAACACTTCAGAATTCGACAATTTACATGAAAGAACTTCAGCTTTAATTCTAGGTTCATCATCTTGAAACTCCCCTCATCTTCACACGTTTCGACCATTGGAGAATCTGAAATGACAGCTGCAACCCTAGCACTTCTGTCATGATAAGGCTTCAGCATGTTAATGTGACACAATTGTTTTGGTTTTCTCCTATCTGGAGTCGTCACAATGTAATTGAGATCATTGAGTTTTGTCAGAATTTCATAAGGACCATGAAATCTAGCCTGCAATGGATTGGACTGCAAGGGAAACAACACAAGGACCTTGTCTCCTGGTTTAAACTCACGGCTTCTAGCCTTATGATCATACCAAGTTTTCATTTTTCCCTGACTTGATTTCAAGTTCTCTTTGGCAAGGTCACAAGCTGCACGCAATCTTTCCTTGAACTTGCTAACATAGTCTAACAGACTGATTTGCGGCTCTTCCTCTTGCCATTGTTCACTCAATAATAGCAAAGGTCCTCTCACTTCATGACCAAACACTAGCTCAAATGGACTGAATCCAGTAGACTCCTGCACTGCTTCTCTAGCTGCAAACAACAGCAAATGAACACCTTCATCCCAGTCTTTCTCATGGTCATAACAATAAGCCCTCATCATTGTCTTGAGAGTGGAATGAAACCGCTCTAAGGCACCCTGACTTTCTGGATGATAGGCACTAGAAAGAATCTGCTTTGCACCTAGTTCATACACAACCTGCTGAAACAATCCTGAAGTGAAATTGCTACCTTAGTCTGACTGAATTTCCCTGGGAAGGCCAAACAACGTGAAGAACTTTATCAAAGCCTTTGAGATTGCAGTTGCCTTGATGTTACGTAGAGGTATGGCTTCGGGGAATCTGGTAGATGCACACATGATTGTCAACAAGTACTGATTTCCAGATCTAGTCTTGGGTAATGGACCAACACAATCAACAATGACCTTAGAGAATGGCTCCCCAAATGCTGGGATAGGCTGCAATGGAGCTACAGGTGGGTCTAACTGGTGTTTTCCAACTACTTGACAAGTGTGACAGGTTTTGCAAAAATTGGAAACGTCTTTCCGAAGCCCAGGCCAAAAGAAGTGTTTCATGATCTTATCAACAGTCTTGTTAACACCAAGATGACCTCCTAAAGGTAAACTATGAGCCATTGTCAAGATCTCATTCCTGTAAACCTTCGGAACAACAATTTGCCTGACCACTGCCCAATCTGCATTGGCAGGGATATCAGGAGGGCGCCACTTCCGCATCAACACACCATCCTTGAGATAATACCCAACTGGAACTGCATCTATTTCTTTATCAGGAAGGGCTCTCCTCTTTAGTACACAAATTTCAGGATCATTAGTTTGCTCCTCAATCAACCGCTTTCTGGACAGAGACAAGTCTCCAGACACATCAGAATCACCAGACCCATTCGGCTGGCTGAATAGAGAACTGATTAAAGTATCTGATAAGTCCTCAAACGAAGAAACCATAGTAGGCCAATCAGAGTCATGAGGCGAACCACCTGAGTCCTGACTATTCAATGTACTGGACGGCACCACATCATCTTCTTCTTTAGCCTTCTTGGCCATAGCACGAGTCACTGCGCAAGAAGGATACAGAGATGGGTCCTCATCCCCATCTTCAGTGCTCGGCTGTGAAGTAAGATGTACAGGGGGAACTACTTTGCCCCCAGCCAGGTCATTGCCTAGCAACAGAGAAACACCCTTTATAGCTAGACTTGACATAAGTCCCACCTTTACCTGTCCTGTAACTAAATCTGACTTCAAGAATATAGAGCGCAGGGGTACAGATACAGTCCTCCCTTCAATACCTTGTACAAGTATGAAATCCCCTGAAGCGGTCTCATCACGTAACTCCAAGGAGTCCATCAACAAAAGTGACTGAGAAGCTCCGGTATCCCTTAGGATATATATGGGGACAGGAGTAGTATGCTCATTCAGAGCCACAAATCCCTCTGACACAAATGGAAGAAATTTCTCCCTCACGAAGTCAGCTGTATCAGGCTTTTTAGCCCCACAAGAAGCAGGTAATTTAGCAGATTGGTTATCTACTACAGGGGTTTCTAACCTTGTTTTCACAAAGGCATTTGGTTTGGTATCCTTCTCTTTTTCTTTCTTAGCTTTAAGGATCCAACAGTTAGTTGTAACATGACCAGATTTCTTGCAATAACTGCAAACTAGACCACTTTTGTCACTGTCAGCTTTCACACTTTGATTAGACCTGTTACTGGATTTCTGAGCACCATCACCAGATTTGTCTTTGTCTTTGGGTGAGGAATCTTGGGTATCACCATAACCCTTTTTCTGAAATTGGGACCATCTATTGTTACTGCTAGACTGAAATTTGGACTTATGTGTGAGAACATATTCATCTGCAAATTTGGCAGCTGATTGCAAATTCAGTGCTTGCTTCTCATTAAGGTAGGTCTTAAGATCATCCTTAACACAGTTCTTGAATTCTTCAACTAACACCATCTCTTTTAGTGAGTTGAAATCATCCTTGACCTCCATAGAAGTACACCAGCGCTCAAAGCAAACCTTCTTCTCATTAGCAAATTCCACATAAGTCTGATTTTCAGATTTCTTCACACCTCTGAATTTCTGTCGGTAAGCCTCTGGAACCAACTCATAAGCTCTCAAAATAACCCTTTTGACAACCTCATAATCAGAGGAATCATCTGCAGACAAAGCTGAATAGGCTTGTTGAGCTTTACCCTTGACGACAGTTTGCAACATCAGAGGCCAGTGTTCCTTTGGCCACTGGCAACTCTTTGCTACCTTTTCAAAACACTGGAAATAGTTGTCTACGTTCTTTTCAGAAAATGGAGGCACCAGTTTTACCTCCTGACTGGCACAAAATTTATTTTTAGTTTCAATTTTAATTTTTAGTTTCTCCATTTGGAGTCTTTCTTCTCTATCCAACTTCTCTAATTCAAAATCTCTCTGTCTCTGTCTCTCTCTTTCTGCTCTTTCCTCTTTCTCTCTCTCTCAAATTCTCTTTGTTTTTCTTTTTCCTCCCTTTCAATCTCTAGCATTTTTAATTTAAGTTCCATTTCTATATTTGGATTTTCCATTGGAAACTGTTCCAGATCTCCTGGTGCAAACACATTTTCATCAATGTAATATTCAACAATCTCTCTAGCCAGTCTTGCTTTTCGCATGGCTGGTTTTACCTCTGTCAGCTCCAAATGTCTGCATATTTCCAACAGTTCGGTCTTTTTAAAAGACTTCAAAACCCCTACGGTTGGTGATGCCAAGAAATCATCCATTGCTGTTGTCAATATAATTATATAGGAAAATTCACAAAAACAATTTTACAATCTGAAATGTTAGATTTTTAATAAATGACTCACAAAATGGTCTATCCCGGACCTTGAGCCCCCAATTTGTTATGGCCCCAATTTGTTATTACATTACAACACGACAGCAACAGCAAGGGATGACAGACACAGTTTTAACAACTAAAACTCATTTAATTAAACAGACAAAGACTAATAACAACTAACTAACTAATATACTGACCAAATTGATTATAACAAAAACAAAAAGAAATATTTACAGTCCCTTTTTGTGGGGCGGCTTGGTGATGTCCTGGGTGAGAAAAATCCACAAAAGAAATATCACAGGTCTTGAACAGAATGAAAGGTCTGGTCACACGTATCCTTCTTCTTGCAATTTCTCCGACTACTTTACTGTCTCAATTCTCTTCCTTTTACACTCTTTTGCAGACCCCACCCACATTTAGACCTTTTTTTATTTATTTTTCGGGGACTTGCCCCAGACATGTCCAGGACATGTCTAAACATAATCCCAGTCTGAGCTTAAATAAATAAAGTAAATACTGCCATCCAGTGGCCTATATTCACATTAAAGTGCCCTAATCTGTACCCTCTCTCCCATACTTAGCAATCCTTTTAATATAAATTCCTGAATCCCTACATCCTTTATCTTATTCATCATCTCCTCTCTCTGCACCTCATACCTCCTACACCTCAGAACTACATGCTCCACTGACTCCTTCTCCTCCTGACACCCCTCACACAGGCCTGTCTGGTGCTTCCCTATCAATTTCAATGTTTTATTTAGTGCACTATGTCCCAACCTTAACCTTGTCAACACAATCTCCTCTCTCCTGTATCCACTGCTCATCCTCCTACCTCTAACACTCTTTTGAATTTGATAAAGATGCCTCCCTTTCTCCTCTCCATTCCACCTTTCTAGCCACATTACATTGGTCTTTTCCCAGATTACACTTTTAACTTCTGCTTTGCTGATACTGAGCTGCATATCTACATTTCCTTTCATTAAAGCTCTCTTTGCCAACTCATCAGCCCTCTCATTTCCCCTCACCCCTACATGCGCTGGAACCCACATAAACTTTACCTGACCTCCCTGATTAACTATTCCTGTAATTGACTGAAGGACTGAATACAGTATGTCTTGACGGCTGTTTGAATTCAGGAAACAGGAAGTTAGAAACGCTCATACTGGCTAATGAGTTAATTAGGTTAGTAACTACGTGATGAAGTATTTACACAACCTTAACTGCTGGTTAGTACGGTTAGTAGTGGCCCTATCAGAGAAAGCATTCAATCAGAGAACACATTCACTCAGAGTTTTGAGAGAAATAAGCACAGGTGGAAACAATGAATGAAATACCAAAACCGGAAACGAGGAAACGTTATTGGACAACCAGACTCAGGCATGCAGGCTGTCACATGACATCACAGGAGCCAGACGAGGGGGAATAGGTGGTCAGGCCGTGGGAATGGAGCAGAAACACAAACCAAGAGAGACACGGGGATAAAAGCACAAGCGCAAACAAGCACACAAGGCAGAATCATAACAAAAGTGCTTTTGCATCACTGGAAGGGAAGCGAAAGTGATTCTTTAGGGGACTTGACAGAGGGCAGTGAATGTGCTTTTGAAACAAAGAGCTTTGTATTTTTGTTCAAAATAATAAGCTTTTTCCCTCATAATAAAGCAGGGAAATGTCACATTTATGATGTATTGGAAATTATTTGAAAAGTTTTTAATGTATGACATCAAATAATAGCTTAATTTTGTCTAAAAGCCTCTCTAAGCGGCGTTATTCGGAGAAATTACATCAAAGTATTCCCAAACGGGTGAAAACTTTATCTTTTCTGCTGGCTCCATCGCACACAAACTCGCACACCGAACAAAATAGCAAACCGCACGAACAAACTTCAACTACTGACAACAACCCAAGAAAATTGGGACATTTTATAGACGAATCACCTGCCGAAAGTGAACCCCCTTCTCAAAGCAGCATCTCAAATGAGGCTTCGAACGTAATGAGTGACATCATTTCGCTGATACAATACAAGCCTCGACATGGAGCTCCGCATGGAGGTGCTTCACATTTTTGACACAGGCTCTGAAGCCTTGGTATTGAGGGTAACAGAACTAGTCTGAACAAATGAGAACCCTCTCTAGTTATACATCTCCCACCCACCACAAAGCCCAGAGAATGGTCAACAGTCCAGTCACAAAGACAGAGCTTCCATCTGGACCAAAGGTCCAGCTGTGCCACAAAGACCCCAAATCCTGCCCTTTCAATCTCTGGGCCCTTAGACCCATCCGTAAAAATTCCTAAATGTGTTGTCATTTCTTTCATAAGATAATTCTCAACATCTGCAATGATTCCACTTTTATCTTCTTCGACTAGGAAGGACAGATTTATATCTACCTCTTGCATTACCCAGTAAGGCACTGATATCCAGCCCATTCGAGATACAATTAACGGCAGCTCCATTCCCAGTCTACCTGCCTCACTGATTTATACAGCCAATATATGATTTGGGTTTAACCCTGCCCCCAGCTTCCCATGATTCTTGCGCAGACACTTAGCTGGAAATGCTTGACTTGAAAAACCTAATTTATTCCAGTATTGCAGGCCTAACTTAATCTGCCTTAAGGATAAAGGCATTTCCCCCAATTCAATAAGTAGAGTGGAACTGGTGAAGTTCTAAATGCACCTCATCATAGTCTCAGTACCTTAGCCTGGAGAACATCTAGTTTGTCAAGCAACGACTTGGCAGCAGAACCGTAAACAAAACAACCATAATCAACACTTCATCTTATCCTTGCTTGAAATATTAAATACATGGTCTCCCTGTCTGCCCCCCAGTCACATCCGGCCAAACTTCGCATAATATTCATCACTTTCTCACACTTATTAACTATATTTGCTATGTGTGTAGCCCACGTCAGTCGCTCATCAAACCAGAGACCAAGAAATTGAAAGACTTTAACCTTCTCTAAAGGAGATCCATACATGTTCAGTCCACGATTTGGTCATTTTCTTTTATACCCAAAAATTATGTATTTAGACTTTGCTGCTGAAATTTTAAAGCCCCATTTATCTCTCCACACCACAACAAAGTCTATAGCTCTCTGGACCTGCTTTAAAAGGAATGTGACATTCCTGCCTTTTTCCACAAGGCCCCATCAGCAAATGAGGACTGTCCAAACCCTCCTCCAAAATTATTGTATCCCCGAACAAAGTTCGAGGATACTATGGATTTGGCCTCGTCACGCGTCCACAGAGATTTTATTGTGAATGCTCTACAGCCCACATAAGTGCACCGATTCTTCTCAAATTTTGCAGGGACATGTATTATGGTAAGTTCACGACACCTATCGATTTTGGGTACTCTGGGACCATCTGGGCCCAACTGGGGGGCCTTTGGGGGATACATGTGCTCGGTTGCCGAGTGCTCTAGTTAAAAATGTTATTTTTCATGACATTGAACAGGAGTGGACTGATGACACTTCCTTGCGGGGAACCATTTTCTATCTCCACTATCTTAGAGCATTTTCCGCTGATTCTAACTTGGATTGTCCTCTTCTTCAAGAAATCTTGGATCCAGTTAAACATCCTACTTCTAAATCCAAAGTCATACAACTTAAATAGCAAACCCTCTTTCCATAATGAATCAATATCTAAGAACACACCTACCACAACTTCTTTATTCACAAATGCCTTTTTGATATCTTGCTCTAGAACCACTACTTACTCCATAGTTGACCTACCAATCCTGAAGCCATTCTGAAAATCTGAAAAGTCTCCTTGTTTCTAAAAAATATACCAACCTGTTGGTGATCATGCTCTCCATGATTTCACAGAGTACCAAAGTTAATGCTATCGGTCGATACAAAGGGTCAGACGCTTCGTTGCCTGGCTTAAGGATGGAAATTACAACTGCATGCTTCCACTAAGATGGTAACCTATCCTCTGGCCACACAGTATTGATTAAGGCTAAATTCTCATCAAACACTTGCTCTTCCAGATATTTAAATAACTCATAAGACAGGCTGTCTCTTCCCGGAGTAGTATTTGCCCCTCCATTAATTGAGCTTCTCAGTTCTTTCATAGTAAACAAGAGCAACGCAGAGCGTGGCATATGCCCCCGCCTGTATGTTGATCAAGGGCATATTGAGATGGCTGCTGTGGCGGCCATATTAGATATCGCACGACGCTGGTTTTCGAAAGGAACCTTCCTCTAGCCACTCCCAATACGCCATTAAGAAATGGCATCAATCCGATGAGGGATTCTATAGTTATCCCACGGAAACTAAAAGTTATCGGACGACGGACGGACATGGTGTCGACATAATGCCCCCTTTCCTCTTTGGAGGGCGGGGGCATAAAAACACCTTAATTGGACGAACGTTATCAAAGCTCCTCACCAGTTTCCACTGATTGACTGCTATCAATTCACTCCTCTTCCTACCTCTCTCCTCCCCCAGGTTCTCAGAGCTGTGTACAGCCTGGAAAGCCTCCACAAACATGTCAGCCTTTTCTATATTAGTGACTGCTTCAATCTCCCCTTTCTTTAACACCGATGTTATTTTTATAAAGCCATGATCTTCTACGCTTGACTGACCACAGATCCTTTACTGGAGTGTCTGGTCCTAAAGTTCCACAGAATTTCCTCAAGCAGTTTTCATTACTTTCCTCGCAACTGCCCATAATCTCTTATACTCCACAGCATAGTGTAGCATTGGATGTCTTCCTAATTGTCTATAAGCTATGTTCCTGTTTTTTACTACTATATCACACTCCTTGTTCCACTAGGGAACCAACACTCGGGGCTTGGGGCTCTTCCTCATAGGAATAGAACTCTGAGCTGCCTTACAGATCATACCACTAAAGAATGCATTCCAAGTATCCACTGAGCCATCACTTTATACCTCTGCAACTAAACTTTGAGCAGTTTCCTGATATTTATCCCAATTAACCCGAGAAAAATTATACCTGGCAACTTGTTCCTCTGTCTCCACTCTCACATCTAACTCTAGTAAACCGCAGTCGGCACGAGTTTGTAGAAGCAGGCAGGAGTATCGGACATTGGCGTGGAGGCTAGGCTAGGACAAGGACAAAACATATTTTAGTCTCAAACACCTCTACAAGAAAAAAAAAATTAATCTTGCGAACTCTTTAACAAGTCCTTATTCCAAGTAGAACCGGTCTCTAGTCTGTGTACAATAAACAGCTTTGACCAGTAACACTGGAGCTGCCCGCTAGGTGACAAAAGTTCAGGGGATACATTTGATTGAGACGTATGGGTTTGTGGGTGGAACCTCAATACTACAGCTCAACTTCACCAGCGCAAGATAGTAGCGTCTGTATCCAGGATATTTTGGGACCATTTTTGTACAGAGAGGATGTGGAGACTCATCATTCATCTTTGTGCACAGCCTTTGTTCCAAACATGAGCTTGACCATACACATCGATTTCTTTTTCTTCGTTGTAATGTATTGACAAACCTATGGTAGGTAACCGGCACTTGCTGGATCTATATTTACAGAACTTTTCTCAATTTTTGCACAAAAAAAAACCCTTCACTCTACCCACCGTTTATAGCACAGGCCTTTCACATCTTGGTATTTGGCTCCAACTGAACCCTTTCTCTGAAACTCTGAACATATTAATTTCTTTTTGCATTGGTCATCCCTAGTATCTCCAGCTACATGCGCCACCATCCTTATTCTGTCTTCATTTCTTTAAAATTGCACAATTATGCGACTGCTGCAAACCTCCGTTTGTCCAAATTTACACTGAAAAAAATAGAAACAATTCTAATTGTGAGAAATACAACCATGTATCATAACTCACTCTCCTTTCACCGAGTGTTGACTGATTGTATGACCATAATGCAATACATTTTAAACATTGATTGAAACAGGCAAATAAGAAATTCAGGGTGGTGAAGATGTTAAAGGGAATGAGGTCTCTTGTCCAAATTGCGCAAATCAAGTATGTTAGAAGTTGGCCTGCTGCACTGCTTTACATCTCCTCCTTATGGCCCATACCAAGTGATCTGTAGTGACGAGGGGGACGTTATTCCCACTCCTCTTCAAGAGCTGCAAGGAGTTGGCAGATATTGGCCAGAAGAGGGAACCAATAATGAGCTTGACTGTTGAGGACATCCCAAAGAACACGAGGGGAATAAGCAGGCCATTCAATCGCAAAAATGTTTACGGCCTAAATGAACATTGAATACACGGGTGACGAGGGGACTGATTTCTTGCTGGAATGTGGCATTGTTTTGACAGACAAATGGTGGCACGATTGGCTGCCGTGTTTTGTGGTGATATCTTGCTGCATTTAAATTACTGGTAATGATTTTCAGTTGAGCGCGATGTCAATGGGATATTCACGCCCGCGTTGGCACTCCTCCATCACCATATGCCATCCTGCGCACCACACTGATGTTCACATAATGTTCCCCCTCGCAGCACCAGACATGCTACAATTCATCAGTTCTATGAGGCAGGGAACACAACTCATCATTTAAAACCCTCCTATTATGTTCTTGGTCAATTTGACCCGACTTAATGTTCAACGTCTCTAAAAACATGGTTAACATTCTTTTTTCTGCTAGTTTTTTCCCCCCTAACTTTAAGGGTAGACCATGAATTCCACTGAAAAAAATATTTCATATTCTGAAAACATTTTGTAAGCATCGCTGTTGTTTGGTTCATTTTGACCCCAGGATCAATTATTACATAAAACCATAATTTTGATCTGGTCTTTGTAGTGTTGCTGATGCGGGATCAGAGAGACACCAAACGCGAGGTGGAAGGGAAAATGGAATTTATTAAAACAAAAGCAAAACAGGCACGAGGGCCAACAAAAATCTCGGCCCAAAGGGTTGCAAAAGACAAACTAATGTACGCTACACGGAGCTATAAACAAAAGAATACAAAAACGACAAAAAACAAAAGGCACTGGAAACTCCAGGCAAGAAGACCAAGAAAAATAAATAACAAGGCTATATATACAAGACAAGAGCTATAATCACGAGACTTGACAAGAGGCTAGAACAAGACTTGAAACTTGACATGCAAGGGAACTTGAGACACTGTCTGCCAGCCAACTTCCACCGCATCCAGATAAAGGGTAAGTAATCAAGGACACATGAGGGGCAACACCTGGAGAAGCAGAAACAAGAGGCATGGCAAGATCAAGACATGGACAGAGATTGGATGACATGACCTGCTCATTAAGAGAATGAGCGTGCTCAGCTTAAGTACCAATTAAGTATGCAGTTTGGAAGCAAGCATGAATGTTAAGAACAGAAAAGCACAGCAAGATCTTGAAATAGCAAAGCAGGAATCATGACAATAAACTCCCTGTCTAAATTAGTAATATTAGTAATGTGCCTATCTAAGAATTACACCACCCAGTGAGTGTTAGTAAATGTTAGTAACTTAACAGTTAATGGCCAATTAAGCTTAGAGAGCCCCGAATCAGCACAGCACAGAAGGAAGAGGAAATACCAAAGCCAACCAGAGCTCTGAAATGTGCAACAACGAAGGCACGGGGCGGAACGCAGACAAGCGGTGGAGTGGCATGGCAGACCTGGCAAAAACAAAAACATGGAAAAGTAAAAAACATGGACATGGAATGAGAAATATGAAATGCTTGATCCTGATACAAGAAACTGTTAAAACTGTGACATGAACTATGAAACTGAACTATGAACTATGGAACATGAAACTGATAAAACCATAAATGCTGTCCTGGCCAAAGGCCAGGACCCCAGAACACAACAGTTGCCTGATACTGAGGTGCATGGTCAAATTAATTTCTCATTCATTTCACATTTGGTCCCATTCAGTTTGCTATAATCACTTAAAATCGATGATTGATGTATAAGGGGAGGATGGGCGAGTCGTGTTTTGATCACTTGTTGAAATGGTCTGTAGAAAAGCATAAATGAGCTGAGAGGAGATTCGGTAAAACTTTCAGTTTAAACATCTTATGTAGTTTTTAATTGTGGGGATCAAACTGAGCTCAAACCAAAAATGGCTTATCAATCTGAACATAATAGGAGGGTTAAGAGAAGAGTCCTCCATTGAACCATCGGTCATCGGACTGGTCAGTTGACCCAGCCAAGCTAATCTCTTTGTCAAGCATGGGTGAGGTCCAATCCACGAAGAGGACAATGTGTGTGGGGATGGACTTCCCAAAGGCAGTTTCCCATAGTTTGGGCAGAGTTGTGACGATTGAGGAGAGCAGTTGTCTCCTCTGCAGTGACAGTTCCTGGTCTCAGATGGTCGCGAAGATGGAGAGACCAGATATGGTCTTGGGCGGGGGTCATTCTGCATGTGAGCAATTTGCTGCTATGCTTAATTCTTCAAAAGTCTCTTCAGCAAATTATTGCTGAAACATAGACATTAAGAGCCCTAGTGTCACGACCGCGGTCGTAAGGTATTTTATAATATACTGTACCTTGCAGATGCCCCAAACTTGCTGTGCCTGCAGTGTGTCCTGAATTGTCTTCCACCTAATTAGGTGTGCCAGTACCTGCCGCTGATTCGCTGCTCCAGTTCTCTTGTGGGGTGGTGATAGGTTGCGGTGGAGCCGGTCTTCGATTTAAACCAGCCGAAGTGACGTCATCGGAGCAGCAGGGAGAAGCCCGTCACCCTTGGATCGCAACCGGCCACGTCATTACTTGTAAAAGCTCTAATGTGTCAGTTTGTATGCTGATAAGAGTAACGGTGAACCTTTGAAGTTTTTTCTTGTATAGGTTGTTATCACCATGAGGTAAACAACCCACTTGTTTCTGTGAACTTGTATGTGTAAAATAAATTACCTTACTAACGGACTTTCGAAACTTAAGTCTTCCTGGTTGCTTGGGATGTTGCGGGGTGTATTTCATGTTGTGTCCTCGCCACCCCTAGACGGGGCATAACACCTAGCGACAGCCCTGGGAGACATTACTGCAATGAGCGCGCTCCCAGAGAATTTGAGTCGTGTGTGGCATTTTGAAAAATGGCTGAACTGGGACTTTTGGATGGCCCTTTCTTGAATGGAGAACAGGGTGTGCCTGGGCCAGTCACCTGATTCTACTAATTCTGGCTCAGACCCCACACCTAACTGAGGGGCCAGTTTTGAGGAAGGGCATGATATTGACGATATGGCGACAGTGATTAAAATGCACGCAGACCAGTAGCATGCAACCTTAGTCACGTAATTTTGCCCTACCAAGTGAACTACAGCAATAATTTTGCAGAGTATTCCCTTGACAGTCCAGCAGCAGACCTCCACTCTCAGGCGATTCTCTTGCAGGCTTCGCTCTCCTCTGCCGTCATAAGGAAGTGACGTCAGGATATGAAGTAAAAAGATACAAAATAAAATTGAGAGAATTGCCTTCATAGTTTTAGTTCCTCAATAATGTTACATTGAAAAAACAAAGTATAAAATGCACGTCATCAATAACACAGCATAAATTGGTGGGCACGTCCATTTAGTGTAATGATCTCGACCGTTTTCATTTCCTTGAGAGAGAAACTTGAACGTCTCAAGAATAAAATCTTTCTCTTCATGATCGATATTCTCATACGCAGACTCATTCAAAAGCCGCTCGTACTGCTGGAGAGCATCTGCCAGCTCCTCTTCCCCAAACCGCAGGCCCGCAGTAACTCCACCTCTGCTGCAAACAGGCGATTTTCCTCAACCCATTCTGCCGTCTGTCCACTCCTGGTATCTATATACCATACTGCAATGTGGACACTGCTTGAAATACAACCCCAATTCCAAAATAGTTGTGATGAAGTGAAAACTGTGAATAAAATAAAAATGCTACAACTTTCCGATCACACAAGCCAATGTTATTTACAATAGAACATATATAACATTTCAAATGTTGAAACTGACATTTTACATTTTCATCCAAAAAATGAGTTTATTTCAAACTTTCTGGCTGAAAAAGCAATTACTATATTAGAGAATCAGTGAGAATATTATTCAGTAAGTAATTGTTAACTGGCATCAGGTGTGTAACATGATTGGCTATAAAAGGGATGTCTTAGAGAGGCTGAGTCTCTCAGAAGTAAAGATGGCCAGAGACTCTACAGCCTGTGAAGGTCTGTGCGTAAAAATTGTGGAATACTTTACAAACAATGTTTCTCCACATCAAATTGCAAAGGCTTTGAAGGTCTCATCATCAAGAGTGCATAACATCATCAAAAGATTCAGCGAAACTGGAAAAATCTGTGTGTAAGGGACAAGGCCGAAGACCTTTACTGGATGCCTGAGATCTTCGGGCCCTCAGACGCCACTGCATCAATCACCAGCATGATTCTGTCGTTGACATTACTAAATGGGCCCAGGAATACTTCAAGAAACCACTGCCTGTAAACACAGTCCACCATATCATCCACAGATGCCACCTAAAACTCTATCATGCAAAAAGGAAGCCATTGTTCAGCATGATCCAGAAGCGCCAACGTGTTTTGTGGGCCAAGGCTCATTTAAAATGGACTGGAGCAAAGTGTCCTGTGGTCAGACAACTCCGAATTTGACATTCTTGTTGGAAATCATGGGCATCGTGTCCTCCAGGCTTAAGAGGAGAAAGACCACTCCTCCTGTTATCAGTGTTCAGTTCAAAAGCCAGCATCTTTGATGGTATGGGGATGCATTAGTACATATGGTGTGGGGAACTTGCATGTTGTAAAAAGCGCCATGAATGCTGAACGGTATATAAAGTTTTTAGAGCAACATATTGTCTCCCCTCCAGACAACATCTATTCCAGGGAAGGCCTAGTGCATTTCAGCAGGACAATGCAAAACCACATACAAAACCAAATACTTTCATCTAATGCAATTCTTGATTGTGTTTTTAGTAGGGATGTTACGCTCGAAACAGACGGCTCGAGACGGTATCGATCTCTCAAAGCAGAAGTATCTCGGCAATATGTTTCGATGCCTCGCTTCACCATGCAAAAAACCACGTGACTCCCCAAATTAAGCGTCATTACGTCACACGCGTATCGGCGACGTGTTACTCGGGTTTTGAATCCAGGGCGGGATTTCTGGGGAAGACCCATTGAAATACAAGGGCAGCAGTTTATCCCAGTCTTTACAAGCTTGCCCACTGATATTCTCATATGCCAAGCAACTTCTGTGCCATGTGAAAGGGTCTTCTCCAAAGCTGGAGAGGTAGTAACAAAGAAGAGAAACAGACTAAAGCCCAACTCAGCTGAAATGATCTTGTTTTTAAATAAAAATCTTTGAACCCTGTAAATCCCCTATCCAACTTATGCAGCATTTTACTCGACTACTGCAATAACAGTCCCTAGTTGCATAAACATTTGCATTTTCGCCCCAAATTTTGAAAAATCTTTTTTTGTATTTCTATCAATCTTGCAAAAGCATATCTCCATTACATACAGTATTTTATCACGGCACAATCACATTATAACACAAATATGTTATTGTCTTGAAAAAAAGTCAAAAACTATAAGATGCACATAGATCCTTTATTGTTAAACGTACATAACAGTGCCTGTTTCATGACACCTTGTCCTTTATTGTTCTACGCAAATGCTATGTTGAAGATTGGCCAGCAGATGTCGCCATATTTAATTGTATCAAATGCTTCGCAACCCTGAACCATTCAACACAATTGCTTCATAATTGATTCAGTAGTTCAGAAAGCTTCGGTTTCTCCATCACTAGTTTTTAGATTCACAGATTCATCTGACGCAACTTATAGTCAGTCTTAACGCTGCAAGTGTCGAGAATTAATAATTCTATCGATGCATTCATGAACACAGTAATCACCTACGTACTCTCCAAAGTCTTCTTCTTCTTTGAGTTAGGTACTATAGCTGCAACAAAGGCACATTGCTGCCATCCGCTGTTCAGTTCTGGATCGTAATTAGGCACTCGTCATGAAATTCTTTGATGGAGGCCAGTTCGATGTAGATGCACCAACAACCTTTTTATTTTATCAGAACTGTCCAGATTCAGTAGGCTACGCACACTGAATACTGAAACTCCCGCTGCACCTAAATCTCTGAACAATTCCCTCCTATGGAGGGAATGAATTTCGTATTGCAGAAGAACATGCTGCACATTCTCTGTTGAACCACACTCACATTTCCCATCAGGGTGATTGCCGATTAGAGCCAGCCCACTCCTTAACCCACAGTGTCCAAGTCTCATCCTCGTTATAATAACCTAATCTTTTCTTTTATCACATACTGGACCTTCTTCTCTTGCTACAGTTCCCTGATGCACAAAATAAAATCTTCCTTTCCCCTCATTGTCCCATGATTTTTGCCACTTTTCTTTTATCTTTCTATTAATAACCTCCATATAATCTGGAACTCCATGCATTATCCTTCTGCAGGGCATCTCTTGCTAGTGTATCTGCCATCTCATTGCCCTCTATGCCCACATGAGTTTGAATCCAAATAAAACCCACCTCACAGCCCACCCTATGAATATTATAAAGCAATAGGCATATTTCTGCAAGCAATTCGGGTCTTGACTTGGACTTCATCTCTCTAATTGTTAATAGAGCTGACAATGAATCAGAACAAATAACTGATTGACTTGGCCTTTTTTTCTCCACCCACCAAAGTGCCCAAAGGATTGCCAAAACTTCTGCTGTAAAACTTGACATAAAATCAGGAATCATGAAGCCTCTCCATTTTCCTCCTTTGGGATAAAAACACTGGCTGCTACTTTTCCACTCTCTGGATCCTTTGATCCATCTGTATATATTTTCATACGGCTGTGCCATTGAGAGGAAAGCTGAGTTTGGACTTCCTCAACCACATCACAAATCTTACTCTTATCAAGAATTTTCAAATCAAAATCAGGATATGGAACAGACCATAAAGGAATTACCGGCCAGCAAACTGGAGGGCACACATGTAATTTATTAACTTGAAATTCCTCTGCCATGGACTTCAGTTGCTCAGCAAAATTAGTTTTAATCTGAAAATTCCTAATTCGAACTCAACAGGCACTTGGCCGGAAATATTTCATTTTGACCTTTTACCTTCAATTAATATTTTAGTCCTAATTTAATCCTTCTAAGTTGTAGGGACATCTCACCGATTTCTATTAAAAGCGCTGCCACAGGAGCTGCTCCACTACACACTCTTAGAGCCGTAGATTGAATGATGTCCAGCTTCTTAAGAACTGAAGGAGCAGCTGAGCCATATGCCAAGTAACCATAATCAATGACCGATCATATCATCACTCTATAAATCATCAGCAGAGTCTCTTTATCAGGCCCCCAATCCAATCCCGCCACACATCTAAGAACATTAATTACTTTTCCACATGTTATGGCCCCAATTTGTTATTACATTTACAACGTAACAGCAACAGCAAGGGATGACAGACACAATTTAAAACTCAAACACATTTAATTAACAAACAAAGACTTTAACTAAACTACTGACCAAGATTGACTAATAACAAGAACAAAAAAATATTCACAGTCCCTTGTTTTGGTGGGGTGGCGTGGTGATGTCCTGGGTTAGGAAAAATGCTCAAATCCAGGCAAAAATCCACAAAAGAAACTTCTCAGGTTCTGAACAGAAATGACAGGTCTGGTCACATGTATCCTTCTTCTTGCAATTTCTCCTACTACTCTACTGTCTCAATTCTTTTCCTTATATACTCTTTTGCAGACCCCACCCACATTTAGACCTCTTTTTTTTTAATTTTCTGAGACTTGCCCCAGACATGTCCAGGACATGTCTAAACATGACTCCAGTCTGAGCTTAACAAAAAAAAGGTAAACACTGCTATCTAGTGGCCTATATTCACATTACACACACTTCGAACTGATTTTCTCTGTATGCTTTTTCCAGGTCATTCTCTCATCCATCCACATTCCAAGAAACTTAAATTGATTAACTTTTTCAAGGTCGTTTCCATATATTTTTAACCGTTGGCTTGGCAATTTCCTTTTATATCCAAACACCATAAATTTCATTTTATCAATTGAAATTCTAAAACCCCATTCAGTAGCCCACTCTGTCACCTTATCCAAAGCTTTTTGCACTTGAGAAAACACATAAGGAAGGTTCCTTCCCCGTTTCCAGGTAGCGCCGTCATCCGCAAATAAAGAAACACCAAATTCCTTTCCCACCCAACTAAACATTCCATTTATTAGCACATTAAATAGGACAGGACTGATAACACTCCCTTGAGGGTTCCACTCTCAACATCTAACACCTCAGATAGTTCATTTCCAACCCTTACTTGTATTGTTCGATCAAACAAAAAGTTTTTAATCCAATTCTCCCATGAATTCCAGCATTATAGAGTGCCCCTCCTTCCACAACATATCATAAGCCTTTTCAATATCAAGGAAAACAGCTACTACAGCTTCTTTAATTGCCAGAGCTTTTTTAATATCAGTATCTAAATTTAAAATAGCATCCATTGTTGACCTTCCCTGCCTAAATCCACTTTGACATGGAACAAAGAACTCATTTGACTCCAATTTTTGGACCAATCTGTCCGTTATCATCCACTCCATTGTTTTACATAATACAGAGGTCAAAGCAATAGGTCTAAAAGAACCAGGGTTATTAGGCTCTTTCCCAGGTTTTACTATTGGAATTATGATAAGCATGTTTCCATTCTCAGGGAAGGCATCCATTTTCCCAAACACTATTATACAAAGCCAACACCTCATCCAAAACCGTATCCCCTGCCTGTTGAAATATCTGATAAGTCAGTCCATCTCTGCCTGGGGAGGATTCTTTGCCTTTCTTTACTGCCCTTTTTAGTTCCTCCAGAGTAAAAAATAAATTGATAGGATCTGAGTTATCATTATTAATTTGCAGTTTACCTTGTTGCTTTTCCAAAATCTCCAGTCTCATTTTCCTATTTCCTTCGCTTACATTATTTTATCTATGCACTTTCCGAAACTGATTCGCGAGTAAATTAGCTTTTCCTTCATTGTGTACAGCCTCAACATCATTACAGTTGAGAACAGGGACAGAAGTTTGCTGGTATGCACCTGTCATTTTATGAACCAAATTCCATACTTTTTTGAGAGGCATCTCTGGTCCTAACTGTTCACAGAAATATATCCAACTTTGTTTTTTAGCTTCTTTTATTACTCGCCAAGCTTTAGCTCTCTTTCTTTTATAATCAATAACAAAACTCTCCATAGGATGCTTTTTTAATTTCCTGTAAGCTCTGTTCCCAGCCCGAACTGCAAGGTTACAGTCTTCATTCCACCATGGCACAATTGTTACTCTTTGAGGGATCCTTTTCATAGATATATTCTTGATGGCAGCTGACCGTACTACTTTAACAAGAGAACTATTCCACTCATCTCCCTTTTTCTCACTGTCAATATCACATAAATTACGATCTATACTCTCTCTAAACTTCAACCAATTTGCCCTTTTGTAATTACGCCTCACTGGAAGGATTGTAGGTTCTTCAATTAGGTTTCTACCAAACTTACTAATTATCGGAACATGATCAGTGCACATTGAATTCTGACTCATTATCTCCAACCAACCAATTGCTGCTAGATCTCTTGATGCAATAATAAGATCTATGGCAGATTCCGCTGCTCGTCCTAAATTATACCAGGTTGGACGCCCATCGTTTAAAACAACTAAGTTATTCTTATCTAAAAACTCCTCCAAAACTTTTCCATTTCTATCACCTTTCCTGCTTCCCCACAATTCATTGTGTGCATTCAAGTCCCCCACCCAAATAACTGGTACACTGATTACATCCATAATTTCTTGAAAATGTATTTCCTCTAACCTGATACAGGGATTATATATGTTCACAATTGCAATTTTCCCTCGTTTAGTCCAGATTTCTACTATTACAGACTTTAACTTAGATTTGCATACAATTCTTTTAAACTGGATCCCAATTCTTAAAAAAAATTCTTAAAAATTGCACAACCCCCTCCTGATAAATTCTCTCTATCCCTCCCTTCAGATCTATATCCTGGTAATACAAAATCTAGCCATGGTCTTAACCATGTTTCTTCAATACAAATAATATCAGGTTTATTATCAAGATTGCTTAAAAAATATTTCAACTCTTGGCCATTCGCAACTAAGCTCCTTGCATTCCATTGCATAATTGAAAACATTACGCAAATAAAACTAATTATCCTCATCATGCTCATCTTCACTTAACATTTTCAGCTACTTCAGATCCAAACTCAGAATTATCCACCTCTTGACTTTGTCCTCCTTGTTGCCTTTCAGCGGCACTATCCTGGGAATAAGTACACTCCCACACCTCTTCAGGATTAATGTCCCTAAAGCCCAATATCCTCTCAGCCGCAGCAGTTATTTCTCTTACAACACCTGACTTTTTGTTTGCACCCAGTTTTACTTTCCATATTGCTTCCACCATGAATAGGAGCAAAGCTTTTTTACTGACCACAACAGAATCTTCAGAAGAGCGAGCCCTAACAGGACTACAGCAGGACTACTGCTCGATCTTTCCCCGCCACTCTCATGCCATCCACTCGTTTCACTGCCTCTGCATATGATATTTTATTATCTCTTTTAACCTTCTCCACATTCATCGCTCTTATTGAACTTGGACATCCTCTAAGGGAAGCAGGGTGTTTTCCTCCACAGTTGCAGCATTTCACTGGTTCACTACACTCCTTCCCATCATGGTCTTTGCTACACCTTCTGCATCTCCTCTTTCCTTGGCATATAGCAGCCACATGGTCAAACTTCTGACACTTAAAACATCTCAACGGACCCCTTTCATATTCTCTCATAGAGTAACTCATAATGTCACTCTCTGTGGTAAAACGCGCATGATGTATGTCACTTCCGTCCGACAGTTGAGGAGGTGGAGCTGGAGGTGGAGGCAGAGGTGGAGGAGCAAGGACTGTGGGAGGAGCCCTCAGAGATGTAAACAAAAAAGCGACAGTGGATAGTGGCCTCGTTTCTGTGGAAGCACTCGGCTGCTGCCTTGTGCATGTATGTAGGGGCAGACGTTCAAAGGAAAGTACAATAGAACTCGCCGAAACCGTCCTCATATAAAACGGAAACTCGCTCGTCCCGATTTTTCTGTTATGTTTTTTCATTCAATAAACATCGAATATACCAGATTTTATATAATGGATTTTCGCTTACATCGGACAAAATGTCCAGTCCCGTCACAATGCATTTCCATTCAAAAGCACTCGCGTATACCGGGCAGGCTGGTTTGCACCATGCACATATGGAGTTGCAACAAAGCAACAAAATGAAGTTCGGCTTTCCTACACTGTTATAAACTGACTGAATTTAACAGTTAAATTAACGCATTTTCTCCTTGTCATTTTAACTGTAAGTGGAGTCCTGCGCACATTAAACCAGGTTTTCACTGAACTCTGTGGTAAACTTATTGTAAAATTACACTTAAAATCACTGGCAAAAATGTGCCAGTTAAATTACCTAGCAAAAAAGGCATCAGTCTATTTGTTTATTATAGTGTATTCGCAGGAACTGAAACTGGCGCGGTTACATACTTTAGTTTTGAGACTTCTACATTGATCCCAGTTGGGGCAACACGCGGTATCATCCTGTTTTCCATTGTGTCAGGGCAAAGACGGAATAAATGAAGAAAAGTAGGTATGAACACTTCAGAATGAAGTTGTTCCGACCTTAATACTGTAATGTGAGGGAAAGCCACTACTGTAAAGCCACTAGATGGCAGTATTAACATTTCTTTTCTTTTGTTACGCATAGGTTTTGGGCATGTCCTGGGCATGCCTCAGAGGGGGAAGTCCCAGAGAAGGGATAAAAAGTCAGGAAGACGGGAGGGGGCTAGAAAAGATTATATAAGGCGAAAAATTGAGAGAGGTAGTAGTAGGAGAAATTGCAAGGAGAAATAGTGGAAGGATACATTTGACCAGAACTATCACTCTTTTAAAAACCTGTGAAGCTCTTTTTGTGGATTTTTGACTGTGTTGGAGCATTTTCCTGTCCCAGGACATCACAACATAGCAACCCCATCTCAAGTTTTTAAAAAAAATTTTATTTCAATCTTAGTCAGTGCTTTGGTTAATTGAATCTGTTCAAGTTTTAAAATTTTGCCTGTCATCCCTTGCTGTCCAATATGTCATAACAAATTGAGGTCATAAAAAGGTGGGCACTGAAGTCTGGGATACTGTGTGAGTCATTTATTGAAAATCTAATTACAAATTGTGAAATTGTTTTTTGAATTTTTCTAGATATATATTGACAGATCAACAGCAATGAATGATTTCTTGGCATCACCAATCGTAGAGGTTTTAAAGTCTTTTAAAAAGACAGAACTGCTAGAAATATGCAGACAGTTAGAGCTGACAGATATAACCAGGCATGCAAAACCTGTCACACTTGTCAGGTAGTTGGAAAACACCAGTTAGACCCACCTGTAGCTCCATTACAGCCTATCCCAGCATTTGGGGAGCACATCTCCAAGGTCACCATTGATTGTTTTGGTCCATTACCTAGGACTACATCTGGAAATCAGTACTTGTTAACAATCATGTGTGCATCTACCAGATTCCCTGAAGCCATACCTCTATGCAACATCAAGGCAACTGCGATCTCGAGGGCTTTGATAAAGTTCTCCACGTTGTTTGGCCTTCCCAGGGAAATTCAGTCAGACTAAGGTAGCAATTTCACTTCCGGATTGTTTCAGCAGGTTGTGTATGAACTAGGTCAGAGCAGATTCTTTCCAGTGCCTATCATCCAGAGAATCAGGGTGCCTTAAAGCAGTTTCATTCCACTCTCAAGACAATGATGAGGACTTATTGTTATGACCATGAGAAAGACTGGGATGAAGGGGTTCATTTGCTGTTGTTTGCAGCTAGAGATGCAGTGCAGGAGTCTACTGGATTCAGTCCATTTGAGCTAGTGTTTGGTCATGAAGTGAGAGGACCTTTGCTATTATTGAGTGAACAATGGCAAGAGAAAGAGCCGCATATCAGTCTGTTAGACTATGTTAGCAAGTTCAAAGAAAGATTGAGTGCAGCTTGTGACCTAGCCAAAGAGAACTTGAAATCAAGTCAGGGAAAAATGAAAACTTAGTATGATCATAAGGCTAGAAGCCGTGAGTTTAAACCAGGAGACAAGGTCCTTGTGTTGTTTTCCTTGCAGTCCAATCCATTGCAGGCTACATTTCATGGTCCTTATGAAATTCTGACAAAACACAATGATCTCATTTACATTGTGAAGACTCCAGATAGGAGAAAACCAAAACAATTGTGTCACATTAACATGCTGAAGGCTTATCATGACAGAAATGCTAGGGTTGCTGCTGTCACTTCAGATCCTCCTTTGGCCAAGACTTGTGAAGATGAGGGGGAGTTTCAATATTATGAACCTAGAATTAAAGCTGAAGTTCTTCCATGTAAATTGTCAAATTCTGAGGTATTGCAAAATCTTGATGTAAAATTCCAGCACTTAGAACCCTCACAGAGAGATCAGTTTGAGAGGTTGATCAAGAAATATAAAGATCTATTTCCTGATGTTACAAAGAGAGTTTCTATAGCCTCTCATGATGCAGATGTTGGTGATGCCAAACCAATAAAACAGCAACCATACTCAATGAATCCTGAAAAGAGGAAGATTGCTAAGAAAGAGGTTGAGTACGTTAGAAAATGATATTATCAGACCTTCTAACTCAGATTGGAGTTCACCCTGTGTGCTAGTTCCAAAATCTGATGGAAGTACTAGATTCTGTACAGAATATTGCAAAGTCAATGCTGTAAGTGTTTCAAGAGTGTTTTTTTTTTTTATATCTCTCTGGAGGAGCCTATACAGACGGCTGAGACCACAAAGGAGGATTAGATTTACATCACTTCCATCCTACGATGGAGGGGGGCTGCCATTTCACGTTGGAGGAGCAGTTAAGCCAGCTGAGAGTGAAGGTCTGCAGCTGGACCCCTCTCAAGTATTGAAGGGATTGAACTGTTTTTTTTTACATTTTTATCATACCCCCCGCAACGAAGTTTATTATACCCCCCGCAACGAAGTTTAGGGTGGTATACTGGATTTGCTTTGTCCGTCCGTGTGTGCGTGCATGTGTGTGTTTGTGCGTCCAGACCTAGATCTCATAACCAACTCATCCGATTTAGAAAATTTTTTTTCTTGGTGGAAGGTCTATTGACTGTGGTACTGCCCGACTAAGTGTTTTTTGTAGTGTTTACACATTTTTGTTATTGTAGGTCTGATGGTTTCAGTATGAATGCACTGATATACATGCGGGGGGTATCCTGTAAGCCATGCTTACAGACTAAATCTAGTTTGTTCAGTGTCTGTATTCCTTGTCAGATCTTAGTTCTTCAGTCACCATCCCTGCAGTGCACTGTTGATTCACTGCTCCCTTTCTTCTCTCATGTTCTTTGTAGCCACCACATGACATTTCATTCTGCATCTGTACCATCTCCCTTTCCAAACTGCCCCCGGAAACGTCATAACCTTCACGGAGGTGGCACAGCCTGCACTTTCAATAGCTCAGTCAACCTCTGAGCACCCAAATTTTCCCTACATACTGCTGCTGCATGTCCATAACTTTGACATCAACAGCATTGAAGTGCAGCCCTTTCAGAAGGTCTCGCCCTATTGCTGACATAATCTAGTAAAACTGTCGAGTAACTTCTTTTCAAAATCCAGCACGACAGTCTTGCCATCTTGCTCCTTCTCATCTTGACAACTCCCCAAGCCCCAAGCTCTGCAGACTCCCACCACCGCCAGAAAAGAATAAGGTCTCACAGAATAAGTAACACCTCGCATAACACCCTTCTTGATCAAGTTTAAAGTTACTAGAGGTTCAAGCAAACCTGAAACAGAACTGGTCTGCCACACTGCCAAGCCCATTCAGGAGTGGGTTATACAGCCTGAAATAGCAAAGCAGTGTTTTTTAAAGACGTTGTTTGCAGGGTTTCAGGAAATTTCATATCTGTGACCACTAGAGGCTAGGGTCATTCAAATAGATGTCTATGGGTCACTAAACAGCCATTTCAGAAATCATGAAAAACCATGATTTATATGTTGAGATTAGCGTTGACATTCTTATTTTCAGATAGAAAATGTTTTATCCTACCTTGACATGTTCCGACAGGATACTCCCGTCTTCTTCAGATGAGTCACTGATGTTACTAGTGACGTGTCTTATCAGCTGATGTTATGTTGAGATGTGGTTTATACAGGTGCATCTCAATAAATTAGAATATCATCAAAGAGTTGATTAATTTCAGTAATTCCATTCAAAAAGTGAAACTCATTATATAGATTCATTATATGCACACCGATGTATTTCAAGTGTTTATTTCTTTTAATTTTGATGATTAAAACTGATCGCTCATGAAAAACCAAATTTCAGTATCTCAGAAAATAAGAATATTACTTAAGACCAATAAAAAGAAGGATTTTTGACACTGGGATATTGGACTACTGAAAAGTATGAACATGTATCGCACTCAATACCTGGTCGGGGCTCCTTTTGCATGAATTACTGCAGTGTGGCACGGAGGCGATCAGCGTGTGGCACTGCTGTGGTGTTATGAAAGCTCAGGTAGCTCTGTTAGCGGCCTTCAGCTCTTCTAAGTTGTTGGCACTGCTGTCTGGCATCCTCGTCTTCACAATAGAGAATCTATGGGGTTTAGGTCAGGTGAGTTTGCTGGCCAATGAAGCACAGGGATACCATGATCCTTAAACGAGGTATTGGTACCTTTGGCAGTGTGGGCAGGTGCAATGTCCTGCTGGAAAATGAAATCAGCATCTCCATAAAGCTGGTCAGCAGAGGCAAGCATGAAGTGCTCTCAAACTTCCTGGTACACGGCTGCGCTGACCTTGGACCTGAGAAAACACTGTGGACCAACACCAGCAGATGACATGGCTCCCCGAAGCACCACTGAAACTTTACACTGGACCTCAACAACTAGGACTCTGTGCCTCTCCTCTCTTCCTCCAGGACCTTGATTTCCAAATGAAATCAAAATTTACTTTCATCTGAGAAGAGGACTTTGGACCACTAAGCAGCAGTGCAATTTTTTTCCCTGAGCCCAGGTAAGACTCCTCTGAGGTTGCCTCTGGTTCAAGAGTGGCTTAACACAAGGAATGCTACAGTTGAAGCGCATGTTCTGGATACGTGTGTGTGTGGTGGCTCTTATAGCACTGACTCCAGCTGCTGTCCACTCCTTGTGAATCTCCCCCAAATTGTTGAACGGGCTTCATTTCACAATCCTCTCGTGAGCAGTCTTCCCCATGATTGTGTAGCCTAGTGAACCAGACTGAGAGACATTTAAAGCAGGGGTGGGGAACCTTATCCAGAAAGGACCGGTGTGGGTGCAGGCTTTCATTTCAACCAAGCAGCTACACACCTGATTCTAGAAATCAACCTCTGGAAGCTTTGCCATTAGTAGAATCAGGTGTGTAATTACCTAGTTGGAATGAAAGCCTGCACGCACACCGGCCCTTTCTGGAAAAGGTTCCCACCCCCTGATTTAAAGGCTAAGGTGACACACTATGAGTCTTCAATATTGAACTTCTTGGAAATATTGTAATTTCCTGGGATATTGAATTTTGGGTTTTCATTAGCCGTCAGTTGTAATCGTGAAAATTAAAAGAAATAAACAATTAAAATATTACAGTATGTGTGTAATTAATCTATACAAGTTCCACTTTTTGAAGCGAATCACAGAAATAAATCAACCTTTTGGTGATATTCCAATTTATTGAGATGCACCTGTACTACTACTAAATCAAGTTTCAGCTCTTCATATTCGAAAGGCGTAAAATGGACCACTTCAATGGCCTACACTTTTGGGGGTGCCAGGCTGAAATGTGATCCCAAAGTAGTTAATGTGCTTATGATGTTGCATCCCATATTTTGATCAACATTTATGACTGTTAGAGAGTAAGGGGTGAACTGTTGCATGGATCACAGACAATGAAAACAAATAATGGAGTTTTCACCATCTTATCTAGTCAAAGAATAAGGCAATAGAAGAAAAACATGCATCAACACCAGGCCCCAATTTTGTTCTAGCCCATTCAAAAAAGGATTTCCTTCTCATTTTTCAACAGGACAAATCTGGCGCTACATATCAGACCTTATATTTTTTGGAGGCCATTTCTGTCTAGAATGGTAAACTTGCATATCATTTAACAATAACAAAAGTATTGAGTCATAAATTACACATCTCTAGTTTCTAAAATTATTCAGAAAAACAATTTAAAATAATATAGAACACACAGCACACGCAGAGCATCCTCTAATCCACTTTATTCATCTGCAAAGAGGGAAAAATAATAAAAAGAAAATGATCAAAGGAAAAAAGGAATAATTACAGAATTATTTAAATTTAACAATGTTAAACTAAAAATGCAACTCTATTCTAATGGGTAAGTAAATCTGAAACACAATTGGGTTAAATAAGAGTTTCTTTAAGATACAGGATATTCATTTTGCCTCGATTTGCGTTCAATCACAACTCAACAAATAGCGCTCAAAATATCAAAATAAGAGCACCCACTCCTTCAGCACTCCACCCCTCCCAACACCCTTTCCTCATCCCTCAAGTGACCAGTTGGAGGTTGGGATGGAGGGAGGGGGTGGAGTCCGGACAGAATGGAAGGAGGTGGAGAGACGCGGAAGAGTGAGAGCTCTGAAGTGTTTACCAAGGAGGGATTGAGAATGAGATAGAGGGTTTATTATGGGTCACGAAATGGAGAGAGAGATGGAGCATGCAGTTTTGGCGGAGAGGTCAAGTGTGTGACAGTGGGCGGGAGAGGGATGGAGAGAGAGAGAGAATAGCGGGTGTGACAGGCAGAGAGAGGCAGTCTAATTTGACACATAACAGCCTCCACAAATCAGTCTTTTTCAATCGGTGTCCCAAAGATGCAGTCCCTCTCTCCACCCAGGCAGACGGGTCGGTGCGAGCACTGGACGCTGGCGAATGATCTCAGATCCTTCTTCATTTGCAGCTCACGCTCTCCCTCCCACAAATTTCAGAGGAGGCAGTATGACCCGCCCTCTTCCACCAAGCCTGAGTGGACAAACAAACAGCTCGGACTACAAAACGGCCACTGGTTTCAAAGTCAAATCACCGGCGCAACGGAAAACCCATTTGTTCAGCCTCTAGCCATCATGTGGCACTGGGAGTTCTGGTCAGGCCTCAGCTTGGCTGCAGCAGTGCTGACTTATTGGCTCCCTCCGGTGGCAGCGGCATGCATGCACATCCAGTCCAGTGCTGCGCCCAGAGGGGCTGGGGGTATACCGCCTCGACCAAAAGGAGGTCAGCAGTATGATTCCAAAACATGCACTCACTACAAAAAAAAAAGATGTCCTGTCTATATTTCCCGCGCCTTTAAATGTCTTTATTCAAGCAACCGAGAGGCCAACTGCAGCCAAAGAGTCACCGGCAGCCGAGAAGCGACACTCCAAGACCGCAAGTAGATGGGTTCAGATATCCACAGCCTGAAGGCCCAGAAGGACAGAGAGCAGGGTGCTCATACTCTTCTCCTGAAACAAGCAGGTCCCGTCAACTGTCAACTGCGGCCCGAGACTGTCGGCAAATAGCGAACATCAGCAAGAACGGAGAGAGGACAAGACTGCAGTGGACTCTGCTGACCCCGCTCAGGAACACCTGCAGACATGCTCAGGAAGCGCCACAGACAAGGGGGCAAGACAGAGACCATGGGGGCAAAGAGCCACCAGTCTCCACCCTACTCCTGTCAACCATTTTGGGCTTTACAAAGATCAGTCAGAGTGCTATTCTCTAAGGACCAGCTGAAAACCAGCAAAGGAGAGTCCGGGGCACCACCAAGATCAGACTCGAAAAAGGTCAGAACATGATTCTGCTGAGGCGAGTGGTTACACCACGGCTTGAAGTCCGGCGAGCAGGGTGCTGTCACTGGCCAAGACGCTCTACCCCTTTACCTGGGCTTCAAAGCCGGGCCACGAAGTGAAGACATTCTAATCACCGGGAGGGTTAAGGCCGTGGGGCAGTGAGGGTGTCGCTGGAGTGGTGCCAGGGGGTTTGGAACAAAAGTGGGAAAACAGCCTTGATCAGGACTGGGGTGGGTACTGCGGGGGTATCTGGGTTCTGGGTGCCAGTGTCCAGCGCACAATCTAGGGGTTCATTTGTCGGAGGGGTGGGGGGTCAGAGCTGTCCTGGAGAACTGAGTACACTGAGGTGGGCATAACTTGGGATCAAAAGGGGGGAGGGGTGGGTATGAATTCCAAACACCGCGTGTCCTTTTCCCTCCCTCCCTCCCTCCTTCCATCCCCCTCTCTCGGGACGGGGCAGCCTTCAGGAGCACTCCTCCCCGATGCGCTGGCACGACCGCCCCACCTTGCGGTCCAGCTTCACCATCTTGAGGACGGCCTCTTCGCGGCCGCGGCCCAGGTGATCAAAGAGGCAGTCGTGCTGCTCAGGGAGGCGGTGCAGCATGCAGAACACGTAACCTGGGAGACAGAGGGAAAGAGAGAGAGGCAGATGGAGAGATACAGAGAGTGAGAGAAAGACAGAGATTAAGAAAGACAGAGAAAGAGGACAAATGACAACATCTGAGGTCGTAGGGCTGGGTGGTGCTATAAACAAGGAGACTTGGGAAGGATCACTTTCATTGGCTTGATTACAATTACACAGCAGTCCCCTTTTCCATGTCACGATAACGTTAATGTAGCTTAAGGTTAGGTGTAACCCAAAATGAAAATTTCCTTAATTTTGAATAAAGAGTGGATTTAAGGTTTCAATGTTCATGGCTATGGCAATTTAAAAGAATAAATTATAAGAATAGTTATGCTAATTAGGTCACATGATCCAAGGTGGCTGACACCCAATATGTAGAAATACATAATTCCATTTTTCTCAAAAACCATTCCATGTATTGATTTGAATTGACACTTTATGGACATCAAATTGAAGGTTTTGAGCCAAAGGTTTAGGAGATTTGACAACAAATAAATATTTTAGAGAGTCTAGAACGGGACCTCAAAATGCAGTCAGGCCTGAGGGCCTATCCTGAGGTGTCCAAGACACCAACATGGATATTACAGTTTTCTTTGGCTCGAAAATAGATCAGAGATCTACTCACTAACAAAATTTCATGCAGGTATCTTCACTCGTTCTTGAGATATCTGGATTTATTTGGCAGAAATTCCCTGAGAGAAAATCAGTCTCAAAATTAGATGAATGTTTTTTGGACCAATCATCTATGCACCCACTAGATATTGTCAAGGTTTACTTACTATGGCTTCAAAAGCCACCAGGAATGTATTCTGAGAAGTGATATAGAGGAGAAAAAATTATATTTTTTCAAATTTTGGCAAATATGCAAATAGGGTTACACCTTCCCTTAAGAGCACAACACCCATCTTTGCCCATACTTTGACTGCTTTGAGCAAATTAAAAAGAAGCCAGTTCCGTAACCTTGGATAAATTCATCCTTTCTTAGACCGAAACTTGGGTGACATGCGAATGCAGAAGCGGTAAGGGGGGGGGGGTTGCTACAATTAAGTAAAGATAAGTTGTAGGGCTATGTCAGGGCACAAAAATTTTAATTTAAAACCACTGAAAGCTGAACCTACCAACTAAAATTAGTCATTTTCACAATCTGTTAGTTTAACAAGACATCAGGATTATCTACAGCGTCTAGCATAGTTACCCCATTCCACCCGCCCCTTTAAGAGATGGTAAATACAGATGTATCCTGCACTGCAATACGTTTGTCACAAAAAGCCATTTAATCGGACTTACTTTTTCTCTCTCAAGTAGAAAATCATGGTTTAAGTTAACACCTGCTAGAGGAGTGAAATTTTCTTACCCCAGGAAAAAAAAAAAAATCTAGAAATCAGTCAAAATCCTCTCACAGAGGCAGAATTTTTTTTTTACCAAGAATAAATTAAGTCCAAACACACCATGAAAATGCTTGGCAAGCTTTGTTTTTGCAGTGCGTCCTGTACAACCTAAGGGCACAAACAAGTTTGAGTACTCAGTGCAATGCTAGCTAGCAGAGACGTATTTTACAAACCCCGATTCCAATGAAGTTGGGACATTGTGTAAAACTTGAATAAAAACAGAATACAATGATTTGCAAATCCTTTTCGACATATATTCAATTGAGTACACTACAAAGGCAAAATATTTAGTGTTCATACTGATAGTGAATATTTAAAAAAAAAAAAAAAAAAATTCTTTTTGAATTTTATGCCTGCAACACATTCCAAAAAATCTGGGACATGGGCATGTTTACTACTGTGTTACATCAACTTTCCTTTTTAAGAACACTCAATAACCGTTTGAGGAACTGAGGACACTAATTGTAGAATCTTTGAAGGTAGAATTCTTTCCCATTTTAGCTTGATGTACGACTTCAGTTGCTCAACAGTCCGGGGTCTCCCGTTTGTTGTATTTTGTGCTTTGACATGACATGACATGAATGGCAAGAACAGTCCTTTCAGCCCAACTAAGCTCACCAGTTTCTTTACACATTGTGTCAGTCTGTAAGTCAAGCCTGCTCTTGAAAACCCCCAAGGTCTCTGCCTCATCAATATGGTCAGGCAAGCTATTCCACATTGAAATTACTCTTTGGGTGAAGAAATATTTCTGAATAACAGTGCTAAATTTACCTTTGGTCAACTTCCATTTGTGACCCAGAGTTCTACTCACAACACTTGGTCGAAGGCATCCTACATAATTCACTTTGTTAATCCCTTTAACATATTTAAAGACCTCAATCAAATCACCCCGAGTCTCCTTTTCCTAAGACTTAAGAGATTAAGGATCTTCAGCCTCTTCTCGTAGCTTTCATCTTTTATACCTGGAATAAGCTTAGTGGCTCTTCTCAGAACTTTCTCTATAGCAGGGGTGGGCAATCACGGTCCTGGAGGGCCGGTGTGTATGCAGGGTTTTATTCCTATCAATTACCCTGACTAATTGAATTAAGCGATTGCATGCACAAATATAGATTTTCGCAATGATTCGATCAAAGGAAAATGTTGTTATGTAAATGTTATGAAGTAAGACAAGACTAGTCTTTGTAGTTTCATGATAATTTAAAGAAATGCGCATGAAACGTCAGATTTCATAAATGGTTTGGCTAATTGAGACAATTAACTAATTAAAGGCCAGACGTTGGTGTGAAAACCAGGGACAGATACGGCCCTCGCTGCCCACCTCTGCTCTAGAGCCTCTATATCTTTCTTAAAGTATGGTCCCCAAAACTGAACACAATACTCCAGATGTGGTCTAACGATCGTGTTGTACAAAAGAAGCATCACCGCCCCTTAGATTTGTACTCAATACTTTTGGCAATGTATCCCAGCATCTGATTAGCTTTTTTAACTGCTACGGCACAATGGCTAGAACCTGTGAGGGTTTGGTCAACAATCACTCCCAGATCTTTCTCTTGTGCAGCACATTCCAGTTTTTAACCTCCCATGAAGATCCCATCTAATGTTTTTATTACTTGCATGTGCAACTTTACATTTTGCTAGATTAAATTTAATTTGCCACATTTCTGCCCAATTCTGGATTCTAGTCAAATCGTCCTGAATCACTTAAGTGGACCCTAAACTATTTGCCAAACCCCCCAATTTAGTATCATCCGCAAATTTAACCAATCTGCTCTCAATATTCCTATCAAGGTCATTAATGTAGATGAGGAACAGCAGGGGTCCAAACACCGATCCCTGGGGGATGCCACTCCCCACCATACCTAGCTCAGATGAGATACCACTGACCACCACTCTGTTCTGTCCTGTAACCAGTTTTGAATCTACTTCAGAATACCTCCTGTAACTCCAATGGAGCTCATTTTAAAAATTAGTCTCTTATGCGGTACTGTATCGAATGCTTTCTGAAAATCCAAGTATATGATGTCATAAGCCCTGGTGACCTCTTCAAAACACTCCAGAGGGTTTGTTAGGCATGACCTTCCCTTCCGAGAACCATGTTGGCTATCCCTCAAGATACTGTTATGGTCAAGAAATAAGTCCAGCTCATCTTTTATGAAACATTCCAATATTTCGCACGCAATGCAAGTTAAAGTGACTGGCCAGTAGTTTCCTGGTTCGGTACAGTCCCCATTCTTATATATTGGTATTGTATTGCCCTGTTTCCAATCATTTGGTATTTCTACAGTTTCTAAAGACCGTCTGAAGATGGCGGATAGCGGCTTAAAGATGATCTCAACAACTTCCCTGAGCACGATATAAGCCATCAGGACCCGCCGCCTTGTCTGCCTTTAGTTTATGCAACTTGTCTAATACTTTGTTATCCCAAACCTCAATTTCCGCTAAATAATCTTGAGCATTTTACATGCCCTCTGCCCAAATAAAGACCCCCTCTGAGGTAAAATTATCAACAAAGTAACTGTTTAAGACATCCGCAATATGCTTGTTATCATATAGCAGCAATCCGTTTTTATTCTTTATGCACTTAACCTGCTCTTTTACTTTCCTTTTTCTGCTACAGTACTGAAAGAAGCGCTTAGGATTAGTTTTTGCCCCCTCTGCAATTTCTCTTTCATACAGTCTTCTCGCATTCCTCAGCTCTTTTTTGACCACAGCCCACATTTTACAGTATTCAGCCTTAGTGTTCTCATTGTTATCCTTGTACATCTTATAAAGATTCCTCTTTTCCCTCAAAATCCTACAAATACTTTTGGTAATCCACTGAGGATTCTGCTTTTTCAGCTTACTTTTGGACACCTTTGGAATGAATCTGCATTGTGATTCAAGTAAAACCCCCTTAAATCTTTCCCACATCTCATTTACACTCACAGTCCAGGAGTGTCTCCCATTTTATTTCACCTAGATATGAGCACATCCTGTCAAAGTTTGCTCGCCTAAAATTGAAAATTTTTCTTTTAGAATACACCTTTTTAACTTCCCATGAAACATCAAAATTAAAAGCAGAGTGATCACTTTTCCCAAGTGGCTCCAGTACCTCAACATTGCTAATTCTATCAGGGTCATTACAGAGCACGAAGTCTAAAATTGCCTTCTCTCTGGTAGGTTTATTAACATGCTGCACCAAGAAATTATAATTTACAACATCTAGAAATTCTTCCTCCCCCCCAACCCTGTCCTTTCACCATTTCCCAATTGACACCAGGATAATTTAAGTCTTCCATAATAATAGTCCCACCACCTCTACAAGCTTGCGTAATCCTCCTAAAAAGCATTTCATTGATTGTACTGTCCAAAGCTGGTGGTCGATAGCATACTCCTATGTTTAAGCCTGTCTCATGTTTGCCAATGAGCCTGACCCAGATATCTTCACAGGACAAGGAATGTTCAATTTCGGGAATTTCCTGCACATTCATGTTTTTGTCCACATGCAGTGCTACGCCCCCTCCTCGCCTATTACATCTATCCTTCCTAAAGAGCTTATAACCTAGTATGTTATATTCATCTCCATCCTCTTCACTTAGCCATGTCTCTGTAATCCCAACTATGTCATAGCCCTCACTAATCATTACAGCCATAAGTTCTGGAAGTTTATTTTTTATGCTTCTTGCATTTAAATAAAAACATTTCAGGTTATTACTAATGCTCTTCCCCCTTGATTTCCCATGTGGCCACTGCTTCGAGCCCCCCCCACTACTCTTTGTTGCTTTAAAAGTAAATCATCGATAGTGCATGTAACGCACGAGGTGCATCGATAATGCACCACAAATTTTCAATGGGAGGCAGGTCTAGACTGCAGGCAGGCCAGTCAATTACCCATGTTCTTTTAAGACGAATCTTGTAACATGCTCAGAATGTGGCTCGCCGTGGTCTTGCTGAAATAAGCAGGGACATCCCGGGAAAAGATGTCACTTGGATGGCAGCATATGTTGCTCCAAAACCTGCATGTACCTTCCAGCATGAATGGTGCCTTCACAGATGTGCAAGTTACCCATGCCATGGGCACAAACACATCCCCATACCATCACAGATGCTGGCTTTGATGCTGATAACATTCAGGATGGTCCTTTTCAGCCCAGAGGACACGACATCCATGATTTCCAAAAACAATTTGAAATGTGGACTCGTCAGACCACTGCACACTTTTCCACTGTGCGTCAGTCCATCAAAGATGAGCTCAGTCCCGGAGAAGACTGTGGCGTTTCTGGGTGTTGTTGAATTATGGTTTTCGTTTTGCATGGTAGGTTTAATTTGCACTTGAAGATGCAACGATGAACTGTGTTAACTGACAATGGTTTTCCAAGGTGCTCCTGAGCCCACATGGTAATATCCTTTACAAAATGAGGTCTGCTTTTAATGCAGCGCTGCCTGAGGGACCGAGGGTCATGAGCATTCAATTTTGGTTTTCGGCCTTGCCGCTTACGTGTAGAGATTTCTACAGATTCTCTAAATCGTTTGATGATATTACAGACTGTAGATGATGAAATCCCTAAATTCCTTCCAACTGCAACGGTGTTCTTAAACTGTTGGGACTTTTTGATCATGCAGTTGTTCACAAAGTGGTGAACCTTGCCCCATCCTTGCTTGTGAATGATGAGCCTTTCACAGATGCTCCTTTTATACCTAATCATGACACTCAACCTGTCTCCAAATAACCTGTTCACCTGTGGAATTTTCCAAACGGGTGTTTTTTGAGCATTCCTCAACTTTCCCAGTCTTTTGGAGCCTCGATCCCAGCTTTTCTGGAACGTGATGCAGGCATAGAATACAAAATCAGTAAAAAAAAAAAAAAAAAACAATAAAGTTTATCAGTTTTAACATTAAATATCTTGTATTAGTAGTGTGCTCAGTTGAATATAGGTCAAATAGGATTTGCAAATCATTGTATTCTGTTTTTATTCATGTTATACTCAACGTTCCATTTAAATTGGACTAGGGGTTTGTATTATAAAACCGCGCTGCTCTAAATGATGCTCCACTGCTGACGGTCCCGGCGCTCACCGCAGCGGCAGGAGCCCAGCTCCTGCTGGACCAGCTCCAGCTTGATTTGACAGCGATGGCAACGCCGGCGGTTCCTCTGCTTCGGTCCCCCGCCACTCCCCTCGCCGTCCGGCCGCGCCCGTTTCTGCGGCGACGCCTCGCTCTCCGACTCCGAGGCTGAATAGAAAACCAGGGCACACGACGGGACACGTGAGCTCACAGGCAGGCACATGAACGAATAAACAACACCGTGTGAGCGAAAAAGAACATGCATAAATCAAAGATGGATAGCAGGTTTGGGAAATGCCATTAACAATGAATCGTTTTAACAAGGCAAACTCCCAGTTTTTTTCCCCCTCACAAAATAAGCCTCAGGAGCCTTGGACAGGAGTGCAACAATCTAAAAAAAGTGCTCAAGTTCTCGTGCCGAATTTCAATAGGTCACAGAACAAATTTGCGCTTCTTAAAATACGTGGCCTTCCCCATGACTGTACAGATGGCGAGCCCTGCTGCAGCCTTCACTGCGCACAGGGGGTAGTAGGGCCAGCCAGTTTAGCAAGATTACACTGCAATCGTGATATACTGCTGGGGATTTTTAATATCGGAATATTGCAGAAATTCAGTCCTTTCTGGTTTTAAAGGCTGCATTACAGAAGAGGAATGCAGTTGTCCGCACTAATGAAACAGTTTCGGCCGTTGCCCGTGCCTACTTGGTCATCATAGCTACATTACAAATGACGATTCATCATAATTTGCATTGTGTCAATATTTTAAGAAAGCACCAGCAGTTATCCCCACAATAATACCACAATATCAATATTGAGGTACCTGGTCTAAAATATTGTGATATCTGATTTTATCAGTATTGCCCAGCCCCAGCAGGTAACCAGGTCCATCTCCACGGAATCAGGAAACAAGAGTTTGGAGGAACAAACCTCAGGGGTCTGTGCGCATCATTAAAATGTGGTCTCGCACCAGGCAACCTGTCAAGCAGAGCTCCCAGAGATCTCTAAAGCAAACTTACGTGGAAAAACACAGTGGAATGCTACCCGCCCAGTGCGGCTGGGTATTTACACAAATAATCCTGCAGCAGAGATGCAAGATGGGGACATTCACAAAGAAACGCACCACCCAATTGTTGAGAAACATGCCACAACTGCAGGGCAGCAGATAGGAATAGAACTGGAGGCAGTACATAGACCATTTAATAGACCATTTAATTGCGATATAAGATGAGAGGTAATGTTAATGCTTGGCATCTCTATCTTCCTCAGGTCACTGAATCTTGTTAACCTACAACAGGGCGCCACAAATAATGGTCCTTGAGGGCCTAGAATTGCTGGTTTTCCACCCTCCCTTTCCCTGGAAGACAGGTGTGAAGAGGGTCTGGCTGATGAGTGGCAGTAATTGTTCACTTAATTGCCTGAGGCTGGATTTGGATTCAAGGGCCAGATTTGGGCAGCCATGACTGAAAACACTGGACAGATGACGGAGAATGGCTCAGCTTTACCTGGGTCGCAGGGCCGTTTGGTGGGTGTGGAGAGAGTAGCGTGTGCTGTGTCTGTACTAGACGTCCCTGGAGAACACAAATGAACCTGCAGTTAGAGGGGCGTTAGAAACCTGGTGCAGGCAGTGCTGGCAGCAGACAAGGATTTTTGGCTGAAATAATATCACCGTGCAAACACCATTTCTGAACTGGTAATGCAGAAGGGGAAAAGATAATTGCACAGGCAGAACACTAGCTGGAAGGAAACCATGAAATACACTATGAATTGAGAGTCACCATGAACCCAGATGTAACTGATCAACAGGATAAATAAAAGAAAGCCTGCTCCTCTGTCTTTGTCTTGCAAGGCCTAAGACCTATCCAGGAAACAGTCCATCATATTGATTGTAAAGTCTCATGGGATGGAACAGTCTACAGTCACTCACTTCCATCTTCACACTCCGGGTCGAGACCGTATTTTTGTGGTCCGAAAAGCAGCGTTCATTAAGGAAGTCATTAAGGAGTAATTGTTTTACTTGGCAGAACACGGCGGTCCAAATGACCGTGTACCCATACGCCAAAGTGAGCGAGTCACCCTGACACCATGCATCATCCCGGCAGAGCAAATGCTGCCTCATTAAAAAGTGGGTTGCCAGGGCACAGCCTCAGTCTTAGGAATGTAATCATCTAACCATTTCATTGGAGACCAACTTATTTTTCCACAAGGCTCTTGCTACCCCCAAATGGGACTGATAATTATGCTTGGGTGTTAGGAATATAGCTCACACTTCCACTGAAAAGGCATTGAAACTCCATACTGGATGAATCACACAAATTTGGGCTAATAGGAAGGGAGACTCATCACTTAAAAGCAGACACCAGGGTACGCCGTAGACACCCGGAGAGTAGCTGGAGTGTGCTAATATGCCAGGATAGCAGATCATAAATACCAGCGTCTAAATTTATCAGAGAGAACTAGAACTAGGACAACAGAGCTTGGAGTAGCCATTTCACAGACCCAGATAAACCCTGATCTAGGACAGCCTGTCAGGACGTACACCAGGAGTCTTTCATCAGCTGGCGACAGGCCTCCTGAGACATGTGATGGTATCTCGGAGGAGGACGGCATGGCGCAGCGGGTAGCGCAGATGCCTCACGGCAAGGTCGCCCAGGGCCTTTCAAGTGTGGAGTTTGTGCGTTTACACGCATTCGCGCCAGCTTTGATTCCCTGGTATCCCCACGCATCCCCAAGGCATGCAGGTTAGGCCAAATAGAATCGCAAAATTGCCTATGGGCAAAAGCCGAAGACAGCAGCGCTGAGAGGGCGCGCCTGGCATAGTGTTAGCCAGCCACCCGTCCACCCGTCCACAGGACGGGAGAAGTTAGCGTGTGGCTATTGGACGGGCTTGGGTAAATTAGGACGGGCAATCATATTTAATGTACTAAAAATGCTATAAGAAGGACGGGCGGAAGTTTGCAGAAATATAAGGCTTCGTCAGGGCAAATTTTGAAGTCGGAGAAATGTAGACGAGCGCATGCGGTTGACGGACTGGATGTGTACCGGTACACGAAAGTCCCCGAAACATAGCTCGGGTATTTCCGTTCCGTTCTAGTCTCGGTTTTCATGGGATCTTAAGCGCCAAATAAGAAGATGGACTGACTTTTAACTACACGAAAGCTATGGCGAAACGAAATGAGCCGTTGTCTGGGAAAATTTTTTTTTCAATCGAGAAGCGGCACTCATGCACAGCCACAGGCAACAACAACACCACATCCGATAGAAGTTGACACGGACGACTCGGGGTCCGAAAGTGACAGCGAATCTGTGCAACCAGGCACTTCTACTCAGCTGCAAACGGGAAGAGAAGAACCACCCACAAAGAAAGCACGAGTAAGGAAATTTTCACGAGGATGGCTGAAAACTTACCCCTGGATGAGATACGATGAAGTTGATAACACAATGAACTGTGTCGTTTGTAAAGACGCTGGTCGTAGTGGAATATGGACAACAGGAACGCGAAATTTTTGGTGAGTTTTGCATAAAGTTTTGGGTAAACTGTGAGATCAACAGCTGAAACGAATGGCATTTTTTTTTGTATGTTTAACAGGGGCCTTACTACTTGTGCTAGTTATTTGTTATAGTCAGCGGACTGTCGTACCTTACACTATACAGCCGCCTTCACTGCAATTTCATCAGCTAAACTTATAATGTCCTAGTCTCAAATATTGTTACCACGGTGTTTATTTTATAATGGCACCGTAAAGACACAATGGTCAAGCATTTAATTTAGCAAAGAAAACGTGTTAACAGCTTGAAAATAATTTTGAACATGTACGTATACATTCCATCTTTTAGATTTTTAACATCCATTCATTTTGTTTTTCTTTTCTCTTTTTTATTTTTTTTTTTAGACTCAAATCAGAGAAATACATTAGTAATGATTTATGCTATAATATATCATATTTGTCCCATGCCTTCAATGGTGATACATGTTTTCAAGAGTGCCACTGAGAAGTCAAGATATTTTTTTTACAGTTTATCTTTATTATAGTTCAATATATTTGTACGTATTATGACTGATGTTTCTAAGTGATAAGTGTTTTATTAATGAATATATATACATGTGTATAGCCTACATGTATATGCAGATAACATCATTAGTCTGTCACAGTCAGTAAGTCATATAAGGAACTACATTCCTATCATGTTTTTTTATGTCTACCAAATTCAAAATCTTGTTTTCATGAAAGTGATTAGTGGTCTGTAGTTAAGAATAAGAATGCTTTGCCATGTTTGCTGATTGAACAGCCCTTGTTGAACACTATGAACAGTTGCATATACATTTTGGTTCAGCATTTATGATACAAATTTATGATGTGATCTTCAGAACTACCTCTTCAAAGTGGATAATTATTGTTTTATATAAATCAGTTTTAGGGCTTCTACTATTTGATGTGGCCAGATGTCGGAGTATCTGGATATGATATTTTGTTGAACTGCTTGGAATGAATATCCAGGTCCTGCCACCAAAGCCAGTCAGAGTCATATTTCTAATAAATGTGCTGATCTTACTCCTGTGTGTTTGGGTGTCTTGAAACAGTTGACAATAAATTTCATAATACGTAACCTAAAATATTTGGCGGCTGGGGGCCTGTGGCCCCCAGACCCCCTGCTGATATGAATCGCCTCGCTGAGCTCGGCAAGGTTGGACACCCTACCATTCAATTCTGGCTAACACTATGGCGCCTGGTGATAGATTGGCAAACAGTCTGTCTTGTATTCTGCCTCTCAGCCACTGGCACTGGGATAGGCTCGACCTCCCTGTAACCCTGACCAGGAATAAGCAGAATATGGACTTTACAGGCACTGAATAAATCTTCCAGCATATTCCTAACTCACCCTCTTGTGTGCTGGGAAGTGCGGGTCCCGTCTCTTCAGCTGACGGCTGCTCACAGCCAACAGGCAACAATGATAGAGATTGGCTACTGCTGCTCTCGCTACAGAAGACTGATGATTGGCTACTGCTGCTGCTGGGCGTGGTGTCTGGGGCACAGTCGTCATCGGGCTGCTTCTTCTGGACGTCTACAAGAAAAAAAAAAAAAAAAAAAAAACGAAGTGGACAATGGACATCATATGGGACCTCAGCTCTGACCCCTTAACTGACAGGTGCCCTGCAATGGGATTCCTTTGGTTCTAAAACAAACTGAAGCCTAAGTTTCAGTCAACGGAACAGGCAAGCCAGTTATCGACCAGTAGTTCAAGACAGGCAAAACTCCAAAAATTATCTAAGATGGAAGGAGCCTCTGTCTGTCTGTATTCATGCAAGCATGTCTATCCCTTGATTTTCTCAACGACCAAACTGCGACAAGGGTGCTCCGGCCAAGATCCAAAGCATGAAGTCGCCACAACAGATTGACATTTGGGACCTACATTGCAGCAAGCCAGTCCAAAGTGAAAACCTGAGAGACTTGCCCAGGTGTTTTAAATCAATCTGGCAACCCAGGCCAGTCCACTCACGACAGGGCTGAGCGCAAGGGCAGGAAACTCACCAGCAAAACACTTGGAGCACAGGTTCATGGTTTTACTGGACCTGGGGTGACAAGAGAGAATGCATGTTAGTGCAGGTCTGGATGCAGTCAGAAGATCTTTAATAACCAAGCCCTTACAGCTAGCCTAGATGCTATAGCCTCAGCCAAATTGATCTTCAGTTATCACAATAAGTTGGGAAACACATTATTGATATAACAAATAAAGTTCCTTCAGTAAAAGGCCACTCACACATCAACATACATTACGATATGATGACAATACAAAGATACAAAATTATATTTGACCACAAAATCTGATATCTCAGTAAACACACAAAGAAAAGACAATTTTGTACTTTACATCATCGAGCCAATTGAATTTTGCGGGCTAGCAGAGCACACTGCTTTTGGCAGCCCACATGTTTTTTCTGAGTTTTCATAAAATAATCCCAAAATACATAACATGAAAAACTGTTGCTCCAAAGCATCCATTTTGCTTTGATCTACGTTGTCGCATACAACCTCATATCATTTGAAACCCCGGTGCCAATTTTCTCATGATCTTTTACCTTTAGTTTTAGACCCGGGGAGTCCACTCAAGTACGGGGGGGAGAGTTTTGAGGTGTACTTTAACCAATTAATCACTCCAATCTAACCAAAGCACATCCCATCAGCACACGTCCAGAGATCTGGACTGAGCTGATAACTCGTAGAGTTAGGTGTGACAACTTGGGGCTGGAGTGAGAACCTACAGGATGGTAGATCTTCAGGCGTAGGGTTGGTGACCATCAATTTAACCAATCATCACAGTGAGTGGCCCACCTAGACAGGAGTTTGGAGACAACAGCTTTGGACCATGTCATGTGACGATCAGAGATGAAATGCATTCAATCTACACAGACCGCCTGTGCCTGCTACTGAAAGATAGCAACCGGCTTAAAAGTAGATACCCTCTGATAACAAATGTAAACAGGGAAAATTATTCACACTTAAAGTAATGCCGCTCCCCCTCCATCTCAGTTTCAGACTATCTGAGAATTGCCTAGTCCAACCAACGCCTTGTTTAAGCGCATCCATTTCTCACAGAAACATTTAGGCTATTTATCAACTTAAAGCGGGGATCTTCAACTCCTCATCCCGGAGAGCCGCAGTGCCTGCTGGTGCTGCTTTTTTCGCTGCTCAGAATTTAATGCTCAAATAAAGCAGTATATTATAACTCACCACACCTGTTTACTTGGGTCCAAACTGATTGTTGATATTAAGGCAATAAATAAGATTGCGCCCAGCGCTATATACCCCCCCCGTCATGCCTTAAAATTAGGTCAAAATCAGAGCTATGACCTTGACATCAAATGGGCTTCTGGAGACACCCAAATATGCATAACCTGTTTAAATTTGAGTTCTGTTCCTACAACGATTCACCAGCTAGAGCAGAAATAAGCAATGGGAAGACAGAAAGACGGACGGACGGTGGAGGAGACGACAATAACCCATTGGCTAGAATCACGGACAGGGTAAAAACCAGGAAAGCTTGCAGTACAGTTCTCCAGAACCATCGTCGTAAAGACACAACTGCTACAGAGTAGTCAGTGCACTGTAATACAAACTCAGAGACACCTGCACCCCCACTGGTCGAGTGGGAACTGGCACTTAATCCATCTATAAAGCATGTCATGCATGCTTGCCTCCCCTTGAAGGAAGTTCAGCGATATTAGGAATGTTTCCTCTGCTGCAAACACTCATCCATGCCAGGAAATGACACGCTTTTATTCACAAACACAGAGCCGTTTAGATGGCCACTCCTTTCCCAAACAAAAAAAAGTTCTGATTAAATCAACGCACTCCTGTCTGTGCACATATAAGCAGATATGAATCACCCCCTCATCATTCCAAGTCAAAGATGCCTATTCCTGGAGCATGGCAGTTTATTCAAGCTGCCTAAAAGCCACATGCAAGCTGGTCACTGATGCCAACCTCCGCTCAAGAATCAAAGGCAGCACAGCGCAAATACATTTTGGTGCTGTGCCTGGTCATGAAAGCACTTTCAGTAAAGGTCTACTGTAATGTCACCAAGTGCACAGCCAATCAATTATTACAAGCCATTTCAAAATCTTTCCCCTCTTGACATCACATGGGGAAGTAACCAACCAGAGGCAAGAAGAACTGATCAACTTCAGCCAAGGAGACAAGCAGATTTCACTATTCTGGGTGGTCACTTCCCCTTGTGATGTCAGGAAGGGGAGATTTTGAACTGGCTCATAATGGCTAATTAGCTGTGGACCTGGTAGCATAATAGGGGACCTTTAAGACAATTTCCATCCATTTAATTGTACAAACAAGCTTGAAACTGCATAGACCCACGCTGCCCAAATTCACGTGTCCCACTAAACTTCCATACCGAGCGTCCTGGCAAAATGTCCAGAGTGCAAGCGAGGGAATGAGTGATCAAAATTTGTAATGCATATTACACGGTGGCAGTTAGTGTGACTTGGGGGAAAAACACTGTTTTATATCATCTGAATGACTAAATGCTAATGAAGTATAGTGGATGGCCCCCATAACTGGTCAATAATGGGCATTAAATGCACGGGGGCCGCCAAGCCATGTTGACATGGAGAATAAAAAAAAAATTTGAAATATGTGTTATGATTGGTCATTATAAGTGGAAAACTCATTGTAATATATTGCTTAACTGTAAAAATGTAAATAATTATGCATGTATAATATATTGAAATAAGTACATTGGAACTAATTAATACTATTGCTGTCATTCCGTGACAATTTGCCTGTTGTAATTCCGTGACATTGACTTTTTGAAATTCCTTGCCCATAAAGCAGGGTTAAAGTCAATTTTTGTTTCTATAACTTACAGTATTAAAAAATAACACCTTAAATATGAACATATTGAAGTTTCATAACTTAACTATGACAGGAACATCATTTTCTGAATAGTTAAACACAACATTAAAAACGTCAATTTTGTGTAATTCCGTGACGGAGTAGTTTTTGCTTGTTTCTTCTATTAAAATTTCTCAAAAAATATATTTTCACGAAATAATTTCAAAGTACAAGTTAATACCTTCAATATGACACATCAAACTTGATTTTATCTTATTTAGTTGTAGAGTTACAACCCAAAATGTAGTGGGACTGTAATTCCGTGACAGCTTGGCAGCCCCCTGTTCACAAAGTGCTCATGAACAAAGAGCAGCACAAGTTCTCCTACAGCACAGTAAACATGCATGAAACAGAAAACTACTAAACAACACCACCACCGTTACCACAGGTGAATATGCAACATGTAGCTGCTATTAAGTATGTCAGCAAATACTGCATAGATTTATCTCCTCCTTTGCAGAAAAACAATGAAATGTAATATTCACACTCAAAACTGATTAGAACGCACATTTTTAAAAAATATTTAAAAACGAATTCCAAAAACTGAACTGCTCACAGCTCCTTTCCAATACGTCTTGCCAAAAATGTCCCTATTCAGTGCATTTTCCAATATTGTTTGGGCTTCTTAAAAAAAAGAAAAAAAAGTGGAAATAAGTGGACCAGAAAAAAAAAAAACAAAAACCAAAAAAAATAAAAAAATGGTGAAACCAGTGATCCTTCTATTCAACTCCACAACATATACAGCACACAAGGGGCAGATTGCCTGTGCATACTCATCCCATTGTGTAAGCACGTGGACAATCCCTGAAAAGTCATACAGGAACCATCATTTACCCCCCTTTATGACTGACATTCCCCCTTTTCACGCTCCAACCACTACAATAGAAACCATGTTTTGTGGCTTTCACATCATGCTCATATTATAGCCAGTGGTTTAACCTGCAATCATGTGGTTGCAATGTTGCAACGTACAACAGCTCTGGCCTGGATCGTGGAATCATCCCGGACGGGTACTGAAATAAACAAATGAAGCGATAAATACCCTCCAATTGTTGCATTTAGGCCACAAAAACCCAAATTCTGACATTTATCACAGACTTTCTCTGCTGCCCGACAAATGCCTGCAAGGTTAGAGAGTTTTGAGCAGATTTTACATAAATCTACATACCAGGATTGGCTGTTGTACCCACGAGACAGGCAATATGCACTTGTCTGCCTCAAGCAACTAAAAAAAAATGTACCTGGACTACTTCACAGGAAAATCCAATGCAATTCAAGAAAACTGGAAGAGACCTGCAGCTGAATTAATTTCACCATGAAAAATTACTACACGACACCAACTGAGTGGTTCAGCCAATATTTAATCGCTCCCTTGGTAAAAATATTTGTGTACAATTGCACATCAAACAGGCCTTCAACAGTCAACACACTGATAACTTGTATCTCAAGAGTACAAAAAATTAAAACAGGGCAGTTAGAAAACCAAGCCAGATGACAGGAATAGCTTAGCATTCTTTCAAGACAAGAACAAGCCCAACATGACTAATGCCAGCCCAGCTGTCACCAGTAACACAAACCCCCCAAAAAAAAACTTCCAGAGGCAATAAAGGGGTTTACGGGCCATAAAATGTCCCTCACACCTGTCAACTTCAGTCATTAATACTCATCATCTAAAATTAGTCAGCTGATGTTTGAAGACATGAAAATTATCATTATGACCTCCAGTAAATAATCAAAATCAGATCTACTGAAACTCTACACCAAGTAAGTAAACACTCATCAACCTTCCTTTAAGTAATAGCATCTCCATGACATAGAGGCGCAAACCCAGGCTACTCACAGCATAAACGTTGTTCAGTTGGAGAAAACAATTTTCTGCTGATTAACCCTCTATTAATCGGCGTAGCATATCAGCTACATGTAGTAAACGGGGTTAACAGCCTGGACACCCAGCTGGTTTTGTTTCTTATTGCCAAATAAACATTTGAGAATAACCTGAATGGTCCGTCACTTTCATTTTTCCATTCGCATTATTACCCAATGTAGCAGATCTGCTTTGTTTTGGGAAGGTGGGCCAAAGGGTCAATTTTTTTTTCTTCAGTATCTCAGAAATGCAGGCCCATGAGCCTTTGCATGATGTCAGCGCCTGTACAGTCCAACTAGACAGCCAAAAAGCAGAAAGCTGACATACCAGAGTTTCACCATTGTCGCAGACAAATTAATGTTAGAAATTTTGGTTCATTTCAAGCAGTAGGTGCAAGGTAAATCAGTTTACAAGAATTCTGTCAATTCTCATTGAGAATTTTAACATTTCTCATTTAGCAGGTCTTTTTGGTCTCCCAGGACAAAGTCTCATTTTTAGAGGTAGCGAACCTAATGTTAGGGTTCTGGTTATTCCAGATATTAGCTTAATGCAGTATAAGGTCCTTTGAATGCAATTACACTAGCATTCCATTGAACAAGCTAATATGGCATAGACCCACTGATATTAAGGGAGCACAATGTGTCAAATTCTAATCGTTAGGCATGTTAGCATACTATAATGCGCATATCGCTGAGGTTGCAATGTTAGAAACCCCCAAATTATTTTCGGTTCTAAATAATGAGCCTAACAAGAGCCTAAAAGTTTAAGCATGTGATTTTCTCAACGTGACGACGCTTGCGCTCACAGCTGATGTCTGAAGGTCAATTCAAGTGCATATCAGCCACTTCATATAAGTGGATACATCATAATAAAAATATGAAGTTTGTACCTGTGCCCTTTATTGTTAGTATTTGGGAAGAGGGGTATCTAAATGACATAAAGCTCAAATACTACAAAGTTTGCTGTTTGAATTTTTATAGTTTTACTGGTTATAACTTGCTTCAATAAAGTCATTATTTTTGTTATATTCTACCTCACTAGTGTAAAAGTTTCACAAGTTTGCGTTTTAGTTAGCAAATTGCTGTTAATAAATGACCATTGAATAGAAATTTCAGCTATAGTTTGATGTTTTGGGTGTGCAATTCAACCGTATCAATTTTTTACGTGAAAATATAAAAGTTATTTCTACTGCCTCCTGCGAGTCACAGATATTCACACCCCTGACTGTGACACTATAAGCAATTCAGCTGGAATAAGTTAATCAAATGACTCAAGAGTCTATTAAGTTCCAACATCCCAAGGAACAGTTGAGATATAGGAAGCGACTTTCTACGAAACTGGGCAATACTGAGCAGGAGTGGAAATACTTGAAAAGAAGCCGGTCACACGAGTAACTTTAAGTGATTATTTCTCACCAGCTATCCACTACAGACCAACTTTCTTCACATCAAATATAAGAGGACTGGTGACAAAATAAATGTTCCATATTCACCGACTCTTGCTACCACCTCATAAAAATTCACAAGCCGTTTTACCTGAAAACTGAGTGAAAATGTCACGCGAGCCACAATGTATTGACTGATGTCAACACAGATTTTCCATGTACATAGCTACAAACAGATATACTAAGTTTTATCACCACAAAGAATAGTTGCAGTGTCGTTCTTATGTTTACCTAGCAGGAGTATAAGCAACTTTGATAAGCCCTCATTTTCTACTTTTTAAGCAGAGGTAATGTGTACAAGGCCACGTTACATTTAGGAAAAGGTGGTAATGGTGCATTTATACATTAATATAATTAATACACGTTATGGAAAAGCCAATACCAGATAATCTAGCCGTTTCCTGGATACAAAGATCGGGCTGTCAATCATTCGGTAGGACTAACAATACTCCACTGTAGCCAGGCCTTCACACTGGCAATACCTCCGAAGTTTTCGCAATGTCTGTTGTACTTGAAGATCCCAGGAAATGACTACACACATTATCTTTACTGTCATCACGTTTCGACATGGCATTATCCGATTCGTAATCGCACATCGCACTTCTCCAGCCCTAACAGATATCCATCCCTGTATGTATCAACGACTGAATTAAAGTGACAGGAAATTACAACATTTTACTCGAAATTAATCCACAACCCAAGCTGGACAAACAAGCTTAAGGCAGACTAATGTACTCCATACATCACCACGGACACCAGTCGAACCGACGGGTAAAGCTAATGCAAACATGACCAGTCAGTCAGTTAAAGGACAAATATGGCCACTTTGCACAGAGGACATTAGCTGTCGTGAGTGCACTTGCAAACATACTTAAGAGTACCTCCACAAAACTGAGTTGAATTCGCAAATATTTTTTACAACTAGTGAACAACAATCGCTACATAGCTAACGATTCAGTCCAATCACAACATAGCCGAGCTAACCAATATAGCAGACGAGTAGGGCTAATCTGCTGAAAACCGACAACCATCTATACTTTCCTTCATAATTTCTTTACACCTTCATATATTGTGATGAAATTTTCACCAGTTATTCTTGAGATGTACATCTATCAATATCTAGTTGAGTTGATGCAAAAATATAAGAATTAGTAGGCGAATTTTCATAGAATGTTTTCGGCAGATCAGCCCTACCCAGTAACAAGCAGACATTTAGCTAGCTAACGTGAGATTGATAGCCATCTGGTCATCAATGGCCTCTAGCTTGTTAGCCAATGTATACGATGTCAACGTAAACAACCGACAACAACGTTACGGTGGCTGGTCTAGCAAGCTAGGCTAGCTAGCAAAGTCACTGTCGTTCCTCGAAACAAATAAAAAAAATGTAATTATACGTACAGATAAAAGCTTTTCCTTAAGAGTGGTCACAATGATAAAATCAAACTCCGTACAAGCTATATAACTATGGTAAAAAATTGGATTTCCCCTTCTTGGTATCGAACAGTACTAGTTAGCTAACTTAGCCTGTTGGCCAACGTTAGCTAACGACCAGTCACATATCATTAGTCCAATTTAGCTACCTAACGTTCCCCACCCCCACCCTAACAGCTGAGCAACAATAGACTTACAGTAAAGATGCTTTCACACCGGACGCGAAAGGAATTTTTCGCACGACAGATTACATTCAAAGTCAATGCAAAGACGCGATTCGCTTCTTTGCATTGACTTTGAATGTAATCTGTCGTGCGAAAAATTCCTTTCGCGTCCAGTGGGGAAAGCGGCTATAGTCATGAGATGTCAGAACGTTCGTCGTGAATGAGCAACAGATCAACCACGAAAGGCGCCGATGACGTTAGATCTCACCCCCAGAATCCACAAGGACAGCGGGGAGGTAAACTCGGAGGCTTGCTGCGTTCACTGCCCGTGTCACCCATCGCTCAAATCAGTAGATCAAGCCAGGCGTGAGCCGGGGATGAGACAGAGGCCCTATACAGTCGTGGGAGGTTCCTCGGTCCGCTGTACTTCCAAAATCCCTTTGAATGGATTGCCTGCGGTCCAAAATTAAGAGAAAAAAAAATAATAACAGGGGTCGGTGCCGACACGAGCGGCCACTTGAATCGGTAGAGCTTTTACAGGACAAATTCCGGATGAACACAGTCGCGGTCAGTCCGTTAGTCCGCTCAGGTAACCGAGGCCGATCAGCTGGAGTGAGGCTTGTACCAAAACCAGAAGAGGGGAGTCGACGCCGACCAGCATACGGTAGAAAACTTTGTAACGTGTGAAAGGAGCAAACGTTCGGTTAGTCAATACTCGAATTTTTTATTTTTTCCTAAATAGTTATCAATTTAATCGTTCCAAAGCGAATTATTCCGGTCGCGTTCCGTTTCCGTGAAGTAGAAACATCCAAGTGGTTTTGCCTTGTAAGGGGCCCGAGGTTTACAAAAATGACTGAGTAGGTCAGGAAGTGCACTATCGACGCACACAGTCCATGACAGTAGCCATAATTTTTTGACAATTATCTCGATTTCGACGGCATCCTGCGGGAAGGCTCAAACGGCACTGGTCGTGTTTTAAACTTTTATCCGAGGAAGCAAAATTAATCGAACAGTTTTGATTCACTGATACAAATGGTTTGTACCAAATATACAAATAAATTTCCACAAATTTGATGTCTGGACCATGTCAAAGCAGGGACAACTTTAAAGCGGATCTTACCTTTCAAGAGCATACAGATAATTAGCAGCGTAACGTAAAATAATCAACTACATAACAATGGGGCACAAAGTTCCGACATATTGGGGACAATTTTGTCAACATACGAATCCAAATATCAAAAATATTGAGAGCATTTCATGGAGGTAGCCTAATCCAAATATCCAAAATGTGGACGGAAATTTTTGTCGACACATTTACCCGGAACTTTGGCAAATTCTGTGCGGAAATGTTAGGTCTTATCCATCATCTTTTCAGATCGTAGTCTAGCTCCTTCTTGACACCCCATTTGAACCAGGCCAAGGTTTGCCGAGGATGGCGAGTTGACAAGTTAAGTGTCTCTGCACACCTCATGGACAGTTCAATGTTTCTTATTACTGAAGTGCTTGGCGCATGCACGTGGTGCGTGTCAGGATTACAATACCACCTGCTTTTCTTTATTTCCTGCCTCATTGGAAAAGCAATAAAAACCTATCGATTCTTCAATTTTCCGCAAATACAGTACCTACCTCACCTGTGCATTTTCAATGGCGCTGAGAATAGATTTCCTTTCTTAAAGGTTTAAGACACTGTTTTAGCTATGGTATCGGGCTCCATCCGCGCGTGCGTCCGTCAACACACTTAGCTTTAGCTCATCAACCATTTCAGTTACAGGCAAGTAATTTTTACTGGACATGCATCTCATAAAGGCCGACAAATGTCTTGCCTACAGGTGACCCTAGCCTATTTTCCCAAAGTCACTGGCCTAAAAATATCACCAAAAATTTCGAGATTTTGCTTTCTTTCATCAACTATGAAAGTTACAGGCTCCAAATTTTTACAGCATGCATCACATAAAGGCCTTCAAATGGTATGCCTAAAGGTGACCTTGGCCTATTTTTTTCAAAGTCACTAGCCTAAAGTATCACCAAAAATTTCAACATCTCATGAACTATTGCAGTTACAGGCTCCTAATTTTTACTGGGCATGCATCTCATAAAGTCCCACAAATGCCGTGCCTAAAGGTGACCTTGGCCTATTTTTCCAAGGTCACTGGCTGAACTATATCATCAAAAACTTTGACTATTTGATATATCTTATCAACATTTTCAGTTACAGGCTCCAATTTAGCTCCCGCCGCCCGAGTGGCATGGGAGCTATGACATCGGGCTCCATCAGTGCATCCGTCAACAATAACTTCGACATTTTGTTGATCTTAACGGCGGGAGGTTCTAGGGCTGCCATTGCCCTCTATTTTGTTTTACTGTAATTATATATGGACCTGATGAAACAGCCTTGGGAATATAATCATATAGCGAAGAGTCTTTCAATTCAATTGTCTCAACAAAAGTTTCTTACATCAATATTCTTTATCAGCCCCAGAATGTTCTATTAATGCTCTAAATTTTGGGGCTTTTTTCAATTTTCTTCTGAAAAGTTTCTTTTTTTCTAAAAAAAGAGAGCGAGCGAAAGAGAGAGAGAGAGAGCATGTCAGTGTGAAACAACCACAGCCTTTCTGGCACTGATACAGAACCAGTTAGATTCAAACTGCATCAGTGTGCAAACATATACAACTTTAACGATTAACCATTAACAATTACACATCTCATCTGACAATACATAGATATATATTAAAGCACACACCCGACACTAACTTTTACACAGATAATTCTAGGCCGACTATACGCGCACAAGCCGCAGCAAGAGATTGAGATTACTCAATACATAGATATAAAATAGCTGCCAGTTTTGCAGCCCACATTTAAAAAAAAAAAAAAAAAAAAAAAAAAAAAAAATATATATATATATATATATATATATATATATATATATATATATATATATATACACACTACCTGACAAAAGTATTAGGACACAACTATTTATGTGTGTGATTTTCTTACAGTGCAGTAGAAAATACTGAATGTATCATGTTTGGAAATAGTTGTTTATTCAAATAAAAATACAGACCTCATTTTGGATAGGCCACCCTGAATTATTGTTTGTCTTCACCCCCCTTTTATAGAGAATTAAAATCACCCCATGTGTCACACCTGATCATAATGACTGGACCAACAGTAGCCATTGATCTTCCATTATGCCAAGGACACAATTTCAAACATGTAAATTTGAAAATTACCATCATGCAAGCACAATTTATGATAATATTTCTTACTGATGACAGACCAATATTGAGAGTTTTTCGCACAGAGAAAAAATATGTCAATATGTATATCTGTAGTTTCCCCAAATGTTCAATAATGTTCTGTGATGTTTACTTGTATATTTTAGGACAAAAGTCCTACAATGCTCGCATATAATACAGTATAACACATGTACATCAAAAATTGAGTGTGAATGAGGAACGTCCTAATACTTTTGTCAGGTAGTGTATATATGACCAAGGGACCTGTAGCTTACCATCAAGCAGTCTTGCAGCGATGCTACAAGTTATGAAAATTTCATGTGAAGTTTGACATTTGAATCAATGAAAGTAAATGTCAAGGGCATTCAATAAAAGTTCACATACATTTACAAAACCTTCCGTATTACAATCCTAAGTTCTGAAGCAGCTTTGGTGATACAAGTCATTACAATACGTCAACATGAATTCAATATGTCAATTGTGAACTTTAAAGTTCAAAGAATGTCAGGTTGTGGTCAGCAAAAGGACTTCATACATGACTTTCTAAATGTCTCTATAAAAATCTTGGCTCAATCTGTGACCATTTTGGTGATAAAAGTCATTGTAATTTCACTGCCGAGTTTGACCCTCAAAAGGTCACTGACGATCAAGTTGAATGTCACCAAATGAAAGTTCATATGTGACTTTCTACATGTCAGTAACAAAAACCTTGGCTCCATCTGTGACTATTTTAGTGATACAAGTCATGGAATTTTCTCTAGGTCACATTTGACCTTTGAGGGTCAATACGAAGGTCAGAAAATGAAAGTTCATATACGTCTTCCTATATGTCTATAATACACCAAGGCTCCATCTGTGATTATTTTGGCAATACAAGGCATTGTAATCGTATTATGTCAAGTTTGATCTTCAAAAGTCATCAACAGTCAATCTGAATGTCACCAAATGGAAGTTCATATGTGACTTCCTATGTCAGTAACACAAACCTGGGCTCCATCTGTGAACTTTTCAGTGACAGAAGTCATTCAACTTTCCCTTGGTCAAGTTCATACATAACTTCCTAAACGTCTCCCAAACAAACCTACCCTCAATCTGTAAAAGTTATGCTGATAAAAGTCACTGTAATTTTACTGTATAGTTTGGCCGTTGAAGGTCAAGTTCAAGGTAACCCATTGAAACTTCATACATGACTTCCTAGAAGGCCACAAGACAAACCTAAGCTCTATCTGTAATAGTTTTGGTGATAGAAGTCATTGAAATTTCACTATGTGAGGTTTGACTTTCGAAGGTCACTGAAGGTCAAGTTCAAGGCCACCGAATGAAGGTCCATGCATGTCTTCCTATAAATTTTTCATATTATTTTATATTTTATAATATTATTAAATATTTATAATATTTTCAAGCCTAGCAACCTTTGAAAATTGTAACATTTTGCTTGACATCAAGTTTGACCTTTCAAAGTCATCTGAGGTCAACTTTAACACAGCCAAAACAGAGGTCATATATTACTTCCTATACGTCAGTAATACAACCTTAATCTGCAACCATTTGGCCTCCACAGGCTATCTTGCATATTCATAAAGTACAGCGCCCCCAACAGACCCACTTCTGTCAATTCAATCAAAATGGCACTCGCACTGTACATTGACGGTACCAGGGCAAGTTGATTGCCTGATTTCAAAAAAAATATTATCAGGCAGTTTTTGAGAAAATTTTTTTTAAAATTTCTCAGTCCCATCTTTAACATTGTAGCCAAAATTTCAAGGGCACATAAAGCAGATAAAAATGATTCAATCAAAAATCTGAGAAAAACTTCTGGAGATATGGTCTAATAGTATGTTACTGCAAATTTACACAAAAATTCATCTGGCCAAAAAAAGATAAAAAATGTTCTGGGCGCCACACCGCAACAATAGCTTATTGGCCCATAGGGCCGGTAAGCAGAAAAACAAAATCTTTTCTGATAACCCATTAATGAAATTTATGGTCCTGGGGCTGTTTTATGTCAAGGATAAAAATAATTGCTTTACCTGAATACCGAACCTCACCATCATGTCAAACCCAAAGAAAGAATACATGCAAACAAAAATGCAGGCTACTTCATCTCTCATCCAAGCTGCTAACCTTTAATGGGAGAACTGCTTACATGAACTTAGTTCACAAAAGGTGCATCTAGTCAGAATGAACAGAAGACGAAATGAAGGAGCATTCTTTTCCCCTCCTAGTATGCAGGAACCCACAAGGACAGAAACTTTCAGCAGGTTAATTTTTGCGGCCTCCTTTTGTTAGCAGATGTCCTGAAGCCATATTGCATGCACTCCAGGTTCTTCACTCTTTGCTATTGCAGCCTATTCGCTGGCCTAAAGCAGCAGATTTCCCCTGCCCTTCCTCCACCAGCACTGTACCTGACCAAGAGCCAAGCTAAGGTAAGGTCAGTAAATGCAGTTATTATACAGTACAACATCATGAGCAATTGTAATGAACATCTCTGCTACTGACAGTGATATAATAAACAGTCATGCATACAGATAAATGAATAATCATTCACTCATTATATTAATACATGCAGAAATGGAACAAATATAATAGCAGTCTGCGACAGCTCTCATATATATATATATATATATATATATATATATATATATATATATATATATATATATATATTTAAAAAAAACCCTTGGGTGCACAAGTTTAAATTAAGCTCAAACAAAATTGAAATGAAGTGAAATCTATGGCCATTCTGCATTTTGACAACTGATAGTGAACGACCTCTCAGGGCTTAGCAGTTGCACATTTTCAAATGAAGATGACTGAGAAAGAAAACTGAAAGGAGGAAAATCTGAGCAATGAGACAAGCGAGGGAAAACGGAAAAACTGGGACGCAAGTGCAGGAGTCACACAAAAGGAATAAAATGACAGATATAAGATCCAACCATCCATCCATCTAAACCATTCTTCCACACCATAGCTGCTGGGAGGCTGGATCCTACCCAAGCTCACTACGGTCGAAAGGCAGGGACACCCAGCATGGCTTGCCAATCCATCGCAGGGCGCGCACACCTTTCACCCAAATGCTCTTACCTACAGACGATTTCAGAGTCTTCAATTAGAATGTAGGAGGAAAGTGGAGAACCAGGTGCAAACCCACACAAGCCCATGCGCACTTCGCATGGAAAAGTCCACGACCCTGCTGAGGTAACAGTGGTACCCACTGTGCCAGCCATGAGGGAAAACAACCGCAGAACCTGAAGTAAACGTTTCCATCAAAGATCTCGAAAGACGAAACCTATGAGGTCAGCTCCTGTGACAAACAATATCCAGTTCAAGTGAAAACGCTTTCTTTATTCGGTGGGTTATGGTGTACTTTTAGTCACACAAAAGCTTTCGATCACAGAGAAGACATTAAACACAAGCAATTGGACGCCCACATCAGACGAGCACTGCATGCTTTACGGCCAGGTGGATCCACAGTGGGTCGTGGCAATTTGAATGAACTTGTCAGTTTATCATCTGCAAAGACTTTCTCTAGAATCAAAATCTCAAATTCCTTGATGCTTGGTGATCTTGAGAAAAGTGTCCCAGGCTTGATTTGCCGTATTGCTGCAGCTATACTTTGTCGACCACATTTCATGAAAAAATGAAAAAAAAAACTTTTTTTTTCCCCCCTGTCATCAGATTCAATTTCTACATTTTTTTAATAAATCAGAACTAAAGTGACACGGCAAAATTTAAACATAACTATATATACATGAAGAAATAACACTGATAGACCGTATTCAAATATGACGGTGTAAGTTTTCTGTGCAAAAACGTAGCTTAAGTGCTAGCAAGGAGCATTTTTTCTCAGATAAAAATAAAAACTGTTGCCCATCTCTGGGATATTAAGAATCCCACTTCCTGCAGAGATCTATAACTCCTCAATAAATGAACCACAGATTGCCTTGTGAATATTACCATCCTGGTAAAACTTTACTGGAACGCCTTGACATTTAGGCTGATATAAACATTTTCATACACAGAACAAAGGAATGGTCAAAGGTGGCATAACAGAGGATTTTTGTTACATGAAATGTCAAACTAATCTAATTTTCTAGTAAATGTTATAGCAATAATATTAGTTGTACCATTAACCCTTTGAGTGTTAAATTATTTCTTATAAAATACCATCACAACGCTCAAAATATTTCCCACATGGGATACTTCAGCGCTGAATCAATCAGATCAGAATTACTCGCTCCTCAAAGCCAAGAAAGTCACCTTCATTTTCACCATCACTTTCAGCGAACAACGAATCTAGATATTCAGAATTTTCATTGTTAAACTCACCATCATCACTTGACAAGTTCTCAAATGCTGGCATTTTGAAAAAGGGCGTGGTCAAAATCCACAAAACCAGAGTATTGTGACAATTCATTCATAGGATGACAATGCAGTCCACAGAAATTGTTACAATGCACCATCCAGGGCCCCTAGCAACCAATCCCCAGTGTGGTTCCGTAAATACTAAAATGTGATTGGTGCATTGAAACACCACCCCCCCACCCCCCAACAAAGTCTTTTGCTGTGACTATCCTCTACCTCGGGGCAAAAGTTGCGATCAGCAGCCACTATGATTATTGTTATCGTGGCTATAGCCGCGACAAGCACTTAAAGGGTTAACATTCACTGATAAAAGTATCACAACACTAAATTTGACAAAAATAGATGATTTTCACGTTACGCCACCTTGTGACTACACTCACGTCAAGTATGACAAAGTTATATCAGCCTTGCGTCGACATGATCCGGTTCTACCACCGTTATTCATCATCACTACAACGAACAAGTTGCTTAGCAGCAAAGACAGTGCATCCAGACGACATACGCTTGTGCAAACACACTTTGGGATATCGGACGAGCCCCGAGAGTCTCAGGCTGCAGACTCCTCAGTGATGGGCTTGTGAAGATGATGACGATGACGACGCAGAGGAGGCGGGCTGAGTGGGGAGCAGGCTGTGGGTCCGAGAGGGTCTCGGGGGACGGTTTTGTGGGGAGGCCGAGCTCGGCTCCGGGGGGCCCTGCCCGGGACTGCCCTCCTTCACCTCCATGTCCAATTGAGCCGGGCACTCGAAGTGGACGCAATGGAACACCTGATTGTCATAAGGGAAACGGGGACACACTGTTAAATATGGTGACCATGAAGATGCAGATATATGGACCATACGTTTTTCATTTTCCCAATTTTCTAACCTCATTGGCAGTGTTGTGAGTACCCACTATGCGGACGAAGGAAGCTGGCTGTTTATCGAACTTCAGCGTCTGCCAGGACCTGTAGGACAAACAGCGAGCGTGAAAGTCTGACTGACGAGATCATCACAGAGGCAGTGGGCTCAAGAACTGGAGAAATCCCTGCTAGGCGGAGAGGGAATTGCGAAGGGATGCAGCGAGATATCCCAAAAGAAAGACAGTCCAAGAGGCAGAGAGGAAGACAAACAGCGGAAATAGGCTCACCGGCAGGCTATCTTTGTTCGATCCATAACCTTTGTCCACTGCTGCTGATTGGTGGAGACCTCGACGTAGTAACTGTAACTACGGTCATCACAGTCCCACAGCAACAATCTGGCCAGATATATACATAACTCAGCCTCTTTCTCCATTGTCACATGACAGCACATCTAAACAAAGATTCAAAATTTCAGATAAACTTTGTTGTCCCAAAACACAGTGCCTGTTCACCTGAACTTCATCCACAATGGTGAGTGCTACACGTTGATAGAGGATGAGGTGAGATTCCCCCTCATCACTGAACAAGCCCTTTGAATCCCAGAGAGAAAAGAGTAATGCAAGTTCAATGTTCCTTCGTTCACTCACCTTAAAGAGCCCACCATGTACGGCTGAGCCAGCTGGATAACAATGGCCCCTGACCCAAGCTGGTGGCAGGTGTAGCCCGAATCCCAGTCGTAATTCCTCGTATCCCCATTGAGCAGGGCATTTCTAGACCTGCTCACCCCCTCGATGACACTGGCACAGGCAGAGATGGTTGCGATGTTCTCGCCAGGAACTGTTCGGACAGAGGAAGTGAAAATGAAAACTTCAAAAGTATAACTAGTAAGTCACTGATGAACATTCTAGCTGCAAGCCAAAACCTTTTTATATCCAGCACTGGCAAGCCAATGAAGGGCAGAGAAATAAATATTCAAGAGGGAAACCAAGCATAAACATTTTATAAAATATTTGCAATATCATGTCAAACAGAAAGTAAACTCCGCCAGTCTGTGATTTTGACATAATCCTGTTACAACAAGAGACTAACTTACCAAGAAGTCCCTTCTCCAGAGTGAAAGATCGATGGGTAAACATACACTCAAAGGCAACCAGGTGGAAGACCTTGTTAACGGTGTTGTGTGTTCCCACAATGCGAACGTACCTGAAATATAGCACAGCCCAGCATAATCACACACTTATAAAACCTGGGCATTTAAAATATTTCAGTGAAAGACTCCTCTTCATGTTCTTTGGGGCGTCCCACACAATTTTTAATTAGCAGATTAGTTTTATGCACAGAACTGGAGTGCCAATAGTTCTCCACCATTGTCATTTTTGGAACCTGCAATAAATGAGGCAAAGTTGCTCGAATACCAGGTCTGTTTTACACACACAAATTCAAAACCACACATTACAGAAATAAAGAATGTTCAATGATTTAGAATTGTTAAATGAGGAATGTTTCTGTGAACCTGGTCTGTGAACATGGTCCTAAAAGTGGCCGTTTTGTGGTTTTGACAAAGCGATTCGGGTCGTACCGACAAACTCTAGCTGGGAAGTAGAGGTTCTGCCAAGACCGGCACAAATATTTGGAGTGATCGACCACTCGCACCCAATCCAGCTCATCCATGGACACCTCAATATAGTAGGAGTACGACCTTGAGAGGAGAGAAATCAGATGAAAAACACAACATGAGGGGAAAGAAATACAAAGAACAGAGAACAAAGAACTACTTCAGATAGTCCCGGTAACAACCTCCATGCTCATAAATATGCTATCTGGCAACTCGTCACTCCAACCCCAACGTAGCACACCTCGCTCAATATCTAAAGATCTAGCGGAGTAGTCAGATGAGACTTATAAGGGTTGAAATGAAAACCTAAAGGATGGTAGATCTCCAGAGACTGATATCTTCAGAAACAGTGCTGGTTACTTCTAACTCGTGTGGGAAAGGGTCTTGCAAAATACCATGAGGACCGAACTTTATTTTCTATCACGCAGTCATTTCATCCATCTCTCAGATGAGGTTTTAAAATCCAAACAGTCACACAAAGTCTGCTCACTCACCTGCTATCCCTGTCCCACAGGAGGATACGAATGTGGTTGATAATGGAGGGCTGGCCCAGCTTCACCTGGATCCCGGCGCGGCCATCGTCCTCGATGGGATGTCGGGAGAAGCCGTGGTCCAGGTCATAGTTCTGGGTGTCTCCGTCCAGCAGTGCAGACTTCAGCTCGCCTTTGACAACCTGGGCGCCGTGCTTCATGGTGGCTATGTTCTCCTCGGGGACTGAAGCATCCGGATTTGAATTAATCGACTTTTCTACTCATTCGCAAAGGCTCATTTGGCTATCTGATACGCTCAGCGAGTGTTGGTATAATATAGAAAGCAGAATATTGGGAAAACCAAGATTCTGACAACTTGAATGCAGAGCATGCCACTCCATGGGCTAATCCGCTGGGGAAAATACTCACTCAGCATGCCTCGGTAACTGAGGTCCATGTCTCGGCTCTCCGAGCGCGCCTTTATGGCGTCCAGCAGGTCGTCTGGGCTGACGAGCCCAGAGGGTCGCACCACGTTCAGCATCTCCGTCAGGCTCATGAGCGGGAGCCGAACTGCCGACATCACTTCCTGCGTAGCCGTACCCTCTCCGTTCTGCCTACACCAGCGACACAGGGCTTGGAATATCTCCTTCTCGCTTGCTGCAAACGAGTCCCTCCTCACTACAGTCAGGAGAGCATTCTGCAGGGACCACATTGAGAGAGAAGAGAGAAGAAAATCTAGATGAACAACATAAAAAAAATAAAAGGGTCAGTTAAAAAGAAGTCAAACGCACATAAATCTCCCCACCACACTGTTTTAGTTCTTTGCCCAGATTCAATCTTGTCCTACCCTCGATTTACAACATTCCAAAGTCTCTTTCTTCATTCTAGCAATTCACACACTCAGCTGACTTTTCCTACTGGCACAATCCGTTCTGTCCATCCATTCTTTCCCTCAGGCTTTCCACTACCTTCACTCTCCAATAAGCTCTTCACCTCCCAGTACACCCTTGATCAACCAGCAAACCCCTGCCATGCAGTCCCCACATTATGCGCTGCCAAAGTCGTGACGCCACTCCGAGGTCAACCTGCCGCAGCCATGGCAATTAGTTCACGCCGAACCAACCAAACAACTTGCACCGTGTCTACTGCCATGGCCCATGTGCCTATGTATGGAATTCTGATGGAATTAAGCTTTATTTTCAATGATCTTAAACCCAAACTATGCTCATTATAAAAGAACAGAAAGCATTTCTCAGTGTATTTTCCATCCTCAAATATTAGGTAATTCGTGCCGTGTTTTAGGCGTAGGAATGTAATGCTATGCTGTGAGCGTGAACCATTGTCAAGGAAGTGAGTGTTGACCCCAGCGAAAGTGACATCACACTTTATCAGAGCATTCCAGCCACTCCCAAATCCTGTCCCCCACCTTGGACAAAGTGAGGAAGCCATCAGAGGCCAGAACCTCGGGAGCGTGGCGATCCATGTACGCGCAGCATGCGGCACTGAGCGCGCTCAAACTGTACAGGCTGGCCACGTCAAAGACCAGGCACACGTTGTGGGTGTGCAGCACGGTGCGCAAGAATTCGCAGGTGGCGTCCTCTAGCGGTTGGAGGCCATAGCGATGGGCCAGGCCGAGGAAATCCAGTAGCACCTCCTCCCGGGCGGAGCTGAGGCTGGCGCAGCCGGTGTAAAGGTAATGCAGGAGCATAGAGAACGCCTCCGCCCGCGTCTCCTCCAAACGCACCTCCACCTGCGGCTGGGACTCCTTCATACCCCCATACAGCAGCGCTCTGAGGGAGAGGTCGCATACATGTTGTCGATTTGAGGCTGACCGTCATTTGCGATAAAATTAAAAACATACCATGCAAGGCACTTAAGACCCTAGGCCTTGCCATTATATCAAACAGATTAGAATCATCCTCTCTCAAGGCACACACGCAACTTTTATAAGTTTTGATCCTGGATTTATGCAAATATTTTAGTAATAATACTGTATAAAAGTATTGAAGGTCATAGTGTAAATGTCAATGGTAAAATGTGGAATACAATCACGATGTACAGGTCCATCCAATTTACATTATAGGAGGCCCATTTCCCTTTGCTGCTATTATTAATTCTTGAGAAACAGCCTACACAAAATTTCCAGGGTCAAGGTCACTGAACCTAGTTCAAAGGTCAAAGCCAGATAAAAGTCAGTCATTGCATAACAGCCCAAGGTCCTTTCATGTGATAAGTATGAAGTGTTCATTTGCATACAAACTGATGAGTTGAGGTTAACATCAAATTTTACTTTGCTAATAAAAGAGTGATAATTCACCACAGCCCTGAGCTTTAAATTTGCAGGCTATATAAAATGGTCCATTTCTTGACACGTGCAAGCCATCAATTTGCGGCATTGCAGATTCATCACATAGCCAAGACAAGCAATAGATAAGCAGGCTCCAACATTGTTCCTGGATAGCTATTATCCTGCAGGTCTTAACTCTGACTCCAATTTAGCACACCTGATTGGGCTAATTTGCAGCTCATTAAGGTCTCCAACTGGGAAATGAGGTGTACGATACTTTGGTTGGAGTGAAAACCTTCAAAATATTGGCTCCCCAGTAACACAGTTGGAGACCACTGCAAAAGAATAAATCATTTCCACACTCTTACGCGTGGTTGTATGGTCATTTTAATGTTAAAATTCAGTCTTTTCCTGATTCTATTGTGCAGACCCACCTGAAATAGTGGCAACGAGCAGCCAGAATGACTCTGTGCGCAGGGAAGCGCTTTTCCTCCACGATGAACGTGACATCGCTGTAGTCCTCTCCAGGGACCAACTCACCCAACTGCTCTGAAAGCAGGTGAACGTGGTCTATCTCCGAAACGGAGGCCAATGGCCTCAGCGGGTGGCTGTTACTCATGACCAATTAAGAGTAGCTTCGCTTTAACACCTGGTGATGGAAAAGAAATGAGGGAGAAGTTCGGCTCTCACATTCTGTCTCGGAACAAAAATAAATACAGCTGCAATGCTTAACAGTCGATGAAAATGGACTATTTCAAGTACAAGGCAAATACACATAACAATCTGGGACTGAAACTATTTTCACTCACGCTGGGCGACCACTCGCAAATCCATCTGGCTGACTGGTCGAATGGCAAGACCATAGACCATACAGTATTTGGACCAAAAATATAACCTCCTTTTTACTTGAACACTCATGTTCTGTGATATATTCCATTCCAGCATATGGTAAAATGGCCATTTGTTTGGCCACGGTTTCTTATTCTGAACAAGAAAATATATGTGGGGTCATTCTATGTCAGATCAACAAAGGTCTCCCAACTGACCATCTTGAATTGTTATTGTGGTTTTTTTTTTAACCAGCGTTGGTTTGTCTATCTGGCTGTGTACAAGATAACTCAAAAGTTAATGAACAGAGATTTCTGAAATTTTGTGGGTGGGTTGCTATTGCATTGGGATAGACTCTTGATTTTGACCACGATCGGTCAAACAATAGGGCCACCACAGCAATCATCTCAAAATCCTATGTTGCAGATACGTTAAATTTCTTCTCAGCCACTCAGCAAGATTTCGACTGTACAACCTTGGCGGAGGTTTGCACTCTCGGAGTACCTCTAGTTGTAAATAATGTCATTGTACCACACTACAACACAAAATTTTCGGCTAGATTTTTAGCTTCTGACATACTGAGGTTTTGAAACAGATTCGCGGTGCTCATAAACTAGTGTTGCAAAATAAGGTTTCATGACCCCTTATTTAAAAGCCTCCGTAACTCAGAAACTAACGAAAATACAAGCTAAAAATTAGCATGCCATCTCAGCACAATTTTGGCAAAAGGACGCAAATTGCATAAACATGTACGTAACTTGCTTCCTTTTATCAAAGTTGAGCAGATATGATGAGTGCGATGACATCATTTCCATGAAGTATGAATAAAATCACAGATGATCAGTTGAAAATTTTTCCAAAATGTGCGGCTTTGACCTGTAATTACCCATTTACATTAGCGAATAATGTCAGGCGCGCTTTGCTAAAACACATTGCTGCAGCTGCAGTCTGCAAATTAACAAATGTCCAGAGACACGGCAGTTTTTATTGTTACGGCAGTCGATTACAAAGGATTAGGATAAGGATTCGGGATTATGGTTCGGGGTTGGGGTTAGGTTCAGGGTGAGGTGAAAGCAGGGCTTGAAATGGGGCTGCCGTATCTCTCCACTACGGTTCTCCACATTGAAATGCATTGAAAAACTGCCGTACGCGTAGCAACGGCCTTAACTTAATTCATCACAGTCACTCGGAGCCTCTTCCTACTTCAATAAATCAACGATCTAATACCAAGAAAAACTGAGTTTTGGCTAATTAATGCGAACAAAACATGCGTGCCACACTCAGACTCTCAAATGCTAGCTGGGTGAAAATCAACGGTAACATATTTCAAAAGCGACATTTTTTCATGAACTAACGTTAGTTTGAAAATACATTGAACCACATTGCTGCAAAGATATTTTAGCAAGTCCGACAGATTTAAAGTCAAACATGACAACCAGTGAAATAGATAATTTACATGTCGACAGGCATAATATTTGACGGGCTGGTTCGTTTCAGTAATGCAGGTGTCAACAATAGCGTCGATCTTGTCACGTTAGCACGGCGAGTAGCGATACTTCATTATAACGTAAAATCAGCTTTCATTGGATTTTATCCACTAGTAAAATATGATAGAGTGGCGAGATATAAAACTGAAACTGGAAGCCAGCGAGCCAAATGGCTAACAGAGCCAAGTTCACACCCTTGTAAACTAGCCAGCAGAATTAAACCGCAACGTCGGACCCTAACTAGCAATCTGGCAACTTACCGACGGTGTCCGAAACCTTCCTTGGACAGCAGTAATGCCAGGAAGCAAATCACGTTGTTTTCGGTACCGCTCTATCACCTCTCGTTTCTAAAGATTTAACTTTTCAACAGCAATGACAGAAAGCAGGGCAGTGTTATCGTGTGAATCGGGGCAGAAAAAGATGTGCCCCTTCAGGCCTGAGAATAAGGGGGAAAAAAAATCCAAAACATCCTGTAACGCAAACCGGAAGTTCATCATATTCTTCTTCTTATTATTTGCGAAAAATTTATACAGCCGTGATAACTATTACCGCCGACTGCTGTATGAGTATACACATACTCTTTCCGCTCAGTTGTTTTATAGCAAAGAACGTAGACTGTAGAAAAAGATGAATGCAGCACCTGGGTTCTGAAAACTGAGGCCAATGCGGGAATCTCTAAAATTTGCATTCTAATCGCCAGGATGACGATGTCGGTGGTTGCAGAAAGAAGTTCAATCCTATAGAAGTCTAGGAGAAAATGACCCCACTTTCCCACCTGATTTATCATTTCAATTATGATTTTCCACATTATTTTATGGTATCTATCGCAAATTCTGGGTCTCCTTCGATATATCATGATGTTCATTTTTGTAATTTATGGTCCCAAATAGACTAGAGTAAAGGATAAAGCCAGAATGTGCTTTAGGGGCGTGGCTATCCTCTGGTCCTCCTCGGATACGGTCGGGGCCACCCGTAGATCCACCCCTTGCTCCTCCCTGGATATTCAATTCATGCTCTCATTCAATAGGAATCACATCCAATTTCAAAATGACAAAATAGCACTATTAAAATTCTAAATGGTATGTTGAAACTGTTATGTATGCGTATTTTGTGTTCAGCATTGTTTATCATTTGTGGATGGGGATTTGTTGCATGCTGTTTTGCTGTCTTGCTGGTCAGCTATTTATTTTGTTCATTTCGCATCCTCTGGTGGTGTGTCTGCAAAACATGATCTGATGTAAAATCATTAGGAAAAGATTGGTGCTTTCTGGAGGCTTCTGGCACCTTCCAGCCTGGAGGGGGCGGGATTTCCCGGGGGTCCCGTGGATCTTTCCAGAATGTTGCCGGACTACATAAATGCTGTGATTTCAGTCAGAAAAGAGCACAGCACAGCAAGTAGAGCACTGCACAAGACAGCAGAGGAGAGCAGAGCAGAGCAGAAGCAGAGTTTTGATTTGGCAAGAGAGTTAATTAGTGGCATTAGAGTGTTATTAGGAATTAAATAGTGGACATTTTTTGCAGAACTTTTTTTATTGAAGAATAAATTTGTTTAAGTATTACTTGATGGTTTTCTTTGTTGTGATTTTTTCAAGTCATAACAAATTGGAGGCTCCACCGAGATTGTATTCACCAAAGATTAAAGTCGAATTATTATTTTAAATCCCGTGACTATTTGAAAAACCAGAAATCATGACTTTTGATGTGGAAAGTTTTTTGAAAACTCCAACCCAGGAATTAATTGTGCTGGCAAAGAAGAAGGACTTGCTGCAAATAGCCTCAACCCTTGGATTATCTGATGTGAAATCATCACTGAAGAAATATTCAACATTTTGGTGCAACATTTCATCGATGAAGATATCTTTGAGGAAGAAGCAGCAGATTTAATTAAAGGTGTGGAAGTGCCTGCAACAGAGCTGCAAAGACTTGAGTTTCAGCTTCGCCTAAAAGAACTGGAAGAAAGAAGGTTGGAGAGGGAGAAGGAAAGAGAACTGGAAGAAAGAAGGATGGAAAAGGAAGAAAGAAGGTTGGAGATAGAGAAAGAACTAGAAGAAAAAAGGATGCAGTACGAATTGGAAATGAAGAAAATAGAAGCAGGTACTGTTCCAAAATCTTTTGGACTTTCTGATCATTTTCATGTGGTTAAACATATCAGACTTGTTCCTCCTTTCTTAGAAACTGATGTTGACTAATACTTTACACATTATGAAAAAAATGCTGAAAATTTGAAATCCCCAAAAGAGCATTGGACAATGATGTTACAGTGTTCTTACTGGTAAAGCTAGAAAAATCTATAACCAGTTATCTGTCCAACAGTGTGTTGATTATTATTTTGTCAAATCTGCCATTCCGAAGGGTTATGAATTGGTCCCCAACGACCCCGAGGCTTACAGGCAAAAATGCAGGAATTCTCGCAAGGAAGCCAATCAAACTCATGTTGAATTTGGCAGGTTAAAGGAACAGTTTTTTGATCAGTGGTATAATTACATGAAAGTTGAGATAGATTTTGACCTAATGAGGCAACTTATTTTGGTTGAGGAATTCAAAAGGTGTATCCAGCCTGATATTAAAACTTTCCTTGAAGACAAAGAAGCCAATACTTTGCAAGATGTTTCCACCCTAGCTGATAGTTATGCATTGACTCATAAGTCTTCATTTGTCCAAAAATCCACTTTTTCTAAATTTCAAAGCAAGTTTCAGTCCAAGACTTCTTCTAATAACACTTCTAATGATTCTAAGGCTACTTCTGAGAGGAAACCTTCCAGTGAGAAGCAATCCTCTGATTCTTTACCTCCCGTGTCTTGCCAATACTGCAATAAGCAAGGTCACCTTATTTCTGAGTGTTATGCTCTCAAGAAAAAACAAGAAGAAACCAAGCCAACTGCTTTCACTAAGAGAGAATCTCTTGTATCAAGGGTCAGTTCGCCTGATCTTCTTCCTTCTGTGTCTGATTCTGTTATGGAGGGTTTTGAGCCATTCATCACCGATGGTTTTGTCTCACTTTCACATGATTTTTCCTCATCTGCTCCTGTTCAAATTCTAAGGGATACTGGGTCTTCCCAATCCCTTATTCTTGCAGATATTCTTCCTTTTTCGGACAAATCGTCTACTCAGGCTAATGTCCTAATTCAAGGAGTAGAATGTGGTTTTACAAGTGTACCCCTCCATTATGTTCATCTCAAATCAGACTTGGTCTCTGAACCTCTTACTGTTGGTGTTAGGTCTTCTCTTCCTTTCAAAGATGTTCATTTGCTTCTTGATAATGATCTTGCTGGGGATAAGGTTGTGCCCTACCCTGTTGTAACTGACACTCCTTTGATTCATCAAGAATCTGACTCTATAGAGGAGGAAATTCCAGACCTCTATCCTTTCAAAAAAATTCACCAAATGACTTGAATGCAGAACAAACAATGAAACTGCCAAAATTATGAATGATTTGAAAGCTTCACTACATTCCACTTACAACTGTCTGGGAATACCATGCGATAAATGCTCCACTGTATATTATGATTACATCCCCCAGTATTTTTGAAGATGAATGTAGTTCACAGAGAACACTGCAAATGTATCGCTTGTCATGATCAAGCGGAACATTTTAATCAATAAACAGCAACTTCACAAATGTTTAATTAAAGGTAGCTTGTATGCTGGATTCAAGTAGAACAAATTTGTGCAATATTTGTTTTTTTAGACATTAAAATGAAAAAACCTGCTTGAACTACCCAGTATTTAATGTCTTTCTATCATCTTATATTTGATTTATGACAGCAGATAAGTTCTTGCAAAACCTTCATGTCCTTCCAGTATTTCCATCATTTTTCCCATTCCTATGTGAGTATCTAAGATTTTTTTAGTTGTTTTCATGTAAATTTTCATATGTTGTGTTATTCCTCTCATTGTTTTTTTTCTCAAGTTCATTTCCTTTCCACGTTTTAGTTCTTGCATGCCTTTGTTTCCATTCACCCTCCCCATTCTGTTTGTTTATTGTTTCTGTTCATTACCTTGTTTGTAGCCACACCCCTAGTCGTGCTTCCTTGATCCCGGCACACCTACGCTGCGTTTAAATCATCAATAAATGATGTCCTATCCTCAAATTTCTAACCAATTTTCTTTAACATTGACAGAAAGCATCACGAGGTCGAGGAAACGTGTAAAGGGGACTGCATAACAGCTTAGGAAAACAACCGCGCTGCTTCGAATCCGAATGCACGTAAACTAGGTGAGGCGTCATGTGTCCCTCGCCCGTCATGTTTGTTTCTTTTCGTGTTTGGCCAAAATGGATGTTGTTGCTTTAAATACTGGTGCCGCGTGGAATTGTGGGATGGCGTTATTTCCTTTCTGTTTGAGCAGGATGGTTCAGTGTACCCTATGCTAAAGGAGATAAGTTAGGAAGCACTTCAGCACCTTTTCTTAACATTCAGAGAATTCAAACACACATCATGGCTGCCAAGTAAATACTTCTGGGTCATTCTCTAGGAGTCAGGAACTTTCCAAAGCAAAAAAAAAATCAACTAAAAGGCGGCCCCAATTTCCATTCACTCTCTATTAGTTTCTCCCTGTTAAATAACTCGTTTTCCCCCTTTTTCTTCGCAAGTTTGTTGCTTATTATTTTCCAAACCACTTTCGAGCATTAATCCATTTATGATTTTCCAGTTTTGACATACTGGTTTTTGAGATTGCCTAGCCTGCTGTGTATTGAGATGTCCTGGTTTTGATCAGGTTTGCTGTACAGCTTATGGTTTTGTCTGGTCCCTGGTTTGGCATCATTACTGATTGGTTTTTGACCATCTGCACATCCTTCAACTTTGATTTGGAAATCCCTTTTTGCACTGCAATCTGCCTGGAAAAGACCCAGTACATATTACCTCGATGACCTGCCAAATAAACTTTATGAAACTGATCTGCTTTCTGCAACTGAGTTCTGAAATCCTAGTCTGTCATCCTATTACATAGAAAATGTAGGTATCGCCAGTGCAGTTACACAACAGTGCAATGGTGCTTTTGCAATCGCTTTAAACTTTGTTGCCTCTCAGGATAAAACCTAAGGATTGACCTACTTTGGTCTTCTGCCTATTCTTTGTCTGAGTAATTACAATTACAACCGAAAATAATTTACGTGCCGCATGCCACAGCAAGAATGTATATACTTACTGCCTAAATTCAATATAACAGTAATTTAGAGTAATGTGGAACCTGTTTGTTCATTCACTCCAAATAGGAGGGGCCCCAGGATTACAGGGCAGTATTTGACGGGCAGTTAAGAATAGTGTAGGGCTTTAAACTCAAAATTAGTCACTGTTACCAAATCTGAACAGAGAAGTGGGGGTTTAACAGTGGGCCCTGATGAGCCAATCACTGAATGTCACATTCAGCAAGAAGCGTAATGTTGCAGTAAACATTCAAAATATTCGCTGTAAGACAGAGAGCAGCCATGTTTATTTTTCATCTCTGAGTAAACAGAACTGACTGTTGGTGAAAGCCAGATATTCTCAAAAGGAATTTCCCATTGCTGTTTAGTCCTAAACACCATAATAAGCACATGGAAAAACATGAGCGAAAAATAGTCAGTCCAAATCAGTAGAGGCCACACAAGCAGAATTGACAGGTCAGTGTTATGCCTCTGTTAGGCATAAATGGGAACTGGGATCCTTGATCTTGGATCGTGAATCATGTGCGAATTAACGCTTCCATGAAGTCTGTACTCAAGGCAGCAACTCTTCACTGGCATAATTTTGTGATCATGAAAAAAAGTAAATAGTTGTTAGAAATAAATAGGTATATCAATCTATAAATGCATAATTCAATTCAAGTACTTGCCATATTCATTCACCATCTTTTCTCCTCTTCAAAACTGAACGATAACGTGCAATATAATGACCTGAAAACCAAATATCGCAATGGTATGCTATAAAAAGCCACTGAAAAACAAGGCGACTGATTACCCTTATGAGCTTAAGGTATTACATATGCGAGGTCTTAAGTAGTTTCTCAAACATGACCATCTGTGCACACAGGAGTGGAGAAAACACAAATCCTTCTTTATCCCTTCAGCTGCTCTCACTCTGCCAGGTAGGACGAACACGGCGCCATCACACATTCAATCTGATGAGTATTCCTATGGTAACAACGGACGTCTGGAATACAAGATAGATCGAGCAACTTTACAGGCAGAAGAAGATGCTGATGGTCAATGGGAAATGGTGTCAGGTGATGTACTTTTTTTGCACCTTGGACTGTACTCTCATGAAGATGAAGGCATCCTGCTCAACACAAAAGCAATTTCAGCAGCTGGAATGATGAACAATCACCAGGAGTTGGTAAATTCTTACCCACATCTATGTACATTTAGTCATTCATTTTCTGTGAAGTAAAATCATTCTTATTTTTAAATTTATCATTATACCATTTAAAACAAAGAAGAAAACTAAGGATTGTCAACATGGGCTGCTCACCATCCAAAGGCAGTCCTTGGAATGATACTAAGGGTCCCATCAGTGAAAGTGGGGTTTTGGTGACAGGTCCTGTAGAGCCCAGCAACAAACTGGAGTCTGATGACAGAAGTAGTTCATCTGAAAGACAGATAGAGATTGATGAAGGTGACAAGACATTTGTGATCCAGGATGATGCCTCCATAGACCTCCAAGAGGGTAAGAAGCTCCCCGTTTCCAAAATATACACTGAGGTTGACACGGTCATAACCAAGGTGAGCACTCAACAGGTAAAGGTTTGTGAGGTGCACCAGGAAAAACAAGAATATGATCTTTATATGGCAGAAAGTCAAGGTAAAGCAGTAGGAAGGAGATCAAGAACGAGTAAAGAAATCAGGCAGACCACACAAAAAGACAAGGAAAAAAAGGCTTCCATGAATGAGCAGAAGGTGGACCTCCCAGAATACATGGAGAAAGCACACCAGGCAGCTTACGCCTACCTGAATCCGAGCATCTCCAAATACGAGGCCCTGCTTGGACTGTTAGACCAGGCCGCTCGCACGCAGCTTTCTCTGCAGCCTATGGTAGCCTTTATGGTGCAACGTTACGAGGAGGTCACCCACAGTTTGGAGGAAATGGCTACAGAGGGTGAGAAGATACTAAAAGAGCACATGGACCACCTGACCTGGCCCAGTCCTATGATGGACCACAACTTCACAGCCTCAGTCAAGCCAGAGAACCGAGCCCCAGACCTAATGCAGCAGCTACTTCAATACTCCACTGAGAGGATGCACCAAGTGCAGGACTCGACAGGTGGGTTGGGAGACTCTGCTCTGGAAGAAGCCTCTGACTACTATCTCTCCCTCTCTAAGCTACTAGATGAGAAACTGAAAGCGAAAAAGATGGCCGAAGAGCGTCTGTCACAAGTCATAGCACATATCGAGGTGGCAGCCCTCCAAAAATTCAACCCTGAGGACTCTGCTTTGCAGAGTGAAGATAGTGGCATTGGGGCAGACAATGAATCTCTGGCTGGATCTGAAAAGCATCAGCGTAGACGAGAGAGCTGCGAGCCTGCCGGGAGCACTGGTGTAAAGGCTACCGGCTGCCACCGTGACACACCCAGCTCCGTCCAGCGAGGTGAGAACGCAAATAGACAGGTTGGGAAAGTGAAAACGAGACCTTTGCTGAATATCCTAGAGTTGCTTTTCACTGACAAGGACCAGACAGGCGCAGACTATCCACAAGGCTCAGAGGATGAAGATGAAGATAATGATGAAGATGATGAGGAAGGACAAAAAAAGAGTGGTCAAAGATCAAACTCCCTCCCGACTGATCCCAGTCAATTTATACACTGCCCAACGACGACATGTACTGAGAAAGCCCAAAATATAGAACTGCCATTCACGATGAAAGACACCATTAGCGAACGCAGTTGCTTCCTCCCCTCAAAGCAGTCTGCCTTGAGCTCCAGAGAGGTTGATCGTACAGGGCTAGGATCCCCCCCATGGAGAGAGGAGGTTGATTGGAAAGTTAGGCGGCCCCAGACAGCCAGTGCCAGCTTAAATGACAAAAGGGAAAAGCCACTGACTGGCAGGCAACAACGCTCTCAATCCATGGACTCACAACATAACCGGGCCAAGGACTCCACTCTCCATCAGCCGGAGAAAAGGCAAAGAGACTCGGGTTGTTATACGGAGAGGATGAGCAAAGGTGAGGTAGGGGTAGAAGCCAAAGAAACAGCCATTTTAAATGTCAGAAGGGGAGCATCAGTGGAGGTAAGGAAACTGCTGAATCCTCAGACCGCTGTCTATAACCGTTTACGGTCTTCTTTGGACAGGAGCTTCAACATTTTGCCCAGTCATGAAAGGACAGGGTCAAAACAACTGTCATCACGAGCTCAAAGGGTTGAAACAGAGGCAAAAGTAGAAGAAAAACGAAAAGAAAGGATAAATGGGAGGGGGCAACTGAGAGCCAGTATTTTACCCAGTCCACCTGCTCTGTCTGAAGCAGAGCCCCCAAAAATGTGCAGAGGCAGGAATTCTGTTAAAAGGTTAATCAACACCTTCAGTCAGAAGAATGACAAGCAACATCAAGGGTCTTCAAATGTTCAAGGCTCTTTAAGAAATACCAGGACCTGTGGCGCTCCTTCCACTCTTGGCACAGGAAGTGGTAATGCAGTTCTCATCATAAATGAAAATAACGGCAACGGCTGTTCGGTGACTGCCAGGGCTGCCAACAGACCCGAGGACCTCAATGTTGAGAGTCTTCCTCCGCCACCTCCGGAGGTCTTGATGGATAACTCCTTTGAGTGTGCATCAAGGCTCTTTGTTAGTGAGGTAGGGGCAAGAATTAGCAGCATGGGACAGTCCCCTGTACCTGGCAGGAGTGAAGTGACTCAGCGGCTACCCAGACGTGGTGATCTACCCCACAGTTCCCTTAGCTTGTCTCCAGTCTGCTCAGTCAGACAGGATGGGGAGGTGGGGTATCAGAAAGAGGATGCAGCCTTTCAACTTGATTCAGATCAGAAAAGCAAAGAAGCTGCCACTGAATACCAGCAGGCTAGAAAGTTTACCCTCCCATGTCATGCCACCGACTCTCCACATGGGAAGGCTCCAGTGAAAATAGCGCCGAAAACAGCCTCGGCTTCTATTGGCAACAATGCTTCTTCTGTTGTCAAGTCAACAAGTCCATACCCTAACATCAAACCACCTACCACCCCTCCAGTTTCAAGAGCCCGCATGCCGCCGTGTACCCTGTCCAACTGGCAATCCCCTCATAATCCTCCTCTTCGGAGCCAGCCCACTCCACCAGCCCACAGCAAACTGCCTACCTCACCACCAGGCCAACAGAGACTCCTGTGTCCTTTTGAATTAAGGCAAGAGGAAACAGGGGGTTCAACCTGCTCCTTAAAGGCTAAATGTCCTCCACCCTCTCTGCTAGTTGAGCGATGGGCACGTCCATCATCTCCCCCTCAGTCTTTCAATGATATTCACTCCGCTTTTGAGTACACCTTGCCCTCACCATCTGAGTCCCCCCAAACCTCGACCACATCAGGCACCTGTGCGTCCCCACAGCCCAGGGTTACTGCCACTTGTAAGCTGCCTGTTTCGATGCGAGGCCCCCAGCCTTTTGTCAAGCAAAACCACTCTGAACATCAGCCGAGCACCACCCAGCCATCAAAACAGCCTGAGAGACCCATTGACACAATGAACCAGAGCTGTGGGAATGACCCTGACGTCAGTAACTAAAAGTAAGTATTGCCATTCCGTAGAAGAGGATAGAATATGGAATCAAATCCTTAAAGGAGCTGTGTCAAGATTACTGTTCATGATCAGAACTTACAACCCTAGAAAGTGAATCTGCTTGACTTCAAGTCAGAATCTGATTCCATCCATGCCAATCCGTCTTCGTTTTCCATTGCCACTTATATATTTTAGTTACTTTTAAGTAGAGGAGTTTTTTAATGGAAATTTGAGGATTCAAAGCACTATTTTCTCGCTTTAGCTATGGATACAAAGAATGCAAGCTTGTTGCCATTGCCAATAATCAAAGAAGGAAAAATAAAATCTGATTCAGTTTACATGCCTTATTAGCCAATAACTCCCATCTGTGAGGCCATTTAATAATGTGAGGACCAAATGCTTGCCTTGTGCTGGTTGCAGTAACCTGGATGTCCATCTTATCCTTGTGGTTATGGCCCAGCTCTCTGCCATCTGCTTGTGGGTTTGGACAAGCTTTAACTTCTTGAGGTGATTTATTTACAAGCAAATCCGGAAGCTCTAGTACAGGGATCCTCAAATCACGCTCCTTGAGGTCAGAGAATCGCTGGTTTTCCACCATGCCTTTATCTGGAAATTGGGGTGTAAAGACATTCTAACCAATAAGAGGCACTAGTAGTTCAGTAAATCAGTTAATAACCAATAAAAAAGCAAACCAGGGCTGGGTTTGGATTCAGGTCCAGGTTTGAGGATCCCTGCTCTAATAACAAGGTTGAAAAATACATCCAACATTGCAATAGCAGTTATCTGTCAACATAGCTCTTAGACTGGGACTGTTAAAATGCTTCATGGTTTGCATATTTTGAAATAAAGTTTGTTTCAGCTGTTTTGAAATCCTTCCTGTCACTTGAATAAATTCAGGGGTACTTCATCTCATGTTTTCAAGCCACATTACAAGCCTCGTTCTTTAGTTCCAATGTGTTGCTCAAATCAGCTTTATCTATCTTGACAGTTCACATTCATAATTACAAGTGACCTGAATCCATCGATGATGTTCTGCCCTCCGAAAGGGCAGGCATGCGCACATTGATATGTTTCCACACAAAATCATCTGCGTCATCAACGACAAAAAAAGTCATATATGCACGAGCACTGATCTTATTAAAATCTGATTCAAACCAAGAAAATGGATGTGCTTGTTGAATTGTATAAATCGGAGGACAACAAACAGTCCGTCAGCTGTGCGTAACGAGAAGGCGGAAAAGTTTTTAGTTTTTTTCACTGCATAACATAAGGCATGTGCACTGGTAAAAAGGCGATCGGATTCCAATCTGACCATTCTCATTCATGTCACATGGCCACGTATCAGATTTGTATTCGATCTCGGACCACATATGAAAGTGGCTGTATTCTGATGTTAAGCTAAATATAAGATCAAACCTCTGTTTCCACACAGCTTTGAAAACGTCAGACTGTGTCACATTAAGGCAAAAAAAATCTGATTTGAGTCACTTCAGCCTAGGTATGTGAACGTAGTGTTTGACAGCTTTGAGCAAAACAAGTGAGCCTGCATTCCTCACCACTAAGCACTTGAACAGTGCAGACATGCCACTGGAGGTAAGATGGGGTAGGCAAATCTTCACCTTTTAATACATGATTACTCTCAACCTGTTGCCGTATACTTTGCCTGATTAGCAGATAGATAAGTTGTCATTCACTTGATAACAAACACTAATCAGTAGAATGAAAGGTCAATTTATGTAACAAAAGGATTATTGTATCTTATTATCTCAAACTTGTGAAGCATTTGATGTAAAATGTCTTTCTGAGATTTTGAACATTAAATACTCATGCATCAGATTTAATTAATTTGTTTGCTGAGCTCACTCTTGCCCGGGTAAAGCTGTTTCGCACCAATATGAAAATATTTTTTATGATGGCTTCTGTGACTTATTTGATATGCAAGATATTTTTTACTTTATGTGTGTGCCTTTTAAAACAACATCAACTTTATCTTAAAATAAATCTCATAATTTTTAATGATATTTCATAATTCCTGATGAAAAAATTCAGCAACAGCAGATCAAATTCAGGAAAAGTTGAGTTTTTTTTTCTTAATAATCATTTAGATTATTGCCATCCTCTATCTCTTTGTCATAATCATTTCTTTAATAATTATCCAGTGAATATTTGATTAATAAGGAGAAAAAGAACCGGCAAACAGGTTGCTAGTAATTCTGCATTCAGAGGTGAAGTTTTTGCCTTCGTGTCGACCCTGTCAGCCAGTCTGTGTTGAGCAGTTGTAAATTAGGAGTATGAAACAGTTAATAAATTATGTGTATGAAGGTTCCCTGTCAACATGCAAATGTAGAGCAAACATGGCCTCAGAAAAAAATCTAATTTGTGCGGGAGCAAAAAATTGTCCACCAACATGAGACTAAATGAATGACATAGCATTTCACAAATTGTCCTTAAGTTTTCAAAAAGTTTAGAGCATCACTGAGATATGAGATATCTGTTAAACACAATGAGCAAAACGTAATTTTGTAATCATATAGCACCAAATTAATTATAATCTCTTTCTTTTTAGAATGACTTCTCAACAGGTTTTGGCACAATCATTAATATTGGACCGACCAACACCTTCTGCTGATGTCATCAAAGTTGTCAAAATGACTGTAGGGAAGAATTCGCGATCTAAGAGGAAATTAGTGTGAGATTAAGAAGTTTTTGTGTGTCATATCTCTGTAATGATGTGATGCACCCTTCAGGTGTGAGAGTGAGTGAAATGGATCAGTGCGCAACACTGGCTTCTATTCACATGAACTGATTCCCTGAATGATTCCAAAGAAAGATAAAACTAGGCTGCGGGATCTCTGAGAAAAACAAAGAGGAGGATGATAACAGATAAGATTAGTTATTTCCATTTCTGTTATATCAACTAAATGTCATAGCAAAGTGTACATATGACACTGCAAAAAACGTACTAAAAATATGCCAGTGTTATCAGACTTAAATAGGATGGGGAAAGTTTAACTGGCACCTTTCCGTCTCAATTTTTTGACCGTAACTTGACCCAAGCTCTTAGCACACTGCAGTTGAGTAAGTTTCTCAACTGCAGTCCGAATGTGTTTTAACATTAAGTGCAAAAGGGACTGAGACTAGCACTCTGCAGAAATAGCTAGTGTTTACTGAAGAATTTAGCTTGTTGAAAATGATTTGGAGCGATTGATAGAAAAGCAGGAAATTATGGGCTACTATTCGGGTTTTTGCTGATCCTAACATGAGAATATATGCGCATATATCTTTGTGGTCACAGGTAATGTGATGGTAATGCAATTATACAATTGTGGGTCAATCAGCTTTGGCTTCAGCTTGGCTCCTTCAATTAATTAATCTTAATTCCTCTTTGTAATCAGGCTAGTGCTACTTTCGCCAGTACATTTTTCCTCTTTCCTTCATTTCAAAAATGTAATGCAATTGTTTACCCAAGCAACCAGGATACAGTGATCCATAGATTTAAACATCATGACTGAAATTTCTTACTTTAGCTCTTGCAAGCCACTGCTAGCCAATCTGCTCAAGTTCCCTGTAATCCATCTCCTCACCCTGATTCTGCTATCCCATAGGCTGGACCATAGTCCAGAAAGCGAGGATGATCTTTTGGACACCAAACGAGATCTCCCTGCTTGAAATCACACAGCATCACGCATCAAGAATTGTGCACCAATGGCCAGCCCTTATAATGACAATTAATCTAATGGAACTCTCACAAGATTGTAGGTTTTTTGATGGTTCAATGAGAAGACTGTTTAAACCTTCTGATGGAGGACTCAAAGACTGTCTCTTTCATTGTGTTGAGTCCAAAAATCACTGATTTGGGATTAATAATTTCATTGAAGGAAAATATTATTTTACGAGATTTCCTCATGTTTGATTGTTGGCATTTATTCATTTCTTATCCATTTCCATCTCTTTATGCAAATATTCTTCAATGATATACTGTATCACTTTAAATAATGTTTTAAACTCTGATTCTATCAGTATAAATTACTGTTAGAAGCTACATACAGTATAAATGCAATGATTAAGATTGATATAATTTAAATTTATTCCCAAAAAAAAATGTCATGAAATTCAGGATAAGTTTAGCACACTGCCTTCAGTGGTTCGTAGCTTACTGTAATCTTTCTAGATTTATGTTCATGTCATCCGGCACATATTTTTATGGTAAATGGACTTCAAATGTGTCATGAAACAGTGAACGCTATGATCATATTTGTAGATCAGTGTGACGTAAACCTCAGGTGTATTATTCAGACTAACGCCTGAATTCCCGCGTTTTCAATTTTGGTTCATGTGTTCCAGAAAAAAAAAAGCTGAATGATATGTAAACGGTTCTTTGTCTGTTGTTCAGATTCTGTTGGAATAGACATGTTGTAATATACCCAGCTTTCAACGCTGTTTCAAGATATTAGCCCTAATGCCTTGATCCTGAAGCTGCCCGCTTGTTAAATGCCATGGGAAGTGATCTGGTTGTTCTTTATCTTGGTGTTTGTTGGGCAGCTTCAAGAAAATGAATATGGTGGTCTTGATAATGCCTCAATCAGATAAACAATTTTCTGAGGCTATGCGTGCAAAACACATGCATGCATGCTTCAGCTTTACCACATTTGTGAAGTTTATTACTTTTTATATTTAATTCTGCAGTGATCTATGTTTTATTGGTAGTTTGTTCATTTGTGGTCCACTTCATTCTCTGTAGCTTTTATTTATCTTGTCAACATTTTCTTGATTTGTTTTGAGTCTTTTTTTTTTTTTTTTTTTACCAATAAATCTACTTACTATTCAAAGAAGTGTACCTCATCAAAACAATGAAACTAATTTTCATTTTTTGCTCCAGTCACCATTTCTGAGCCATAAATCTGAAAGGCTCATTCTCAGTCGGTTGATATATAGGAATTACACTAATGACTTCACAGATCTTGATTATACCTGAAAAATGCAATATTCAAGTCCATCCAGCATACCATTCCACCTTTAAGTTTTTTTTTTTTTATTATTTGTGCATGTTTGTTTTTAATCTGCCTTGAGTCTAACCTGCAGGAGATTCTTGAGAACATGTTTCACCTATATTTCTGTTGACGGCAAATAGGATATCTCCTTTTTGTGAAATGTGACATGATTGTGATGTCCCAGTAAGCATGCTTCCTGTTCTGTAGAATAAGTATGTACATTGCGCATTGGATAGTAGAATTAAATATTCATATTGACAGTTTCCTTTTAGATCACATAAGAATAGGTTAGAAAAGTGCCTATTGACTAAGAAACAGAAGCCTGAAGAATAAATCACATTCTTTGTATTTTTCCAAGACATAATAACAAGGCATAGCAAATGCTGGTGAAAATATACCTTACAGAAGGACAGTAACTTGAAGATTGTAAATGGAAAAGGCTTGAAGAAAATGGGTAAGTTTGGTTAAAATGTTGAGTATAACATATGATCAGACTACGCTTCCATACACCTGTACTGGTCAATGCTTTCAGTGCAACTAGTATAAGCTTATATCATGGAATCAAAATCTGCCAAACTTGCCACCGTGTTTGTAACTAGCACATTTCTCAGGAAAGTTATGTTTGAAAATACATTTATAAAATAAGAAGAGCTCTCACTTGAACACATAGGGCTCTAATTTCTTGGCGCAGCACAGGGTGGCGCAGCGTGGCGTAGGAGTTCTTGAAACATTTTGTGCACAAACAAACAGAAAAACAAACAAACAGTTACAGGCAATTACATATGCCCCATCCAACTTTGCTGGTGAGCAAGGAGCCGGGAGGCACAATGACATTAAAAAAAACTTTGTGACCACAAGATATTAGTCATTCCCTCAAGTTTAACTCACTCCCGAGCTTTAGTTAACTTGAGACCCCAAGATTTGTTCCTGTGGTTTAGCTATATAAGTTATAACTCTCTCCCTCAATGTCAGTTGACAAAATAGTGTGAACGAGTTCAATAAATTGAAGGAGGGACTTATCTTGTGGCCATGAGTTAACTAAATTGAGGAATAAGTTACATCTCTTGGCCACGAATTAGCTAACTTGTGGGAACGAGTTAATTAAATTGAGGGAATGAGTTATATCTCGTGGGCACAATTTTGTTTGTCATTTGTTTCACTTCTCGGGCTCGTTAGGTGAAGCGCTAATAATATGGGAAAAAAGCCAATGCCCTGATGAACCACTTGAAAAGGAATCCGCAAAATAAAGGTTGCAGATTAAAGGCTAAGGAACAAAAACACATAGTGTATACAGCAGGCTTACATTGTACGCATCCATTAGCATTAAGAGGAATGCCAACATTAAAGGCTACAAGCAAAGGCAATAAAAAATGACAAAATGAACCTCATGTAAACACACTTTCATATGAGTATTTTTTTTCATAAAAATCTTCATTAATTTACCTGTTAAGCCCTGAGCCTCTGACTCGAGAATGGAATGCCCAAAATGAAATGAGTATATCTCTGCAACTACTTGGTCCATTGGAATAATCTTGATATCATAATAAAGGTAACACCTTGGGGACCTTTGTCATTTTGTAAATATCAGTGGATATGTCACTGAGTCAGCGTAAATTAAGATGGAACATGAAAGATCTCATCAGAGGTGTATAATCCAGGTTCAGAAAGTAAAGGTCCATCCCAGAATATTGTTCCAGCCACAAAAGACCTGTCAGTTGGCCCTATTCTTCAGCTGGGAGGTAAAACTAACAAGTGAAATCTGCTGGCAGGAGTTTACGGGTGGCATGAAAACATGGTAGGATTTTTACTTTCCGAACCCTGGATTATACACCTCTGCATCTCATTTCTGCCGAACAAAATTTTTACTTTTATCCCTTTTGACATTATTAAGTTGCAGTCTTAAACCTCTAAAAAAATCATAGCACAGCACAAATCAGAGCAAACTTACAGGAAAATGTCTAGGTGGCATCAACAAATTGGCAGTTCAGGTACCTCTTTGGGCATTGTGTGCCAATTGATATTTCTCAGGTACCAAACTGTAAAACTCATTATGCTTCACTTATGTCACTACAGGCATACAGTCCATTTGAATATAACCAGTTTTTATAATTCTGTCATTTAAATTTCTTTTTTATTTTTCTATATTTCAGCCAGTCCTGTATACATCTCCCCATTCAAAGAAAATGCATTCTCAGGAAATTAAGTTTGACTCCCCTGAATCACATTTATTTTCAATAAAACAAGCAAATAAACAAAATTATAAACACAACTATTAGGTAAAAAATTGTAAAAAAAAAAAAAAAACACCCCAGCTATTATTTATGGAAGAACAATGCTTTGTCTGCCCAAAAATTACTCACGCCACAACAAGGTTTAAACCCGAGTTTCTCACATTAGGGCCAACCGCCTTAATAACTACGCTAGCTCAGGGATCTGTGTCACTGCTGTGTCATTGCAAATACGAAGAGTGAGACAACAAAACAACCAAACATGTCATGCACCCTGATTTACAGCTTGTATTGTTGCGCTCTCTCTGTATTCTCTGTATAGTCAGAAAACGACTGTTGAATGGATAATTATACCGAAAATACTAATAACAAACCAGTTAAGCATTTATATTGTTGCACTCTTTGAATTTATGCGCGTAATGGCGCATGAACTCTCAATTAAACGCACTGGGAAGGCTCTATCTCAGGCTGTTTGTGCGATTACAGTGGTTGAGGGATCATTGGAAACGTCAGAGCCCATAGAATCAAATGGCCACCCACAAAGTCAAATTGACAGCATCACAAGCCAATCACAGAGAAGAAAATACAGCACATTGTGTGTAAGCGGAATTCTCAGGGTCTGATCTCATTGGAAGCAGTGACAAGGAATAAAGCAGGTATGGAGACTGGCAGATCTACAAAAGGTAGTTTCAATATAACATGGACACATTGGCCTAACAATAGCCAGCATAGATATACCCTTGAAAACAGATTTTTATTACAAAATATGAAAGGTAAGAAAAAATATTTGCTCATCGCTGTAGAATGTAACGTGTATGCCTGCTGTTCCTTGAGTGTGGTTTGAGTGTCGGTTTAAAATGATATGGCTTATATCGTTGGATTCTGTGGACTTTCCCCTTTCATTTGTATGCATAGCAGGAATTTAGTAGAGGCCTTAATAATCAAGCACTGATAATTTCATCTTATGTTTTGCTACATGATTATTTACTTGCTTGGTGCATGAATTGTGTTCAGTTGAAGTAAAAATGGTAATCCTGAGCTTTTCGCCGAGCAGATATGCCATATGTTGATGTTGCTATTAGTAAACATGCTGTATTAATGACGTTTATTGATTGCGTTTTAAGAAGTTAATGGTTAGCTAAAACAAAAATTAAAATTTTAAACACACACTTAATCTAATGCGCTAAATTATTATCCTTACTTCAGAAAAAGAGAATTTAAAGTCATGTCTGTCCAAGTAAGGCATGTGGCTGCACACACGGAAGTATTAAAACACCTTGGGCTCTAAATTCCTAGACCAGGCGCAGGCGCGGCGAATGGGGGGTGCGCCGCGCCAACGAGGCGCGTGTCCAGGCGTATGTTGCAATTTCGTGCTGGCGTAGCCTGGCGCAAGTACTCCTCTGTCCCGCCTCTTTCCCTCCTTCTGGCATAAGTGGCAAAGAAGGCGTGTTTGGGTATAACACAGCCAAGTCAAATCTTCACCAATCAAATGAGCTCCTCTCCTCACCTTTAATGTGTTGGAATATAGAAGCCTCAGTCCTATATCTGCATGATGTGTTAATGTTGCATTTTACTTTGCTGCTTCATGCATGTTTTCTGCACCGCTAACGTCTATATTAAGCATTACGAATATGAGTTAGCTGGCTAGCTTGGGCATTCGCGAATTCTTACCATTAGCGAATGTGAATGGAATTTTAAAACGAAACTACGTCAGATCATTCAAACTTATGAAGATGGAATGAAATACGACGGTTGCTCATTGGGAAGAGAAACGATGGATAGCGTGTTCCTATTATTACACCCTGTTGCTGCTTAAAATTTTGGGATTAACATGCATGGACAACAATGCAAGATACGTTACACATTTATTTTCAATATGTGATCTTAACACATCATAGCATCATAGCAATCAGGCTGTATTCCTTTCCCCCACTAAAAACGATACAACCTAAGTGACAATAATAGTAGCCTAGTATTAAGCTGCTTGCACACAGGATGCGAAGCAAATTTTTCGCTCCACAGATTGCGTTGAACGCAGCGTCTCGTGCCCGAAAGTCTGACAGGGTTTTAATATATCTCCGTGTCTGACAGTCGATTATTGTTTTTGATTTCTTCAAATCTACTGAATCTTTTAGATATTAAACGTGAATGTTTTGATAAGAGGGCTCAGTTCTTCAAGATGACTGCCGAGAATTTCAGTCAATGTTTCTGTTTGAGCTCTGGTCAATAAAGTGTCGACATTTGCGCGGGACAATGTACAATGCCTTCGTCCCTGACAGCCAAAAAAAAAAGAAAGAAAAAGAGGACGATTAGAACAGATTGATAACAAAATTAAGAATAAAAAAAAACATTAACAACTGAACATCCGATGAACATAGCGATTTATTATTTCCAGGTCATCTTTTTTTGATGTTCCGTTTGTTGGTGATATATTTTTATTCTTTATTTCATTATAAATCTGCTCCAATATCAATAGCTACTTTTACTTTTTGCTGGCTGCTGGACATGGAGTATTTTGCATTTCTTGTCGGACAGTCTTGATCGTGCATGCGATAATTTATTTACACTCACAATGGTCATGGAATTGATTTGCTCAAGCACTATTTTATCTCTGCTGTGGAAATAAAGCGTGAATCTGTTCGATCCATCCAACTAATTTTCAAAAGAAAGACCGAATAAAGACTGTTGTCTATCTTCCATGGAAGAAAACAGACGAATTGGCTAAAAAGACCAAGAAAAATCGATAGCTGTCAATTTGCATTTTGGGAAGGTCGAACACAAAAATGGACAAGTTTGCGCGTCTAATAATTCCTGGAATACTCTGAAAAATTAGAACTTTTATGCCTTTCGGACATGGAGCTAAATTAAAACCCTGTCCGACTATCACACCTTTGCATTGACTTTGACTGTAATCAGTCGAGTGAAAAATTTGTTTTCCGTCCAGTGTGCAAGTGGCTGTACTGAGCGTAGAACGCAAGCACTCTACATATATATAGGGAGTTTGTGGTGGGCTGAGAAAGATGTGAAGTCATTAGTTAGCATCACAGATTCAGCTGCGTTGATTAAGCCAGGTGAAGTATCCATTACACGTGCCAACCGCCTTTAATCTGACATCAGGACAATCGATGTAGATACTATAATTTATGTCCTTATTCAGATGGTTAGATTAAATAGTGCTTCCTGCAATTATTGATTCCATTGAAATGTGTCTGACATTCTGGAAACCTGCCTGTGAGATTTCGGTGACGTGTGCGCACTGTGCGCCGGTCAGCCAAATTACCACTGCACAGAAAGTAAACCAGGTTGGAGCTGGCGAGCTTTCTGCACAACTCCAGCTGAGACTTGTTCTACGAAATTGTCACTGCATCTTGATGAATATGTGACAACTCCCCCTACTACGCTGCCACACCCATCTCGGTGCACGTCCATCTACCAAATTGCCAAAGTGGCTGCGCACGGTGTTGCACCGCACAAAATCACCACTGCGCGGGCTGTGCCGGATGAAATCACCACTGTGTGGGTTGGTCCACGCTACGCCACGCTGTGTTACCCTGCGCTGCGCCAAGAAATTAGAGCCCCTTACGTTGGCAGCAGTGGGTAGAATTGTTGTCCCTCAACAAGAAGGTCATGCACTCAAATCCAGCTGAAGTTTGCATGTTCATAAATAACAGTTGTTAAGGTGTACTTAATCAAAAGTACTTGGATACAAAAAATAAAAAAAAAAACACATTTTCTGGGAAAATGTTAAAAATGGTGCTTGAAATCTCGTTTTAAGTCACTGACCACAATTTAGCAACTTATACTAAAACATGAAGTGAGTTTTTTACAGCTTTTGTTTGTAACAGTAGCCAGCTGGCTAATGATCAACTTTTGGTAAGAAACACGAATCAATAGCTAAAGAGATAGAGTACATCAATATCTGGCTATACCTGGTGAGAACAAATAATTACATGTGACATAACATAATGAAAGAAATGATAATGATATATCGTAAATGCTCTTTTTCATTTAGCTGCACGATATCACCAAGGAGATGGAACCGGGAGCTCTTTGCGCCACAAAATCACTCATTACTTGAGCGCAGAGTCAGAGAACTTTCTCTCGTCTGAAAAGACTTGTATCACCCTCTAGGTCTGAGGATGTGTTACAGTTGTGATCTGTAGGGGCTGCTGAGGTTTCAAGAGCCACTTCATCTTCATCCATCACTCCTTCTGCACCTCCAGCCTCCATTGTGCCTTCAGTGTTTATAGCCCATTTAGTTTCATCAGAGATCACAAACTCTATGGTGCCTTCAGTGCCCACAGCCTCAATTGTCCCTTCATTTTTTATTTCCTCCATGGTGCCTTGAGTGTTCTCTGTGTTTAGGGTACCATCAGCACTCACAATCTCTATGGTGCCCTCAGAGTTCATCGTCTCTTTGATGCTGTCATTGTTCATTGTCTCTATGGTGCTTTCAGTATTCATAACCTCAGTGGTGCCACCAGTACCCACAGCCGCTATGCCCTCAGTGCTCATAGTTTCTATGGTACCTTCACTGTTCATAGTCTCTGTGGTGCCTTCTGTAATCACTGCCTCTATGGTGCCTTTCCCAGAAACCCGGGATAGCTTTTCAAAGGCAGAAATTGTTGATGTGATTGAGTAAATTCGCAATTTGCGCTCCAGCTCTGCTCTGTCATTCTTTTTCCTTCTACAAAGAGCAATATAGCACTTGGGCACAAAGTGGCAGAAGATAATGCCATAGCAGGAGGCCAAGACGGCAGAAGCTTGGACGATTGAGCGCTCATTGACCTTGTTCATGCTGATGTAGATTGGAATGAAACACACCCAAACAAACAGATAGATGAGCATGCTGAAGACGATGTTACTGGTTTCATTGTAGATGTGCGGGACCTTCCTGCCCTTGAAAGCTAGCAGGAAGCAAACCAAGGCCAGCAGGGCAATGTAGCCATGCATGATGACAAAACCCACACCCGTTCCCTCAGTGCACTGCAGCCATTTTTCAAATTTTTGTTCAAAGAATTTCACCTTCGGGGAGTCAAAAACCAGCCAGAAGATGCAAATGACCCCTTGGCCAATAGTGACCAAGACGATAATAACGTGGGGTTTGTAGAGCTTACGGAGTCTGTGCTGTCTGCCCATGTCAAGCAAGAAGGCTAGGAAAGTACGAAAAGCTCTGACCAGGATACAAGAGACACAGAGGGTGAAACCCAGGGCATACATAGCCTGGCGTGCTTGGCAGCGGTAAACATCAGGCCTGCCCACAAAAAGCGTCACACTTACAAAACTTATGGACAGCCCGGCAATCATGACATAACACAGTTTCCCACCTGCTATCATCACCGCAGGTGTTTTGCGGTGCATTAGAAAGATTAGTAGAATAGCCAGCAGCAGCAAAATGCCCAACCCTGTGGCTGTCATCAGGGCAATGGCATAGGGATCCTTCCAATGGTTGAACATCTCCTTTCTTTTTTCACAATGGCTGGATCCCCTATGAGACCAAGAGCCGTCAGGACATTTTTCACAGTTATTCATGTCTGTGGAAAGAACAAAGACAGCATGACAGAGGGTCAGACTCATGTTCAATCATAGCTTGGGCTTGCCGATTGTTGGGTCCATGAAGAGCAAGAAAAAAAAGTCAGAAAAATTATTCTTATTTTATTTATCCTTTATTTAACCAGGAGAGTCCCATTGAGAATTAAATCTCTTTTTCAAGAGGGCCCTGGTGCTTGGGGTGGAGAGTAAGAGGACAAATTCTATAACCAATTAGATTAGAGGATGATTAGGTGGCAAGTTGAAAGAGTCAGGTTAGGAACTTAGCCATGACACCTGGAAACCCCCCTAATCTTGTTGAAAGAGAATTAGAGGATCTATAACCCCTTCCTGCAGACACCAAGTAAATCCAATCCTTGTATGTTGTGCATAACCCTATGTTATGGCCCCAATTTGTTATGACATATAAGACAGCAAGGGATGACAGACAAAATTTTAAAACATAAACAGATTTAATTAAACAAAGACTGACAACTAACCTACAATTTATACTACTGACCGAGATTGACATTTACAAGAAAAAAAAATATTTACAGACCCTTGAGACGGGGTTGCTTGGTGATGTCCTGGGACAGGAAAATGCTCCAACACAGGCAAAAATCCACAAAAAACTTCACAGGTCTTGAAAAGAGTGACAGGTCTGGTCAAATGTAACCTTCTCCTTGTATACTCTTTTGCAGCCCCCTCCCACCTTTTAGGCTTATTTTTTCTCTGGGACTTCCCCTCTCAGACATGCCCAGGACATGCCCAAACCAAGCTCCAGACTGGCTTATCAAAAAAAGTCAATACTGCCATCTAGTGGCATTTTTTTCACATTACACCTGTGTAAGGCTTCATAACTCAGTATTTGTGTCAGAGACTGGAAAAAATGTTTTCAATGAAGCAAGGCCCTTGTCTCACTTGGAAATTCAGTTACAGAATTATTACATTTCAGTATTTTGTGGATTCCGGCATCTACATCTGCACAGAGGGGTTAATGACCACAATGTGTCGGGACCTTGGTTTAACGTCTCATCCGAAAGATTGCGACTCTTTCAGTACAGTGTCCCCATCACTGCACTGGGGCATTGGGTATTATTCCACTAGAGGGAAGATTGCCACCCACTGGCCCGCCAACACCTCTTCCAGCAGCAACTTGCTTTTCCCAGGAGGTCTCCCATCAAAGTTCTAACCAAGCCCACACCTGCTTAGCTTTAGCCACGCAGCTGGAGCAGATCGAGTAGTGGTGAGGGATTTCAACCTGACAACCATTGATTCAGCATGCATGTGCATTCACCGGCAACTTGTTAAACGTCAACAGTGATATTGAGTTGTATTACTCACTCCAACCAGGCGCAAAAGTCCCGTTCTCGCACTGTGTGCAGTCGAAGCAACAGGAGATGTTTGAGACCTTCTTTATCGTGCCTGGTGCACAAGGATCAGAGCACCTGGACTTTGGGACCTGGGGTGAGAAATGCAAGCGGAGATGACATTAAGTGAGACCTTAACTTTTCTTTGAATTTCTATTAGTCATTGTCTACTACCATTGCTCCCAGGTCATTCCTGTTGTTCTCACTAGATGATCCACAAATAATCAGGATTCAGCCTGGGATGAAGCCAAGATAGTTTTCTATGGCTGCGCAACATAATCTACTAGAGTGTGTTTTTAAGAAATGCCCTCCACCCCAGAAACCCCAAAATACCAAAACCCCCAGTTTAGTGGCCAAACAATGCACCTGCAAAATTTGCTAAAGAAATATACAGAGGTTTCTGAGTTACTGTTCGGAAACACTTGGGAAATGCAGACACCAATGCCAAGACTGACGGGAACCAAACTATAAACGACACGGCTCCTTTCCTCTCCCTCCAGACTACTCTCGGCTAAAATGGCCTGGTTCTTGTAGCTAACTTTGTTACAAGTAACTGCATGGCATTGCAGCATTAATAGCCAGGGATTTACAGTCAGATTCATGAGCATTTGAATAGTGACACAGTTTATCATTTTGATGCTGTACATTAGTTTAGTGGATTTGAAAATAGATAATATGAACTTGAAGTGTAGAGTTCCAAATTCAACATTGGAGTTCAGTCAAAAAATGGCACATTAATTTACAACTATTATAACTTTTGCATTTACAGCCATTTTTACACAGTACCCCCAACCCCCAAATGTGCAAGCTCAGAAGTAAAAAAAAAAAAAAAAGGCAAAATATACTAATCATTAATTGTCATTTAAAATAATTGATTGCAATTTCATTGCAGCCAATGCCTGCTTGTTGTCTGGAGCCAATACACATCACCACATGCAGGATTTCTTCCCTTAAGATGTTCTGCCTGGCCTTCACTGCTTCTGCCGCCAGATCATGCTAGTTCTTGTTGCGTATGAACTCAATTTTGCAGTCAGCAAGTGAAAACCTCGCTCAAGTTGACTAAGGTCAGATGATTGACTTGGCAACTTCTTTGCCTTGATAAAGTCTTGGGTTGATTTCTCAGTATACGCATCTGGTCATTGTCCATCTGCATTGCGAAGCAACATTCAATGATTTTCTGGAACATTTTCCTGAATTGTAGCTGATAATATAGCCTTACACAATTCAGAATTCACCCAGCTTCTTTGGTCAACAGCCAACTATCTAATTAATTTTGGTCCCGTGAAAGGAAGGGTCCATGTACAAAAAGCTATGTCAATATTCAACTATTAATAGGGCTAAACTTACTGTGTTGTTGGATATATTCATCCACTGGAGTTCATTTTCATTCAGCAGCACTTCTCCATCCATCTCAATATATCGTCCCACCACCCTGAGCTCCCTCTTGTTTCCAGCCTTTACCCACATGATTAGGTCATAGCCAGCCACGAAGTCCGAAGACTTTGTGAAGTTGAGTCGGGGATCGTCTGGGGCAAAATTTACCCTTTTAAGTTCTTCCAAAAGCTGTGAAATGAAACCAGACAATGTGAAAGAGACAACAGTCCAAGAGATAACAAAGTACATACCACAGTTAACTACTATACCGCTGGCCACTGATTTTGTAGTAGTTTGATTTGATGATTATTGTAATATGTGAGCGTGAGCTTTGCAGTGTTGCAGATCTGGTGCGAACAATAGCCATCATTACCTTCCAAGGTGGGAAGTTCTTTTCGCCTGTACAAGTAGTGTTATTGCACTCTAAGAGATGTTTCAGGGCATCAGCTACAGTCAACACAACCAGTCTTTCATTGTAGGTCTCAGTAATGTCAACATGATCAACCAGGAAATCATCATCCATCAGCTGTGGATCGACATCAGGATGGTTGCAAGCTTCTGGGGACTTGAACCTTACAGAATCGGGGACAGGACATAATTCAGCCGACCTGTTGCTGAGGCACTCTCTGTACTGAAGAACCTCAGGGGTACAGCCGAAGCGTAGTTCCTTGTATTCTCGGATGAAGTGGTTCACCGCATTGGGGCCTGGCTGCAGCCTCTGTAGGTACTGCTTGAATCCAGGGTTCTCTCCAGTGGTGAAGGTGAACCCTAAGATGTCCCCCACTCTGTTGATTCCTTCTATGCTTGCAAGATTCAGAGAAAAGGCCCAACTGTCGCTCGCGAGCCAAGTTCGGGAGGTATCGGTGCGAATCATCTCCTTGAAGAGCTCCTTCACCAGCTGCTCCTTAAGGATCAACAGCACCACCTGGGGGCTGGAGGACCGAATCTTTTGGGCCACCGCTTTTATTTGACTTTCACTGTTACTGTCGGCCAAGTTGTGCGGCACAGCCTCCTGATAGGCCACGCAGAGCCCAGCATTATTCGCGTGCCTCAAGAACGTACGGATGGCTTCGTTGCCGTAGGCATCATCCCCATACACCACGCCAATCCAGTCCCACCTGAAGTGGGACATGAGCTTAGCCAGGGCCAACGTCTGGTGCTCGTCACCAGGAATCGGGCGCAAGAAGGATGGGAAGCGCTGCTCGTCATTCAAAATAGGAGCCGAGGACGTGACGCTGATCTGATTGGGGCACAACACGCAACAGGAAGATTACAAATAAAAAGATGGTTTGTTTTGTGAAAACACTGAACATTTATCATAGAGCATAGAGGCCTTTTGATGTGCCTGAGGTATTTGTACCGAAAAATACAATTTCGGGAAAAATTTTAATGAAACATCTAACATACATGCCGTTCACATCTAATAGTTTCGAAAAAAATCCATGAGACTTAAAGGCAGTTTTTCAGCAAAGAATTTGAAATACTAAACTGAATGTAATAGCGTCTGTGGAATCGAATACTCCAAAGATATATTTGAAGAATCAACATTAAGGATTTAAACAGTTCAAAGTCAACAATGAAGCAATTTTGTTCACCTGGGGAACCATGTAGAAACCCAGAAGCCTTGCAACCGGGATAGACACTTCGGAGAAACGAGCTCCGATTATGACTTTGACTGGCGGTCGATAGTCAGCATATTCGCATTGGATGGGAAGAGAGCCATTGACAGACAGCAATCGTTCAGTCGCGTGGAGAGCTTTGGAAGCATCAGAGCAGGTGTCACAGACAATGTACCCAAGCCGAACTCCAGGAAGGAAGCCAGAGTCATTGATTTTCTCAATGGTGTGGATCAGGGCCAGTGTCCTCACAAACGCTTCCAAGTCAAAGCTGAAGCGCGGAAAATCAGGAAAATTATATGAATGTGGACAAAGTTTTGGAAAGCATAAGCCTGCTAAAATCAACTGTTTTTGTAGCTGCTGATTAAGATTCAGCTTTTTGATGAATTTTTACAATTTCATTGCTTTTCACTGTATGTTTTTAGTACTATAAAGATGTGATAATAGATGTGATAATGCACGGATGGTTATGTTTTATAGTTTTACAAGAGGTAATCATCTATTCATTTGTCAATTTTTGGGCTGGATTCATTTACATAGTTTTTTTGGGAAAACATTGTAATATGGTCCACATGAATTGATGTTGATTGATGTTGTTAATTGGTAACAAATGAAACATTAGCTTGTACATGAAGTAGTTAAGGTCAATTAACATAGGAATTAACAGCAAAGGTATTTGTCAATGCATGGCTAGTAACAGGTTTCTTATTTTTTTCTAATGTGCAGAACCAGTTATTATTCATTAATACATTACTTGTAAAAAAAAAAAATGATTGGTGATATCGTACTTTCATGCATGATTAAATTATTGATACATCAGAAGCTCATATTAATAGCTATACTCAGCCAAAATAAAAACTTCACACTCGTTTGGAGGTCGATAAGTTGAACATACAAGATTGTATGAGATTTTGATGAAATGAAATGAGATTTTAAATAATGATTTTATTTAATTCTGTCCTCATTAAAGATGGTGTATCATAAAAATAATGTCCATAATGTAACCAGTTCCACCGGAAATGCTACGGAAATGTCCAAGAGTAAAAATGGTAAGTTACTTACTTGAATAAGAGCAGTGTGCAGGCAATTACGTTGGGTTTGGGCGGTCACACAACCTGTAAACATTTCATTCCTAGTGGACTTTGCAGTGACAAATCGATGATGTAAGACAATTTGTCGGTCTTCTGCTTTTGCCGTCACACGTGGGCTACCAGAACGAGGTCGATCAGCTGTGGTGCCAGTTTGTTGGAGACGTGTCCGAAGATCATGGATAGTTCATTGACTGCATCCCATAACCCTTGCAACGTCAGTGACGGACGTTTCCATATTCAGCATGCCAATGGCACGTTTACGCTGAATGTTTGACAGCCATGGCTTTGAAAATCAACAAATAATTTACTGTAAAAACTTGTTTTTCCCAGACGTCACTCTAACGTCCTAACGTGAGCTCAGTTGCACATCTCTCATATGGTCACGTGACTAGGAACACAAGAAAACATTGTTTTAGCTTAAAGTACGCTCGCACGTGCTACGTACCTGTGCACGTCGGAGTTAATGTGTGTCATGATGTCTTTGACAACGCATTTACCCCTAGTGATAATAAAAACTCTGTTATTAAAAGTTTCAAGAAAATATTTTCAAATTTATGAGTGTGAAGTTTCTTTTTTGACTCAGTATACATTATGTAACATCAGTTCATGTGACCCTGTTATCAACTATATCCAAATGTTTTTGTGAATCGCATTGAATACGTATTTCTCAACAACCACTTTTTGTCAAGCACACACGCATGTAAAGCTATACAAACTTTTTCATTTTTCAATACGTTGCAACATTTTTGCTCTGTGTTTTATTTGATATTTGTTGAATGGACCATTATGCAAGAAAAAAGCAAGTTTTTGAATCAGATGGGACTCCTCAAACGAGAGACAGATGAGCTTTTTGTTAGCCATTCTTACTCTCATAAAAGTGAAATGTAATATTCGTTTTAAAATGTTTTGTCAGCTGACTCCAAAAAACTGTTTTAAATAATGTCCAATTAACTTCTAAGATTTTAAGAAAAGTTAATAAATAAAATAGACAGGAAATTACCCAGTTCAGTTGTGCTGAACTTGTTACATAACACCACAAATACACTTAACTTTCACTTTTTGAGTGTATAGCAGTGAGAGATTTGGGGCACAGGCAGGCCCAGCGCTAGAACAGGGAACTGGGGGGGGGGGCACAGACACGTCCCTTTATGACAAGAATTGGTCCAGGCAAGTTCTCAATCATTTTCCTTTATTGATGCGTTTTCCAATTATTGCAATTGGCAACTGAAGACACGGTTTCTCTCCATATTCGATCTAACAGTGATGAAATCATGGGCTAAATTCGGTACAAAAAAAAAAATTTACGTACTAATAGGCCAGTGCTTTGCGTTGATTATAATGGTCCGCATTCCAATGAAATATCGCCTTTCACTCTCAGTATAGCGTGGGTTGATTTAAAAAAAAAAAGTGGCATTCAGCAGTTAAATAGGCTATAAAAAGCATGTGGCTCAAGCTATTTGCGCAGGTATGCAATTTTGAACAACATTGATTTAAATACAGCAAATACGCGTCCAGATGAATGATTGCCGTCTTACCTAATCGGGGAGAAGAAGCAGCAGCTGTAAAGTGTGGGGTGCTCTCGGAGTAAACCTTCTGTTAATTGTGACAATGACTGAGAACTAATAATTGTTTTAAATGGATGTTTTGTGCACCCAATTATCAGTTCTGGTTCTGCCACTGTACTGAATTTAGCCCATGATTTAATCGCTGTTAGACCGCATATGGACAGAAACCATGTCAGATGCCAATAATCGGAAAACACGTCAATAAAGGAAAATTATTGAGAACTTGCCAGGACTAATTCTTGTCATAAAGGGACGTGTCTGTGCCCCCTCAATTCCCTATTCTAGCCAGGGCACAGGTGCTCAGTACTCACCCCGCGCAGCTGAACCTCTCAGGCTGTGTTCGTTTATGCTGAGCTGAAACTTTGGCATGATATGGATCCAGTACCCCAATCAACACATCTCCCGGTGCCTCAGCCCCACACGTGGACAAAGAGTAATCACAAGCCCCACTGCCACTCAGCAGCAGACTGGCACTGAGGACACATTGAAAAACCAGGGACAGCATTCTGTGCACTGTGGTGTGTTGCCTTCTCAATTGTCAGAAGAGTGTGTTGCATAACTGTATATATGTCTAACATTAGGAGGAAAAATGTTGGGGGAAGGGAGGTGGCAATGTTTATTTCTCACAAGGAAAACTTCTCACAAAAAAAATGTCACTTTTTCACATTTTATGGCAGGAGTTAAGGCAGAGACTGGGCATATGGGTTTCCACAGAGTTTTGCAAGATAGCATCAGATGATAGAGATGCTTATTTCCTCATTCGCTCCCCAAAACTCCTGGAAAAACAAGCCTGACAAGAAAATATGAATGCTTACGTAGATTGATGCAATCTTAAATTGAGAAATCATGACAGGATTGGATTAGGCCTTTGAATTGTCTTGAATATCTTCACTCTAACTTCGAATACTTCAGGAATGAACATTGCCGTGGAGGTGATAGAGCAGCAATGCTTTTAGTATTTATGCATTGACTGATTTGTTGACGAAAATTCTCATTCATTTATAAAATTTTGTAATCCAGAAAATTCTTGGTGCATGTTTCCATAGTTGAAATTAGAGGTATATGTATGCAGGTATGGATATATTCATGTTTGCATTAAATTCAGTCCAAGCCAAGCTAAGCAAAGCCCTGTTCTAAAACTCTCTAATTGGTATGTTTTTTTTTTATTTATTTTGATCTTATTTGATTTGATTTATCATTTTTATTCCAAACATGTTAAAATTAAATACAACAAAATATATAGTAAGAAAACAAAAGTAGCTGCACTTATTTTGCAGGATCTCTGTGGAAACATTGTGTCCACTTCATTTTCAGACAGGGTGTAGGATGAAGTTGAAAAACTTTTTTAGTCCTACCCCTTTTTTATAAATTGTCCAAATCATTCCAAACATCGGGAAAAAAATCAAGTCCATTTACATAGAAGCAGGTGCAATAATCAAAACAGTTCAAGTCAAAACAAAGCACTTTACACGCACATCTCATGTCATTGGTCATCTATCCAATATTAATTCAGTATGCAATTTTTAAAGATTTGTCTGAGCTAACTCAGTGATGGACGCATCTTGATTTCATGGTTACACTTGTTCCACGGGTTTAGTCCTTGGACAGTGATGGAATGATTTTTTTGTATTTTTATCAACTGTCTTTTGAACATGCATTCACCTCTAAGATCAGACTCACTTTTGCTCCTCTGGAACAACTTCTGGATACTGGTCGGTAACTGCTGATTTTTTGTTTTGTACCGTTCATAATCTGAATAATTTTGAAGTCGACCAAATCCTTAGAATTTGATTGCCTTGACTTTGGTAAAGAGTAGGTTTGCTGGTTCTCAAGAATTTGCTTTGTTTACGATTCCTGTGGCTCTTTTTTGAAGGATGAAAATTGGTTCTGGGTTTGTTTCATAAGTGTTCTCTCATACCTTTGCACAGGAGGTATGTATGGAAGTATGAGTGAATACAAGGTGTATAGTGATGGCTGATTGAAGAAATCTTTAACTTTATATAACATTGCAATTGACTTTGATCATTTTGCTTTTACATACTTTATGTGGCTTCCAGCATAATTTGTCAATAATTACTCCAAGAAATTTGATTTCTGAGACACTTTTGATTTCTATATCATTTATCACGAGTTTCATGTTTGAGTCAGTTGACCTGTTTCTAAATACCATACATTTTGTTTTGCTTATATTTAGTGTAAGTTTATTTGAATCAAACCATCGCTTCATTTTCTTAAATTCAGTTCCAACTGAATCCAAGAGTTGCTCCATGTTATTCCCAAAGCAAAGTAAGTTTGTGTCACCTGCAAATAAAATAGCTTTCAAGTTTTTGGAGACCTCACATACATTACTGATGCACAGAATTAACAATAATAGTCTCAACACTGAGCCCTGAGGAACCCCACAGTTGAACATCATTAATCATGATTTTGTGTCACTATTTTTTACAAATTGGTACCTATTTTTAGCTAATTGGAGATCCATGAAAGTGCTACTGCTCTGATTCTGTATTTACAAAACCAAAACCAGTGAAGTTGGCACGTAATGTAAATCGTAGATAAAAACAGAATACAATGATTTGTAAATCCTTTTCAACTCATATTCAATTGAATACACTGCAAAGACAAGATGTTAAATGTTCAAACTGAGAAGCTTCATTTTTTTTTTTGCAAATAATCATTAACTTAGAATTCAAAGGCAGCAACACATTGCAAAAAATTTGGCACAGGGGCCTTTTTACCACTGTGTTACATCGCCTTTCCTTTTAACGACACTCAGTAAAAGTTTGGGAACTGAGGAGACCAATTTTTGAAGCTTTTCAGGTGGAACTCTTTCCCATTCTTGCTAGATGTACAGCTTAAGTTGTTCAACAGTCCGGGGTCTCTGTTGTCGTATCTTACGCTTCATAATGCGCCACAAATTTTCAATAGGAGACAGGTCTGGACTACAGGCAGGCCAGTCTAGTACGCGCACTCTTTTACTACGGAGCCATGCTGTTGTAACAGGTGCAGAATGTGGCTTGGCATTGTCTTGCTGAAATAAGCAGGGGCGTCCATGAAAAAGACGTTGCTTGGATGGCAACATATGTTGCTCCAAAACCTGTAAACCAATTATGGCACCCACCTGTTCCCAATTAGCCCGTTCACCTGTGGGATGTTCCAAATAAGTGTTTGATGAGCATTCCTCAACTCTCTCAGTCTTTTTTGCCACTTGTGCCAGCTTTTTTTGAAACATGTTGCAGGCATCAAATTCCAAATGAGCTAATATTTGCAAAAAATTACAAAGTTTACCTGTTCGAACATTAAGTAACTTGTCTTTGCAGTGTATTCAATTGCATATGGGTTGAAAACGATTTGCAAATCATTGTATTCTGTTTTTAATTTTACGATTTACACAACGTGCCAACTTCACTGGTTTTGGGTTTTGTAGTTCACATTCAATTTAATACACCTCCTTCTCCGAGTGCGGGGGGGACTTACCGTTTTCCAGTTGTCTGTCCGTCCATCCATCTGTCACCCATCTTGCGTGTGCAGTATCTTCTGAACGAGCTGATGAATTTTGACCAAATCAGACATGACAACTCCACAGACGGTAGATAGGCAAACTAGACAGCATGGGATGACCGACAAGATTTTAAAACTTTAACAGATTTAATAAAACAAAGAAAAACTGACCAAGATTGAAATATGGAAAAAAGTGACAGTTACAGTCCCTTGGTAAGTGAGATGGACTGCTATGTTGTGATGTCCTGGGACAGGAAAATGCTTCAACACAGGCAAAAATCCACAAAATGAGCTTCACAGGTCATGAAAAGAAGAGTGACAGGTCTGGTCAAATGTATCTTTCCACTATTTCTCCTTGCAATTTCTCCTACAACTTTACTCTCTCAATTTTTCTCCTCATATACTCTTTTCCAGCCCCCTCCCACCTTCCAGACTTTTTTAATTTTTCTAGGACTTCTGAGGCATGCCCAGGACATGCCCAAAACCTAGCTCCAGACTGGCTTAAAAAAATTTCAATACTGCCATCTAGTGGCTTTTTTTTGTCAGCATTACGCACCATTAAGGGAGAAAATGCATGTCAATGGTGAGTCCTTAAAATTTTAATGGGGATTTAGGCATATATCTGAAGAGTATAGCAGCTTTCAAGTCAGTAAAGTCTCTGCCCCACATACAGTAAGTTCTACAGTCCCATCAACTTCTGTATCACTCCACCAAAGGAATTTCACAACACCCACCAACAGATCACAAACACGCATATCCATTCTTATGTTTACATTATTTGCGTTATTTTTGGTTCCTCCCAGCAGTGACGAGATAATTATCACCATCAGGTACCATTTCATGATGATTTGTGAACGGCAGTCATTCAACCCCCTGTCTTAAAACTTCAAAAAGTACGATATTCCAAGATGGATGCCTGACGGCAGATGGAATTACTCAAGCAGGAAACATTGCCAATTTATTTATTCTGTGGAACTATCACACCACACATCCTAAATATGCATGTGGAACAAGTGCTCCCAAATTCTATTAGCATATTTGTCACTCTTAATTCAGACCAAATTCATTTCAATATATCGTCGGCCTGCTGATAAAACGTTCTATCTTCAAAAAGATAAACTTTACAGGAAAATAAAAATAAATATAAAATTTTAAAAATATAAAATATAGATACATAAAAATTATTTAAAATATAACCTAGACCTATGCTGTCGCCGGCCGACAGCAAGGGGTAAATCCCTGAAATTCCCCAATCCTTGAAGCCCCTTTTATTAGATTCCCCTTTACTAGACCTCCAATATAAGGAAAATTTGAGGTCTGTGTAATTATTCCAGAGGTATGGTTAAAAAATGTTTTTTTTTCATTATATAGCGCCACCTGGTGGCAAACCTAGGAGTGCATACTTGCCAAAAATCTTATCAGTTCATCCTCAGTCTCGACCATATCCACCCATATGCTAAAAACGAGAAGCCAATGTAAGGTATTTTGTGAAATATCGCGCTAACGGCTAAAATCTGCAGACGCGGCGGCGGTGGCGAACGCGGGTGCGGCGAAACCATGAAATCCCCGAAATTCATATTTCGGGGATATAAAAAAATATGTTTAATTTTGCATATAAGAATAGTGGACATACGAGTTTTTGTTTCTTATAAATTTGGAGATACAAGGTTTTATCAGCAGGCCAACGATATGCCAAAGATAACCCAAGTAAATACCAATTTCCACCAAACCTCGCACCAAAATCCCCTGTAGGCCTATTTAATCCCCCTTCACATCCGATATGCCAAGAATTTCCCAAGCAGTATCTACCACCATCCTAATCCTCTCTGATTTGGTTTCTATTTCGCTTACACAATTAATAACCATAGCAATGAATGCTAAAAATCTCCGTCTGTCCATATTTATCAATCCCCATTCACCCCTCTCATTTTGCTTTCCCATTCTGTTGGGTTCTGTCACAACGATCTCCTTTTCTGCCTGCACCTTTTTTGTGGCTTCTGCGTACTACATTTTCCCCCCATGCTTGTGTTTGTTCCGTTCCCTCTCAATCTTCCTACATTGTGATGCCCCCACCTTGTGATTTCCCCCACAGTGAAAACAGACAGCCTGCTCCTTCGTCAATTCACATTCCTCATCATAACAACCATCTTTCCCGCACCTTCTACCCCTTCCAATTCTTTTTTGGCAAACCGTTGCCACGTGCCCATAGTCCTGACACCAATAACGCCGCAGTGGAGCTCTCATACGCCCTCACCCTATAACTAATATAATCTAAGAACACCCTATGTGGCATCTCCCCTTCGAACTCTAACACCAGTGAATTACTACTTCGCTCTTCTCCATTCCGATGGCTGATGGGCCTCCTTGCACCGCATACCCCGTCAATTTCCAAAAATGCTTCCGCTTCAAAATCCAAAGGGACGCCGCTAATAACCCCTTTTAAAAGTGCCCTATCCCTAGACAAAAAACATACGACTTTTGTTCAGTCATAGATTTTAATTTTTAATGCTTTGTCCCTTTGCCTCCTCGAACAACACTCAATAATAACAAGCCCAGTTCTCATAATTTTTACTCCCCCGCCTGACTTTTCACAAATTTCCCAACCCCATGCCCATCTGAAAAAACACGATTGGCCCGATATCCCTTCTCATCTACTTTCATTCCAACCACATATTTTCTTTCTTCTTCCTCATTGATATGGAATCAGTGACACCAGATGCGGGAAAAGGGAATGAGGATTTATTGATAAACAAAACAAAACAGGCACGAGGGCCAACAAAAAACTTGGCCCAAAGGGTTGCAAAAAACAAACTGAGGTATGCTGCACAGAGCTATAAACAATAAATGCAAAGGCAAAAAACAAAAAGGCACTGGAAACTCCAGGCAAGATACTCAAGAAAAATAAATAACAATACTAAATATATATATATATATATATACACATACACAAAACAAGACGAGAGGCTAGGACAAATACTAGGGAACTTGACAAGAACTTGGCTAAACGAGACGCGACTAGAAACAAACTTGAGACACTGTCTGCCAGCCAACTTCCACCGCATCCAGATAAAGGCTTGGAAATCATGACATGAGGGGTAACACCTGGAGAGAGAGAAACAAGAGGCATGGCAAGATCAAGACATGGACAGAGATTGGATGACATGACCTGCTCATTAAGAGAATGAGCGTGCTCAGCTTAAGTACCAATTAAGTATGCAGTTTGGAAGCAAGCATGAATGTTAAGAACAGAAAAGCACAGCAAGATCTTGAAATAGTAAAGCAGGAATCATGACAATAAACTCCCTGTCTAAATTAGTAATATTAGTAATGTGCCTATCTAAGAATTACACCAACCCAGTGAGTGTTAGTAAATGTTAGTAACTTAAAAACAGTTAATTGTCAATTAAGCTTAGAAAGGCCCGAAGCCAGCACAGCACAGAAGGAAGAGGGAAATACCAAAGCCAACCCAGAGCTCTGAAATGTGCAGCAACGAAGGCACGGGGCGGAACGCAGACAAGCGGTGGAGTGGCATGGCAGACCTGGCAAAAACAAAAACATGGAAAAGTAAAAACATGGACATGGAACATGAAATGAGAAATCCTGAAACAAGAAACTGTAAAACTATGACATGAACATGAACTATGAACTATGGAATCTTGGAACATGAAACTGTTAAAACCATGAATAATACTGTTCTGGCCAAAGGCCAGAACCCTGGAACACAACACTCATTTTCAGTTCCTTTTTTCCTTTTCTTATTCCCTGCCTCCACCATCTCGCAATCCATCTCACGCCTAGGACGCAGAAAACCTGCTTACCCACGCAAAATCCAACTAATCCACCCCCCAGCTTTGCAGGTGCGGCCTGTTGGGGTGGAGGTGATTAGGCAGTGTATATATAGGGCTGGTTGGTCAGCCCCAGTTTGCCACTGCATTGTTTTCTGCTCTGTGAGCATGTTGACTGCGCTCTGGTTTTCTGGTTTCTTTATTGTTATTAAACTCCAGTTGCTTTTTAAATCTGCTTGAGCACTTGAGTCTAGTGATGGGCTAATGAAGCTTTTGTGAAGCATTGAACCACTTGAGCCAATTGCTTCAAAAATTGGTTCAGTACTCGAAACTTCAGTAAGGGTGACCTCTCCTGGCCAAGTGTGAGGCTGCAGTCAAAATTAGGCTGGCTAGTCAGTGGACAGGAGGGTTAATTGCACGTACACGCACGCAGTGTATTATGTTGTATTTACTCATAAAGATTGATGAATGAGTGTTTTATGTTATTGAGGAGAGTGCGGGGGGAATATGGAATAGGTTGATGTAGCCTTATGGCAACACTGAACATACATACATTTACTGTAATGTTGCTTAAAATAGACTTGAGATAGACCCTATTATAGGCTAGTACTGTACTGATATTTTCCGTTGTATATGTAACTTTACTTCTCTTACGTACAGCCAGCATACCTACCTTATCAGGAGCAATCAGATTTTTATGTGTCTTTTATGTGTTTTTTCCCATATATCAGGATGACCTCTCTTCCTGGCTGCCTCCATAATGATTCACCACAACAACGCAGTACAAATCGACAGCAAAAACACACCTCCTATTACAACCCACAAATTCTGCCTTCTTTACGGCTGTTACAAAGCCTTTATGGCACTCAAAGTCAAAACTGTCTCATCCTGTCACCTGTCAGTCAGTGAATCGGCTGATTGGCGCACTCAAACCAGTCAGGTGATTCATTCAGGGAGCGAAGCAGTTGCTGCATCGGACGTCATATGTCATGTGTTTTTTTCTGCTCCAAAGCAAGCTTTGAAACAGTGGTTCTATGCTACGGGTTTGAAGGATGTATCCACGGTTCAGTGTCATACTGCCATCACTACTTGAGTCTGCTTAACCTCTGGTCATGGTCCTAACTCCCGCCGGATTGCATTATTTATCTGGCGGGAGTGAATCCATTACACATTTTTTTGAGATTTTAATTTATTTATATAAATTATTGAAGAGAATGGATTTCATTTTTCATTTCATTTTCTTTAAGGGTCTGGGGAAAAAAGTGCTTATTTTTTGCCAACATGAAAGAACAGGCAGCCAAGATCGCATTTTGGCAAAAATACCACTTTGGCAGTGGGGCTAACGACATGCAACAGTGTTAATTCTCATTCTACTTTCTTTCTCGTCCTCTTTTTAGTGGAGGTCAGATCTGTGACGTAGATCCTAATTTTCCCGCCAAGTACAGCGAGTGATTCATTTACCAGAATGCTGCAAATCCTGATTATTGTGTCAATAAAATCGATGCTAGTGAATGGATTTTTTAATGATGTATTAGGCAGAAGAATTTGTTTATTTTCTTTAAAAAAAAGAAAAGGTTATACATTCCACAAGCATCAATAATTTTGTGACCTGAACCAGTGTCAACATCTATGTCCATGGTTAAAGAGATACGACTGTGCCCCATTCATCTCACGGTGGACATTTTGTGTGTTTTGTGGTGGTTTATGCACACAAAATTGCTTTTCATAGGGACACGGAGTAGGATGTCGAAGCAGTACACAAATACCAGGAAGGTCGGCTCACTGTTCTGTCTGCCTGTAAATCCACCACTGAGGAGAATTACTGTCAAACTCTGACTCACAGCTGCCCCTTGGGACAGGAGCCTAATCTTAAAATAACTTCAGCTCCGCTTGAAATAAACAATGACAAATGTCCAGGTTTCTGGGTACAATGCCTGAAAACAGTCAGCGAGTTAGACCATTAGAGTCAGTTGAATATTTCTTCCCCAAAAGAAAATTTTTATTTTGAAAGACAATACAATATACGACCCCATTTCCAAAATAGTTGGGACGAAGTGTAAATTGTGAATAAAATCAAAATGCAACGACTTTCAGATGACATGAGCCAATGTCATTTACAATAGATTATAGATTTTCAACATTTGTAAAGGTTGAAACTGAGACATTTTTATCCACAAAATGAGCTTATATCAAATTTTCTGGCCGAAACAGGTCTCAAAAAAGTTGGGGCACAGGTAAAAAAGGGCTGAAAAAGCAATTGATATAGAATCAGCTGAAAGAACATTTAGCCAATAATTAAGTTAACTGGCATCAGGTATGTATCATGATTGGCTATAAAAGGGATGTCTAAGAGAGGCTGAGTCTCTCAGAAGTAAAGATGGCCAGAGGCTCACCAACATATGAAGGCTTGCAAAAAAAAATTGTGGAATACTTTAAAAACAATGTTCCTCAACATCAAATTGCAAAGGCTTTAAAGGTCTCATCGTCGACAGTGCATGAAATCATCAAAAGAGTCAGAGAAACTGGAAAAATCTCTGCGCATAAGGGACAAGGCCGAAGACCTTTACTGGATGCCCATGATCTTCGGGCTTTCAGACACCACTGCATCACTCACCGGCATTATTCTGTCATTGACATTACTAAATGGGCCCAGGAATAGTTCAAGAAACCACTGTCTGTAAACACAGTCCGTCGTGCCATCCACAGATGCCACCTCAAACTCTATCATGCAAAAAGGAAGCCATTGTTGAGCATGATCCAGAAGTGCCGCCGTGTTCTTTGGGCCAAGGCTCATTTATAATGGACGATAGCAAAGTGTCCTGTGGTCAGACGAGTCCAAATTTGACATTCTTGTTGGAAATCATGGGTGTCGTGTCCTCCGGGCTAAAGAGGAGAAAGACCACTCCTCCTGTTATCAGCGTTCAGTTCAAAGAGAGAGAGCTCTCAGCTCTCGCTCTGACCTTATCTCCGCCCCTTGCCTTCACTCACTTTACTTTGCTGCAATTCAGGGAATTCTCTGCACCTTGTTAAACACTGTTCTGCCTCTCACTCTGTGCACTTTAGAACTCCCTGACCGGAACCGATTGTTTGTCATAGGCTGTCTGTGTCATCCCTGTCCGCGTTTTGACTTTCGCCAATTTCATGTGGTTAGGAACTTCCTCTTGTTCATTCCTTTATTAGTCTGATCCAGCTCACCTGCTCCCTATTATAGCATGTGACTTCCCCTATGTGTATTTAAGCAGTCAGTTCACAGCCAGTCCTTGTCAGAACGTTTTCCTTGAGCTGTGTTTATGCGTTGTACTCTTTGTGTTAAACCTCTGACTGGAACGTCCCGGATTTTGCTTTTGTTTTTGCCTTTGATATACCTGTGCCCATGTAACGAACCTGCTTTGCCCGACCTGGAGTTTTGTGTTTGCTGCCCTGTCTACGAACTGTATTATGACTACTGCATTCTGATTTTGGATTGTGGACTCTGTACCGCTGCCTACTGCCCTGCCGGGGTTTCCACCCCAGATTTAATAAAGCGCAAGTTTGCTGGATCTTTTGGTTCTCGCTTCTGGTTCCTGAACGCAACCTCACACATTTGGCGCATAATTAAACTAAAAGTCTGTCAAAGGAGACCCAAAACTCCCCAGCAGCTGCAAGCCTGTATTAGACAAGTGGGATCAAATTCCAATGGCTAAACTCAAGAAACATGTCTCCTCAATGCCCAGACGCCTCAACTGTGTTAAAAAGAGGGGATGCTAAATCATGGTAAACAGGCCCCTTTACCAACTTTTTTGAGGCCTGTAGCAGCCATCAAATTTGAAATGAGCTAATTTTGTGGATAAAATTGTAAAACTTTTCAGTTTTAACATTTGCAATGTTATCTCTGTTCTCTTGTGAATAAAATACTGGCTGCTGTGTTTTGACTTTATTCACAATTTACCCTTTGCTCCAACTATTTCAGAATCGGGGTTGCATTTTTTTTTTTTTTTTTTTGCCCCTGTATTAGTGATATGCTTCATAAAATCTCCTTATCTATATTTATTAGCAAGCACAAAAGCAAACATTTGGCAGAACTGAAATAAGCCATACTGCTCTGGAGTTACAGGGATACCTTTCTGCATAATATTGCTTGATGTCTTGCATTACGCGTCTGCTCTTGCATTTTCCCGGGGAATGTAGAGCATGTTTGTAGTTTCGGGCAAATGCTCGAAAGAAAATGTTTCACATAATCAGTGATATAATTTGATTTTTCTTGTCTCGGATCACATGCGACCTCTTAGGTGTTTTGTTTCCTTGCATCTGGCTGGTAAGCTGTTATGGATAATTAACACCCCAGATACGGGGATCGTATTATTTTTGGTCACCATATGACCTTTGCTGTAGCACCAACACCAAGCCAAACTTAAATTTTCCAAAAAGTTACTGTAAGTGATGGAGGAAATGGTACCAGTTCTTATGCAATTCAGGTACAATTTGATGTGAATATTCAAGGAGTCTAGATTGTGATTTTCTAGACCTTATATTTTTTTCCTGCAGCGCCACCACTTGGCCAAACTGTGCATCTTGCTTATGGAGAGAATGCAGTAGTTTTGGGGACATATCCTGCTGTTGCCCTCTGAAAGAATTTGTCTAGTCTAGTTTTTTGGGGGGGATTTTGTGAAGCTGAGTTTACTGATATTGCTTGCCTAAACAGAAAAGAGGTTAGTAATCTGCTCCAAAGTTCAGCACAAATGTTCGTGTTCATCCACATGGATTGAGAGGATCAAATGAATGAATTTTAATGAAAAGGTAAAATTTGAAGCATTTTGGATCAATCATCATAATGACTCCTAACTCAAACAACTGTCCCCAGCCTCATCCTCCCATCAGCCCCTGATCATCAATCATCACCTGCTTCCAGCATCCTGTTTGATTCTCATTTATCCTTTTTGATTCCCATCATCCACTATAAAAGGTTCAGGTGGTTCACACTTACATTCACCGATACGCTCATGCTAATACAAACTCTCATTTTCACACTACTACTTTCCATTGACATGCATGCTCTCGATGGTTCAGGTTTTAACTCCCTGCTCGCGCTCATCACTCTTTTTTTTTGACTCTCGTTTACTGTTCACTGAATATTCTGAGCCAGGAGCTGCCTCACTGTTATGACATTGGCTTTATTTTGCCAGTAGATGGCGCAAACAGACCAAATGAAAACAAAGCGTTTGTTCAAGTTGCCCAGCTCTATAAGCTATCTTTTACTTTTGGGACTTCTCAAGGTTACAGGTGCAAAATCCACTCCCAAGATGCTTTGGAGTGATAATCAAGAAGTGAAGTCTGTGGATTTCTCAATGATAAGGGCCAAATTTGTGTGAGGATATATGCATTTACACAGATTCATACGTAGATGCTCACAAGCACTCCCAAGCATGCTTGCACTCTCACATGGACTCGCACATGCTCATACTCAAGTAAGCTCACACACTCAGCCAGAGAGGTGTGTGTACATGACTTATTTTTGAGAATAGTGCAATGGGGGGAGAAGAGGGTCAGCGCGCAGGTTTGTGTGCCATTTTGTGGCAGGGTTTCCATCTGTGTATTTGTCCGTGTGTGTGTGTGTGTGTGTCTCAAATTTTTAGGATTTCCCCAGCAGATTACCTTCCACTCAGATGAGAACATTGGGGGGATTTGACTTGGCAACTGACTGGGGTGGGGGGGTTGTCAACATCAAGTCCCCATTCAGACAGGGCAATATTGTCCAGCGGGCACTTCCAAAGTCCACCTTGAAACAAACAGTTTTTTTTTAACTGAGTAAAAAAAAAAAAAAAGAATAAAAATATACTCTTCTTGGCTCTGGGGCTTGTGTCAGCCCCTCGAGTGCATTTTAAATGATGGTTTATTTGTACAGCAGATACAGCTCTTATACTGAGAGACTACGATAAGCTGCTTTTGCCCAATTAAGGTAGTGCTCAGTATCTCTCCTGGGGCACATCTTTCAGGATCTTCACTTCAAGCACCGTGCCTTCACTACTCTCAGCATTTTCAATTGCTGCACAATGCAGAAATTCTGTAGCAGAACTGCAGAAATTATTTAGGTTTTTTTAGATTATTATTTAGGTTATTATTTAGACATTCTTGCTGAAAATCATGGGCATCATGTCCTCTGGGCTAAAGAAGAGAAAGACCACCCCTCCTGTTATCAGTGTTAGATTCAATAGCCAGCATCTCTGATGGTATGGGCATGCATTAGTGCATCCCACATGGAAAGAATTTATATGGACATATATGCGCACATATGTAACCTATACGCCGCATATATGCTGCATATAGACCAAATTCAGGTATATATATGTACTTATAGAGGGTGTATAGGTCTCCTATATCACTTCATTATTTCCACATATAGGCCCTATATGAACATACAAGGTATATGTCCCCTATATAGCTCATAAACCCTGTGGCAGGTTCTGTTTGTCATACCTATTGTATAGCTCATATCTCACTTTTTCAACTGTCATACATGATGCCTTGCTCATATTTTTATTCTCAAAGTAATATCGGCACAGTTAGTCCAAAGTCCCTTCCAGAAATAACAAGAATTTCACGCAATAACTTATTAATCGCATGTGAATACGTGAAATTGGCATCACATTTGATCCTAAATACATGTTGACATGTATGTGGTTTACATATAACGGCATGTTATGTGTAAACCAGTCATTATTAACCATGGCAAGTGAGATGAGACAAAAAGCTGTGATATCAACAGAAATATCTAATAATATTTGTTACATTTTTTCCTGAAACATTAACAATAACAAGGTCATCAATTCTTTCTTGACCATACTTATTTACATTCCATGAAGACTGAGTTGTGTATTGTGGAAGAGAAGGAAATGTATAAAAACAAAATGGTTTGATTTTGTGTATTTCATCAATTAAGCATTTTTTCAAGTTTAAGTCACTGCCAGATTCACCACATTAGATAAAATTGGATTCACATCATTACAGCTCAGACACATCCACTGAAAGGTTATACACTACACTGCTACATCCACCAAATGCAATGTTTTCTATCTTGTCTGTAACGCAGTTTCTAGATCAGAGGTGGGCAGCGAGGGCCGTATCTGTCCCTGGTTATCACACCAACGTCTGGCCTTTAATTAGTTTATTGTCTCAATTAGCCAAACCATTTATGAAATCTGACGTTTCATGTGCATTTCTTTAAATTATCATGAAACTACAAAGACTAGTCTTGTCTCCCTTCATAAAACATTTTCCTTTGATCGTATCATTGCGAAAATCTATATTTGTGCAAGCAATCAATTAACTCAATTAGTCAGGGTAATTGATAGGAATAAAAACCTGCATACACACCGGCCCTCCAGGACCGTGATTGCCCACCCCTGTTCTAGATGAAAATGGCTCAGTGGTCCTTAGTCTAAATGTAGCTAAAATGTAGTCTAAAATAAAACAAAATAAAGCAAAATAAACGTACACAGAAGAACATACATTTAAGTAAACATACCTTTCAAAAGTCATTTTTATCCCCACATCTATTTGAGCATTTGTGGTTAATGAATTTGAAGACAAAGTCTACATTTCTGCTCACAGTTTTAATGAACAGACATTGTCTTTTATCTGAGATGCTTGTATAGCTATGAAAGGTCCCAGAATTTTTCCTACAGGGATGAAATAACAAGGATTCTTAAATTCCCACACGGAGAATTTTTAATCCGCGGTTTTAATCCCCGCCTCGTATCAACCAGAGTGTTCGGCAGCTCTTTACAGAAGTAGCGCGCAATTGGCCAATGCGCTACAGGGATGCAAATTGCGAAGGGCCTGCTGAGAAGGGTTATGTAGATCAGAGTTCCCCTAGGCACGTCCTGTTGGCTAGATGAACGTTCATAGAGAAGATTCCTTCATGTCGTGATAAGAATATTCTCTGCCCAGTGGTTATAGAAGGAGTAATTGTTGATGGGTGCAGGCTACAGTGGACAGCTGTGAGCTGTGTGCTCTTTCCTGGTTAGTCAACAAGGGACCGCACATGTGAAGAAGCAGGAATAACTGTCCACAATTCCTTCATAGGATAAGTCACATCTGGGTGGGATTGGAAATGCAAAATTAAAAAAAAATACATACAAATTTACGTATAGAGCCTCATACAGGTTTTGTGTATAAATGACATACATAAAATTGGCCGTTCTCATGTATTATATATATGTATATATATATATATATATATATATATATATATATATATATATATATATATATATATATATGTGTACCTATAATATATGAAAATGGCCAATTTTATGTTTGTCGCATATATGCAAAGCCTATATTTAGCCCTATATTAATACCTATATGTTTATATAGTTTCTTTCCATGTGGGACATGATGTGGGACTCTTGCCTGTTTTAAAAAGCACCATGAATGCTGAAAGGTATATAAAGGTTTTAGAGCAACATATGCCACTCCCCAGATGACATCTATTCCAGTGAAGGCCTTGTGTATCTCAGCAGGACAATGCAAAACCACATACTGCAGCTATTACAACAGCATGGCTTCATCATAGAAGAGTCCGTGTGCTGAACTGGCCTGCCTGCAGTCCTGATCTTTCTTCGATTGAGAACATTTGGCGCATAATTATATAAAAAGTCTGTCAACGGAGACCCAAAACTCTCGAACAGCAGGAAGCCTGTATTTAACAAGAGTGGGATCAAATTCCAGTGGCTAAACTCAAGAAACTTGTCTCCTCAATGCCCAGACACCTCCAATCTGTGTTAAAAAGAAGAGGGGATGCTACACCAAGGTAAACAGGCCCCTGTCCCAACTTTTTTGAGACATGTAGCAGCCATCAAATTTGAAATGAGCTAATTTTGTGGATATAATTGTAAAATTTCTCAGTTTCAACATTTGCTATGTTATCTCTGTCCTATTGTGAATAAAATACTGGCTGGTGTGATTTGAAAGTCATTGCGTTTTGATTTCGGTCACAATTTACACTTTGTCCCAACTATTTCGGAATTGGGGTAAAACATGATTCAAAAGAAACCTAAAGCCCTCAGTGCTAATCATTTTGCCGCAATACTGAGGATACTTGGGGATAACTACTTAATTGACTGACAGCTGCCTTATTTTCCCTGGTTTAAACCCGATTTTCGTTGAACAGGTTCCCTAGAGTTGGTCTACCTCAATGTATACTTGTGTGCTTTTTAGAATGTATTTGTAATTGTACAGAATGACTCAGCTCTTGTAAATTTACTTCCAAAATATTTGTATGCATCCAGGTTTGCTAAATGCAGGCAGAATGACTATATTTGGTTCTTTGATAGGAATGTTTTCTCATCACCTGTATATCAGTCCACTGTACCTGCCTGACAGTCCATGGAAATGCACCATGGTTTCTACCTGACTTGCATAGCATTATAAATTATACTTTGACAGAAAAATTTAGCCAGCTTAATTGTTTAATATTTAGACGTCTTTGGTATCAAAGAGGCAGTCTTTCCTCTTGCTGTGACTGTGCAGGTTCCTAATTGCCCCACTGTCTGTCCATTGTTTCGCCAGCATAGCTCCCGCTATTTTTCCTAATGTGGGCAGACCGCTGGAGGCTCATCTTATTGACATTAGACTCAGGCACTTCATGCATCTCGAGCCAATCGCATAGCAGTTGGATAACAAGAAAGGTCAAGTGTAAATGGGTCCAAGGATGCATTTGGGCCAGATTTAAATAGGATTTCTCAAACCAGCTTGGGAAGAGTCAAGAGATGCATTTTGGTTGCAAAATGTTCATGTGCAAAAGGATCTGTCAACAGAAGCTTGATATGTCAGAGCTATTCCTCGCCTAAAGTACTATGTATCGTGCTACGTCAACAGGCCCAACTGCCTTCTACACAGTGATAGGCACTTCAACATCTAACACTTGCTTTGGCCTTTGAGGATTTGCCTGGTAAAACATAGAAAATAAAAATAATGTCAATCAAATGATATTTGCATTTCACTGGTAAACTGCAAATGGGATTTGCATCTATCTAACAGACACTTTGATGTCGCTAAGTAATTAATCAGGGGCGGGAAACTTCATCCGGAAAGAGCCAGGCTGGGTACAGGCTTTTGTTCCAGCCACACAGTGGCACACCTGAATGCACTAATTATATCCCCGAACGACGAATGGCGTTCCGGGGGATATTATGTTTTTGGTCCGACCGCTGCCGCCGCACTACGTATTAACGCGATAACTTCACTAATATTTCAATTACAAATTCCAAATTTTGCACATAAGTAAGTATGATAAAGAGGAAGAACTGATTCGATTTTGGACAATTTACGATGTCTAGATTGGCCACCAGGGGCCAAAAACTGATTTCACTGTTAACGCGATAACTGCAGTAATATTTCAATTAGAAATTTCAAGTTTTGCATTTAAGTAAGTATCATAAAGAGGAAGGACTGATTTGATTTTGGACAATTTACGATCTCAAGATTGGCCACCAGGGGCCAAAAACTGAAAAAATCACTGTTTTTATCATATCTCTGGAAATATTTGTCCGATTGACCTTAAATCAAGTGCAAATCAAAGGTCATGACCTGAGGATGTGTCCCACTGTGACATTATACCTGTTTGCTTCAAAATTTTGACACAAGGTGGAGCTTTGTCACATAAAATTCACCATTTTTGCTATAACTTTCGAACTATTTCTCCAATTTACATGAAACTATGTGCAACTGCAAGGTCATGACCACACAACGTGTCACATGATGACATCATACCTGTATGGTTCAATATTTTGCCACCAGGTGGCGCTTTGTGATAGAAAATGACCATTTTGGCCATATCTTCAGAACCATTTGACCGATTGACCTGAAATTAAGTTCAAATGAAAGTGTATTCAAGGTCTATTCAAGGATTGGGGAATTGGAGGATTGGGGGCGTTCGAGGATGCACCCACAGCCGTCGCCTCCGATGGCAAAAGCCGAGTTAACCATTGGAGTCTTTGCAGAGGACCATGATTTGTCGAATCAGCAGTATCACTATTTGGTTGGGACTAAAGCACGGACCCACACGTCCCATTTTTGGATGAAGTTTCTCACCCCTGGGATAAATCACGTACAAATATTTACTTCTGGGTCACCTCTCAAAGGTAACAGTGACAAAAATGCTAAAAACCCCATAATTTTTCAAACAAAAGGCAGCCAACCCTTGTTCTTGAAGATCTAGCATCCCGTAGGATGTTGCTTCTCAAAATGTCCTGAAGTAACATAACATAACATAACATGACATAACATAACATAAATGGCAAGAACAGGCCGTTCAGCCCAACTAAGCTCGCCAGTTTCTTTATACTATTGTGAATATATCCCTTCAGATACTCAATGACTCAATGGTATCTACAGTGCCTTCAATAATTATTGGCGCCCCTGGTTAAGATGTGTTCTTTAGTTTCTATTAAAAATTCAGTTTCCTTCTAAATAATATAGGGCCACAAAGAAAAAAGAGGAAAATCCAACCTTTAATTCAAGTGCATTTATTCAGTGGGAAAAAAAAATCCCACATTAAGAAATAATTCTTCTACATCAAATCACGTGTACCACAATTATTAGCACCCCTGATGTTAATACTTTGTAAAACCCCCTGTTTTGCCAACAAAACAGCACCTAATCTTCTCCTATAATGTTTCACAAGATGGGAGAATACAGAAAGAGGGATCTTCGACCATTCCTCTTTGCACAATCTCTCTAAATCATCCAGTGACCTGGGTCCTCTCCTCTGCACTCTCCTCTTCAGCTCACTTCCCAGGTTTTCAATGGGGTTGAGGTCTGGGGACTGAGATGGCCATGGGAGGAGCTTGATTCTGTGCCTGGTGAACCATTTCTGTGTAGATTTGGTCACATGTTTAGGGTCATTATCTTGCTGAAAGACCCAGTGATGACCCATCTTCAGCTTTCACGCAGAGGCCACCGGATTTTGATTTAAAATGTCCTGGTATTTCAAAGTGTTCATGATGCCATGCACCCGAACAAGCTCCCAGGGTTTCTGGAAGAGAAACAGGCCCACAGCATCACCGTTCCTCCCCCATACTTCATAATGGGCATGAGGTGCTTTTCTGCATACTCATCTTTTGTGTTCCGCCTGACCCACTTGGAGTGTTTGTTGCCAAAAAGCTCTATTTTGGTAGTCGCCGTTGAAGTCCCAGTACCGCTTAGCGAACTCCAGACATTTGCGTTTAGGAATTGTGTGTAAGAAAAGGTTTTTTCCGTGCCTGCCTCCCAAACAGCTTGTTGGCATGTAGATAGCGCCTGATGGTTGTTTTGGAGACTTTATGACCCCAAGATGCTACCATTTGTTGCAATTCTTTAACAATAAGCTTTGGAGAACTGTGCGTGGCGGCAAAAGAACCTTGTGTCCTTGTCCAGGCTTGTTTGCCACTGTTTCAGTTGTTTTAAACTTCGTAATGATTCCTCTGACAGTAGATATGAGCAGGTGCAGGCGAGTGGCTATTTTCATGTAGCCATTGCCTGACTTGTGAAGGTCGACACACATCTGCCTTACTTGAATGGTGTGGTCCTTTGTCTTTCCCATGTTGAAGAGTGGGTAAGAGAAGAGGCCGCTGTGTCACATCATATTTATACCCCAGGGAAACAGGAAGTGATGAATTACTAATTAAATGTTCCTTGATACTCTGATCAACTTTGTAAACTACTGTAGAAATGACAGAAATACTTCAATTACATTTATTTCCTTGGAATTGTTAGGGGTACCAATAATTGTGGAACAGGTGATTTTATGAAAAATAATTATTTTTTAGTCAGGGATTTTTTTCCCCCTTAAAATTCGTTGAAGGTTACATTTTTCTACAATTTTCAGTGTGAGGGTATGCTTCTGCAATAAAAATTGAATTTATTTTAAAGCTTTTAACACATCTTTATCAGGGGTGCCAATAATTATTGAGGGTGCTGTAGCTTTAAGTCAAGCCTGCTCTTGAAAACCCCCAAGGTCTCTGCCTCAACAATATGGTCAGGCAAGCTATTCCACATTGAAGTACCCCTTGTCCTTCATGTTTTTGATCTCTCCCTGTACCAGCACAGGTGCTTCAATTGATTAGTTCATTAACAACCCCCGAAAGCTGATTGATCATAAGCAGATTGTTTCAATCACCTGCCCTGGAGCAGGGAGAGATCTAAAACATGCAGGACAAGTGGCACTCCAGGAGAGGTGTGAGAAGCACTGCTGTAGGCTATCAATCCAACCTTATAAAAGTGCACCTAAAATTGCGTTATCATGTGGTCGAGAATGTTCAACTTTTGTCTTGTCAGTCCACGGAATATTTTCCCAAAAGTCTTGGGGATCATCAAGATGTTTTTTTTTTTGGCAAATTTGAGACGAGCTATTGTGTTATTTTTCGCCAGCAGTAGTTTTTGCCTTGGAACTCTCCCATGGATGCCATTTTTGCCCAGTCTCTTTCTTATTGTTGAAACATGAACACTAACTTTAACTCAGGAAAGTGAGGCCTGCAGTTCTTTATACGTCGTTCTGGTTTCTTTTGTGACCTCCTGGATGAGTTGTCAATGCACTCTTGGGGTAATTCTGGTAAGCTGGCCACTCCTGGGAGGGTTCACTACTGTTTGAGGTTTTCTCCATTTGTAGATAATGGCTCTCACCTTGATTTGTTGGAGTCCCAAAGCCATAGAAATGGCTTTGTAACCCTTTCCAGACTGCTAGATGTCAACGACTTTGTTTCTCATTTGTTCTTGAATTTCTTTAGATCGTGGCTCGATGTGTTGTTTTTTGAGATCTTCGCTTTGTCAGACAGGTTCTATTTAAGTGATTTCTTGATTCAGCAGGTCTGGCAGTAATCAGGCATGGGTGTGGCTAGTGAAATTGAACTAAAAATCACAGTTAATTCATGATTTAACAAGGGGTGGCAATTACTTTTTCACATGGAGACAGGTAGGTTTTGATAGCTTTTTCCATTAATAAGTGAAATCATCATTAGACCATTCCCAGAAAGGTTCAGTGTGGGATCAGATTTTTATTCCAGCCACTGTGAATTTGTACACCTGATTCTTGACCACTAGAGTCTTTGCTGGAGATGTTGACTTATTCAAATAGGTGTAACTGATTGGTTTGAATAATATCATATCCCATACCAGTCATTTGTGGATAAGTGTATCTCTTGTATGTCACCATGGGCTACAAATGGGAGTTTTACATTAACTTCTCTGGTTAACACCACCTCCCCGCATGCTGAAGCATGTCGGCCAAAATAAGTGCCAGCATATTCCTTCTATTTGGTTGGTAAGAACATTGCTGTAGTACTCTACTGACTTATCTCCTTGGGGCTATTTTCACAAAACACTGAAAGCCTGGGCTGACCATGCCTTAGGAGGGCACTGGTTTTGCAAGTGGTGAGACTGAACAAAGGTTACGATATTACAACATAAAGCACTTCCAAGAAACTTAATTCTGTGATCAGTGTAAATAAATGCGCTGGAGAAAAAAGCAAGACAGGGTCGATTGCCTTGCCACCATATGCAATGAGCCTTTATGTGGTGTGGAAGTGTATAAGGTCAAGGTTAAAGGCTTAATTCATGCAATCGCTATATACATTCAGGCGAGTGCCATGAAGGATGGAAAACCATTCTGCTGCCGAATCATGAACAGGCATTTGCAGAAGTTACCTCAAAAAAAAAAAAAGAAAAAAGGTCCACATTATCAAGGCATGCTTAAACATAAAAATTTCCGGATAGCCACACGTGCCATTTCGCAATGAAAAACATTAGAATCTTGGTCCGTGGTCTCCAAACTCAGCCCCTGGGCTCCACGATGAGCAGTTTACTGAGTCTTTAATTCCAACTGCTACCTCCATCCCAGAATTATAACAAGCTTTTGATTATTCTTAGTTTGAATGTTGTCATGTTTAGCAGGATTGTAAATCTTTGTTCACCACACTATGTTCGACTGGAAGCATGCCACAATGAATAAAATTCCCATGTACATACTGTGGTATATTGCTGGTGTATAGCCAACCTAAAAGTGTGTTCCAGCTTGCTGTACTTGAATGTATAAGAATTTAGTCTTATCGGCAAATGTTTGGTTCATATTCTCGAATCGAAATCTTTCGGCGCCCAACGACACGTGGAAAAAAACTTACTTTGATCAAAGTCAGCATTTTTCACAGTAGTCTATCCTTCAACAGAAAAAAATGGTATATAATTCTGAGAGGGGCGCTATTCTTCCCCGGTTGAAAACAATTCAGAAAACTTTCAACTGGCATTCTTCTTAAGGCGTCGCAGTGAAGTTTGATAGTCACTTTGTGACTTTTCATTGGCCAAATGGCTATCACTTAGGTAATAGCAGCCAGATTTAATTGGATAAAGAATGCTTTTCATGGAATTCCATTGGTCTCAAAAGTTATGGGCTTGTCGTAAAGACACCTCTTGATTTGATTGGAGAATTTGTATGTCAGTCAACTTTACGTCAAATGACGAAGGCAGCTCTGGAACAACAGCCCGATGGTGCTTCAATTCGTCGTCGGAGGTGACAGTATTGTGCAGCTTCTATTGATTTTTAGCTTGCTAATTAAATTATTGAAAAGGAAGTGCAGTTCGACCCGGAGTATCATCCCGCGGACGTTTTATAACGTGTTATTTTCCGGCTACCTGATGCGATTTAAAGTTATTCCGTTGTTGGTGTTTATGCTTAGATAGTTTGCTTTTCACTGACTGGCAGAAAACTTGCCAAAACATCGCAAGGAGCGTAAGGAGACTGGGTATTCAGCTCTGCCCACATTTTAGACATCATGCTTTCCAACATTAGAGTGCGATTTAAAATGTGAAAGTTTTAAAAGCTAAGTTAAAACTTTTGCCACTGACCTTGGATTTAACGTCACCACTTGATTGGAATACTTCACCTTCTTCACCATTCCCTTTTCTTTGTTGCTCCCTAACTTTGGCAACCTGTAGCTATAGCTAAATTGTCCAGTTGGACACGTTCATGTTGCTAAGTTAGTTAATGCAGAGTGCACTCCAGAGAGTCGACGTATTGTTTTTCGCAAATTAGGGACGTTGACCGAAAAGAAGAGTTGGTGCGTTTTTCTTGTTTGCAATCCCGTGCTTTTGAAGATAAAATTGATGCTGGGGGGTCGAGTTCGATTTTGATAATCGTGGATTTCGCGTCGGCATTCAGTTTTGCTTCTGCCCATTTCATGCACAGTTTGATGCATTGACACCAGCTTGAGAAGCGTAACGCCGCGTTAGACGGGAGCGGATGTTGTTGTCCGAATATTTTACAGCAGGATAATTGCATCAAAAATGTCGTCTCTCTCGGCATCGGAGAAAGTGGACGGGTTCACGCGAAAATCCGTGAGAAAGGCCCAAAGACGACGAAGGTCGCAGGGATCGTCCCAGTTTCGGACACAAAGCTCCCTGGTCGAGCTTACCCCTCTACCGCAGCTGAAAGGTAAGAAATGAGAGGTGCCTCGCATGGGTCTGGTCATTTGTGTCTAAGTTTGTATGGCACATCGCATGGGGTTACGCGCACTCAGTTTTAGAGAAGACACATTTTGCAAACATTTAAAGACTTCACTAGCTTGCTTGGTTGGTACATAGTTTTACGTGCTTTAACAACGGCCAAATATTGTTGTTATTGGTCATTCAATGCGTCAGTCGTTGGCAACATTTGTCGTGTTGTTTTGGACAAGTAGCTCGCTGCGATGTCTTGAAATCGTGCCCGAATAGCCTATATGCAGGATCCATGGATTGGGGAATTTTCGCCGGTGAACCGCAGTGTATCGGAGCAGCATTCAATGACAAAAAATGGCGAACAGTGACGATTTGCAATTCTCTGTCCATAACCAGTTGATCACAATGCCGATTATTCTTTAGCCTAGGGAGCCAGCTTAGTACATTTGCCGTTAATAGACTAATGCAGAATGGGGATAAACTTGGATTGCATGTTAGCTGCTGAGCTAACCATCGAGACAACATGCAGCGCTTCCTGGGTTCGGTATGATTGCGCTCCTGTTCTTGTGAGGAATTGGCGCATCAACTTGTCACAAGTGAAATATTAATGTTAACTGTTGCGACTAAGAAACCCAGTAATAGGTTTAATCATTGGTTCTGGTCATTCCCACGAAAAAGATATGGTTGCAGACTGCTAGGCCTAAGTGTCAGAAATTGGTCACGGGTTCGTATGAATGGGCTGCTTCAACTGCTGATTATCCCGAACTCGGAATCTGGAGAGTTGGCAATGTTCTGTTGCCCGAAGCTTTATCGCTTCATAAACGGCTTATGAGTCACATTTACTTCTTTCGTAGTTTGCGACTTTGTAAAGCACTTGGTGCTGATTTCATGTTGGGAAAATATTAGTTGTCAGTGACGCCCACGTAAAGACTTTAGGCAGTTCAGCCATGTCATTAAGTTGCATGAAGGGAATTTGCCAAAGCCACTGGGAGCTCTGACATGTAGTTTGCCGTGCCAAAGACCAGTAATGGGGGTAACTTAGTTCATGCTTTGTCAAGATTTTGGGTTTTTAACTTACAAAGCATGGTGACAAGTTTTGATTTGATTTGTAGATGATATAGAAAATATTCGTAGGTCATGAATAAGGCTATATATATAGGCATTTAACTTAATCTGTGGTAAAGATACAAGAGCTGGTATTTGACCGCTTTTGATGGATTAGATGGATTTTTGACTGCACTACTTGAATGAATTTAATATTCAATGTATTATTGCTAACTGCTTCTTGATACATTTCCTGCGCATGTGAAACAATTTGTGAGGTAAGCAGTTATTTGACATCTGATAAAGATCCACAGAGATCTCAAATGACCTCAGTTGTTTTAGTGTTCACAGCATGACTGATGGAAAAATTTAAAGCATTTTTAGCCGTTGTCATTTTAGGAGTGTTTTTAAGTAATGGACAAAACAAGCTTGGGAATGCAGTATGGACCAAGTGCGAGTGCTGTTGACCTGGCAGGTCCTCACCAGCAGTCTGCTTCTCCTGTGGCAGTGTTTCTCAACCTTTGGTGCTTATTAGGCTTGTCAGATATCTTGTGTTTATCTCCTGTGTTGTGTTGTGTCCACTTTTCTTTCAGCAAAAAATGCAACATAGTTAAGCATTCCTCGTCTGTTGTCCTTCAGATGCTGGTTAACTGCATTCTTTGGCTTTCACTGCCTTGTAGAAAGTGCACCTTTTCTGAAATTTCCTATATTTCCTATTTGCATATCACCTGTTAAATCAAGGATACCTGTTTACAAGCGTGTAGGAGTCCAACATTTTAAACAGATCATCTCAAATTCTGTCATGGGATTGGAGAAAGGGAACGTAAAGGTCCCCGGTCATGTCACCAGCTGCACAGCCAATTTGCCATTTCAAGCCATTTAAAATCTGTTCCCTCGTGACATTGCATGGTGAACTGACTGTCCAGAGGCAAGAAGAACTAATCAACTTCTGCCAACTAGTTAATCAGTTCCTTTATGTTTGGTGTGAAAAGTTTGTATTTTTGCCGTACGTTTCCATGAAATGCTCTTCCTACATTTTCCAGCATATAGCCCTACCATTTGTTGATATCTTGTTTTCCTGGTTGAGAAGGGATGCAGTTGACTTCTTGCCCTGAGGCAGAATTAGGATTTACTGTCGAGAAGAGGTTGCTTCTCATTTCTTTTGTTCTTGTATGTGCATGTTTTTGTGCTCGCTCTTTGGTGCTTTGTTTGTTAGTTAGCCTCTCCCAGGCGTGTGGTCATGCTGACATTTGCCCCTGCAGGCAAACACACGCAAGCGCACACAGGTTTGGTGCTCTACCTGTGCTGTCCTTGGATGGTTATGTCTGCTAAATCCAGGCCGGTGTCTGCAGATGACAGTTCAGCACAGACTGCAATCTCAGCATTCCATTTAAAGAACTTCTGAAAGGCTTGTGAGTGCTTGGTCTGGATATTACTGTGGCTTTGGCACAGTTCAACATATGCTGCCCCGTTTCCCTTCTGTGACATGGCACAGCAAACAAAAACTTATGTCACAAACTAACCTAGCTCTCGAAAAGGAATTACCTCTTGGTTTTCTGAAATCAGCGAAAAATATTCCTTCACTCCAATTCGATCTTGATAAGAACTCTGATGTGTATAATTTATTGTAATATTATGTGGTCTTTTTGCAATCTGGTCCCTTGTTGATCTGGGCTGATTTTGCCTCTGGAATGAAACTGTCTTTCTGATTTGTAATGGGGGAAAGGAGATGACTAAGTGCTTAAAGTTGAGGTGTTTTTTGCTTTTATGTGATTGGCAGGCAGTCTGGCTTGTTCTGCAGGAATATCCTCGTCCCATTTGACCCGATCGGGGAACAGCGTGCGTAGAGACTACTGATTACCTTGGGAACAGCTGCTGAGGAACAGTTGGTCGTGAATAGCAGGCTTTGAAAAGCACTGAACTCCTGCATGATTGGGCCTGTCTAACACACAGTGAGGAGTGTTTTTTTTTTTCTGAAAGTTCAGCTTGGTATTCCTGTACAGAGACTCAGATAGCTGTATTTCTCATTCTGAGGGTATATTAATGTTCCTTTCAGTTGCCTTACTGCTATTCTTCTCCTGCTGAACAACTGAAGCAACGGCTCAGATCAGGAGACCAAGTTTGTGCTAGTTTGGTAGCTCTTGGGCGAATAGGGACAGTTTTCTTTTGCAAATGAGCTTTATTGCCTCAGTGCGGATGGGTGCACAGATGGGTACATTGTGTGTTGGAGGCTGTGTCTTTCATGTGATGTTAAAAGGACCTTATTTTAGTCATTGTCAGCCAGGACACTGTAAGCAGTTGGGGTGTCCCATGGCGTCTTGGCCAAGTTCTTCAACTTGCCACCAAATCATGTCTTTATTTCATTAGCTAAGAATTATATCCCTCTCTGATATAAGTGCTGCATTGCTAGTGCTCTGGTGCAAAATAAGCTGCTGACTCTCTCTCTCTCTCTCTCAGATGTGTGCATCACATTGATGATGGTTAAGGATGGTTATCTGCGCATAACAGTAAAGCACTTTGACTGTGAAAATCAGTTTTTATGCTGTTGCTATTCATATTCTATCTTGAATGATGTGCACACCCTACTGGACACTATTTATCCTGGGAATTAAAACTGTATATTCTCACTTGCTTTTCCCTTATTATAATGATGTTCTGTTGCCATTTTTGGGGTCAATTCATAAGCGCTTAAGTTCACAGGCACTATTTGACTATGGATCAAACCAGCCTGTTTTCGAGGAATTATTTGGCTGCTGTTGGAAAGCTAACCACAAAAGCCTGGACTGCAGCTAAACCTGCAGAAACCACATCCCTCAAGGACGAGCTGAACCTCCTGACAGTGCATCGTCCCTCCAGCACTGGAGGTAAACTGGCAGACACTGCTGCCCTCTTGGATTGGAGTTAAACCTGCAGATACGGTGTCAATCCAGGACTGGAATTAGACCTACAGTCACTGCGTCCTACCAGGACTGGAATTGGACCTACAGCCTCTGCGTCCTACCAGGACTGGAATTGGACATACAGGCAATGCATCCTACCAGGACTGGAATTGGACATACTGTCACTGTGTCCTGCCTGGACTGGAGTTCACCATTCAGTCACTGTGTCCTACCAGGACTGGATTTAGACCTCTAATTTCTTAGACAACCATGTCAGAAAAGTTGTTACTGTGTTTCTACGGGCACAAATTATTGGTCTGGATCTAGCAGACAAAATAACAGGAAATTGATGAAATCACTGGAATTAGGTGAAGAATAATCCATACAACTTAATGGTGAATTGTCCAATTTCGCAGAAGAAATGGGTCGGGGGGGGGGAGAATCATGAATAATTCTGGTGGCAGATCACTAAAACACTTGAAGTGTGGTCATAAAAAATAAACTGTAGAACTCTTTGCTATGTTTAATTCTGAAAGCAAGAGCATTCTCAACACACGTAATGTGACAAGAACTTGCATTGCCGCAAGAAAGCCACTTGGTGAGGTCAGTTAAGGGGGAAAAACTAAACTTCTTTTTGGTAGACAGCTTGAAGACTGGATTATCAAACATTGCAAAAAGGTCATGTCATCTTACAAGTCCAGACTTCCCCTATTCCAGAGTGATGCGTACATCAGTGCAAGAAAAGAGGCCCGTGAAGCAATGCACCCCAATGCATGCTGCCCACTGTACAAGCGTCTGGAGGAAGTGTTATGATCGGGTTGCTTCAGGTGATCAGGCCTTAGCTCAGCAATGTAATGCAGTGATAAAATGAAGTCAGCAGACTACCTGAATGCACTGAATGACAGGCTGTCCCATCAATGGATTTTTAATCCCTGATGGTATAGGCGTATTCTCTGCCAAGATTAATTGGGATCAAGTTGTGAAAGAGAGGTTCAGAGAGCACAAGGAATTGTTTTTCACAAACAAATTGACCACCACAGAGTCCTGACCTTTTTACTGAAAGTCTTTTGGATGTGCCGATGAAGGCTTCACGGAGTGGTTTGACTCGCCTGTCATCAGTAAAAGATATCGGCCAAAAACCAATGCAGCTCTGGTTGAAAGTAAATGTTGTAACTTTGATAAGTTGGAGAAACAAGGCCATGACGAATGTATGCCATGACCAAAGCTAAAGGTAGTCCCAACAAAATTGTTGTATTTACAGTTTCTTTTTTGCTGGCTTTTGTACCTAGGCCATTGTGGCATTTTTTTCAGGAGAAATATGATTTTTTTGAAGCTGGCAGTTGATTTCGTTTTAACTGTTTGAAAATGTGCCGTGGAAAATATTTTTGGCACATTGAACCATTCTTGTGTATTAGGTTACTTTCACTTTTGCAGTGGTCAAACTTGCGGGGAGCCAAGGAAATGCATTTACACATATTTGTGCTGTTTCATTAAGTTCAGAAAGCAACCAACAGCAGTGTTTTCAAAATAATAGTTGGCGAGCTTTTACTGCTTTGTCTGTCTGATTTGGGAGTGAATCAATTTAATTGCTCATTATTATAAAAAAGGTTGATCACAAACTGGTTTTAATTTGTTGGTAAATAAATAGATGTATTGTTATTCAAGCAAAGTCCTGGGAAACAGATGGTGGGTAATCATGCTTTAAAAGGTGAGATCTTTCAACTCGTGATTTATGGACATCTATAATTGGTTTTTCCCCGGAAGCATTTCATGTAGCATCTGGTTGCTACATGCATGGGACCCAGCTCAGGTATGAGCGTAAGTGATCAAGAAAATAAATGATGCACAAATGCCTAACCGCCCTCATGGCGGCAGCTGATTTCATTACTCAGTCAAAAAAAGGTATTCAAAATTGATTCACTTCCGGTCCTTCTGTCAGCAGGCACAGTGGCCCAGTGGGCTTGGAGGTTTACCTGTGAACACTGTGTCCCATGAGTACTGGAATTAAACTTGCAGTCACTGGATTCCCCCTCTCAAGAGTTAAATCTGGAGGTGCTGTGGCCCTGTCGGAATGAAGATAGACGTGCAGACGCTGTGACTCTCCACGACTGGCAAAAATCCTGTGGACCCTGCTACCAGAACTGAGTTAAACCTGCCGACACCCACAAGACTGGAGTTAAACTTGTGGACACTGCGTCCCTAGAACTAGAGTTGAACAAGCGTAAGCTGCGTCCCTCCAGGGCTGGAGTTAAGCCTGCGGTTGGTGGGGCCCTCCAGGACTGGGAAAAAGACTGTTGACGCGGCTCTCTATCCTGTAGTTTCACATCCCTGCCTTTATTTTTCAATATCTTCACAGAAGGTTTTTTAATTGTTCGCTTAAAAGGGTACGGTAGAAGTTGAAACAAAGCTTTGTTGCTGTGCCTCCATCTTCCATAGCTTCATACACACTAAAAAATGATCCTCAGTGCCGGCATGCAGCTTAACTTATGTGACCTGGACCTTTGACCTAATGACCGCCGAAACCAGTTTGTCTACCTACCGTCTGTGGAGTTGTCATGTCTGATTTGGTCAAAATAGATCAGCTAGTTCAGAAGATACTGCACAGGCAAGATGGGTGACAGATGGATGGACGGACAGACAACTGGAAAACGGTATGCCCCCCACACACTCGGAGATAGAGGCGTAATAAATTGAATGTGAACTAAGAAATTTCCTGCAAGAGAAGTCGTTTCTATTGAATGATTCAGTTTTTTCCTGGAAGCGTGTAAGCTGACAAACAAGCATGTTCTCGGTGAATCGTTTGTGTGCCCACGCACTCAAATATTCCGGCATCCGTACAAACGGAGATCGGCGAACTGTGTGCAATCGCGACAATGTGTGACCGTCATTGAAAAACCTGTCTGGCGAACTTGCCTGTGCTCATACTTGAACACAGCAATACTCTGCGGCTTCAACAGCACATCCTGCGCCAGCATGACCCAGACTCCTGGGGCCTCATGTATGAAGAGAGCGTATGAACAAAAAAGATCCGTACGCTACTTTTTTTTGCGGATGTCAGATATATGAAAACAAACGTGACTTTAGAAAAAATGCAAAACAGTAATAGAATTTAGCATTTTTGCTAAATTAAAGTTGATTTAGATTTTTCATTCAAATTTGCAAGCTGAATTGGTAGCCTGCTATATTATAAATTTAATACTTTTTACAAAATGCTACTTTTCTTTTTATGAACGTACGCAATATTTAAGTATAAAATCCACACAATTGTTGGTACATGAGGCCTCTGGACTCCCTTCCTGTACAGTTTGTGTCTGTAAGTTAAAAATATACAGTCTGAATGCTTGTATTTAGAAGAATTATTGTCCAAAAAAAAAAAAAAAAAACAAGCGTGGTGTTTCAAATGTGAGATGACAGAGAGTGACTGTATAGAGCAAGAGGGATACTGAGAATGGCATTTCAAACGTCTGCTTTTAGAGTTGGAGCGTGAGGGACAGAGGAAGTTGTGCACTGCAGGTGCGTCCGACACACCGTCAGGTGTGTTCGACATGAGGGACGTTGTGTTGACGTGGCTGCGCTCCTGTCTCGCCTCTGTTTCTGACACACTCGTTTCGCTGCTGCCCAAGACCCACAGCATCACTCCTGACCTCGCGACCTGACGACCGCTTCACCAGCCTCTCCCGTACAGGAGGGTGGCGTGAGGTAAACACTACAGGATGGGGGCTCAATGTCACTCCGTTGAGCCTCCGGCCTCTTAACCTGAAATCACATTCTGTACAAAGCCCTGTGTTTACTGAGTGCGAAGAGTGCTGGGCCTTTCCCTTGCTCACGGGGCTGCAAGAGTGTCTCTGGAGCTCCGTGAGGCTTTGAAATGCTCTCTCTGAAGTGCTCCACGCGCCAGGCAGCTGAAGTAGAAGTGAATTTGTCATGGCGTGGCAATGTCACTGATTTTGTGGCGTAAGGGGCAATCTTGTAGTTTCAAGCGAGTCTGTTGAGCTCCAAGGCTCTGCTTCTTTTTGATTTCGTTTTAGGTTTAGCCTCAGGATCACACCCAAGATGGCGAATGAAATGATTAGTTGATGAATTCAATCTTAGTGTTGAACTGCAGCAAATCCTGCATCGACCCTGCAGCTCTCTAGGACCTGGGTTTAGGCTTTAGTTCAGGGATACTCAAATCTGGACCTCAAATCCGAATCCAGCCCAGATTTTCTTTTATCCCAGGCCAGTAAGTGAACACTTGGAGCCTCTCATTGGCTAGACTGTCTTTACACCTGATGCTTTGGTAAAGGGAGGATGGAAAACCTGTAGTTCTCGGAACTGAAGGACTATGATTTGAAGACCAGGGCTCTTGGTCTTTATACTGTGTTTAAAGAAGAAAGCCTCCGCTGTGTCCAACACAGAGATTTTGACGTCACTGCAGGAGAGCTAGAAATAATTCATGGATTTCTGTCTTTTTTTGTGTTTGGCTAAGAGGGAAGCTAAACCAAAATAAGTGTGATAAACCAGGTGATTAGAAATTTGCATTCAAAAATGTTAGCTTTTCATTATAGCTCTTTTATGGTAGTCCCTCCTAACGCTTTCTGTAAAAATATACCAGAAACGGCACATCTCAGTTTGTCAATCAGGCTGAGCCCTGGCTGAATGTGTTGGGAACGGGGGGGGGGGTTGGTTTGCGGCAGGGATGAAGGGTGCATTTCGAGGGACACATTTGGCCTTGGACGATCCCCCTGCCAAGTGCTCTAGTTTGGTTAAATGTATTGGCTTGGTTATGTGGGCGATATCGTCGACAGAACCTGATACGCTTCAGTCTGTGCCTCATCAGTTCTGAGGTGACTGTCGGTCGCCAAACTCAACACGACTTTGCATGCAGTTTGCATGACATTTGCGAAACGTGATGAAGAGGGCACACTTCGGTCTCGAGTCTGAAAAATAACAATGCCCATACACCGAAAACGACCTGGTGGCTGTCCAGATCCAGGAGCCTAGCCTCTGGAAGAACTTTCTTTCCTCGCGATTTTTCGACTCGACGCAAATTCTTCTTTTGGTCGGGACAAGTGTTCAATCGCCAAATTTGACGTTGAAATAAACATGAATGTTTCAAATAACTCCTCTTTTCTCATTCAAGGACGAAAACTCCCAAAGGCCTTGGGATGGCCAGCGTGTGCTGCAGTTGTAATTTGGACACATGGTGTTTCTCACATTGGTGTGGTGGTTGGAAGCTCCTGGCTGAGATTGCGGCCCGTGTTTGAAGCTGCAGCCCTTCGTTTTCTTTTTTAAACGTGTACTAGCTGGTCGAAACATTTTTTTTTTTTTACGCTCCGTCTGGGAACAGAATGTGACTTGCCTGCCATTAAGTGCCTTACCCCTAATCTTTGCGATTGAGGTGAAATTCCTGATAGTGCTGCGTAAGAGGGAGGTGGAGTAACTGCACTTATGTTGGTGACAAAACAGAGGTGATCGCTGGATTGGATTTGTAACTGTGCAGCCAGAGTTCAAGAACGCATTTTACTATGCTCAAAGTTTAAAACAGCTGACATCTCTTTTGTTTAGTGGGCCTACTGCTTTCCTGCTCTGAGAGAACGTTGCTTATTTAAATATTTTGCGGGCTTGGATGTTTTCTCTTTAGCCTGGAGAGAGGGAACAGTCGTAATGTGCCAGGTTGTGGTGGTTGTTGCAGAATATGGTTGCCATTCACAATGTGTCTTTGGCAACAGTAAGTTGAGCAACCCAGTGAGTAACTGGATATTTTATGGCTACTTCCTGGTTATAACCACAGGAATCTTTATGTCATGAGACTGTTTGTGCGCATCACTGGATGTGCTCTTTTATTAAACTACTCTCTTTAAACACCAAGTGAGATCATATAACAATGGAATAATAATGACTTTTATATATGAGGGTCTGCTCTTAAAATGGATGCGGTGAGCTGCATGGTCATGGGAATGCTGGCCTGTATCCATGGGGAAGCCGATAATGTAGTAATTTATTAACGAAAGGCATCTTGATATCGTGTTTGCTGTAAGCCTCGGCAGGGCCTGGTGTATTGTAACCGTGCTTGTGGTGGGAATCTGGTTTTTATCTCTGCCTGTGACTGTGCTTCTTATGTTGTGGGGATCAGTGTATGTTTCTCTGATCATGTTGTTCGGTCTGATGCTTGTGTGCGTGCTTGTGTGTAAGTGTGTGTAAGGACTGCTATGATTGTGTTTCTCCGGCTGTACTTTGGGGTCAGGTGCATGTGCGTGTGGTCGCATGTCAAGAGGTGGGTCACAAAAGTGTGACGGGGTCAAAATGGTCCATTTTTCAATACTCCTACTGCATATTACATACCTTCCGCCCAATCAAAAACATCAGACGGAAATTTATTATCTCATTCCGTTCTAATGTTATTAAGAGTAACATGTATTTAATTAGTAGGTAAATGCATTGAAAGCCCTACTAAAAGTCAGTTTTTCTTGGAATGGACCCTTTTTGCAAAAACTGGTGTTATTTGGTTAATATTCATTCAAATTCACCCAGGTTTGTTTTATTCAAAAGATACACTGCCTTACCCTGGATTAATGGAACATTATATGGGGCCGCCAAGTTGTCACGGAATTACAGTCCCATTACATTTTGGGTTGTAACTCTACAACTAAATAAGATAAAATCAAGTATGATATGTCATATTGAAGGTAGTAACTTGTTCTTTAATATCATTAAGTGAATATATATTTTTTGAGTAATTTTTATTGAAGAAACAAGCAAAAAACTACTCCGTCATGGACTCACTCAAAATTGACATGGTTTTTTTAATGTTGTGTTTAACTATCCAGAAAGTGATGTTCCTATCATAGTTAAGCTATGAAACTTCAATTTGTTCATATTTAAGGTGTTTTTTGTTAATACTGTAAGTTATAGAAACAAATATTGACTTTAACCCTGCTGTATGGCCAAGAAAATTCAAAAAGTCATTGTATCGGAATTACAAGAGGCAAATTGTCACGGAATGACAACAATAGTATTAATTAGTTTCAATGTATTTATTTCAATATATTATACATATCTACATAATTATTTACATTTTTACAGTTTAGCAATATATTACAATGAGTTTTCCACTTATAATGACCAATCATAATACATACTTCAAAAATGTTTTTTATCTCCATGTCAACATTGGCTTGGCGGCCCCCTATAACCATAATCTAGCGGCTTCTCCTCCGCCACCGCTCTGATCCACCCCGTTATTGCTTTTCTAAAAAGGTTGCTAAACCAAAAGTATCCTACCAAATCAAACAATGTTGATGGCAAATGTAAGAGAACTTCAACAGCTACAAATTGATACCAAAATTACAATAAAAGACCTATGAATCTTAGAGAAAATGGATTTTTGAATGAGCAGTTTCTTGACGGAGTGTCACAGATCCACCCTTTTTGAGTGCCCACCTCATTACATGCGACCGTGTCTTCATGAGTGTGTGTTATTGTTTGCATGCGTTTGTGTGCATTCTTGTGATTGTGTATGCGTCTGTATGTTTGGGTGTGCAACCGTCTGTGTATGTGTTTGTGTACCTTCTCTGACAGTGCCGGGGCTGGTTGCGTAGCCTGTTTTGCATCGCTGAGCTCCTCATAGATCTCGTTGGACCGCATGACGCTGCCGCTTCAGACACACCTCAGCAGAGGAAGAGATGAGCGCTGAAGATGACTGCTCTGCCCCACAGGCTTCTCTGCTGAGCATGTCACAGCGAGGAACAGCCTGGGGAGGGTGTGTGTGCATGTGCGTGTGCGTGTGCGCGTGTGAGGAGGTGGGGGCAGGGTGTGAAGGGTAGGGGGTGAATAGTTCTTGGTTCTAGCTTTAAATTCTGTTATGCTTTCATTTTTATTCTTCTTCCTTGTTTTAGTTTTTCCATGACCCAGGCATTTTGTTGTACGATTCCCCCTGGCACTTGCATTTACGTGATTGTGATCGGGCTGGAGGCCGGATTGGACGGCCGGTGGAAAGTCTGGGCTTCCATTGGACGGCTGATGAATACATGGAATTTGATTGGACTGCTTGCATTAGCCTGGCCTCTGATTGGTCTTTGACAGTGCATTGTTTCTTTGGGAGGGACTGGTATTTCCTGGGCAGTGAAGGTCAAGGCTTGGCCCCGGCCTTGAGTTTTCATGTGTGGGAAAACGTCATGGCCACCTGTCTGATGTGCTGTTGGTCCTCCACAAACTTCCAAAATTGCCCGGATATCCGAGGCATGGGTCTTATCTCATTTCAGCATCTGCGTGGACCATTTTAGACATTTTGTAGATTATGCTGGTGCTGCAATTATAATGTTCATAAAGTACAATGTGATAATTTTGGATATTTATTTCTCTTGACAGGAAAAAAAACATCACCCTTTTCAATTGGAACAATCTATCAAATGTGTAGACATTAATTTGAGACATTCTGCTCCATGTGTCTTGTCTCGTAGCGCTGTTGTGTACAGTCCAGTTAAATATTCAAATTTTGGGGTTCGGAGACTATTGAGGGGTGGGTGACAGCTGTTTTTGATTCCTGGTTTCGTATTCATAAATGCATTTGAAGTTGGTCCAAATCAGAGTAAAAAATTTAAAGTTAATGAGAGTTTTCAAAGACATCTTCAGTCACAATGGCGGACTTGGCCTGTGCAAATTGAATATTATTATGAAACAAATGAACATTTTGGCAAAAAAAGTATTTAAAAAAAAAATACTTTGGTTAGTGTACACAACCTGATAGAGGTTCAACAGAATCTGAGATGATGGCTGTCAAAACCTTGTTTCTTCAGGTGAGTTGACATTGAGTTACTCGTGTTACAGTTTGGCCCTTGTCACAGTCACTCAGGTCGTTGAACGACCTGCACATTTCTCCCACACCCAACGTATTGACTGCAAGAGGATATTGTTCACTTACTGCTTTGATCCATACCTGACCTTGAAATGTGCCGTTGCTGTGAGATTATCAACATGATTTGCTTCATCTGTGAGTGGATATTATATGATCCGTAAACAATTTTTTTCAGTGTAGCTAGGGTTTCAAAGGAGTGGAAAATTTCCAGTAAATTTCTATGCAAAGTTAAGCAGGGGACTTTTTGAAATATTCCAAATTGGAAACTTTCCATGGGAATTAATGGGAATTTATGGGAATTAACTGGGAATTGAGGGTAATTTAATGAAACTGTATCATATTCAAGCATAAATATAAAAATTTTGTTTTGTCATAAGCAGACTTCCATGCAAAAATAATACATATAAAAAGCATGACAACAGATTTATTTGTAAGTAGAAATTATAAATATCTTATTGAACAATCAATTCTGTCATTGAAGAACAAAAACATGAATGTTGAGTTAAATATTACTTATCTCCCCGACCCCCCGAAATACATTACCCCATAATATCATCAAAACTTTCTCCACTTTGTGTAGTCCACAGGCTCAAATGTGTGGCTTCAATAGTCTTGTGCTCTGGGCTCAAAAGTGTGGTCCAGGATTGTAGAAATCATCCGTGCATGTGACGGAGGAATGCACCGTGCATGTGGGGGGCGTGGTCTCAATAGCCCTGCAGGAAGCAGTGTGCTGTGTGCATGTGATCGAAGAATAGCACAGATATTTAACTGTACTTGCATGAAATCTGGTTGTTTTAGTCAGGATTATGCTAAAATATATTTTCCACAACTATATTTAAGTTCCCTGTTGACAACCAACCTTTAATTTTGTTATTCCCATAAATTCCTGTTAATTCTTATGGAAAATTTCCAACTTTGAAAATTCCTGGGATTTTGCAACCTAAGTGTCCTTTGTTTACAAACTGAACTTGATTGGCAGTTTTGACTATGTTCTGTCACAGGAGTTTTCAGGCACATGCGTGTTTATTTATTTATTATTTATTTTTTTTTATTTTTTTTTTTTGCCTCTTAGGGGAAAACCCACCTTTTCGAGGACAGCAGTCTTTATTGGAACCAAAGACTGAATATAATGAAGCACATTGTCAGTTCTGTGCTGCAGTTTAAGGTTAGGGGTCAGGTGTGAATTGAGGTTAGGTTCAGATGAGAGTTAGGCATGATTGGGGTATGGTCAGAGTTGGGCTATAATGAATGGAAATCGATGCAATGTCCTAATGAGGATAGCTTTGCAAACCTGTGTGTGCGCGTGTGCCTTTGCGCGTGTGGGTGTGTATGCACCTGTGTGTATCATCGCTTGTATTATAAGGCTGTATTAGTGGGGCTGTGTCATTTGCGCCTGCTCAGCTGTGTGGTCACTGCTCAATCATTTCTGCGTGTGGAGTCTGAGAGAGAAAATGAAAGAGAGAGCGCTGGAGAGAGAGAAGGAGGGAAAGAGAAAGCAGGAGAGAGTGTGAGGGAGGGCGAGAGGAAGAAACCTGTAGAAAACGGCTGGCGTGCGCATGAGTGAAACTGGGGAGGGAGGGAGATGGAGGTGCTCCTTCAGTATATTTATCTTTTGTGCATTTTCCCGTTCACTCGCTCATGGTTGGTCTCAGTGCTGGGTGTAAAAATAGGCTGGTGCGCTGTACAGACGAAGCGTGTCACAGCTGATTTCAAACGGCAGTTCTGGCCCCCTGTTACGCAATTGGCCTGTTTATGGATCTTCTCCCGCTCTCATGACGACCTCTGAGGCGAGACCTTTAGTGTGCAGAGAGAGAGGACATCTGTGGCTCAGTGAAGCCTGGTACCTCTGTTAATGCCTTAAGCTTTAACTCTAAGAGGGTCACAATAGGGTCACTCCATGCCAACTGGACCAATTTTTGGGCGGCTCAAAACTTGACCCCTTCAAAAAAACATTTGTGGCTATTTGTCATCATGAACTGGGTCATTATGGAAAATATTAGGTCAATATAAACATTTTTGACTGAGTTATGGCCCTTCAAATTATAGGGGTCCAAAGTCATTCATGAGTGGCATGCTACTTTATTGCACTTTTTTGCCTTTATTTTTAGGCCTTGCCTTAATGCAAAATCCTCAAAACTTGCAATTATAACTAAACCGGACATGAATATATCAAATCTGTGGTCAGATTTTGGGCTGTCTGTCATACTTTAGAGATATAAGCCAGTCAAAATGAAAACTTTGGCCTACCAAAACTGAGGGGTGCCCACAGGTTGCATAGTTCATCCACAGGCAGTGATGGTGCTGGTACACGAAGAAAAGGGCAGGTTCTACTTATAAAATCATCCAATAATGTTCATTGCTCTTAAAACTAGAAAAGCACTCAGAGAGTGCAGAACCTCCGCCAGGGAGCAGCAAACCCAAAAGCACGGCGATTGGAACTCCGGCCCATTGGAAAGACTTGAAATCTTGAACTTTGGCGTATATCTCTGCAGTACTTTGGCCTAGACATGCCAAAATTTAATCACCTCTTCCTTGACTTAATACCAGCCTACCCTGAAAATTTCATCAAAATCCGACCGTAGATTTTTGAGTTATGTTGTACACAAACAAACCAACAAACAAACAAACAAACCAACAAACAAATGGCACCGAAAACATATACCTCCTCGGCGGAGGTTAATTAATGTCTGAAATAGGCCACCGACTAAAAATGGTCATAAATGGCCAGTATGTCCTCGCCATTTTGACCTTGTGGACACATTTGAAAAGTTCTGAAATTTTCATCGTAATGTCTACCTCATGTAATCATTAAATTGTTGAAAAAACAACTTCTGTTTTTGTCTCCTTCATTTGAAATTTTCTAAATTTTCCTTCATATTTTGTGCTGTGCTCAAGAAGTTTTTTTTTTTGGGGTCTTCCTCTTTGATTATTGACGATTGCAAACCAAGTTACATTCTTTGTAATTTCACCTTTTGGGCGAAAATAGCACTTTGAATCCTTAAATTTCCAAAAAAACTCCTGAAGAGGCAATTTTTCTCCGATCAGCACAGTTTTGGCCGAAAGTGGAAACTCGCCATCGCCAAATTTGTTCATAATTCACAGTTTTGATGTTCTATGCCTGGAATAGAAAAATCACCCATGTCTGTTCCGATTAACCCTTCCCACGCCCAATTTTTGGGGTAGTTGAACAACCCTAGTTGATTGAGAGCATTTACTTTTGAACAGGACTGTTGGCCCATGGTTTTCACTGCTACAGAGTTCTTCCATGGCCAAGGTGTACCATCTCTACTAATAAAATTTGTGGGCACATGTTTCTGCCTGAAGCTAGCACCACCTGGATTACAAAAAAATGTGAAATGTGCTACCTAGATATTTGGCCCCTGCTCAAGGCAGAATGGGGTGGCCATGGAAATCATGACTAGTTCACATTAAGGAAGCGTCCCTGAACAATAATAATAGATAAGTACCTTGGACCGCCTATTCTGCAAGGAGGAAAGGGATCTCAAACTATGGATGATGGGTGACCACGGCTCACGCCCATGTTCGGACTCTGCCTTTTTCCAGCGGAATCACCCTACCCCTAAAGATTTAAGTGTAGGATGCTTTTTTAGTTGAGATGGTACACCTTGGCCATGGTTGTGCTGTAAGAGTGAAAACCATAGGTCGACAGTTCCATTCAAAAGTAAATGCTCTCAAACGGGTAGGGTTGTTAAACTACCCAAAAATGGGAGGGGCCTACGGGGCAGGGAGGGGTTAATCGAAACAGACATGGGAGATTTTTGTATTCCAGGCATAGAACTGAAATATGAACAAATTTGGAGATGGTGAGTTTCTACCCCTACCTGGATCTTTAAAAATTGTCTCGTAATATAAGCACAATGCCTGAGTAACTAAAATATAAATACAATGGAAAACAAATATAGATTGGCAAAGATAGGTTCAGATTCTGACAGATTCACTTTCTTAGGCTGTAAGTTCAGAACATGACGCTGCTCCTTTAAGGAGTCAGAAATGATGTCACAGCCATTTTTTGGAGAGGAGAGGAAGATGCTTGAAATTGAAATGGCTTTTACAAGGATGTAGAGCTTTATCACTGAAATGTTTATCACAGTCATTACTTTGGAAGACTATTTAATTGATCCATGAGGTAAAATCAGATTGTGAAACAGGGTTTACATGCCCTTTATCATGAGGGAATGGCTGTAGAGCTGCACAAAGAATGAATGGAGGCAATGTACCAGTGTCCTTATAAGTATAGAAATAGAAAGATGTATTTGTTCATGTGTGTGTGTGTGTGTGTGTGTGTGTGTGTGTGTGTGTGTGTGTGTGTGTGTGTGTGTGTGTGTGTGTGTGTGTGTGTGTGTGTGTGTGGGGCTGCGCACACTGTGGCCTGTAACTTCACGCTCAGTCCAATCCTAATACGTTGCTTAAAAAGTTAGTAATTATCTGTTCTACTGTAGATTCTTACTTTTCTGTGCACAGATTACCCCAGAGTTTATGAATTAGGACCAACTCTACCTTGTCCAAGTGTGTGAGAACACAACTGGGTACCTCACCAACTTTTTCCTGATTTGACTGCAGAACATAACTGCATTGTACAAATGACTTGGCAACCTAATAAATCTACTCAATGAGAGACAGCAGCCTACATTTATACCATGTCCTTGTATTGAAAAACAGGTTCTCTGAGGCTTGTTCTGGATCCAGTTGTTGTGGTTTTCGTGGTGATCAAACGTTTGTGAGACCAGATAATGGGTCTGAGAAGGGAAGCCCAGTACTGGCTGCTTTTAATGGAAGGAAGGGAATTCAAAAATCTAATAATTGTCAGGACTGAACCACATTGCAGGCTCTGATTGAATGTGATGTCATGTATGTAATGCAGTCTGGCATTGGCATTTTACTGAAGGGCTGGGCCATTATTACACTGTCCTGCTCATTTGATTTAGAGTTATGACATTTTTGGAAACCCCTGATCCGAGGGTCTTCTTGTCAACCCGAGGCCCAACATATACTTGTGGAGCGCGCCCATTTTTCGAATATGTTGCATTGGCCAATTGGAAGGGGACTTGGTGCATTTTGAGTAAAGGTACGTGATTGTGGTAGCTTTCACTGTGGTTTAAATTGTTCCAGATTCCGCTTCAGTCGGTCTGTTGGCGGCGACATTCCGAGATGCGGCGCGATGGCATTCCAGGGCTTGGCACGCCAGGGGCGGGGCGTGTCCTGGCCAGCCTGAATTTGTCTGCTTTATAAGATTGCACCAGTAGCAGAGGAGAGACTCTGAGTACACACACGCATGTTTATGAGGTGTGTTTCTCTGTGTGCATGTTTGTAAGGTGTGTGTGTGTATGCGCGCGCATTTTTTTATTTATTTATTTTTTTTCCTCTTTCTTTTCCAGATGTATGTGTTTACTCATGAGGTATGTGTGTTCGCGTATGCGTTACTGTGTGTGTGCGCATGTGTGTGTGTGTGTGTGTGTGTGTGTGTGTGTGTGTGTGTGTGTGTGCGTGTGTGTGTATGCGCGCACATTTTTTTTTTTTTTTTTCAGATGTATGTGTTTACTCATGAGGTATGTGTGTTCGCGTATGCGTTACTGTGTGTGTGCGCATGTGGGTGTGTGTGTGTGTGTGTGTGTGTGTGTGTGTGTGTGTGTGTGTGTGTGTGTGTGTGTGTGTGTGTGTGGGTGTGTGTGTGTGTGTGTGTGCGCATGTGTGTGTGTGTGTGTGTTTGTTCACAGCTTTATCCAGTACAAATGTGTACAGCACTGACTGGGACCCATCTGTACAGAACTGGCAACAAGATGATTGTGAATCCAAAAACGTCTGGAGTGCTGTTAGAGTTTCTGGAGACATTCATAAAGCCAGGTTTGGGCTGGTATTTTAGGGACCCTGGTGCTAACATTGGGGTGTGTGCTGAGCGTCACTGTTTGGACTGCTGCCATCCACTGTAAGGCGAAGGCTCCAGTCACAGCGAAACATCACCTGGCAACTCAGACTCGCCCAGCTCCCCTGCGCAGCCTGCTAAAATGGAAATACGTTACATAACCTTTATTTAGCCGGCACCGTTCCATTGAGAACATGTCTCACTTTTTGAGGAATGCCCTGGGAGAGATGCCGGTGAGAACGAGAGAATAGATTGAAGAGGTGGGAGAGAGCACAGCGGTAAAGCTCTCCAAGTATTTGGGGTCAAGGCCGTCAATTTAGAGCCCAACGATGGAGTTCTGCCCAGTGCCAACTTTATCTCTCCACAAGTCGGAATCCCGAGCCCTATGCCCTGAGAGGGGCTTGTTTTCCAGCTATACAGTCGCCCGTCAAGCTACCTAGCGCTAGTCCTGCCTGCCGCCTGCGGTTTTGCTTGCTCTGGCTTGTTGGGTATGCGGCTGTTATTCCCGCCAATCCCAGGCACATTTGGGCTGTGTGTCCGCGATGACGGAGGTGAAATAGCTTGCTTAACATCAGCATTTCTGAGCGCTCCTCCTTACGTAACTTTTTTGGAACTGCATTTGATTTTTTTTTTTTTTTTTTTTCCTTTCTGCTAGCGTTGCCTCGTTCAGTAAGCTCAGTGAGTACAGCAACTCATTCTTGACTCTGGCATTTTGAGTTTGAAAGGATACAGTAACTGAAGTTAAAGTGCTGATGGTCAGATGTAATTTGAATGCATTTTCATCCATATAGGATTAGTGCATTTTAGAAATGTCAGCAGCTCTTGTACATTTGCACCCCCCTCCATTTTAGACACCATATGTATGATGTGGAAGAATAATTTTTGTACCTCGCCACGACGGAATGGGGACAATTTAAAGGAGCACATCCTGTCCTTCCTTCCATCTGTCCTTTTCTCTGTCCAGATAAGGTTGGAAAAGTTTAATTAGAAAGTACTGAAGGTTTGTGCATTTGCTGCTAGTCATGACCTGAATTGGGTTCAAAAATGGGATTCCATTGTGGCCAGGGATATTCATGACAGTGTTGCCTTGCAGTGTTTCCCATACATTGACGAGGCTATGACAGCCCCCCCCCCCCATTAAAAATAATCCTGCCTCCCCGCTCAACAGAATGAGAATCACCCCCCCCCCTCCCACCCACACACACACACACACGTGCCCCCATCGTCTCCAAAAATTCTGTGGGAAACACTGTCTTGTTACATGTTGGTTGCTTACATACTGCATACAATGACTGCTGACAGTCTGTGATGCATAGAGCTCATCACACTCTGCTATGTCCCCTGGTGATGCTCTGCCAGGCATGTGCTGCAGCCATCTTCAGGTCCTACTTGTTTCGAGGGCTTATGGCTTCAGTCTCCTCTCAGATGTGAAGTGCAGGTGGCTTTGTTTAGTGCATCTTTGATAAATGCTTAAGTTGGTGAAGTTCATCTCCAGAGGCTATCGGCGTCGCCTTTGATTTTTGGCTGCCGTTAGTTGACGACTGCATCAGGTATGATTCCCGGAAAACAGAGGGAGCTCGTCTGTTCACCCCATGGCGGGAGTGATTATTGTTCAGCTTAAAATTAGCATGACATATTCTTGCCCAGCCCAACTGGAAATATCACGCTTCATTTAATTTTTAGAGATTGAGATTGAAGACATCTGCTGTTATTAGTGGTGCTCCGATGGATCTGCCGCCGATAATTATCAGCCGATTTCCGTGAAAAAGTATGTTCATTGCCGATCCCAAAAACCGATCACCGAGAATAAATGGAAGTCTGCGGAACACGTTTGGTCTGAGGCCGCGTATGTGTTACCATTGGCTGATCGCGTAATGTATATTTCTCATCAAAGACTTTCCCTGATCCAGGATCAGGTAGTATGTGGGATGTCTGCCCTCCGCGGCACCAGGGGGCGCCGCCACCACAGACCACGATGGTACCAATGGGACTGGACTGCACATAATGGAAAAAATAAATGACGTTTTACACTAATTGGGTGGACCGTGGGGTGGACACTTTAAATTATGCACGCACATACTCGGGTAGACTCTTGGGAAGTTGTAATTGAGATTCATGCTTGAAGATCCATTCGTGTTGGTTGATGTTTGCAGTTACTGGTTGGAGGGAATCTGAGTGGCTGCTGGGTGATAAATAAAATCTAACAAAAAAATTGTTCGAGATTAAATACAATCTCGGATGGGAGGGTCTTAATTATGGAGTTATGAAGAATGTAAAAATATAAAAACGGCAAAAAGCAGCACTGTTGCTACTATTGAGGCTAGAGAGGTCCTATGATGGAGTAGTGGAAAATAACTTTCTCAGCCAAGTCAAACAAAGTGAAATTAAATTATAGATTGAATATTATTTGACTGTGACAAATAACAGTACACTCAGTTTTACAGATTTCTTCGTTTTTTGAAAGTATTTTTTCCATTATTTTTCTTTTTTACAACATAATTTTAATAAAATCTCATCCCACCAATAACCCTAACCTGTTGCACCACTGCAAATTTACTGAAGTCCTATGGCATATCAAAGAATATGAGTTTAAGAATATTTGTTTATTCATTTTGTAAGGCTGCAAAGTGGCTTTTTTCATTGAATTAAGCAAGGTTTGGACTGTGCACCTAAACATACACGAGTGCACCCATTTTCTTTTCAGTCAAAAAAATCCTAAATCGAGCGCTGGAGTAGATGATGAGTGAATTTTCATTTTTAGGTGAACTTTCCCTTTTATGTTTCAATCTGTTCAAGATTGTGTTACTGAAAGCAGGTAAATTTAACTGTTTTTCATTTGTCCTTTTGACTGAATAGTTGCTGCATTGTGCCTGCAAGGATTTTATATTTTTTCTCTTGAAGTTCGTAAAAACATGTTTTTTTTCTAAATCAAGATGAATTTTATGGTTTCTTTTTTCCAGATCATGTAGTCAGTAGCACTCATCATAACTCAATGGAAAAATATACAGCCAATCCATGTGATCGGTATTGGTGATCGTCAGTGATGGGCACTCATGGCTGATCGGTATCGGTGATCGGCAGCATAAAACCTTAAGAAAAGTCCACCTCAATTGAATTGATAAATTCGTCAGTTGGATTCTCACTGCATTTCTAATTTTGTCACTGTAAGGATTTTCCTGTTGGCACTGTACTCTTGCTGGGGTTCGATATGGGGTCGCCATGGCGGTTTGTGGGGCAAGTGTGGCAGAACCTCTAGAGAACTGTAGGCTGTGCTTCTTTTTGTTATTATCAACCACATTAGGTCCTTTCTGAGATGTAAATATATTCTCCTTTAAAGGGCAGATTGAGTGACAAATAACAACAGAAACCAGCAGGCACTTTGGGTCTCTTGGGTTGGCCAGCCCTTTGATTGGGGGTTGCTACGGCGCTGTATTTTTATGTTGTAGACGATTGTCCGGGTGGCTCATGTATGTCAGAGTGGAAAACTGCAAAGCTTCCTCTGTGTTGTTTGCGCCCTCTACATTGTCTATCAGCCTCCGCCCCGTTTTCATCAGTTTTGAACTAACACGTCTGCATAGACTGGTAACATCATCCTGGTGCGCAATGCCACATATGAAAACCCTAAAATGTCGATGTTCGCCAGAAATTTTAGGGCCAGGTCACACGGTAACGAAGTTACAAAATTGTTGTATTTTGTATCATAGCCCCAAAAATAAGTTGTGTAGGTCTTCCCTAGTACTTCAAAAAACAAAATGGCTCATTTTGGTCATTTGATTTATTTTGGGTGAAAACAGCAAAAATTTGTCGGTAACGGAGTTACACACCAATTTTTTGCAGCTATTTGAAATCCACCGCCTAATGGATATTTTAGCCACGCCATGCACTTGAAAATTTGAAAACACGGCGCAAATTGAGGTCACAGATTCATCCAACGGCCGAACAATAGCTCAGTTCAAATCGCGTTTTTAGCCCTAATACGCTGAATTCATGGATGAAATGCAGGTATCCTATTGAAAAGGTTGCTTTTAATCAAACCATGGTGTTCATTTTGTATGCAATATGGCAAAAAAAATGGCCGGCACCCTGCACACAAAAAGGATAGACCGATAGGATGTAGAAAAAAAAATTATTTCCGTTTTACCGTGAAGAGGAATAAAAAGTGGACGTTTCGGTCACTCAGGCCATCATCAGCATAATCCGGTACAACGTCTTCCAGCTTAAGTCAACACTCATCATTAGCAGCATGCAGTTAATCAATTAAGCAATTAACATTCCAATAGAATCAATATCAATGCAGTTCCATTGTCACAAATTGTGCATCAAAAAGACATTTTCATCAGAAGACATGCAAAAGGCTTAAAATTCAAAATAAAATAAAATTAGCGAGACACTTTATTAATGCTAATCATCCTGTATCAACTCTTTCTTTTTGTGCCACACAACAAATTTCCGAAACTCGTAGGGGTGGGGGCATAGACCAAAAACTTCTTAGGTCAGAGTGCGAATGGATTTATTTTCTAAAAACATTACAGCCTGAGGGCTTAAATGAGGAGTTGAACCTCTCTTGCTTTCTGTAAGTAAATGGCCAATTTTATCTTCGTTTATCGATCCAAATATAATATTGGCCCTTACACGGACACACTGGGATTTGCATTGATAAGAATGAACATAAAGTGAATAATGGTAGGTATTTTGATTTGGGATGCTGGACTGTTCACAAAGCCAATCATTCCATCTTGAAAATATTGCTGAAATGTTTGAGTATATTTGTCTAACAAGATTCAAATATTTATTTGCATTAAGAGCTACTCAATGAAATTCTTTCCAAATTCATAAGCCCATTGTACGCCCTAATTAGTATCGCTGGTGTATTTGTCAATTGTGACAATTTGACCCCCAAGTCTGCAATTTCCTGTAACTCCCTGTATTTCAGTGAAGTATGAATCGTTTTATTTTATTTAGAATTTTGAGCGTTTTGCATGTCTTCTGATAAATGTCATTTTGATGCACAATTTGTGACAATGGAAATGCATTGAAATTGATTCTATTGGAATGTTAATTGCTTAATTGAATGATGAGTGTTGACTTAAGCTGGAGGACCTTGTACCGGATTATGCTGATGATGGTCTGAGTGACCGAAACGTCCACTTTTTATTACTCTTCACGGTTGATGTAATACGGAAATAATTTTTTTTTCTACATCCTATCGGTCTCTCCTTTTTGTGCGCAGTGTGCGGGCCATTTTTTTGGCATATTATCTAGTTTGTATTTTCGGCTGAACGCACCCGTGGCTTACTTTACAAGCTGGATTTCCAAGAGCGCAAACGCCTCCTACAAGACTTTGTTCTTTTTTTATGAAGATGGCATTTACATCATTTTTTATAAGTTTTCTGAGGCTTGTTTACCGCCCCAGTTCAGCTGTTACGCATTGCATTAGAGTTTATGCAGAGCGTTGCCCATGCATACTGAGTAATGCATACTTATGCTTTTGGGAAACGAACCCCTCTGTGCAGGATATTCAAATTTCAAATATGTACTATTATATCAATAGATATTAAGCATATAAAGGTGCTGTCCATCTGAATTTATTAGAAGACGATCAAATGGCATGTGCAGTAATCATAGTTTCGCTCCAAGAAAAACGGTCGGGTTCTTTCATAATTTTTTTTTCTTTTTTTTCTCGGGAGATATCTAGAATATTGAGCCCTTGTTATGTAACTTATTGATTTTTTTTTTTTTTGGTCACCTGAGCCGAAGGCGTGACCTATTGCGATCCCCTTTTGTCCGTGGTCGTGCGTCGTCCGTCGTCCGACGTGCATCGTCCATCGTCCGTAAACTTTTCCTTGTGAACAAAATAACTTAAGTATTTATGAACCAATTTTGATGAGACTTTGTATGCAGGCTTATATCCATAAGATCTTGGACGAGTTCGAAAACCAGATTGATTCGATCATATGATGGAGTTATTGCCCTTTGTTGTATTATTATCATAAGCAACCTTGTGAACACAATAATTTTAGTAAATATTGGCCAATTTTCATGAAACTTTGCATGCTGGCTTATATCTATAAGATCTCAAAGAAGTTTGAAAACCAGACCAATTAAATTTGATGGAGTTATTGCCCTTTGTTATATTGTCATCATAAGCCACATTGTGAACACAACAACTTAAGTAAGGGTCATTTAAGGATGTGTCATGTTTAGGTTTTGGAGGAAACTGGAGTATACCTGGAGAAAACCAACAACCTGTGGTTGGTACTTGGCAACTGCCTGTACAGTTTGAGGGGAAAATGCCCCACGGGATGCGGTTTTACCTCAGATGTAGAAAAGTAACTTGACATATGTTAATGAAGGTATTATTCTTTCCTTTCACTGAAGCGTTTTTTGTTTAAACGCAAAATGAAGTTTTTATGAGCATATTCACAGACCGCACCGACCAAACCTATGTATTGTCAACTCTGTTAGTGCAAGCCTATTGTCTTGCATTTACTTTTTTATACCTAGATATGCTGGAAACCAGTTATCTTTATAGATGGAAGTGTCTTGAGGTGCTTTATAAAAATAGTGAATTTCATGACCCCCAGGCTCCATGTTTGCCCCTGGGGAGGGGGTAAAGTTTACTATAGTTTATATAGGAAAATGATACTTTTGGGCATATTCTGTTTAATTTCTACTGGAAATCATTCACACTTGATTGACATTACAACAATGAGATGATATTATGATATTTTGACAGTTTCCCTTACCCAGGGCCCAAGGGTCCAAATGGCTTGAGAAATCTTCTTTGCTTAAAGAAAATAGCCACAAGTTATATACATACAATTTAGAATACTCTATTGCTTATGATACTGGTTTCCATTAATCTGATCCCTGGGGTCAAAATTAGGGCCACGCCTAATGGCCAAGGTTTAACATTGGATATACTATACTCAGGTGACCGTTCAGGCCCATGGGCCTCCTGTTTATTTTTTTTTTTTATGCTGAACTGTGCCCTTGTTTGTTGACATGGAGGGATACATAATGTTCTTGATTCCTGATCAAGTATTTCCATGGGAAATGCTATATTTTTAGGACACATCCTTTGGGTCCAGATTTCATTAATAGATTGCATTCAGTCGTTGACTTCATAACTCTTAAGTTTCAGTGCCTGGTTCTAAGGCCTACGGTGCAGTTTTTGTGTGGCCAAATAGGCCTATTTTTCAGTGGGGAAGCATGAATTTAGAAATAATCACAGTTAAAGTATCCTTTATTAAAAAAAAAAACAAACACAAAAGATTGGTGATGCAAAAGCTTAAGGTGTTAGCTAGGTTACAACAATATGCTGGATGGCTTACAAAACACACAGGAATGAACGCCTATGTTGGCCAAGCAAACTTTAATGGCTGACTGATTTCTCAAGTTTAGAATAGTTCGATGAAAACTATTGGGTCCAATAAAATTGTAATTCACTGCACTGAACACAGCTCAGCTCGTGCAACATTGACGAGAACGTTATGAAATGAGGCCAGGTGGCTCAGTGTAACATTTAATCAACCAATCAAAACCTTTGTTGGTTTTTTTTATTTTATTTTTTTTTGGACATGACCTGTTCATACATTACATTGATGTTGTGACCCCAGTAAGCTACAGTCAGCCTAAAGAAATGATTTTGAAGCAAATTGTTGGGACAGAAAGTTACATGACATTGAGCTAACTCTGAACACACCACATAAAATAGCCTGGTGAGTAAGGTTGACTAGCTAAGCTGCATAGTCTTAAAACAATATAAAAAAAGAAATAATGGCCTTCTGATCTTGGACCCCTAGACATTGTTCTTGTCCAAAAAAATGAGTGAGTTCTGGGCCCATATTTGCTTTGGTTTTCTCTATCATGTTAAAGCTATGTCCTTCCTCGATATTTCTACCATGTCTGACCTGATCTTGATGCCAATTCGTATTTGTAATAAAACATTCACGGGTTACTATGTAATGATTTTGGTATGGCTAGATTGCAACATTTCTGTAGTGGCTTGAGCAGCAGTATTGTCACTGGCAGGGAGCATTCAGATGGAACAGGGGCAGCTCAGTCTGTGAAACGGACTTTATCTGGGGCCCTCGATTTGTACTAGGATGTGTGGTCACGTCAAGCGATGGCTGTCAAAGACGCCATCTTGGTCAAATCTCTATCTGCATCTGTGCTCCAGTCTTCGGTACGATGGTAAGCACTATATTGACAATGTCAGGAAACACGATTTCTTGTAAAGACAACAAATAAAACCACAGAATATTCTTTCAAGATGAAATAGTGAGCCTGTTGGTGGACAGGCCTTTGAATCGCAGCCGCACCAATACCGGCTATGGCTGGAGGTGGTCAGGCACGTGTAGCTGTATGAGTAGACTTTACATCGACTAGGATTTCATCTGAAGACATAGAAAGTGCATAATTGGCGGTGCAACCGCATAGTCTATATTGAACTGAGGACTTGTCATCGTGCAAGTCGGACGAATTGTGTATCACTTTCTGGCGAATGCGGGGGGCCTTTGTTTGGCATTGCGGAACCCATTTCAGGAGCTGCGTAAAGAGTGGAATTCTGGGTAAAGGCATGGTGGTAATACACTGTTGATTGCTTGTCTGCACGTGCTGCTGTGTGACTGACGAGCTCAGTGGGAACGTTCCCAACGCTCCCGCGCATGTCAGAGTGACCTGTCTCCTTTCCTCTGGGAGGGACCCATGGCAGTTAGGGCAGTGGGCTCAGATAAACGCTTTCGTGGATCTTCTGGAGTAGCGTCGTCTTTCTGTTCATTTTATGAAACCATTCATTTTGAGCAAGGCCCTTAACCCCAGAACCGCAGCAGTGGCTTTTGTCCTGTCGCTGACCCTCCAGCTCTCCCTACATGGGACTGTTCCCCCTGCTGTCTCTCCGAAGGCATCTTTCATTAAGTGAAAATGGCTCTCAGTGGACGGCCTGTGGTGAAAGAAAGGTTAACAAACAAGTTCTGTGGCAGGGGAAGTGATGTTGCAAAAATCAGGGGTGGGAGGGGGGTGTGTTTGTGTAAATCTGACCCAAATTGTCCTCTGAGTTCAACACTTCCCTCATAACTCTGTCAGCTGTTGTTGTTGTTTTTTTTTTCTAACTGTCAGTCAAACCGATATCAGGCGGATGTAGAATGCTCTAGTTCAGTATTTAGCTCCTTCACTTGGAAACCTGAGTTATTTTAAGACGAAAAAAAGCCAATATTCATAGGCTTCTGCACTTAATGGCCTCAGTGGAGGATAATTTTTATCCATGAGTTATAATTCATGGCTAGTCGAGCGTATTTTGTTCCGCAGTTGCTTTGTAAAGAAGAAAGACTGGAACTCCAGCTGTGCAAATCAGAAGCAATTTTAATGCTGAAAGTCGCAAAATTATTCAAATCTGAGCCTTTTCTGTGGAGCCATAACAGAACTCTGGGTTACAAACTCTTCGAAGGAAAGAAAAGTTTTACCTCGAGTTTGTCCTCAATTTCTCAGCTGATTTCTGACCGCATCCATTCGATGGTTAGGGGGTGCCTGTCTGTCTGTCTGTCTGTCTGTGTTTTCATGGCTGTGTTTACGCTGACCTAGGTTATTACGTGTAGGGTCTCTCCCCTCAGTGTTGGAGACTTCAGTCAGTGCAGCTGTCAAGCATAATTTAACCAACCATGGAACTAACAGTGGAGATTCTACCCTGATATCCCCGGAAAGCACACGCAAACACACACACAAACACACCCATATGGACACATACACATGCAGTCACAAGTGTATACATGCAGATGCATGTACGGATACACACACCCTCATAAAGACGCGTGCACCCTTACCTGATAGAACGCCACACAGACCAGTCTGAATGTCGTGGATTCTCTCCCTCCCTCCCTCAGACCGATGTGACCCCCGTCTCAAGTTTCTCTTGCTGGCTCCAGTATCCACTCAGTTCTTGTTAACGGCACGTATACAGTTTGTGGACAGCACTGGCTGTCTTTCCATTTGACTGGGAAGTTTTATATTGCAAGGCTGGCCCAGGCTCCAGGCCGATGGAAAGCACAGCAGGCTTGATCTCTGAGACATCGCCGACCTCATTGACATCGCTTCCCGCCAGGTCATCAGCGACATCCCTGCCCTCTGTGACATCGCTTACCGCCAGGGCCGCTGTTACATCATTATTGACCTTTAACCTCTCAGCTTAGCCCTCGCTCCAGCCTGGATGACTGATTCTGAGCCGTGTGTGTGTGTTTGTATGTGTGTGTGTGGCTGAGTGCGTGTGTGTATATGCACGCGCTCAGTGCTTTACTCCATGTTTACGTTTATCCTGGATTTCAAGGCACCATTACATACAGCCAGCAGTGTTTGTGTGTTTTATTGGTCTTCACAGTTTACAGTGAAAAAGTGGAGTACGCTTTTAAAAACCAGCCGAGCAGGGTTCACCTGACAGGTTATTGACTGCTACAGCAAGCAGCATCTACTGTTGATTTTCAGCGCAATTTTATGCCTGCCTGGAAACTTTAAGTTCTATTATTGAATGTTAAATTAAAACCACCCACCATGTAGTATGATGGTGGGAATTTGGCCATTAGGCATTTCTTACAAAGTCAGATTATGATCATAACAACATCAGGCATTTTTTTTAGATGAATGATTAGATTGCTCTTTCAGCTGCTCTCTCACGGGTCTCTGAGTGTGAGTGAATGAGAGAGTTGTGTTGGTTGCTTTGGGTGGTGAGCTGTGCGCAGACATGAGTTATGTCCTGTAAATTTTTCTGGTGAGGGCTTTTTTTGGGGGGTTGGTTGGCGATATGATGTACGGCTCGGCGGCGGGCCGCTGAAAGGGTCGCCTCGGTGCCCCCGCGTGTTTTTTTTTGGACTCCCGCCAAGAGCTCTTTATAGCCGCACCGGGGGTCAGCAGTGACGTGCGCAATGAGAGTGGCACGGGGCAAAAATGGGCGAACGATCAAAGCTTGCGCCGTTTGGCTGGGCCCGATTGGCGCGGCTATGCGCCAAACGTCATGGCGGTTTAAGCACCTCGGAGGTTTCTGATTCCTATCACTTTGCGGAACTGTCCCTCATATCAATGCGGGAGAGACAGCTGAGAGCTAGAGATGGGGGGGGAGAGAGAGAGAGAGAGAGAGAGAGAGAGGGTGTGTTTGGGGAGGAAGGAGAGAGGACGGAGTGAGAGAAAGGAGGGGTGAGAGAGAGGTCAGCGAAGAACTCTCTCCTGTCGGTTTGGAGGTATAGTTTGGAGTGGAGTAAATGTGCTGAGCTTCTATGCTAATACCCTGAATGTTTGGAATTCTTGTGTCAAATGTTTCGCTTGTAGAACTGATACCCATGATGCGCTGCGGCATGCTAAACGAGGTTTGTGCCGTAAGCACCGTGCATTATGAGTCTGCTGGGGTGGAGGGGTGGGGCGGGGCCGGTAGGAGGGGGCGTGGGAGGGGGGAGGGGTGCCAGTTGCTCAGGACGTCCTGTCTTGTTGCATAAGTTTCCTGCAGTCTGTCTTTGTAAACTGAGCATGACTTCTGCTCTCACACAATAGCTACAAAGCTCAGCTGAGTGTTTTGAACATTTGTCCATAAGTGCAGTCTTAACTAGCAGGATTTACAGTTTTCAGACTCATTTCAGCGGCTCTTTAATAAACGGAGGCCTCTTTGTAAATGCAATTGTTCAAGTATTTCTAATTCTGCGGTTTAAGTTTTGTGGATCCGGAGAACCAGTTTCTGGGGTCCTCTTGTTCACTGTTCAGTGGTTTCGATTTAATCAGATTTGCAGGTCATTTCATCTGATGTGCTGTTGGGTCACTGTGTCCCCTTTTCTGTTTGTTATGGCCGATGTGTTTGTTATGTAACCAGATCAATGTTTTTCACTGAGCTGACTTATGGCGCGTGGGCGCGCGCACGCACACACACACACACACACACACACACACACACACACACACACACACACACACAGAATCCATGCCTGACATCCCTGAAATGTGTCCCCATTCTTATCTCCATATTTCTTTGTCTGAGCTGCTCTGTGAATGAACTACTGTTTTTGAGCTCAGATTTAAGGTGGAACTACTTTTCAGGTGGGTGAAAAGCGATTGTCATTTCAGTTAAAGGAGAATTCCAGTGTGAAATTGACTTGGGGTGCATTGAAACATGTTAACGAGTACTCACTTTTGCCGAATACCCTACCTCCGTACGCACACAACATTTCAAAATACATTGCTTTTTAGCCTGTGACCTCCATCTTGAAAGTCACGATAAGTTGATTGATGAGCACGAACAAAAAGATTGCAGTCTGTTCTCCTATCCTTCCTATTCGTTCGTGCTTGTCAATCGACTTATCGTGACTTTCAAGATGGAGGCGACTGGAAACTACCTCAAAGTACTGTTTGCATAAATCTTCTTATTTAAAAAAACTACCTGTGCAAGTTCACAGTGTCTCGTTTTAAATATCAATATATAAATATGTCGGAATTCTACCAATGAAGTGTGGAGCTACTTTGAGCCTTGTTCATGATGAAAAAATAGCGATTTCTTTGCATGGCAACACTATGCCCAAATCACTACCATTGTAAGCCTGTTGGGTGCTTCGGCTAAAAAGTCATGTATTTCAAAATGTTGCGTGCGTACGGAGGTTGGGTTTTCGGCAAAAGTTAGTGCTCGTCATCATCTTTCAATACACCCCAAGTCAATTTCACTCCGGAATTGTCCTTTAATGTTGCTATGTCCATTTATATACACATACACTCATTTACATGTAGAAGTTTGTTGATTAATCGATTGATTCATTCTTAAATTCATTTGTTTACTTTACATTTTCATAGACCAGCACACTGAAAAAGCATTCAAATATTCCTCCTTAAACCCTTTGGTTTAACCCCTGAAACTCCAACTTTTCCATTATGTTTTACCTTGCGTGGTTTGGAAAAAGCATTTTTTTTTTCATATTGTAGGACAAATTCGCATACATATTCTGCATCTTCTGGTTGTAGCACTTCACTGAAGCTACATCGCATTCATCTTGTGAGAAATATTCACACCCAAGACGCAATGTTTTTTTATAGCCACAGCATTACATTGAATTAAAACTTATCTAGGTCTTGTACATCATTTTATGCACATTTCCCTGTAATTCTGCTGGACATTGTTGCAATCATTGAATATCTTGGAATCTCCAATAGAATTTAAAATGGGATTAACCAGCTTCAATAAAGCAGCTGCATTCGACAGACCCATGTAAGTTTCCATAGGTCTTACAAGGTTATCCCCCTGACTCTACCTCACACACAGGGGCTGCAGGGTCTGATGTCAGTCTGAAGCGACTAGTCAACCTTGAAACTGCTTCCAGGGGTTTATCTGTCAGTGTCAGTCTTTCTCATACCCTCCCTTTTGTAACTGTTTTCTCTAGCTTTTCTCCCAGCTCGTCCTTGTAAAGAAGAATCTCTGCTTGAGTGACCTGCCTGGTGCGATTAAAATCTTAACATTTTCTGAGGAGCTCTTGAGTGTGCTTGCTTACTTCTTTGCTTGCTGCAAAAGGCTGAAATTGCGCATCCCATTTGCCCCCATCCCATTGCGCTCATTCTCTCTTACATTGTCAAGTAATCGTGAATAAAATTGAAATATTCTGAAATGTAAAAAAAATAATAAAAATCTGAATGGAAGCAACAATTAGTTAACCATGCTGGGCATCGGAGTGATGTTTCCCATACATTGACGAAACGATGGCGGCCCGCTATATAGTCTAATTTTCCCCTGCCATAGTCTCAATATGCACAATTGCCACATTTTGATCAAAAATCCAAATGTAAAAAAAAAAACCCTGAAAAATATGAAAGGCACTGTAATACGGGAATTTGCACAATTCTCTATCTCTCCCCTCCGCTCAACAAAATGCAAAAAGGGATGATGTACCCCCGGCTCAACAGAATGACAGCCATCAGACATTGGTCTGCCACCAGACGTGCCCCCATATTCTCCAAAGATTCTGTGGGAAACACTGTAATATGTCATGATAGTTGGATGCCTCAGAGGTGATTTAAAAAAAGGACAATGAAGTTAATAAGAGTGTCAGGGTCGGACTTGCTGCACCAGGCACAGTAGCAATCATAAAGAAGTAAATGACGATAAAGTGTGATTTGCTGATAATGAAGTGCATACAAGTTTAGAGAGTGGCTTGCTGAAAGAAGCACTCCAGAAAGGAAGTAAACAAGTGAGTGTAATTTGCAAATTGCTGAAATAAGCACACTAATGATGATCAAGTAACTTGCTGAAATAAGTGCAATTATGATCAAGTAAATAATCTTATTAAGATTGACTTGAATTGCATTGAAGAGTGTGACTTGCTGATAAAAGCACAATGATAAATTGAATAATAGTATAGCATATGATTAGCTGAAACAATTGCAATAGTAATAAAGTGACTAATAGTAAAGCGCGTGACTTGCTGAAACAAGTGCAATAATAAAGTAAACTAGACAGTCTGGTCGGCCGCGACCGCATGGGTGTAGCCCCCGAAAGCCCACTTCTCCCCTGTGTAGCGCATTTTTCGGCCAATACGGTCCCCATGGCAACCGAAATCGATAGGTGTCATAAGTGAAGTATAACACGTCCACACCAAATATGGAAGTAATGGGTCAGAAGTTACAGCCTTTACTGCGTCCACAAGGAAGTGTCTATGGTGGTGGCGGCGGAGAGGACAAGCATGAATCCATAGTAGCTGCCCAACTTCGTCCGGGGGCTGCAATAATAATATTGAGTGTGACTTGCTGAAAAAGGCGCAAAAATGGAGTGAATAATAGTATTGCTTATGATTAGCTGAAAGAAGTGCAGTAGTAATGAAGTGAAAAATGGTATCGTGTGTGACTGGTTGAAACAAGCACAGTAATAACTAGAGGCACTCCTAGAGGGCAAACCTCCACCAAGACGGCACAGTCCAAATCTTGGTGAGCGGGAGCAAAGTTCAGTTATAGCATGTCGTAAGATGTCAAAATGGCTGCTGTGCCCGCCCTATTGTTTGACTGATCGCGGTCAAAATCAATCGGGTCCATCCCTGATGTAATAGCGACCCACCCACAAAATTTAAGAGATATCCGTTCTCTACTTTTTGAGTTATCTTGCTCACAAACAAACAGACAAACGAACAAACTGCACCGAGCACATAACCTCTCGCCAACTTTGTTTGGTGGGGGTAATAAAGTGAATGATAGTACCATGCTGACACAAGTACAATAATGATAGTGAATAATAGTTTAGCATAATATGCTAAAAGAAGCGCACAAATAAAACCAGTGTTTCTGCTCTCCTGATTGCAGACACCCCCACGGCGGAGCAGCAGGAGTTGTTTACCCAGAAACTGCAGCAGTGCTGCACCCTCTTCGACTTCGAGGACTCCGTCACCGACCTGAAGAGCAAAGAGGTGAAGCGTGCTACTCTCAATGAGCTGGTGGACTACGTCTCCACATACCGCGGGGTGCTGGTGGAGGCGGCTTACCCCGACATCGCTGTCATGGTGAGTCACTACGCAGCGCCCCCGTACCCTATAACCTGCCCCTCTCTCTCCGAAGCCGGGCCATTAAAGGTCCCCTGTTATTCCACCAAGAGTACAGGTTATTGGCCAGTTCAAAGTCTCCCCTTCCTGACATCACAAGGGAGAGTGACCACCCAGAATAATGAAATCTGACTGACTGCTTGGCTGAAGTTGATCAGTTCTTCTTGCCTCTGGTTGGTTACTTCCCCATGTGATGTCAAGAGGGGAACGTTTTTGAAATGGCTTGTAATAACGAATTGGCTGTGCACCTGGTCAGGTGACATAATAGGGGACCTTTCAAACCATCTGCCCTTGTCAGAAAATTTTTGTGCAGTTTCAGTTATGTGATTTGTAAGTGGACCAAAAGAGCTTCCTCGGACGCCCCCGTGCCCTCTTAGTGTTTCGGCACCAGCAAAGAAGTTTTTTTTTTGCAAAATGGCTACACAATATGGCTCTGGCTGTGTCATTGTTTGGATATTTGGAAGCTGCCTGCCCCTTTACACAAAGCAGAAGTACTGGTGTGTGTGTTTTGTGTTCGTTTCCCTTCGTGGCTCTGTATGGTCTGCGTCTTTGAGAACCTTTGTGTTTGATGGTATGTAATTTATTTTAGTTGGTGCGGTGGTTCATGAAAAAAATACTGCCTGTGAGGACTTCAGTTGGACATTTTCAGTTCGTTGGAACAGAGCAATTGCAGCTTCTCGCTCTTTTTCTCTCTCTCTCTCTCTCTCTCACTCTCTCCTTCCCTCACTTTCTCTCCTGCACTTTTCTTCTTTCTCTTGCACTTTCTCCCTCTCCCTCTCTCTGTCTTTCTTGAGCTGTCACCCTTCCTCGGTGTGATTCTGCGTGAATTGGGACCTGTTCTGCTCTATATTTAAAATGTGCTTATTTTTCTAATATTTTATTTATTTCTTCTGTTATTTTTAAAGACAAACTTAGCGTTGCATGCTTTTCAAGTATTTGTCCATTTAGTGGATTTATTTTGTTTGGTTTTAAGAAAGCTTCTTTGCCCTTCTATTTTAGTGCTCTGTGTATCTTTAGAAAAGGGCTTTTTGGGGAACATTCCTCCTGCTGTCCAGTTAAGATGACCAGAAAAATAGTGCTCGAGTAGAGCTTTATTATTTTTATCATTACTATTTTATAATATACTATACTATATACTTGCTACTATCCCAGCTTGTACTCTGCAGGTTGCCATGGGACCTCCTAACCTTATCAGTTACCATGGGAGTGTTTTATTTTATTTTTATTTTTTTAAACTTTGGTTACCTTGGAAGCATGTACTGTACCTGGTACCATCCGGGCATTTACCTAATCTATTAACCACGGGAGCTTGTTCTAAACCCATTACCATGGCTGGCTGTATTGCACCTGTTACCTTGCAAGACCAGACTGCTGTACCTTTGGTGTTTAATAAGGTGCACTGCTCTGACCCGCTAGCTGATACAATACAAGGCTTTACCGCACTACCTGCCTGTTGGTACCATATTTTTGGTGTATAGTGTATTTATAACCAGAGTACCTCTTTTCAGGTCTGTGTCATATGGTCGAGTTATGCCCCCGCACTGAATTTCAAACACAGTTCTCTGATTCTTTTGATCTTCTTGTTCTATAGTGCTTTTTTAAATCCTATCAGCTACAGTTCTTTCGCTTTTAGCATCTGAACCTTCAAAAGCTCCTCTGATCCTTTCAGACACACCATCTCCTCATTAAAAATCCCTCTGTTATCGTTCTACCCGCTAAGTGTGGCGAAATACGTGCAATATGAACACCCAAGTCTCGGCTAGTTAGCACTGGCCAGTTTACAAATGGTGCGACCTGAAAAATATATCCACGACAGTCTGTCATCCTTGGTTTTTTGCGACAGAATGTTCAGTTCTGAAAGAGACTTCTGACTCTGGCTTGGCCTTGAGGGTTTCTAGACGAGATGGAAGTAAATAATGGAAAATGCATAAAAGAGAACTGAACAATGTTGTGGGAGCTTCTGCTGGATGTGAGATGGTTTTGTGTATGCGCCGTTTGATGTGACTGGAGTCGGCTGCATCACATGGCGCTCTCTGCTAGCTGGTATTGCCGGGTTCCCCCTGCTGTTTTTCCTTGAATTTGAAGCCAGTCGCTTGTTGCCGGGTAAAAATAGCCCGGAGCTAATTGGGTGAGAGCAGGAGCACGGAGCCCGACCTTGAACCCGGGTCTCCTCGCCCTCCTCGTCAATGTGCCGCAGTCACACACAGACCCCCCCCCCCACACACACACACACACACACACACACCTCACCACCACTGTCCCAGTGTTCCTCTGTGGTTTTCCCCAAAGGCACATCCTGTCGTTTTCCCGCAAAAGGTCAGTAAAAGTGCGAGCTGATCATGCACTTGATTCGCCATCCTCCTTCATTTCTTTGTTGTTTGTCAGCCGCGCAGCAACAAAGATAATAGCAGCTTCCTGAGAGTTTGAAAATTGTGCAAGTAAAATAATCGGTTTTGCTTTTACAAAGCATATGAAAGTATTTGCAGGCAAACTTGGCTTAAACCATTCCCTCTGCCATAAAAACTGCAAGCGGGGTCCGATTTCTTTGGTGCCGCAAAGATCATACTCCAATTTATTCATTTTGACTCGAAGCCTCTGTCTGGTCGTCTCACTTGGGCAGCTGTGATTGGGTATTGACTGAAATATCAAGGACTATTGTCGCTTAGGTTCCTGATTTAAAAAAAAAAAAGAGAAGTTTTTTTTCATCTGCTTTTGCGCACATCAAACTGTGCAACCATCATGAAGGTCTCAAGTAGCTAATTTTCATGATTCTGGATTTAAATTAAAGGGCCATTTTGATATCTGCTCAGCTTCTTTCAGCTGATGAGTGGATAGGCCATCCTTTGCAGCAGTCTGCTCTGCGATTATCTCCTCCCTAGCAACACTGGCTGGAAAAATCTGAATGGAAACATAACAGTTGGTGTGTGTGTGTGTGTGTGTGTGTGTGTGTGTGTGTGTGTGAGTGGGAAGGATTTGTGACTAAATTTAGCTTTGCAGACATTTCCAGTTCATTCGGTCGGGGAAATTGCGCATGTGGACGTGTGATCATGTGACGGACAAGGCCCACCTCTCCTTCGATCTACAGTACTACCGATGGGCCAGTAGGGGGCAAGCAGGGGACTGCAGATTGGGGTGGGGGGGAGGGTTTGTTGGGCAGATTTGTTGCCAGACTGTGATTCAAAGCTGAAAATATGCTGCATATCAAAAGTTACGACAGTTAATATGAATCTTCACTCATTGATATTTTTTGATTTACTCGTATGTCTCTCATTCAGATGTTCATAGGGAAGACATTTCAGTGGCTCGTACTGTGTCTGGACTGCTTCAAATGCCTGAAGCTCCTCCGGTGTTTCCCACACATTGACGAGACTATGGCGGCCCGCCATAGTCTAATTTACCCCGCCCTAGTCTCACTATGCCCAATTGCTGCATGTTTATCAAACATGCACATGTTGGAAAAAGGAAAAAAAAAAAGGAAAAATCGGAAAGGTACTGGAAGATGCAGAATTTGCACAATCCCCCCCAAGACATCAGTCTGCTACTACACATTGCCTCCTGGTCTGTGGAAAACACAGTCCCCATATTCTCCGAAAATTATGTGGGAAACGCTGAGAGCTGTAAACTTGTCTTTGTTTTCTTGGAAAAACAATCCATTTACCCTGTTGGATATGTACTGAAGTAATTCTTCCTCCCTGACTTTATCCCAGTGGGAGCAGCAGTACTGTGGCTGTGCCGCAGATCGTTAATGGAACTGCGGGCTCTCGCAAAAGTCCAATTCTCAAACTACTGTGCTGAACTAATCCCGGCGTCTGCCGCTGTGCCCACACTTGGTGTATTGAAATGTAATGTAGCTGTTCGGAGCGAGGTCTTTTTAAAGATTCAGCTCGAGTCGAGATTCTGCGAGGGAAGATGCTTAATTCACATTATTATAACCTTGCAGGACTGTGTCAGTATGTTATTTCCAGACTTAAATGCCCTTCATTTTTATAATGCGGTTCTATTCTAAATTTAACTGGCCAAACATAGAGCTTGATGAACATTGATAATTTGTGCATGTGAATTGTGATCATGTTACTGGAGGCTTTTGTTACTCTTACTTTTTCCCTCGGGGATGTATAAGCTCATGGGGGGACATCCTTACCCTTAAAAGTCACCCAAATTCACATTACTGTCATTTCATTAACCTCTTCAACTTTGTGATCCCATATGTGCACCCCTCAAACACAGCTGCATTATTCAAATCAGCGAAACTTCAGACCTATTTTAGATTCTAGTGGAGATCTCAAATTTTGCAAAGATCCAAAATATTTCCTGCTCAGGGTTTCCTCCAGGAGTTATTGAAACTGTGGCGGAGGGCTTCAGCATCGGGTCAAAACTCCAGCATTACCAGGTGTGGCCAGTTTTCATTAATCAGCATGTAGGCGATGTAATAATTGAAGTCCATGGCACGGAGGTTTATCAGTTTCACATGCGTCACGGTGGATTTCACATATGATATGAAAACAGATTATGACTCCGGACTCTGGAATCGGAATTAAATAATCATGAAGATACAGTTAAGTAGAGCAGGATGTGATCACAGCAAACACAGAAGTTAACATTGTAGTGAATCGTTTTGCAGAGTGAACAAAATATTATTTCTCTAATCGTTGCACACATTCCATTAAGAAGACAGCAGCGCGTTTTACTGCCGTTGGCTAATTTTTAGCTGCGACCAAGCAGCTCTTTGAACGCTTCTTTCTGTCCGTCCGTCTGTCCGTCTGTCCATCCGTCTGTGACACCTTTTTCACCATGTTCCTGTCGTCGTATCATCATGAAATTTTAAGGAGTTATTGACCTTCACCAAAGTCATGTCCATGCACAAGGTAGAGGTCAAAGGTCAAGTTCACAGAGGTCACGACCTTGTTTGCGGGTTTTCGCGCTGTAACTCCAGTTAGAATTCATGGATCGCTATGAAATCTTGGAAATAGCTTCTAGGCATAGAGGAGGTGTTCCCTATTGTTTTTCAAGGTCATCCGTCAAATCCCAAGGTCACACATGTAAAAAAAAAAAGTGTCAATTTTGCCCGATTTGACGGTTTTCGCACCGTAACTCAAGTTTAATTCAGTGAATGGCTATGAAATCTTAGAACAAGCTTTTTGGTATAGAGGAGGGGTTCCCTACTGATTTTCAAGGTCATCTGTCGAATCCCAAGGTCACACCGGTCAAAAAAGTGTCGATTTTGCCCCGATTTCACAGTTTTCGCACCGTAACTCGAGTTTTATTTGATGGATGGCTATTAAATCTTACAACAAGCTTCTTGGTACAGAGGAAGGGTTCCCTATTGATTTTCAAGGTCATTTGCCAATTTTGAGGTCACACTTGTACAAGAAACCACCAGTCATGGACACTAGGCCACGTGACGGATGCTAAGCCAGGTCGCAGCCATTAGATCCCTCTGATCTACTTGTTATTCATTGGAAAACATGTTAATCGGGCAAAATGATTGACAACAGGTCAAGAATTATAAGCGCTTAATTTCACTTGACAAGGAGAACTGGCGACCCCTGATTGTCCTTAGGATTTCTGGAGTTAATGTAAAGTCATTGTAACGTCACTGCTTTTATTTTGCCTTGGCGCTGCGCCACGATCAATTACATGTTGCGGAAACCCTGCTGCTGAATTACAGGGAAATGTGTATAAAATTCTGTACTGTGTTTAGATATTTCTCATTTGATGTAATGCTGCGATAATAAAAACGTGGCCTCCTGTGTTTGAATATTTCACTCAACAGAGCTAAAGTGTGATGTTGCTTCAGTGAAGCGTTGCAACCAGCAGGGACAGAATATGTGTGCAACATTGTCCTTGAATATGAAATTTATCATTTTTCTTACTTTGAGCCTAATTAAAGCAATTCTTACCTTTCTGGGATGTCGCACAGCACTCAGTAAAAATTTGAACATGAACAACTCCACCTCCCTCAAGTACCACCCTCTTCCCCCCTTCTCCTACGAAAAAAAATATGATAACTGATATCTATTATGGTAGTTCGACAAAGGTACTACAAAGGTAACTAAACGTTTCGAGGGCATTTTATTTTATACCACATATAGAATTGAATATCATTTCATTACTGTTGGTTAGTTTTCACTTACCAGTGCCTCTGAGTATGACTCCATTGACCCATTTCACTTGCGATGCTCCCTCCCTTGCGCCACACACAATATTTATTTTCGTAGGAGAGTGAAACGGGTCAATGCGTCATTTTTTTTTTTTTTCCCTGCCAGAGAGGCACACAACTCGCAAGCGGTGACAGCTATTGGCAACTGTAAGGGGCGCTGCGACAGATGACAGACAGGAAGCTCAGCAAATCATTTCATTTGGACCAAAGAAAATGATTGGTCAGACTTTTATCAGAAATATTTGAGAATTAAATATTGAAGAGTTTCAGCACCTGGTGGATTTCTTTTACATTTTAGTGTGCCATACGCTTATTAGGAGCATTTTAAGATCTCAAATGATAAGTTTCAAAATGCCAGAAAGGTAAGAATTGCTTTAAGGGGAAAAATTCAAGCAGAATCAAAAATCAGTCCTGTTGGTGGGCGGTTGTGTTTACGATAAGTGAAAATGCCCATGAATTTCTCTGAGGCTTTTACCCACAATGTTTTTTCCTGTCAAACCGGCTTATTCCTGTTTAGTATTGTGGGGGCACTGTTGTCGTAACCAGCCCACGATTGGCAAAAAGCAGGAAAATAGCCTGGACAGTTGGCCAATCATGTGCCGAGGTTCCACACCATTCACACGCACACTCATTCATATGAGCTTTTTAGAGTACGCCGTTATCCTGGCATGAATGTCTTTGGACTGTCAGAGGAAATCAAACCTGCCCCCAGTCCTTTCTTACAGCTGAATATTTAGTGAAGCAATTCAGAATAAGTAGCTTTGGCCATGCCCATCAATGTGCCATATAGAACCTGCAGTCCCTTGACCAACTCTACCACACTGCCTCCCCCTCCCTCCATGGAACAGTGACTGAGCCCTGCTTTGGATTTGACCTGGCAACCACCCTGGATGGCTGTACCTCCCTCTTCCCCCAGCAGAGACGAGGGGGAGAGTGGCAGTAATGTTCCACCTCCTGATCCAGCTCCTCTGGTCCTGATCCAGCTGCCGCGAACGCTTTGAAATTCAATAGCACTAATTGCTGGGATCCTCCGACAGTAAGGGGAGGGCCAATCGGCTAAGCTCTTGCGCTCTCCATGCTGTGCGTGTGGCATGGTGGTGGGGTCCAGGTCGGACGGACAGTGAGTTTTATTTCTGGTGATTGCATTGTCATGTTGGCGTGCCTTTTCTCTGTCGCAACTGATTCAGATGTTGGGGTCTTGTTTGGTGTGAGATTTTGATCTTGTTTAAACTGGACTTGAGTGGTTGGGTACGTTTCCCAAAAGCTTAGATGATGACTGTGTTAGCAACTCGCATACCTCTCTCTACATTATTCCATTGTTCAAACTAAGCAATTAAGCTTTTGGGAAATATTCACCTGAAAGACTGTCCTCTGCTCTTACAGCAGCATACAAAGGCTATTTCCAGTGGAATACAGTGCAAAAACCACTCAGAAAATATTGCTCTACCATTTGGAAGCATTTGCATTTTGCATTTAATTAATTTACTATCAGTCTAAGTATCTAGTTCGAGTTGGCTTAAGACAATGGTATTGTATGGGAATCCTGCCCTCAGTTTAATTGATTTTCCCTAATTAGTTATTTTTTGAGTGCTCAGTATTTGGCCTGTGTACGTTTTAGACTTTTTCAGTTGTATTAGTCTGAGTTATATGGGGAAAGTGAGCAATTTCATCACTTCTGTTCTGACGTCCAGGCTTATTAACTGTTGTGAAAATGCTGTTAGATCTGGACACATGGTGAAGATAAGACACCATTAGGAACCCCTTACATTGAAAGTGCAAGTGCAAGCATTTATGAGGGGTTAGAAGTTGTGATGTGTAACGGCAGCCTCAAAACACACCGGTACATAATAAAAGGACACAACAACAAATTTCAAATTAGAAGCAATATAAATAATTTATTTAAATCAACACAAAAAATAAGTTAATGTCCAGGGTATACAAGGCATGGATGTAATGTCATGCATGTATGGATGCAGTAAGTTATGTTAGATACCCTAATGAAGGTAAAAGAGCGAGGGAGTGAGCAAAAAGGAACTTAGAAGAAGCACCATGCTGGTGAGGAAAAAGTATCAACGGCAGAGCCTGCAAAGAAAAGAGTATCAGCCCCCCCCTAGGGAGAGAGAGAGAACTCCTTTAAACAACTCCACCCCTCATTAGTGCAGGTGAAATTAATTAGGCAATTAAGCAAGCTAGGCCCAGCCATGCCCGTGCACTGACATAGCTGAGCCTACCGGCACACAGATGAACACAGGTGGGCGTCACAGATGTCATGGCGAATTTCTCCTTACATTCTACATGCCGAGCGGTTTTGTGTATATAGCACTATAGCACATCTTTATGGTGATAACTTAGACATTACATCACACTTACCTTCTGCATAGGAGACCAGAAGTACAGGGAGTGAGGGAAAGGCCAGATTCAAACTAGGGGTGTCAACGTTTACAATTTTTTCTACACGTGTACACGGAACTTCTAACCGACGTGTACCCGGTTACACGTTGGAGATTTATGAGCTTTTTCTATCGCAGTTGCGCTATATAACCACAGAAAGTAAAATGAGTTGAAAATAAAATCCTCAATCATTTTGACAGATAAGAAAACGTACAAGTGAAAGCTGAAAAAGGTTTAACCTTTTTTAATCACTGTTTTAACTATTTCTCACTTTTTGTACTTTTTTTTTACTTAAAGTGCAAACTGCATCCCTCTCTCGCAACGGGAGTTGCGTCTGAATTTTAATATATGTCTCATAGTAAAAGTAATGTGGAATTGGCGAGAGAAAGCAACTCAAAAGGAAGCCAAAGTAAGCTGAAGTGAGAGGAAAAAACTTCACCTTTATATTCACAAAGTTAAAAAAGTAGAGGGGGACTCAATTATTCACAAAAATTGGCAAAAAAAAAAAAAATGTTTTCTTCCTCCTCTTTAGACGCGAGGATATGTGATCAGGTTGTGAAAAGCCGACCGAACACCAACCTACAATATATCGTACAACAACACGCAACAATATAGGCTAAAATAACAAGACATGAACAGTTTTTGTTTTCAGCACGACATTTGCACATGGAGAAGATGATGAGTGCCGCGCTCTTCTCTAGTCCTCCGCAGCCTATTCTTGAAGTGGCGCGACACTGGCTGTGGCTGCGGGGGGTTTTTGTGTCGCCTGCGAAGCATAGCGGCACATAGGGATCACTTTATCCGGCGTCTGTCTGTCTGTCCGGTAGTCACACTTTCAGTTGGTAGTCACACTTTCACATAAGCTTCGCAGGCGACACGTGTTCACCTGAACACTCTAGTTTTTTATATATCAAGGTAACATTGCGCCCCATGTATCTGTATGCGGATAACTGCACTAGTGGGAACATTTTAAGTGTATAGTTAGTTAATGTTATTATCTGAAGCTTTCAGGCAACATTATCACTGTTCTGCCCTTCTGGCGTTTCATTCTAAAATTTATGCTTTTAATTTGAACAATTTCAGCTTTGTGCAGAACTTTATTTTGACCTTTGTATTTGAACAGAAAGTAGTCAGGAAGTAGTTTGTTTACATTTAGAATTCACGTTTGGAACACGTTAGGAACAGCAGGCAGTTTGTTCACATTTAAATTTCAAGTTTGGAACACGTTGGAAACAGCAGGTTTGTGAACATCGCAGATGGCAGAGAAACTACATCTTGCATGTTGATTCCCCAGCAGAGGCATCACTTGTATGTATCAGTCTTGTTATCACTAAGTTAACTCATACATATATGAATGTCATACTGTAAAAATGAAGTTATAAGCTTTAAATATTTGGATGCTGCTTTAAATATGTGGGTGCTATGGTTAGCTCAAGGAAATGTTAGCAGTTAGCCTTACATGTAATTGTTATATTTAAAAGTAATGTTAATTGAAATGAGGTGACGTAGCTAATTGCAGTATTTTGTCGTTTGTTTCCTAGTTTCACTCTCTTGTATCCTTTTCACCTCTTGATCTCTTGATCTGACTGATCTGGATCCAGTACACTGTGAAGAATGAAAATAAATCAACAAGCAAGAAACTGAGGCCTTCTTCATGTTCATGAATGCAAGAGAGTTTAGCTCACTGTCTACTTGGAGTTAACACACCTCAACAAGGACAGTACAATCACCCCTAAAAATAGGTGACTATATGTATTGGTGAGAAATGAACGAAGAGGAGGAAAAAATGGCGTGTACACGGTTATTGATTTTTCTAAATGGTTATTATTTGTTATCCGTGTAGCCGTCTACAAGTGTAGATGTTGACACCCCTAATTCAAACCACCGACTGCGGCTTGTAACCCCTGACTCTGGCGTATGGTACTCTACAGGCTGCACTACTGAGAACCATGATGCGTTAGAGCTGCACTGCAATATTTGCTCTTTACTGCAGTACAAATGCGGTGCAGAAACCATCACAACTTTCGCGGTAACCCCATGCTCAGTCCAAGAAAATGAATCCGTATGCCAATCGACGAGCGCCTTCGTCATTCAGATCAATCCACAGCATGTTTGGGGACATCTTACCTGGCCACCACACCCTGCTACCTGGCTGTCATTGTTTTAGGCGGGGCGTGTGTGTTGTCTCCCACTGTAAATTTACACACTCTTGTGGACATACAGGGTTTCCCGCAGAAAATCTGTTAGTCAGGGAGGTGACAGGGAAGAGAGCAGCCAGCATTTATTTACTCTTTATAAATAAACAAAGAAGTTAAAGTGCAATAACAAAGTGACAAAGTCAACAGTCTTTTAACTTTATTACAAAGTTTTTATAGTGTAACACTTGCTTGTACACGGTGTATTTTAGCCTTACCGTAAGCGCTGAGCTGGAAATAACAAGATCAAATAAAAACGCACAATCTTCCCAAAATTCATGCTACATGCATGAACACAGGCAAAATTATCAAAAAATAGAAAATGAAAAGCGCATAAAATGCGCACAACTGTCCCTAAGGGTAAAACGAAAATTAATGTAAGAACGGAAAATTTTATCTGTTTTGACTTCAATTCCCCAAATGCTTTGCGGTTGTGGTTATTTTTGGGGAGAGGAGAATGGTATTATGTACGGAAGCGCATTGCATTCACAGGATTAAAAAATATATACACTTTATCTCGTAATTACGAGATCTTGAGAAAATATTAATTCTACACTCACCGTGTTCTGTGTGATGGAGCCAACCTGAATATTTCGGGTCCGCAGCCACTCTGGGTTCCACCCATTACCTCGATGTTTAGAGGACTGGGGCTGGGACTGTGGAGGTGTGGAGGAGGAGGCAGCGCAGATGGTGAAGTCGGCCGGTGTTCTGACAATTTGTGCTGCCTTGTCAAAAAATGCTACCGTAATCCAAAGCGATCGTAAAGTCTTTGTTTTCGGCTAAATATTGCAATATGAATCAGTTTACCGTAGTAACTTTGTTATTTGTTAGCATATTATAAGCAGATATTTGCTAGCATATTATAAGCATAAGCAGATGTTTTAATGAGTTGGGTAAGTTTGTTTAAAGATATATGCCCACATACGCCATTATCATCCAATCCCTGCGTTTTAAGCAGCTTCACCAAATTTGGTATGGTAACTCACTGGGGCAAATAGATGTGCAACGTCACGTTTTTTGCTGGATTTGACCTTGGACCTTAGTGCTGTGACCTTGAGGCAGGAAATTTTGTCCAGGCAGAGGGGTATTTAGCAATGCGTTGTGTTCTATGTTTGTTGATAATGGCTCTCACTATTGTTCGCTGGACTCCCAGGGCCATAGAAATGGCTTTCCGAACTATAGATATCAAATACTTATTTTCTTGTCAGGTCTTAAATTTCTCTTTATTGTGGCATCATGTGCTGCTTTCTGTCCCTTCATATTGCCACACATGTTTTATTTAAGTGATGTTTTGATTCAGCAGGGATCACAGTAATCATGTCTGGGTGTGTCTTGTTAAATTGCATCCAAGTATCATCTAAATTTGTTTAATTAGTTGAAGTAACAAAGGGGGGGCAGTAGCTTCTTCGGGCCTGGTAGGGCTGGATAGCTTTGTTCTGTCAATAAATTAAATCATCATTTAAAGACTGTATTTAGTGGTTACTCAGATCATCCTTTTCTCAAATAAAATTAGTGTGATGATCTGAAGCATTTAAGTATAACAAAATACGCAAATAAGAAAAAATCGGGAAGGACGCAAATACTTTTACACAGTACTGTATGTGTTAAGGTAATCTGTTATGTCTGTGTCCGCTAATTTTGCAGATTACTACCAACATTTTCCGGACACTTCCACCAAGTGAAAACCCAGACTTTGACCCAGAAGAGGATGAGCCCACACTAGAGGCCTCCTGGCCGCACATTCAGGTGCGAAATAATGCTCCTAAAATGCTAAAATACACCAAACCAGCACGCAGCTTGACAGAAGACGAATGAAATTTGCATGAATCGCATTTGTACGTATTTTGCCTTCCAGAATATCTCTTATTGAAGCAAAGTAATTGAGCAATGCATTAGTCTGTGAACACCTCCGTCTGGATTGGCGATTACCCTTGATTCGCCTCCCTATCTTGCATTAGCCTCTCTTTGTCCATCATTAGCCGCCCTTTGTCTAGCATCACCCTCCCTTTTTTTTCTAGCATTAGCCTCCCTTTCATCCGGCATTAGCTTCCCTTACGTACAGCATTAGCTCCCCTTTGCCTAGCATTAGCCTCCTGTCCAGCATTGGCCTCCCTTTTGTCCAACATTAAACTCTCTTTCATCCACCCTTTCTTTTTGTTTTGCATTAACCTCCATCTTATCTGCCATTAGCCTCACTTTTGTGTGGCATTTGCCTTATTTTCCTCCAACATTAGTCTCCTTTTTGTCTAGCTTTAGCATTAGCTTTCCTTTCACTAGCAGTAGTCGCTTCACCTCTAGTTGTTCCTGCTTGTATAATTTTACTATTTGCTTTCACTCCCTCAGAGTCTCTCATATTACAGTGGCACCAGGTTACTGGCCTGGTTACCTGGCAACCACTCAACTGCCTGGACCTCTCATAGCTTGTGCCAGAGTGAGCAGCTTTGTGAATGAAGGCCTGCTTTTACTGTTGCTCTCTCTTGTTCTATTTTTAGCTGGTGTATGAGTTCTTCCTGCGGTTCCTGGAGAATCCAGACTTTCAGCCCAGCATTGCCAAGCGGTACATCGATCAGAAGTTTGTGCTACAGGTTCGTCTCCATTTTGCCCTCCGCTCTCTGCTTCAGCCACAGAGAGAACGGTCTCATACATCGCTCTCATCCATGTCTGTAGCACGGCTGCTCAGTTTTCTCTGCCCGACAACTTACTGCGAGGTCCTTAGCGTTTGGACAGTGACATAATTTCAAAGAGCTGTGATTCCTACATGGTTAATCAGCCTTAATTTGACCCATTAAAATTGCGCTGTTGCAGAAAATGCTTACGGAACTCACTGCTCATCGTCTTGGTGAGCCTCAACTAGAGCAGCCAATCAGATTGCACCACACGCGTACATAAAGGCTGTCACCGAGGGTACAGGGGCAGACGTCCAGTTGCACTTCACTCTGTCCCTGTTCAGCCAGCCTAAAATAGTTTAGTGTTTGATTTTTTTCAGGGGACGGGGGGGGGGGGGATCGCTCTATCCCAAACAGGTGGAAAGAAAAACAAAGATGTGATAGTGCAGCACTAAAGGACTGAAATCTTTCTGGAAATAACACTTGGGAGAGACAGAGCAGGAGCTTTTGAAACAGGATGATGGAGCTGGATGCTGATCTCCCACCCAGTCCATGATCTACTCAGTCTTTAGTTCTTCAGTAATAATCCTTTTAGCCTGTGAGTCTGACTTGGTTTTTGGTTTTTTAAATCATTTTCCGGGAACAGTTTGTCGCCCTCCATGTGTCCACATACAAGACCCTGCTGATTTCACTTGAGCTGTAATTTCATTAATGGGGAAAAATGTAAGCTCGCTGCATTGTAATCATCATGCATGTTAATGCTTTTGCCCCACGATGTGAATCTGGGATATTTTATTCATAGAAAGGCTAAACTGTTCCCTCTGTGGGTTGAAGAAATGTCTGAAAATAAATGGTCTGGAAAACCTACACACACAGCTGTCCCATGGGACCCTTTATCCTCCCCAGTGATTTTTCAGTGACCGTGCCCCCCCCCCCCCCCCCCCACCTCTTACAGTCCGTTTCTGGGGGGTCTGTTGTTTTAAATGTGCGGCCAGGAAGTTCTGAAAGGAAGGGGCTGCTTGAGGAGGAAGGGGGTTGGGCCGCGCGAGTACTGCTTTCGTCATGGTGGAGGACAGTCAGCCCGTTGACTGTAATCTAGTCTTTAATCTCGACTCTTGACTATCATCATAATCTCTGGAACGTGCATCTCGGAAGAGTGGATCAGGCCCACTGTCTGTATCAAAGAAGGCCGAAAAGACGAGCGTGTAGCTGGCCCAGTCACAGGCGGTAGTTTTTGTCAGGACGCTAAGGGATGGGCAATTCAAACGTGGTAGCTATTCCAAAACAACCGTTAGCAAACAAGCCACGATACCTTTTTTTTTTTTTTTCCCAGTTACAAAGTCAAACAAAGCTGCTTCACATCATTAAGTGACAGAATTTTGTGCGCATAATAAACTTTTATTAAATCCTCAGGATAGTTTGGAATGAATCACTCGCGGATGAAGTTCTTGGCTGAGCCGTTTTTCTTTAGCCGTGATAAAACCACAGCACCGTGTCGACAAAATTTGTGGAAATTCAGCCTCTCAGACTAGTTCTGGACAGTGTAAGTGGAACAGTGGTCCTTGCAAATCAGACTGACAGTGCGCCAGTGATGAGCGGAAATTTGAGGCTGAGACGAACTTCACCCCGACTTCAATTTTTGTGTCAGTGCAACAGATACTAACACGTACTGCCCCCTGCATGCTGCCTTTGGTATTACGGAGGGACAGCATCAGTCGTTCTGGGGGTGTGGTGAGAGAAAGGTAGAGATGGCGGGAATGGAAAATGGGATATAGTGGGATTTATGATATTAAAAGATAAAGTTGGGGGGAAAGGGAGGGATAAATGGAGCGAGTATAGAGCTCTTAGCAGTCTCCTATCCTCTCGGTCTGTGTTTGTTTTTCTGACTCAGGAATTTTCATTGGTCTTGAGTTTTCATGCTTTAAGGGGCTTTCATATACGTTGTACGATAGGTATTCGACAGGTCTACAGCAGAAATGTGGAGTTATTTGTGAGATGTTTGTGAATATATCCTTTGAAATTTGTGTATTCTACAGCAGAAAAAGATGTCGTAAACAGTAGCGGCTCTAGACCCGGGAATGGCGGGGCGCACTCATGTCCCTTTATGACAATTAGTCCTGGGTAGTTCGCAATCATTTTCCTTTACTGACGCGTTTTCCAATTATCGTACTTGGCAACTCAAGACACGGTCTCTCCAAATGCGATCGAACAGCGATGAAATCATGGGCTTAATTCAGCTCAGTGGCGGAACCTGAACTGAGAATTGTGACAAAACATCCGTTTAAAACAGTCGTTAGTCCTGACCTGTTCTCAGTCATTTTCATGAGTAACCGAAGGTTCGCTCCGAGAGCACTCCACAGTTAACAGCTGCTGCTTGTTCTCCCCGATTACGAAAGAAGACAATCGTTCATCTGGACGCTTATTTGCTGTATTTAAATCAACGTTAGTCAAACTTGCATACCTGTCGCCTCTCACGCAAACAGCTTGAGCAGCACGCTGCCTATTTCTGCCAAGTGCCACTTTTTTATCAACCCACACAATACCGAGAGTGAAAGGCGATATTTCACTGGAACACGGACCTGATCAATCAACGCGAAGCACTGGCCTGTTAATAAGTACATTTTTTTTTTCTGTACTGAATTTCGCCCATGATTTCATCGCTGTTCGATCACATTTGGAGAGACCGAGTCTTAAGTTGCCAAGCACGATAATTGGAAAACGCGTCAGTAAAGGAAAATGATTGCGAACTACCCAGGACTAATTGTCATAAAGGGACATGAGTGCGCCCCGCCATTCCCGGGTCTATAGCCGCTACTGGTCGTAAACCCTCATCGTAGAATTTTAAATATGTTCAAAAAATTTTCGGCATCGTAGGTGATTCTCTATGCCAAGCCCATTTCGTGGGTCTTTTGTGTAAGGCCCTACGAGGTTGTTCATGCCAGACCTACGAATTTGGTTTGATTTTTGGGGTCATGTGAGGTCCTCATTATCTGTGGAAATTCCTACGATAGACCTATGGTCGTCCTACGTTAAACCCACGTCAGTCCTTCGAACGTTCCACCATGTTGCGTCCTTTGTGCGATTGTCATGAGTTAATTGAACGATTACAGTTATATTCTGTCAGTCACAGGAGTCTCTTGAAATTTTTTGACATATTTTCCTACGACGGTAGTACAGCACATATTGTTGTGTGACTGCTATTACGCGACCTTCAAAACCATCTCTCGCAAACGTAGGTCGGTCCCTTATGTTGTGGACCCGCTAAAATACTTCGACAAAAAAAGGAAAAAAAAATATATATACGACGTATTACTCAGATTGTCAGGGTTAAATAAAATCTTGGATGACGACAGAGAAACCCTGCCCTCTTGTGGTCAGAAGGGGGAATGCGGGCAGGCGGGTGTTAATAGGCTGGTGCTATGTCCAAAATGGCTTACTCGCCAACCAGGAAGTTATAAATTGAATGCGCTTGTTTAAAATTGTAAACATTTTTCCGAATGTTGAATACTTAAAAATCATTGTGATTAATGTACTTTCTGGGCATTGTTTAGTGTGGTCATTCCAAAACTTGCAGTTTCCTCAAAGTATGTACTGTCGACTAAATACATCACCAGTTGTCCAACATCATCCATACTTCGATCCAAAAGTTGTTAAGGGTTGCAAAATGACTGCCATTGTAACCGAGAGAGCTCAACTCTTGTTCTATATCCTATTTAACTGTGGTTGAACCCAACTTTGGTGGACCTCCGAAAAATTCTTGTTTAGTAAACTATGCTCACATCAAATTTTGTCCGCTTAATAACTGTCGCGTCCTGTGTTGTCATGGTCAACATTCTGGAGTGCGTGGTTCGATAGTGTAAGTAGGTACTATTTTTTTGGAGAGTAATTATTTTGCGGACACAGTAGTAAGGAGGTAGTGTGTAAGAGGCGGGACCTGTTGTGGTGATGTCATGTGCTGATTTAATTTAATGATGTGACGCAGCTCCTGGAGCTGTTTGACAGCGAGGACCCTCGGGAGCGGGACTTCCTGAAGACCATCTTGCACCGCATCTATGGCAAGTTCCTGGGGCTACGGGCATTCATCAGGAAACAGATCAATAACATCTTCCTCAGGTACTTGTCGTACTCATCTTCGTGCACAAGCGTGCGTGCGCGCATACGCACACGCACACACTCACTGTGTCAATCACTGAACCTCAGACTTAGCAGTGTTATCAATTATTTGCTACTTTAATATTGTTTAAAATAGTGTCTTTTTTTTCTCTCTCTCTCACCTCCTTGACCATGGCATGACCAGGTTCATTTATGAGACTGATCACTTCAACGGAGTGGCTGAGCTACTCGAGATTCTAGGGAGGTAAGTGACAGACTCTGATGATGTGACTTTTTCTCTGTGTTGTGCCAGCCTGGGAACATGAGTCATTTTGTGCACATGGAGGGAAGTGGGATTTGTGCAGACCACATAAGCCAGGGGAACAGGGTGAATATTATTAGGAAGTGAAGACGTGATTTACAAAACCCAAAGCCAGTGAAGTTGGCACGTTGTGTAAATCGTAAATAAAAACAGAATACAATGATTTGCAAATCCCTTTCAAACTATATTCAATTGAATACTCTGCAAAGACAAGTTACTTAATGTTCGAACAGGTAAACTTTGTAATTTTTTGCAAATATTAGCTCATTTGGAATTTGATGCCTGCAACATGTTTCAAAAAAGCTGGCACAAGTGGCATAAAAGACTGAGAGAGTTGAGGAATGCTCATCAAACACTTATTTGGAACATCCCACAGGTGAATGGGCTAATTGGGAACAGGTGAGTGCCATGATTGGGTATAAAAGCAGCTTCCCTGAAATGCTCAGTCATTCACAAACAAGGATGGGGCGAGGGTCACCACTTAGTGAACAAATGCATGAGCTGATTGTCGAATAGTTTAAAAACAACATTCCTCAACGAGCTATTGCAAGAAATTTAGGGATTTCATCATCTACGGTCCGTAATATCGTCAAAAGGTTCAGAGAATCTGGAGAAATCATTGCACGTAAGCGACAAGGCCGAAAACCAACATTGAATGCCCGTGACCTTCGATACCTCAGGCGGTACTGCATCAAAAACCGACATCAGTGTGTAAAGGACATCACCACATGGGCTCAGGAACACTTCAGAAAACCACTGTCAGTAACTACAGTTTGTCGCTACATCTGCAAGTGCAAGTTAAAACTCTACAATGCAAAGCGAAAGCCATTTATCAACAGCACCCAGAAACGCCGCTGGCTTCGCTGGGCCCAAGCTCATCTAAGATGGACTGATGCAAAGTGGAAAAGTGTTCTGTGGTCTGACGAGTCCACATTTCAAATTGATTTTGGAAACTGTGGACGTTGTGTCCTCCGGACCAAAGAGGAAAAGAACCATCCAGACTTTTATAGGCGCAAAGTTCAAAAGCCAGCATCTGTGATGGTATGGGGGTGTATTAGTGCCAAAGGTATGGGCAACTTACACATATGTGAAGGCACCATTAATGCTGAAAGGTACATACAGGTTTTGGAGCAACATATGTTGCCATCCAAGCAACGTCTTTTTCATGGACACCCCTGCTTATTTCAGCTAGACCATGCCAAGCCACATTCTGCACGTGTTACAACAGCATGGCTCTGCAGTAAAAGAGTGCGGGTACTAGACCGGCCTGCCTGTAGTCCAGACCTGTCTCCCATTGAAAATGTGTGGCGCATTATGAAGCGTAAAATACGACAACGGAGACCCCGGACTGTTGAACAACTTAAGCTGTACATCAAGCAAGAATGGGAAAGTGTTCCACCTGAAAAGCTTCAAAAATTGGTCTCCTCAGTTCCCAAATGTTTAGTGAGTGTCGTTAAAAGGAAAGGCGATGTAACACAGTGTTAAAAAGGCCCCTGTGCCAACTTTTTTGCAATGTGTTGCTGCCTTAAAATTCTAAGTTGATGATTATTTGCAAAAAAAAAATTTAAGTTTCTCAGTTTGAACATTAAACATGTTGTCTTTGCAGTGTATTCAATTGAATATAAGTTGAAAAGGATTTGCAAATCATTGTATTCTGTTTTCATCTACTATTTACATAACGTGCCAACTTCACTTGGGTTTTGTAAAAAAAGCAGGAAATCGGCAGCTTTGAAGTCCATGTATTCTGGAGCTTCATCCTTTTAACCGTAGCTTTTAGCTGGGTGTGTTTCCCACATATTGGCAGGGGTTTTACATCGAATGAAAAGAAGTAGGATGTTTGTTCATACTTGTGTTTCTGTGTGTGTGCACGCGTCTCTGTCCGTCTGTGTGTCGTTGCTTTTATTGTGCGCGTGTGTGTGTTTTGTATCTGCAGCATCATTAATGGATTTGCTCTGCCACTGAAGGCCGAACACAAACAGTTTCTGATGAAGGTGCTGATCCCAATGCACACCGCCAAAGGCCTGGCACTCTTCCATGCTCAGGTATTGTGCAATACACCTCACGAGACCAAGCACACGTGCACACACATGCGCGCACACATACACACACACCCCATGCACACACAGGCCTGTGCACACACAGCCAGGAAATTACTGAATTTAGTTGGGTGGTGAACGGGCCAGACACTGCCTCAGTGCGCCTGGAGTCTGTCAACCACGTCTACTACTTTTGGGCAATGCTGCCCTCTGCTGGTTATGTTGAGGTATTGACAGACTGTTGTGAGTTCTGTATGGCATATTTAACACCAAGTCTATTTCAGCATAGAGTCGATTTCTTGTCCTGAGTTTCAAGTGATTAACAAAGAATGTTGGAAGACTGAAAAAAAAAAAGTTAAAATGCAGTAAAATCAGTGTAAAAGATGGAGAGAAGAGCATTTTGAAAGTAATTAAAGTCCTGAGTGTCACTATGAAAATGCGTGTAAGTGTAATGTAGAATATCTTAAGCATAACTATTCCTTAATATGGGGTTATAAGGTAGCATAAGAATATAAAGTGGTAGTTCTGCTGGTGTAAGAGTAGATGGAACATCAGTGTACTTCTCAGTCATAACCTTGTGTAGTTATATTTCTGTTGCATGACCTGGTTGTGTACAGTACAGTGCAGTTCTATCATTTTAGAGTTGTATTGTAGTAGTAGTAGTGTGTGTGTGTGTGTGTGTGTGTGTGTGTGTGTGTGTGTGTGTGTGTGTGACTTGCTGAGGTGTATTGGAGTTTCATTTTGGGTTGTTTTGGGGTGTGTGCATGAGTTGTAAGCTTCTGTGCTCTCTCTCTCAGCTGGCCTACTGTGTTGTTCAGTTCTTGGAAAAGGACCCCACTCTGACAGAGCCGGTAAACCTTATCACTTACCTGCTGTCCTCGCAAACCGTCCTATTTCTCACCTCTACTTTTCTCCCAAACCATCCTCTTCCTCATCTCTACTTTCCTCCCAAACCATCCTCTTCCTCACATCTACTTTCCTCCCAAACCATCCTCTTCCTCACATCTACTTTCCTCCCAAACCATCCTCTTCCTCACATCTACTTTCCTCCCAAACCATCCTCTTCCTCACATCTACTTTTCTCCCAAACCATTATATTTCATATCTCTATAATGTCCTCTTAAATCATCCAGTCCATATGTGTGCTGTCATCCCAGACTGTCCTATTCCTTACCTCTACTACCTTAAAACATCTTGTTTCTTTAGTCCCAGCTAACCCTACTAGAATATATGTTTATTCTTTATTCCTATAAGGCCTGCTTCAAGAATTCCCAGTTTTTAAGTCGTTATCCCATCTGGAGCTACATGACTTTTGATGGGCAGATGAGAGGATTACATTTACCTGCCACTTTTATGATACAGTTTCTAACCATGTGGGTCGTAATTAATTCTTGGGGTGCCGCCTTCGTGTTTGTTTTGTTTGAAACCACACGCGAGCACTTATTACGTCTGTGTTTTTAGCTAATGTTTGTGTTTTTTTCTCCCCCCCTCCCCCCTCCCCCCAGGTAATTCGTGGTCTTTTGAAGTTCTGGCCAAAGACATGCAGCCAGAAAGAGGTAAAGGCTGTGGCTCTATACAGGCCTCAGTGGGGGCTGTGTGACTGTGGCTCTATACAGGCCTCAGTGGGGGCTGTGTGGCTGTGGCTCTATACAGGCCTCAGTGGGGGCTGTGTGGCTGTGGCTCTATACAGGCCTCAGTGGGGGCTGTGTGGCTGTGGCTCTATACAGGCCTCAGTGGGGGCTGTGTGGCTGTGGCTCTATACAGGCCTCAGTGGGGGCTGTGTGGCTGTGGCTCTATACAGGCCTCAGTGGGGGCTGTGTGGCTGTGGCTCTATACAGGCCTCAGTGGGGGCTGTGTGGCTGTGGCTCTATACAGGCCTCAGTGGGGGCTGTGTGGCTGTGGCTCTATACAGGCCTCAGTGGGGGCTGTGTGGCTGTGGCTCTATACAGGCCTCAGTGGGGGCTGTGTGGCTGTGACTCTATACAGGCCTCAGTGGGGGCTGTGTGGCTGTGGCTCTATACAGGCCTCAGTGGGGGCTGTGTGACTGTGGCTCTATACAGGCCTCAGTGGGGGCTGTGTGGCTGTGGCTCTATACAGGCCTCAGTGGGGGCTGTGTGGCAGTGACTCTGGCTGTATTTTAACACTTTCCTCTCTCCCTGTGTGTGTGTGTGTGTGTGTGTGTGTGTCTGTCTGTGTCTGTCTGTCTTCTTGTGTGCAATTGCATGTTTGCTCTAGGTCATGTTTCTGGGCGAAATCGAGGAAATCCTGGACGTTATCGAGCCCACACAGTTTAAAAAGATCCAGGAGCCTCTCTTCAAGCAGGTTTCCAAGTGTGTGTCTAATCCTCACTTTCAGGTAAACCGAACCCCCCCCCCCCCCCCCGACCATTATCAGGCTGAACATGCTTTCAGAATTCATTTATATCACTGCTTTAATTTCATAGCACACATGAAATGTGATTTTAGAAATGCTGCAGGGTAACAGGATTCCTCCCTGTGACCATTGCTCTCTTTAGTTATGCAATTTAAGCCATTAGGTGGGGAAAAAATGAAGACCTTTGTGGTAAAAAGTTGTCCCAGGTATTTTTGTCAGACGCTGATGCTTTTTAGATAGATGTCTGACTGTGTGTTTGTGTGTGTGTGTGCGCGTGTGTCTCCAGGTGGCAGAGAGAGCTCTGTACTTTTGGAATAACGAGTACATCCTGAGTCTGATTGAGGAGAACATCGATAAAGTCCTGCCCATCATGTTTGGCAGCTTGTACAGGATTTCAAAAGAGCACTGGAACCAGTGAGTGCCCAGTCCTACATGTACACATGCATGCGCATACACAAACAAACAAACAAACACACACACACACACACACATGCACGCACCAACCTTGATTTACACATGCCTCCTGTCCTTCAGTATGTGGACTGTCCTCAGTCCTTGGTTTTGGCTCAACCCATTGAAGGTTAGTTTTCGGTGCCGTGTACATACACAGTCTATCTCTTCCCAAAAACACCTGAAATATTGATTTGTCCAACCGCAATGTCTGTTGTCATTGTGTGATGTTGCATTGGAGATACCTTTGGTCCCAGAGTAGTTGAGTGAGAGTAGGAAACAGAGAGAGTGCAGAGTGGTGTTTTAAATGGGCTGAATTGAACAGTGATGTTAGCAAATGGGCTTAAGTGGAGAATGACGTGAGGACATGGGCTGAAGTGGAGACTGATGTTAGCAAATGAACTGAAATGGAGAGCAATGTTATTAAATGGGCTGCAGATGAGGATGATGTTATTTAATGGGCAGAAGTGGAGGGCGATGTTATTAAATGGGCTGAAGTGAAGGAGGATATTATTAAATGGGCTGAAGTGGAGGGCGATATCATTAAATGGGCTGGAGAGTGATAAGAAATGGGCTGCAAGGAGACTGATGTTAGCAAATGGGTTGAAGTGGAGCATGATGTTAGCAAATGGGATAAAGGGGAGAGCGATGTTAGTAAATGGGCTGAAATGGAGGGAAATGTTATCAAACTGGCTGAAATGGAGGGCGATGTTATTAAGTGGGCTGAAGAGGAGGGTGATATTATTAAATTGGCTGAAGTGGAGAATGATGTTATTAAATGGGCTGAAGTGGAGGTTGATGTTACTAGACAGGCTGAAGTGGAGGGTGATGTTATTACATTGGCTGAAGTCGAGAATGATGTTAGAAACTTTAAGTGGACAGTGGTGTTCTTAAATGGGTTAAGGAGAACAGTGATTTTAGCACATGGGCTGAAGTGAAGAGTGGTGTTCGGAAATGGGTTGAAGTGGAGAATGATGCTTGGAAATGTTTGCTAAACTCATGAGGTTATCTTCCTCTGTTCCAGAACAATCATTGCGCTGGTGTACAATGTGCTAAAGACTCTTATGGAAATCAATAGCAGTCTGTTCGATGAGCTGACTGCTTCCTACAAAGCAGAGAGACAACGGTGAGAGATGGGAGACTGAGAGAATCGATAGGCCATCTGTTAATGGTCTGTGAAAGTGCATTTTTGTGTTTACACGTTTGTGTGTGGATGCTCACTTGTGTGTGTTTGCACATCTTTTTGTTTGTATTTGTGTGTGTGTGTGTGTGTGTGTGTGTAGAGAGAAGAAGAAAGAGCAGGAGCGGGAGGAGCTGTGGAGAAAGCTGGAAGAGGTGAGGCTCCGGCAGAACAGCCATATTGCCCTCAGCAATAACAACAATAACAACAATGGCAGCATCAGCCCCACTATCGCCATCGACGACGCCAGTAACGACAGTAACCCCCCCTCTGTTGCCGAGGACAACGAGACCTCCACCTGTGCCAAATAACAGAGGACCACTTCATTGTGCTCAGATGTGTGTGAGAACTGTATGGGATCCAGGGAGGGGGTCGTAAAGAATCGCGGAAAAGAGAAATGTTAAACCTCAGAAATGTGTTTAAAAAGATTTCAAATGCCAGCTATTTTCATTTGCCATAAAAAAGAAATGATAAATGAAATATGAAAGTATATATTTTGACTTTTAAGAATATTTTTGGATGTTCCAAGTGTGACCACAGTATATTGATAACCTTTATATGTCTAATCAAAGATTTTTTGCGTCACTGTTAGTTACTTCACTGACTATTAAATGAACTTTTTTTGTGATATGATATGGGGAAGGAAGAAGTGACCAATCCTGACTTGAACTTTTTTCCTGATTGTGTTACACATAGAGTGCATAGTCGGCTGTCTCTGGATCCTGTGTGCTTTTCCTACTTTGCAGCGGGGGGGGGGGGGGGTAAATCTGTTCCTGTATGAAATCAGAGTGAATCCCACCCTTTCTGTTCCTGTGCTTGGGGCGTTTGATAATGTTTCACATTAAATATTTTTAGTTTTCTCTGATAAAAGAAGGTCGTTTGCTACTGTAATATATTCTAAAAGTACAGCTGTAAAACCTATTTAAAGCATTAATTAGGAAAATGAGGAGAAACGAATGAATCATAAATGGGCACAGATTTATGTTCTTATGTATTTTTCAAAAAAAACTGTGGAAAGAATAAATAAAAGCAGTTGTATGGATGTGAGGTTTCATTTATTGTATGAAATCTGTGTATGAATTCATTTATTTCTGATAGAAAGTAGGGATGAAGGAATATGCCATGTGGATATACAGCCATGTCTCCTTGCATTCACGCGTTACGCATTTTGTGACAATAATACTGGAACATCACGCATCTTTTGTGTGATATACAGCTGTTGAAATGAATTGCCTACCTTGAAAGAAAGCAGGCATGTTCGATTTCCTGCACCTAGAACCTTGACTTGTCTGCATGACTGACATACAAACGTACATGACAAATGACACAAACTCACGGTGCGGTACGGTAGCCTACCCCTGGGATATACATGATATCGAGGATCTTACGAGTAAGCTTGTCATAAAGTTATGAAACAAGCTCAGAAAATTTTGCATTTGTTGCAAGCTTTTTGTTTGCACTGAGCTTTGTCACTTTGATATGCCCTAATAAGTCAGACATTTTTTGCTGAACTTGCCATGGTTTTAAAATTCGGTCAACACTGACTAGCCAGCTAGCTAACACAGTAATTTTACAAAATGGTTATGGAAAGGTACTCTATGCACGCTGGCTAGCTTGCTCTTTTCATTAAAATTGCAATAGAAAGATGCCAATTGTACTGTGTATGCTGTATGTAGCGTACATGCAGAGTAGCTGCCGTAACGTCACAGCTAGTGGACAAAAAAGCCCGCTCTAATATGCCCCATTCAAGGGAGAATAGCCTGTTTGCTGGCATCCTTTGTTCGATATTTGAATTTCATGGGGAGGGAATCACCCGGAAAAGGATAGAAGTTGATATATTGTTATCTGGGAATGATTTGGGTGGCAAATTGTATAAGATGATAACGTCCCTTTAACTTTCGGATGAGCCATGTTCACTCAGCAAGATTGACTCTGCTTCTTTGATGGAGGTTTGCACTCTGAGTGCCTCTAGTGAAATCTGTTGCAGGCATGAAAGACCATTATTATTTTTTTTTTTTTTTTCCAACAAAAATGTGAGTTGGGGGAAAAAAAAAATCTTGTCTTTGCTGATTTCAATTTAAGACAGGTCAATGATAATTAAAAAATGACTTGTTGGAAGTTATGACTGAGGGGGTCTATTTTTGTACAAGTCTAATCATTGTTTTGAGGAAAATGCAACTCCATATACCTTTCCTTACCTTGATTTACTGTTAATCTTTACTTTGCAAAAAGTATGTTAAGATGCATCTGGCTTTTGTAGATAGAACTACACATTGTAACACTTAATGAAGGTTTGCCAAACTATTCCTTTGCCCATGTGGTTATGTCACTTACAGTGCTTCGTTTTTTGCATATTTGTCACACATAAAATGTGTTTGATCTGAAACATTTAATAATGGACAAGGATAACCCATGTAAGTGCAAAATGCAGTTTTTAAATGATTCTTTAAACCCCCCCCCCCCGTTAAATCATGAATTAACTATGATTAACCACTTTTTTTTTTTTAAAGTTCAATTTCACGAGCCACTCCCAGGCCTGATTACTGCCAGATTACACCTGTTGAATCTAGAAATAACTTAAATAGAACCTGTTGGACAAAGTGAAGTAGGCAAAAAGATCTCAAAAAGCAACACATCATGCCACATTATAAATAAATTCAAGAGCAGATGAGAAACGAAGTCATTGACATGTATCAGTATGGAAAGGGTTACAAAGCCATTTCTAAGACTTCAGCACTCCAGCAAACCATGGTGAGAGCCATTATCCTCAAATGGAGAAAACTTGGAACAGTGGCAAACCTTCCCAGGAGTGGCCGATCTACCAAAATAACTCCCAGCAGCACAGTGATGACTCGTCCAGGTGGTCACAAAAGAACCAAGGACAACATATAAAGAACTGCAGGCCTCGCCTCAGTTAAAGTCACTCTTCATGATTCAACAATAAGAAAGACTGGGAAAAAATGGCATCCATAGGAGAGTTCCAAGGCGAAAACCACTGCTGACCAAAAAGAACACAAAGGCTCTTCTCCCACTTGCCAAGAAAACATCTTGATGATCTCCAAGACTTTTGGGAAAATATTCTGTGGACTGACGAGACAAAAGTGGAATTTTTTGGTTGGTGTGCACCCCAATACATCTGGCGTAAAACTAATGGAGCATTTCCTAAAAAGAACTCCATACCAATGGTCAAGCATGATGGTGGTGTGATGGTCTGGGGCTGCTTTGCTGCTTCAGGACCTGGACGACTCGCTGTAATTGATGGAACCATGAATTCTGCTCTCTACAAGAAAATCCTGAAGGAGAATGTCTGACCATCAATTTGCGACCTCAAGCTCGAGCATCCTTGAGTTATGCAGCCGGACAATAATCTGAAAAACACCGGCAAGTCCACCTCTGAATGGCTTAAAAAAACAAAATGAAGGTTTTGCAGTGGCCTAGTTAAAGTCCTGTCTTAAATCCGATTGAGCTGCCGTGGTATGACCTTAAACAGGCCGTACATGTTCGAAAACCCTCCAGTGTGGCTGAATTAAAACAATTCTGCAAAGAAGAGCAGGCCAAAATTCCTTCATAGCGATGTGAAAGACTCATTGCCAGTCATCGCAAATGCTTGATTGCAGCTGTTGTCGCACAACCAGTTATTAGGTTTAGGGGGCAATTACTTTTTCACACAGGGCCAGGTAGGTTTGGATCGCTTTTTACCTCATTAAATGAAATCATCAATTAACCCAAGTGAATACAAAATGCTGTTTTTTTATCTTTGTCTAATATCAAAATTTTGATGATCCGAAAGATTTAAGTGAGACAAATATGCAAAAAAAATAAGAAATCAGGAAGGAGGCAAATACTTTTTGACAGCACTCTATAAATGAATGAAGGTTCTTTATGCAGTACTGTCTCCGTGACTGTGGATCACGAGTGTTCACCATATTGTCAATCCTCAGGCCATCTTTGCTCCTTAAGAAATCCTAAATCATGTCTCCAATTACCTGCTCCCTTCAGTAGTTTCACACTGCATCGTTATTTAAAATTTTTAACTCGTTACTGGTCCTAAATTACCGTGACCCAAGTTTTTTTGAAATGCACTGCAGACCAGAATGGTAGGAATGGATGTGTATGTACAAATAAAATGAAGCTGACCAGATGAAACATTAACAGTCTTTTTACCACCAGCAATGAAAATGGAAGTTGAGTTAATTTAGAAATTACTGCTGTCATATTTTTTGTGCATGTTCCATACCATCCCAACGTTTTCAGTTGAGAGTTGTATGTTGAATAACTTACTCTGTTCAATGAACTATAGTTTGGTCTTGAGGATGGCAGGAAGCCTTATACTTTCATTTCAACTCAATATTGAAGAAATGACTTGGTCAAAACCTAGTGTATGGTGGGACTGTTTATAGTATATGGGCAAAATTATAGCCACAATACAATTCTCCTCCAGCTTTCCAAGGATGGAATCACTTAGCATATGTCTTGTGATGAAAGTGTACAAAAGATTAGGGATCAAATAAGTGCATGAAAGACAAATTCTCATCATTGTTTGTAAAAGGAGTCTTGGACCCCTACTGCCTGACATATTCCTCTTTCTTCACTGAACATGCCATAAGTCTCCATCATCTCATAGTTCATTTGGTCTCGTCTGACCTCAGTACAGGATTATAAGCAAATGTAATCAGGTAGGACCGTACTTGTTTTATAGGGGAGCTCTAGTGTCCTATCCAGATGGCAGGAAGACCCAGGATCAGGTCCCAACCTCCCAGCGCAATTCAATTTCATCCCAGTGTACTATAATAGCAATGAGGAATGGGATTAAGGGTCTTTTCCATGTCAGGGGTTATATCGGAAAAGGGGTGTAGTCTTGTGCGATATACCTGCACCATAATTAGACCTGGAAACACTTGCCTACTCCCTGCACCCCTCCCCAACAGCTGTAGGATCAAATTGCCCCAATTCTGCAGACACCATCACATTAAACGTGAGTAACAGCAGTAACTCCTGATGATTAGGGCAGAAAACTCAGTAATTTATTTTCTTCTGGAAGAGTGCTTCAATAATGAACAGGAAGTAAAATAATTTTTTTTTTAAATTACATTAAACCACAATCGTTTCCCGTGAACTAGCAATGCATTTTTAGTAAACACAGTCACATCCGTTTTCACCCTAAACAAACCATTATTTTACCTCAAACTGCCTAACCGGTTAAATATATTTACTAACTGTCTCTGTTGCAAATTGAGCGAATAGATTCACCAATCCTGAGTATGGGGACTGTAAACCCCAAATAGAGGGTCAACTAGAATATTATGGTACAAAATTAAAAAAAAAAAAAAAAAACATTTGCTGATCGTTTTACCCTCGACACAAAACAGCAGTAGCCACTAAACAGCAGGCATGACCTCAAACAAAACAAAGCACTAATAAACCCATTCGCATAAACGCATCATTTAAGCAATATTGCACCATAAAAGTCCGTACAAACGTCCCATCGTGCGATTTCCGTCAATTCCCGTCCTCAGTTTTATAGTAGAGTATCAGAAATCCGTCTTTCTGCGTGTTGGGAGAGTCTCGTAGCGGCAGAGTAACTGGGCTCCTCTTGTGTTACTCACGGTCCCCTGCGAACTTCCGCGGGTCGCGGGCGGTGAAGCTACAGCAAGCGAATGTATTGAAAGGGGGAGAAGAGCGCGGAAGAAAATGCTCCACGGGGAACACTGCCGTACTGCGCGCTGCAGTCTGCATCTGAATCTTCGTCTCAGCCGGGCACTCGACAGAAGATAATATACGGACAGCGAATGGTCTTAAGCTGTACACTTATTGCTCACTGATGGGCTTTTGCCTTATCAAACCGGACCTGACTCGTCAACAATACAGTTCCTTCACTGCTCCAATGAACAATAGCCTGCCGACCGAAACTTCCTTGGCGTGAGGTACTTCCTCCTCCTCCCGCGATGAGCCCACCGCAATAGCGGATCCATGGTGGCAGCTATGATTATCATATACGCAACTTAAACCTCTTTCACCGGTAAAACAGCCTGAACTTTTCCAATCTCGCCACACCGTTCAACACCCCCGCCTCCTCCTTCGTTATCGCGCTGCCGCTCCTCTCCGCCCCCACGCTGCTTACGTCGCTTTTTCTAGCCACTGATTCAGTCACAAACTTGATGGAGTGAACTTTTAAAGGGACATAACATTAATGCAGCAGGGAAACAAATGCATTTTAAATATCTTCTGTCAGTTTATAAATCCGGTTACACAAAGCACCAATGACAGTTAGAAAACTTGATAAGCAACAATTTGAGTTTTTCTCAGTAGGTCTTTTTTGTGTTACCCTTCTGAAAAAGCTGGTTGATACAGATAAAGTCTAATAGCCGATTTGGAAACTTTATAATCTTAAGAGCGCACTATATCGCAGCTCTGAAACCATAATTCTTTGGGTTTTCTCAGCCACTATACTCACCCTCCCAGTCCCCACTATGTATGGGGACTGCAAGCAGGTGTCCTCATTCTGGCATTTTTGACTTCCAACACCGGCATTATAGCTACAGACACAGCAGCCAATCAGGACTGGTATCTGAACAGCTGCAATTTGCATTTACCCTCGCACTTAACATGCTGCAAGGTACTTTCAAATGGTCAAAACACTAAAACAATTAATGTTCCTCAAAGATGCTCTGAGCCCATGAATCAATGCTGTGCATCTCTGATGGTACTGTTGGCCTTTCAGGCTCATTTCACTCGCAAACTGAGAACACAGTACAAGTAGAAAAACAACCTAGAAATTTAATGCAAATGTATGAATGTTCCAACATCATGCATATTTCTTGCATATTTTATACATGAGTTTTTCCTTAAAATTGGCAAATGTTTGTTGCATTTTTTTAAAAATAGAATCAGTTTGATACTTAGTGAAATTTGCAACAAATAATCTTAGCATGTATAAGAACATACTGTAATAATCTCAGGACTGTCATTAACTGTCATCCTGTGGTTTTGGTAGATTGAATAAAGGTCTTTTTCCAAAAAAATCGAAAAAAGTATGTTATTTTGAATTCACAGTATGGGTGAGGCATTATTATTTACATGCCTATAAACACCATAGAAGTGTTTAAGTATATTAGGCAAAACTATGGAAATGATTTCAGCTCTGACAATCAGAGACATTTTCATGGCAGAAATGAAAAAATTCAACAGATATTGCCCTTGTACAAAAAAATCTAAACTCTGCAGCTTTAACAGAGTGCTGCATATGCTCTTTTGAACACAGACGGAAGTCAAATTTTCAATAAATGAAAAAATAGCTGAAATATTTACATAGCTGTATCTCTGAGACTATGCTTAGATTGTCCTAAAATTTAGCACACATTCATTTCTCAGATGGTACAGCTCAATGGTACAGCCTGAAATAGTTGAGACAAATTGTAAATTGTGAATAAAATCTAAACGCAATGACTTTCAAATCACACCAGCCAGTGTTTTATTCACAATAGAACACAGATAACATAGCAAATGTTGAAACTGAAACATTTTACAATTTTATCCACAAAATGAGCTCATTTCAAATTTGATGGCTGCTACATGTCTCAAAAAAGTTTGGACAGGGGCCTGTTAACCATGGTGTAGCATCCCATCTTCTTTTTAACACAGAGTGGAGGCATCTGTGCATGGAGGAGACAAGTTTCTTGAGTTCAGCCATTGAAATTTGATCCAGTGAACAGTGAACAGTGGTCGTCAACCCCGGTCCTGGAGGGCCGGAGTGTCTGCTAGTGTTTGAAGTTACTCTGCACTTAATTGGTGAATGAAAGCAGTTCATTACACACTCAACTCATCTCACCTGGTGTCTTAGGTTTAAACAGGGTGGAGAAAACCAAACTCAGCACACCCTGTACTGTTAGCAATACTCCTGCTGTAAGGGAATAATAAGCCAATCAATCAATTACCAGGAACTACCCACAAGACTCCTAGAGCCAATTAAAAAGATATGCAGGTTGTGAAAGAATTTTAAGTGGAAACCAAGATTTGTCAATGTAGTTGGACATTGAGCATAGTTGTAATCTGGACAAAGAAGAGGTTCAAAGTAAAGATAAAAGTGTACAGGGCAGGGGTAGCAAGCCCTGGTCCTGGAGAGCCACAGGGTGTGCTGAGTTTGGTTTTCTCCACCCTATTTAAACCTGAGACATCAGGTGCGATGAGTTAAGTGTGTAATGAACTGCTTTCATTCATCAATTAAGTGCAGAGTAACGTCAAAAACCAGCCGACACTCTGGCCCTCCAGGACCGGGGTTGATGACCACTGGTCTAAGACATCCCTTTTATAGCCAATCATGTTACATACCTGATGCCAGTTAACTACTTGCTAAATGTTCTTTCAGCTGATTCTCATATATTAACAGCTTTGTCAGCCCTTTTTTTTGCCTCTGTCCTAACTGTTTTGAGATCTGTTGCAGCCAGAAAATTGGAAATAAGCTCATTTTGTGGATAAAAATGTAAAGCGTCTGCTTCAACATTTGAAATGTTATCTATATACTATTATTAATAACATATTGCTCATGTGATCTGAAAGTCATGGCATTTTGATTTTATTCACAATTTATATGTTTGGAATTGGGGTTGTAATTACGATTTCAGTCACCTTGCTAAATTGATTGGTCAATCTGTTAAATCAAACATTGACAATAATCCTCTTTTATAAGCCGTTGAAAATCTACAACGTACATGGGTGAAGTTAAAATATATATATGACAGTGCAATTACAGAGCCCTTCAGAATTTTAGTCCAATTTCTTGCGATGACTGATTCCCAAAAAAAAAAACATTTCAAGCTTATTTGTCCCAAAGGGGCAATTTGTACTGCAGCAATTATGAAAACACAAAACAGAGACACATAGCATATCTCACAATAAAAACACAATAAACAGAGTACACCAAGAATGACAGTCTTAAGTAAAATAGTATACAGCTATTACCACCACAAATATCAATAAAAGTAATAAAAATAACTGCCACAACTCGGCTACAGGAATCACATCCATCCTCATAATATCCACAGTCATCACCACCACTGCCACCCCAGTGAGGGAACAACAACAGAACAGGAACAGATCATTTTGCATGACCAAGAGCATTTAAGGCTCTAATGGAGATAGGGACAAAAGAGTTTTTGTACCAGTTTGTTTTTGCCCTAGAAGCACTTATGCGCATGCCAGATGGCAAAAGTTTATATTCCGAACTAAGACAGTGGCCACTATCAGAGCGGATGCTCCTAGCTTTCTTAACTTGCTTGTGGAATATATGGTTTAAACCGTTTAACTGGACACCTACGATCTTGCTAGCCACCCTCACAGGTTTATCAAGGGCATTCCTCTCTTTGATGCCAAGATTCCCATACCAACAAATAATAGAAAGAGACTACAGACTCTGTAAAAGATCTGTAGAACAGGGACATTAGTGTCTTGTCAACATTAAATTTTGCCAGTTTCCTAAGGCAACGAAGGCATTGCTGGCCTTTCTTGCATAACATTCCTGTATTCACATCAAATTTCAAGTGGCTGTCTATCATGGTGCAAAGGCCCGTTCCCACTGCAGGAACGTCGGGCTAATTTTACCGGGCCAGAGCTGTTGTTGCGCATCTCCACCGCTGGAACCACCACGGAAGGACAGAGCTCCGGAACTTTAACAGGGGATTAAAAAAAATAATAAATAAAAAAAAGTCCCTGCCTCAGAGTAGGTACTCTGAATGGCTCTGAAAAACTCCTGGGTGGGGCTTGGGGTTTACTTGGCGCTGATTGGATTTACTCAAGGCGGGATGTGACATCAACAGAAAGCGACAAAATAGCCGGCATTTTTAAAACTCAGATGACGAGGGGGGGAGGGGGGGTCGCATTTTTAAAAGGACGTCGCAAAACTTTACAGGAACCTTCCTCCTACTTCACCCTCTTGGTGGAGACAAGGCAGTTAAGAGGGCCAAGTGAGAGGACGTTCCTGTAGTAGTTCCTGCTCCGCAAATACTACCAGGAACTTCGGTGGAAACGGGCCTTTTGTAGTTGTTAACCACTCCTACTGCTGTACCTTTGATGAAATGGTGGAATTGGAGCATCATGTCTGAAGTCAATACACGCCTTTTATTTTGGAGACATTAAAGTTGGAGTAAAGCACCATCACACCAAGAGACAAAATCATTGACAAAAGGACCATGACAGACTTCAGCATCACCAAGGAGGCTGACAATTACAATCATCTGCTAACTTAACATGTCTGTTGGCATATGGCTGCAAAAATCATCTGTATAACATATACAAAAGAGGGGAGAGGACACAGCTCTAAGGCGAGCTGGTGGATGTTGTCATCTTGCCTGACAGAATCCCAATTACCCTCACTTTTTGGGTTCTATTTGCAAAAAAATCAAGAACCCAGCCAACAATGCTAGGATGTAAGTGGAAGTTTTTAATTACTTTCTCCACAAGCAAGTGAGGCTGACTGATATTAAAGGCAGATGAAAACTCAATACATAACCTGGCATGATCTTTACTACCTTCAGGATGCTTATATATGAAATTTAGCAGCGTAGCTGTGGCATATTGCACACCCCTATGACTCCTGTGCACCAGGGCCATTCAAACTTCTCCACAGAGGGCCTTCTTCTTCTTCTTCTTTTTTCCTTTTTTGGCGGTTGAAACCAACTTAAGGTGCATTACCGCCACCATCTAGACTGGAGTGTGGATCGAGATTATGCAGGGAAGAAAAAAAAAAAACAAACAAACCTAGATTCTCTTATACCAGTGGTGTCCAACTGACCCGCAAACGGGCCAAGAGGCTGCAGGTCTTCAATCCTACCAAGCAGAAGCTCACCTGAAAGCACCGATTTACTCAACTTATCTAGGCCTGCACAGCTGATTTGTTGTATCAGGTGCGCTTCTGCATTGTTGGAGTGAAAACCTGCAGCCTCTTGGCCCGTTCACGGGTCAGTTTGACACCCCTGTCTTATACAAACCAGTTTCTTCAAGAAATATAATGATGTCCAAGAATATCTTGCATGCATTTTTCCCCAACAGACCGATTAGTGAAAAATCATGATGTTCTTTCTTATTTAGTGACTGAAACAGATGATTTCTTTCACGACTGTGTTTTCTACACTCAAGCAGCACATGTATAACCGTTTATAACTGTTCACAGTGGATACATTTCCCGGTTGGGTGCTTCCCTATTTTATATAAATTTTGGTTAAGCCCTATGTGGCCAATTCTCAAGTGAGTTATAATATTTTCCTTCTTTCTTTTCCAGCCCACCATCCTACCAGCACCAACTTGTCTTTGGATGTTATACAGATGCTTTCCAGTATCACAATCGTCCCAACACTCCTGCCATACGGATTGCGCATGCTTCCTGATAAAGGCTTTGGCTTCAGATTTACTTAACGGGACTTGCACGTCTATCTGCTTTATTCGAAGTGTTTGTTTAGCAAGAATGTCTACCTGCTCATTACCCTCCACACCAACATGAGCAGGAACCCAAAGGAAGCGAGTTAATACACCCTATAGCTTTCCATAGTATCCATTACGTTGAATATTTCATTGATTATATCTGCTCCTACCAGTGATTTGCCATATTGTATGCTCTGAAGTGCAGAAAAACTGTCAGAAGCAATAACTGTGAATTTAATTTCCCTCTCCTCTATCCACTGTAAAGCCAATAATATTGCCACTAGTTCAGCAGTATAAACCGATATATGGTCGGATAACCTTTTCTTTATGCACGTTTCACTCCCCGGGATACTGCTGCACCTGCACACCCTGTACCTGGATCCTTGGAGCCATCTGTAAATATAAAAACTACATCTGGAAAATGTTGTTCAAAATATTCCTGGACTATATACCAAACCGGAGTATGCTCTGATTTCTCCTTCAATTCTTGCTGAATATTCAGGTCTACAATAGGCAAAGGGAATAACCAGGGATCCACAAAGGGCCATTGTGGGTGCAGGCTTTCATTCCAACCATGGGGTTTTTTTTTTTAACCTTTCGTTTGTGTGGGTGCGTGAATGAATGTGGGTGGCTGTAATTTTTAGTAGTGTAGCGGATTTGTGTTTCGGGGTGGGAGGGTATCGACTGCGGCTATTTCAAATGTCGCTGGACTGCGTCTTTGCGGTGTTTTTGGCTTGCAGTGCTATTGTGTAGTGCCCTAAAGAGACGTGGTGTTTATTAGCCTACTTTGTGTGATGACATGTTCTTATATTCATAAGTGGTGGTCCGCTAAAGCACGTGGAAAGCTGATTAGGTCTATACTTAACCCGATCTGTAGCTATGTGAATTTTATGAAATAAAGATTGTATTTTTATATTTCTAAGCTCTTGGCTCTCTGGATGGTATTTCTCACTCCCCTAGGTATGCTACTCTGATGTGAGTTTAGGTTAATTACAACAGAAAATAGGGCTAAGCCACTCTGAACACACAGGCTGCTGCCAGTGTTGTCTGGTGCCTGGACTTTCTCTGGGTCTGAAGATTTTGAAGCTCTTGATCACTCTGCTCTCATCAAAGGATGGATTAAATGAGAGCTGATGGAAACCTATATCTGAGCTTAGTATGTTTGTCACTGAAATTGTGCACATCAAATCGAACATAAAATTTATTAAATTCCTATGCCAGCTGCTGGTCTTAATCATAGCCATGAAGCTCTGCATTTCCCCTGCCTTCTTTAAGACCTACAGTAGTTTTCATACTATCCCAGGCATTGCCCAAATTATTCATTTTGAGTTGGGTCCCAATCTTGTTACATTTCATTTTCCCAGCCCAGATTTCTTTTTTTATTTTTTTAACCGAGGAAGTCCCGTTGAAATTGCTTTTTCAAGGGAGTCTTGAGGGTTGAGAGAGGGCAATTTGCACAGCCATTTAGATCAGGAGCTGAATAGGTGGTAGGTAGAAAGAGCCAGGTTGGGTCTATAGCCATGACGCTGGGGGAACCCCCTACTCTTGACGAAGAGTGTCATAGGATCTTAAATGACCACAGTGAGTCAGGACCTTGGTTTAACTTCTCAGCCGAAAGACGGCGTCTCCTTCAGTACAGTGTCCCCATCACGCTTTGACGATTCTTCCACCGAGGGAAACTGACCCACCGTTCCAGCAGCAATTCATTTTACTGCGTGGTCTCCCATCCAAGTACTAATCAAGCCCACACCTGCTTAGCTTCAACCACGTGACTGGAGCAGATCGAATAGTGGTTTGATTTCTTTTTTCAGACTGTGCAGCTCCAGCTCCTTTGAATAGATAATTCTTTTTGTGCAGTAACATTGTGAGAGACCTAAAAACCTAAGGCTAGTTGTTAGGACACACCTTGACATTTTTTCTGGCATTACACGATCCAGGTCCGGCGCTAGAACAGGAAATTGGGGGAGGCACAGACACATCCCTTTATGACACATAGGATAGTCCTGGCTAGTTCTCAATTATACTGAGTACAAATGAAAACGCACCACTTGAAAAAGTCAATATTTCAGTTCAAATGAACTTCAATATAATTTTTATACAACAACAACACTACAGTGACGTCACCCGACATGCCACGTGCAAGAAATGCGAGAATTTCAAGTTAGCTGTAACCCTAGGCAATTCTTTGCAAAATCGCAACATCTTGCACGCACACATTTTTTGTGTTATTTTTCAGCACATTCATTCTAAGAGTGTACGAGTGGAAATTTCTGTTATGCGCAAGACATACGTGGATCATGACTTCCCACCTGTACCAACCCTTCCGCTTGAATAAGAGAGGTTCCAACTGGATCCGAGCACGCAGATCCCCCTTCCGACAAAATCAAACCAGTTATGAGGCATGAGTTGTCGGAAGGACGCGGGAGTATCGGTTGGTCAAGTGCAAACTAGGTGGCGAATATTTCCTCTGCAATTAGCCAATTAGAAACCGTTTACAAAAACAACCACCATATTTATTGTTGACGTTGGCAAAAATCAATCGGAAATGCTTGCATTAGACATTGTGTTAGAAGTATATAACTATTGAACTAATGGTTCATCTTTATGTTTACTAGCAGTGTACTTCACAGTATGCTTTCATGAACTGAAAAGTTTACTAGAAGTATGCAACTAATAAACTAGCAGTATATCTCTGAGTGTACTTGCAGTATACTTGAATGTATACTTCATTAAAAGTATGCTAGAGGTATACAACTAATTAAGTCACAGTATACTTAAAAATTCACGTGTAGTGTACTTGCAGTACAAAATAAAACTTAGATGTAAACTAGATGGGTACTTTAAGTTTATGTTGCTTGAACATTAAGAATACTTTTTTGTAAGAGTATGTATCAAGTCTGTCAATACTGGGATAATTGATGAGCAAGCCCTTATCTTGGCTCAAATTTTTATCTGGTCATCTAGAAACCCTACCTAGAACCAGATAACATTTGTTCTCAAATAAAATTTGTTCTCAAATGAAATCAGACAAATGTTTATCTGTTTCTGTGTGGGTTAATAACACTGCATAAAAATCAAGTTCAGCTCCACCCATGTGCTATTTACTCTGCTATACTGCCCCAAAGCTCACTTGTTTAGGTTCAAGTATTTGCCAAATATACTAAGACTTTTCAGTGTACTTTTCAGTATAAGCTAAGTATACTTAAGTATTACTTGGCTAAGTATATCTCTTAAGTTCATCACAAGTAAACTGAAAGTATACTCACTTATTTTTAGTTTAGAAGAAGTATACTAATAGCACACTTGAATAAACTTCTTTTTCGTAAGGGTAGCCAGGACTGTCCTAATTGTCATAAAGGGACATGTCTGTGCCAACACAATAAGTAGTCCAGCTGCAAACAACATCAGTCAATACAACGATACGGTAGGCAATCATTCCAAGCCAACTTCGATAAAACGGCGATTAAAACTGTGAACCAGCATTATAACAAACGGACAACACGGAGACTGCGGCTTGTCGATGCATTGCGCCCTCTGTGAATAGTGGATTTAATGGTTTCTCTTCGAATCATTTACATTTGACACAATCACCTCAAACTCAGAGAGATACACTAAAGACGACCTAGGGTCGCTCCAGCCCCCACTGAGAAGTGGGCATTGGTTACCGTATAACGCCGATAGCATAGCTCAGAACTCGCTCGTCTTCGTACTCGGCCATTCTTCTCATCGCGAACAGTCGCCCGTGAAGTTTGATGGCAGCAGCCTAAAAGTTTGTCACAATAGCTGTCCATTAACAGACAGACCAACAGACAGACAGAAATATAAACAATTGCAAAGATGCTCAAAGCAGCTTTCCTGGTGGTTTTATCGAAGTAGGTTCAGTCATTCGCTTCGGTTCGGCATGCTGACGCACAGATCAGCTGAAAACAATAGTTTTGCTATCGCGGATGGTTGCTAAGTACGAACCAAAACCGATTAAAAGGTGCAAACACTGATGCACATTACTGCTGTAATGTGACAGCTTTTGAAGAAGGAAAAAAATGGTAGAGGAGACTGGGGCCACAGGTGTTAAAAATAGGCGTAACAGTGATATGGCTCATTTATCCCCATGACTCATCAGTCAATGGTCAAATATTTTGCCTATTTTAAGCAGCACTGTCATCGATTGATCGCAAAATAGTGATATGGCTCATTGGTCCCCATGGCTCATCGGACCCCAGTCTCTCCTACAGAACGAACACTAACCGTGGGAAGAGGTAGGTGTGGCCACTCAATTTCGAGTTATGACTTCATCTAGTGTGCTTTATCTGTCATTTTAGGCATAACACTGAGGATATTTACACTGAACCGCTTGGTTATTTGCACGTGGCAACGCTTTTAAAGGTGTGCGGACCTGCGTTACTGTATATATGACCGTCCAGGCGGAGAGCGGCATGCTGGCGAACTGGACCGAACGCGCGTCTCTTAGTGCGCACAATATTTCAGTTTACGTGTCCAAGCTCACTGCTGGAGGTGATATTGGCGTTGGGTTGGCTATTTTGTCCGTCGGTAAGTTTCATGAGATGACTTCACATTTTGATACATTTACAGCCATAACATAGCGCGTTATAATTAATGAAGATCTATGAATTTGCATCCATTGAATAGCTTGTAAAATTGCCTAATCCTGTGTAGTATGTAGCTAAAAAGCATTTTGTCAAGTCTAACTTAGTTTATGTTTATTCTGTTGTATGAAAATGTGTCAATTGCACTTATTTGTCAAGAAATGATATTAAAAATATGTTATGTGAATAAAAAAAAATTACAAGCTATCCTAGCTTGTAAAATGTTGTTCCAAATATTTTCGTATATGGGGTATTTAGAATTTCATGGTGAAAGCGACCAGACCTGGCTGCTCATCCCTTATGGTGTGCGTGAGGACGCACTTTATTTCAAGTAGTTGCCGCTGTTAATTAATTTCGGGGACCCCTGATTCAGCCGTTTGATCAAGGTGGCAGTTAAAAATCTTGCAGGTTTCTATGGTTTCCTTTTCCATTCCTTCGAACTCTGTTTGCTGTAAGGTGTGTGATCTCTTCATCTAAACAAAAACATGAAGCTGGCCCGCTTCTGTCATAATATTTGATCAAAATTAGTTAGCCTGAACTTATTAAATAAATGTCCAATTGTTGTAGGATGTTTGCTGTACAATTTATCTGCAAGAAAATAAGGTATACAGGGCTGTGCATAAGTTTTAGGCACATTTAATTCAATTCAGGCAAAGATGCTTTCAAAAACCATGAAAAGAAAGATTTCAGAATTCTGGAAAATGTACTGCTAAGATATGTAAACTGTTCAAAATGAAATCGAATCAATATTTGTTGTGACTGCCCCTTGCCTAAAAATGAGGAACACTGTCCTGCTGGTTTTTTTTTTTTTGGTGGTCAAATTTTTTAATTTATTAGAGCCAACACTGCGATACAAATTAGAATTATAATACCATCAGTGTGAAACTGTCTTGCTGTTTTATAGTTTAATAAGGCTGTTTGGTTGTTCCAAGCCGATTGGAGATTTTGCCACAGTTCTTCTGCAGACTCACATTCTCACTTGTGTCTGTGTTGTGCCCTTGTTTTTAAACAGTTGTACCAGTGACCATTGTTGTAAAGTGTGATTTATTATGTATAGGTTCTGTGGACTTAAGAGACGTTTTCACTGACGAGGGAAAAAGACTGGGCCGGTGTAGTGGCTGATCCGAGGAGGTTTTGCAGGGTATAGGCAAATTTACCCATAGCCCAATTTTAACCATCCTCTGGTTATATGTACCTACCTGTGGGACTGTCTAGAAAATAGAATTGAAAGGTGAAATTTGCATACAGGAAGTGAACTGTAACCTATTTAGTGATTTCAAGATTTTTGTGGGGCAAGGCCTCAAAAAGTCCATATTTAAATCCATAAATGATTGTTCTGATTGTTGATTAAATGGTTACACAACAGCATGACAGACACATACCAAACATAAGTATATATATATGAAAAACTGCAGAGGTTTCAGACCATTTTCCTTTGAAAAATGCATCTGTCTTGATGCAAAATGTAAAGTTCATCTTGAAAAACAACCAGGTTCCTATGAAAACACACCTAAGATATTTTCACAAAAGTTGCCTCATATAGTTGGATAATTAATGTGCAAGTGTCGTTAAATTGCAAGACTGGTAACATGGTGTATTCAAGCCATTTTTATTATATACTACATATATCTCAGAAAAGCCATTTAGATGTTTTCATAAACTGTTGTACATTGTATAGGTTCTACACTGCCCTCCATAATTATTGGCACCCCTGATTAAAGATGTGTTCTTTAGCTTCTAATAAATTCATTTTTTTTTCTAATTAATATTGGACCGCAATAAAAAAGAGGAAAATCCAACCTTTAATTCAAGTGCATTTATTCAATGGGAAAAAATAAATTTTTTCCATTCAGAAAGAATTAATTTAAGAATTTAAGAATTAATTTTTTTCGCATTAAGAAAGAATTCTTTTACATCAAATCACGTGTGCCACAATTATTAGCACCCCTGATGTTAATACTTTGTACAACCCCCTTTTGACAACAAAACAGCACATAATCTTCTCCTATAATGTTTCACAAGATGGGAGAATACAGAAAGAGGGATCTTCGACCATTCCTCTTTGCACAATCTCTCTAAATCATCCAGCGACCTGGGTCCTCTCCTCTGCACTCTCCTCTTCAGCTCACTCCACAGGTTTTCAATGGGGTTGAGGTCTGGGCACTCAACGTCATGCTTTGATTTTTATATTACCATGCCCTGATTCTCTTCTCTATTCTTTTCTCCTGTGTATGCTGCCTTTTTGTATATATTTTTTGCTTTACTGTAAAAATACAAAACCCAATACCAGTGAAGTTGGCACGTTGTGTAAATCGTAAATAAAAACAGAATACAATGATTTGCAAATCCTTTTCAACCGATATTCAATTGAATACACTGCAAAGACAAGTTACTTAATGTTCGAACAGGTAAACTGTAATTTTTTGCAAATATTAGCTCATTTGGAATTTGATGCCTGCAACATGTTTCAAAAAAGCTGGCACAAGTGGCAAAAAAGACTGAGAGAGTAGAGGAATGCTCATCAAACACTTATTTGGAACATCCCACAGGTGAACGGGCTAATTGGGAACAGGTGGGTGCCATGATTGGGTAAAAAAGCAGCTTCCCTGAAATGCTCAGTCATTCACAAACAAGGATGGGGCGAGGGTCACCACTTAGTGAACAAATGCGTGAGCTGATTGTCGAACAGTTTAAAAACAACATTCCTCAACGAGCTATTGCAAGAAATTTAGGGATTTCATCATCTACTGTCCGTAATATCGTCAAAAGAGCTGACACAATCTGGAGCAATCACTGCACGTAAGTGACAGGCCCGAAAAGCAACATTGAATGCCCGTGACCTTCGATCCCTCAGGCGGTACTGCATCAAAAACCGTGTGTAAAGGACATCACCACATGGGCTCAGGAACACTTCAGAAAACCACTGTCAGTAACTACAGTTCGTCGCTACATCTGCATGTGCAAGTCAAAACTCTACAATGCAAAGCGAAAGCCATTTATCAACAGCACCCAGAAACGCCGCCGGCTTCACTGGGCCCAAGCTCATCTAAGATGGACTGATGCACAGTGGAAAAGTGTTCTGTGGTCTGACGAGTCCACATTTCCAATTGTTTTTGGAAACTGTGGGCGTCGTGTCCTCTGGACCAAAGAGGAAAAGAACCATCCGGATTGTTATAGGCGCAAAGTTCAAAAGCCAGCATCTGTGATGGTATGGGGGTGTATTAGTGCCCAAGGCATGGGCAACTTATACATATGTGAAGGCACCATTAATACTGAAAGGAACATACAGGGTTTGGAGTCTTTTTCATGGACGCCCCTGCTTATTTCAGCAAGACAATGCCAAGCCACATTCTGCACGTGTTACAACAGCATGGCTCCGTAGTAAAAGAGTGTGGGTACTAGACTGGCCTGCCTGTAGTCCAGACCTGTCTCCCATTGAAAATGTGTGGCGCATTATGAAGCGTAAAATACGACAAGGGAGACCCCGGACTGTTGAACAACTTAAGCTGTACATGAAGCAAGAATGGGAAAGAGTTCCACCTGAAAAGCTTCAAAAATTGGTCTCCTCAGTTCCCAAACATTTACTGAGTGTCGTTAAAAGGAAAGGCGATGTAACACAGTGGTAAAAAGGCCCCGGTGCCAACTTTTTTGAAATGTGTTGCTACCTTTAAATTCTAAGTTAATGATTATTTGCAACAAAAAAAATAAAGTTTCTCAGTTTGAACATTAAACTTCTTGTCTTTGCAGTGTATTCAATTGAATATAAGTTGAAAAGGATTTGCAAATCATTGTATTCTGTTTTTATCTACGATTTACATAACGTGCTAACTTCACTGGTTTTGGGTTTTGTAATTGTAGAATGAGAATTTTCGAGAAGCCATCGGTATTGTTAAGCATTGGTCATCGTATTTACAAATGGATCACCTTTGATGTGCTGATGTTCCATACATTAAATCAACAGTTGGACAGGATACATTGAGAGGATTTCCTTGGATAAGGTCTTCCTCATCTGCCAAGATTTTCTGAAGAAACAGTTTCATTAATATCATTGTTCAATGTAGTAACATATGTTGTGTCATTGTCTGTGTCTGGTTTTGGTCATATTTTTTGACATATTTGAAATAACATTTGCTGCATATGTTGTCATTGTCTTGTATTGTCATCCCCTCATTTGCCAACAATGAGTATAGCCATTAATTTTGTCATCCATTTAGGTTACGAGCACCCTTGCAACACTTTGCACTATCATTGAACCTTGTACTACAATTGTTTATCACACATTTCTTTGGCATAATTGTGTTTTTGCAATTCAAATGCAATGTATATATGATTTATAAAATGTATCACATGAAAGTCATGCAGTATCGAGAGCATGAGCATGCACCAGGGGTAGGGAACCTTCTTCAGAAAGAGCCACTGTGGGTGCAGGCTTTCATATCAACCAAGCTGATACACACCTGATTCTTTCAATCAACCTCTGGAATGTTTGTTAATAATAACGCATCAGTTTTATATAGTGGTTTTCTGGGCACTAAAAGACGTTTCAGAAGAACATTATTCATCCACTCACACATTCACTCTCTGATGGTGGTAAACTATGTTTTTGTAGCCAAAGCTGCCCTGAGGCAGACTGACGGAAGCGTGGCTGCCAGTACGCGCCTACGGCCCCTTCGACCACCACCAAACATTCACACACAGCCATACAGAGTGTTCCTATATTGCATGTTTTGTGGGTGGGGGAAACCGGAGTACCCAGAGGAAACCCAGGCGAACACGGGGAGAACATGCACACTCCACGCAGAAAGGCCCCAGGCCGGATTCTTGCTGTGAGGCAGTACTGCTAACCAATGTGCCACCCGATGAGGGCCTTGATTAGTAGAATCAGGTTTGTAGCAGCTTGGTTTGTATGAAAACCTGCCTTGCACCCATAGTGGCTCTTTCTGGCGAAGGTTCCCTACCCCTGCCACGTTGAATACTTTGTGGTTCACAAAATCATTGAAGTGTGACCATAAGCGCAGGTTACGCTTTGCTCAGTGGAGTAAAATCAAGGTCTCTGAGATATACAGTGCCCTCCATAATTAGTGGCACCCCTGGTTAAGATGTGTTAAAAGCCTTAAAATAAATTAAATTTTTATTGCAGAAGCATACTCTCACACTGAAAATTGTAGAAAAATGTAACCCTCAACTCAAGTGAATTTTTAGGGGAAAAAAATCCCTGACAAAGAAATAATTATTTTTCATAAAATAACCTGTTCCACAATTATTGGCACCCCTAACAATTCCTAGGAAATAAATGTAATTGAAGTATTTCTGTCATTTCAACAGTAGTTTACAAAGTTGATCAGAGTATCTAGGAACATTTAATTAGTATATCATCACCTCCTGTTTCCCTGGGGTACAAATATGACGTGACGCACAGGCCATTTCTCTTATCCACTCTTCAACATGGGAAAGACACTATCTACATGCCAACAAGCTGTATGGGAGGCATGCATGGAAAAAACCTTTTCTCACTCACTGTCATAACATGACATAACATAACATGAATGGCAAGAACGGGCCATTCAGCCCAACTACGCTCGCCAGTTTCTTTATACAATTGTGAATATATCCCTTCAGATACTTAATGACTCAATGGTATCTAGCTTTAAGTCAAGCCTGCTCTTGAAAACCCCCAAGGTCTCTGCCTCAACAATATGGTCAGGCAAGCTATTCCACATTGAAATTATTCTTTGGGTGAAGAAATATTTCTGAATATCAGTGCTAAATTTACCTTTTCTCAATTTCCATTTGTGACCATGAGTTCTACTCACAACACTTGGTCGAAGGAATCCAGCCTAATTCACCTTGTTAATCCCTTTAACATATTGAAAGACTTCAATCAAATCACCCCTGGTCTCCTTTTCCTAAGACTAAAGAAATTAAGGATCTTCAGCCTCTTCTCATAGCTTTCATCTTTTATACCTGGAATTAGCTGAGTGGCTCTTCTCTGAACTTTCTCAAGAGCCTCTATATCTTTCTTAAAGTATGGTCCCCAGAACTGTACACAATACTCCAGATGTGGTCTGACGAATGTGTTGTACAAAAGAAGCATCACCTCCTAGGATTTGTACTCAATACTTTCGGCAATGTATCCCAGCATCCGATTGGCTTTTTTCACTGCTACGGCACAATGGCTAGAGCCTGTGAGGGTTTGGTCAACAATCACTCCCAGATCTTTCTTGTGTGCAGCACAGTCCAGTTATAAACTTCCCATGAAGTAATCCCCTCTAATGTTTTTATTACCTACATGCATAACTTTACATTTCGCTACATTAAATTTCATTTGCCTCATTTCTGCCCAATTCTGGATTCTATCCAAATCATCCTGAATCACTTCAGTGGACTCTAAACTATTTGCCAAACCCCCAATTTAGTCTCATCTGCAAATTTAACTAATCTGCTCTCAATATTCCTATCAAGGTCATTAATGTAGATGAGGAACAGCAGGGGCCCAAACACCGATCCCTGGGGGATGCCACTTCCCACTGTACCTAGCTCAGATGAGATACCACTGACCCCTCTTTGTGTTCTGTCCAGTAACCAGTTTTGAATCCACTCCAGAATACCTCCTGTAACTCCAATGGAGCTCATTTTAAAAATTAGTCTGTTATGCGGTACTGTATCAAATGCTTTCTGAAAATCCAAGTATATGATGTCATTAGCCCTGCTCTGGTCATAAGTCTTGGTGGCCTCTTCTAAAAATTCCAGACGGTTTGTCAGGCACGACCTTCCCTTATGGAAACCATGTTGGATATCCCTCAAGATACTGTTATGTTCAAGAAATAAGTCCAGCTCATCTTTTATGATTCCAATATTTTGCACGCAATGCAAGTTAAACTGACTGGCCTGTAATTTCCTGGCTTGGTTTGGTCCCCTTTCATATATATTGGTATTATATTGCCCTGTTTCCAATCATTTGGTGTTTCCCCAGTTCCTAAGACCGCCTGAAGATGGCGGATAACGGCTTAAAGATGATCCCACCAACTTCCCTGAGCACTCTTTTGTACATCCTAAAATCTACAAAGCCTGTATACAACCTATACAATGTACAACAATTGATGAAAACATCTAAATTGGTTTTCTGAGAAATATGTAGTATATAATAAAAATTGCTTGAATACACCATGTTACCGGTCTCGCAATTTAACGACACTTGCACATTAATTATCCAACTATATGAGGCAATTTGTGAAAATTTCTTAGGTGTGTTTTCACAGGAACCTGGTTGTTTTTCAAGATGAACTTTACGTTTTGCATCAAGACAGATGCATTTTTCAATGGAAAATTGTCTGAAACCTCTGCAGTTTTTCACATATATACTTATGGTTGTATCAAAATGTGTCATGTTGAGTAACCATTAAAAATCATCTGGTTTTTCAGAACAATCTTTTATGGTTTTAACCTCTTAAGCCCCAGCCTCTTTTTTAGGTTTCTGTTTGAAAATGACATACCAAAATGAAAAGAGTATATCTCTGTTTGTGTAGCATGAAGTATCAGAGAGGGAGACATGGAAATGTGGAGAGAGGGTTGATTTTCTGACGCTACTCGGATTTTGATATTTGAACATTAATATCCTTGGCGTTTGAGTTGTGCTTGGTGTATGTAAAAATGACTTATATGTGCTTGTAGCAGAGGCTCTCCTGTTTCATTTGATGTGTAATATGACTATATTGCTACTTAATTAGCGCGGCGTTGTAGGTATTTTGCTGCGGTGAGTGTCAGAGTTTAAGAGGTTAAATATGGACATTGAGGCCTTGCCCCACAAAAATCTTGAAATCACTAAATAGGTCACAGTTAGCTTCGTGTATGCAAACATCACATTTCAAATCTACTTTCTGGACAAATTGGGCTGTGGACAAATTTGCCTGTACCCTGCAGAACTACTGGTTACCTGGATGTAAATCCAGTCGTATGAGTTTCTTCAGAGCCCTCTAATGGGCTTCGCTATTGGTTTACCTTCCCGAGGCCCCGCCTCAGTGCCTGAGAAAGAAAATTGAACTCACCTGCTCTGTGGGAGGGGGTAGCCGTACTCACCTCCTATAAAGCCTTGGAGCTGTCAATGCTCGTCTCCCCTTTGAAACTCAGCATCACACACACTCGGGGCCAGCTGGGCAGGTTGTTAGAGGGCTCCGTACGTACTCATAGAACTGGAGTTACATCCAGGTAACCAGTAGTTCTTGTATTTCTTAAGTGCTCCACCCTCTAACGGGCTTCGCTATTGGTTTACACTGAAGGCGAAGGCTGTTAGGGATTGATGTGCTCCCAGGTGGCCCCAGACCACAGAATTCCATTCAGAACTACCATTCAAAAATTCAAAAAAAGAGAAGCCCTCACACACCACGGCAAGCACAGACTGAGTAACTCGCTCCAGGTCGTGGCACAAAAGCAACACAACACACATAGGTGTTGGAAGGGAGATCCCCCTCCCGATAGGGTCCCTTCCCAGCATGAATGGGAGGGCTTGCTAGCTATCATCTCCCCACAGGAGGCCTCCCACCCCACAGGCGAGCACCGCTAGAGCGCATCGCCTCAGGTCGTGGCACAAACAGACAGAAGACGAGTCGATGTTGGAAGGCCCCCTTGATGGAGTCCCCTCCCAGAACTGGGAGAGTATGCTAGCTGTCACCTCCCAATGACAAGCCCCCACACCTCCAGGCGGGCGCAGCCAGAGCACTTTGCCTCAGGTCATGGTAATAATCAGGGCACTATTCGGTGTTAGAAGGGGACCCTCCCGACAGGGTTTCCAAAACTGAATTTGCGAGAGTCAAAACTTTCATCCGGCTGAGTGAAAGAGGGAGACAAGCAGTGACAGCACCGTGGCTTTATAGAATGTGAGTGCACTACCCCCTCCCACAGAGCAGGTGAGTTCAATTTTCTCTCAGGCACCGAGGCGGGGCCTCAGGGGGGTAAACCAATAGTGAAGCCTGCTAGAGGGCGGAGCACGTACAAAATAGAACCTCCTTTGCGCAAATCCTCCAATTAAGTTGTGGATGGACTGCTGTGTTGTCTGCAGCCTTCTGAAGGAGACGATCCAACTGATCAGGACTGCGTCATCTCTTCTCACTCCGAGGCGTGACGGCATCAGCCTGGATCCTGTGAACTGCTACTGCCACCAGTCTAGAGAGTGGAGTCTGTTGGACCGTCTCCTTCAGCAGGCTGCAGACAACGCAGCGGTCTGTCCACAATATAATTGGAGGATTTGAGAGTGCTGAACGCAGCCTGAAACACCCAACGTCCGCCTCCTCTTCCCACTTCCTGATTGCGAGGATTGCCCTGGTGTCCTTGAGTGATCTGCAAACACACAAGCAATCAGGGCCAGCTTTCACCGTGATTGCCAGTAATGCAACAATTAAAAAAACCGAGAAGAAAACATCAACATCCCTTAAGTAAACACTTAACTTGTGTTATATCACCCACGCACTGGCGCCAATCGCTCCACTGCAGCTGCCCTGGGTCTTTGTCGCCATGTCTCCCCGGTCTGCCTTTGTGAGGTATCGTTCAGGATCCAGTGGCGAGAACCAAGCAGTGCAGTAAAACTGGATTTTATTAAGGAAGGGGGACAACCCCCGCAGAGCGGGAGGCAACAGTACAGAGTCCTCAATCCAAAAATCAAAATCCAGAGGGTGAAATCCGAGTCATAACTAGGGCATCAATCACAGTACCCGTAGCCGGGCAAAACAGGTTTGGTACACTGGCATGGGTTTGTCAGAGAATCCAAAGCCAAAATTCAGTGGGCGCAATCCAAACCATAAACAGGGCAGCAAACACAGAACTCGGAGTCGGGCAAAACAGGTATGGTACACGGGCACAGGAATATCAAAGGTACAGCCAAAATCAGAATCCGAGACGTTCCAGTCAAAAGTATAACCCTAAGAGTACAAGGCATAAACAATCACAGCACAGGGAAAATGTTCTGACAAGAGCTGTGAATGAAATGACTGCTTAAATACACATAGGGGAAGTTGCATGCTACAAAGGGGAGGCAGGTGATATGGATCAGAATAATTACAAAGGAATGAACATGAGGAGGTTCCTGATTACAAGAAATTGGCAAAAGCCAAAATGCGGACAGGGATCACAGAGACAGCCTACTGACAAACATACGGCTCCGGTTAGGGAGTTCTACCGCGCACAGAGTGAGAGGCAGAACAGTGATTAGCCAGGTGCAGAAAATCTGCTAGAAGCACAGCATAGTGAATTGAGTGAAGGCAATGGGCGGAGACTAGAGCAGAGCGAGTGCTGAGAGCTTGTTAGTCAATTAGTAATGTGCAGCTAAACAATCCCTAGTGCTTTTTAGTACGTTAGTACTACTATAAACAATGTTAGTCTTTAGTAAGTTTACTTAAAACAACAAACTGTTAGTATTTTTAGTAATATAGGAGAGCAAGGTGAAGGAAGTAAACAAGATTGGAAGGAATGGATGAAATCCCAGAAACCATGAAATCACCCGAAAGTGTGGCACACAATACTGGGGTCGTGAGCGATCACGTGACAAAAGACCAGACAGGGGGAGACAAAGTGCAATGCATGGTATGACACAAAACAAGGACCGAAATATAACTGCAATGGTGGAAAATGGCAAACAGACAAAGACAAGGCAAAAACAAAACATGGCATCGAATCCCAAAACACAATACAAAATACAGAGCATGGTCAGACAAGGCAGAATTCATAACAGCCAGGATCAGAATCATAACAGCCTTTTTCTCTTTTCCATCCATCAGATGTCCCTTTTTATAAAAGGAAGTGCTCCAACACACCCCATTCCCACTCCCTTTCAATCAATCAATTAAGCAATCATTGTCATTCGTGCAAATTGGATCAGCCATTGCACCGTCCCAGTCTTTTTCCCTAGTTAGTTAAAAAGTCTCTCATAGTTCAAAAGCACATGCCCATAAAACCTCCACATAATAAATCACACTTTACAACAGTAGTCACACTTACAACTGTTTAAAAACAAGGGCGCATGACATCTAATATAAACCCCAGTTCCAATAAAGTTGGGACGATGTGTAAAACGTGAATAAAAACAGAATACACTGATTTGCAAATCCTTTTCGACTTATATTTAATTGAGTACGCTACAAAGACTAGATATTAAATGTTCAAACTGATAAACTTTTATTTTTTCAGAAATATTCATTCATTTTGAATTTGATGCCTGCTACATATTCCAAAAAAGCTGGGACAGGGGCAATAAAAGACTGGGGAAGTTGAGGAATATTCAAAAAACTCCTGTTTGGAACATGTCACAGGTGAACAGGTTCATTGGAAACAGGTCAGTGTCATCATTAGGCATAAAAGGAGCATCTCCGAAAGGCTCAGTCGTTCACAAACAAGGTTGGGGCGAGGTTCACCACTTTGTGAACAACTGCATGAGGAAATGGTCCCAATGATTTAAGAACATTTCTCCATGTGCAATTGGAAGGAATTTAGGGATTTCATTATCTACAGTCCATAATATCATCAAAAGATTCTGAGAATCTGGAGAAATCTCTACACGTAAGCGGTAAGCCGAATACCAATACTGAATGCTCGTGACCGTCGGACCCTCAAGCGGCGCTGCATTAAAAACCGACATCATTCTGTGAAGGACATTACCATGTGGGCTCAGGAACACTTCGGAAAACCATTGTCAGTTAACAGTTTGTCGCTACATGTACAAGAGCAAGTTAAAACTGCACGCTGTAAATCTAAGCCGTATATCAACAACACCCAGAAACACTGCCAGCTTCTGTGGGCCCGAGCTCATCTGAGACGGAGTGATGCAATGTGGAAAAGTGTGCTGTGGTCTGATGAGTCCACATTTCAAATTGTTTTTGGAAATCATGGATATCCTGTCTACTAGGCTAAAGAGGAAAATGACCATCAGATTGTTATTAGTGCTAAGTTCAAAAGCCAGCATCTGTGATGGTATGGGGATGTGTTGGTGCCCATGGCATGGGTAACTTGCACATTTGGTACATACAGGCTTTGGAGCAACATATGCTGCCATCCAAGCAACATCTTTTTCAGTGACATCCCTGCTTGTTTCAGGAAGACAATGGCAAGCCACATTCTGCACTTGTAACATCAGTGTGGCTTCATGGTAAAAGAGTGCGAGTAATACACTGGCCTGCCTGCAGTCCAGACCTGTCTCCCTTTGAAAATGTGTGGCGCATTATGAAGCGTAAAATATGACAAAGAAGACTCAGGACTGTTGAGCAACTGAAGTCGTATATCAAGCAAGAATGGGAAAGAATTCCACCCACAAAGCTTCTACAATTGGTGCCTTATACACTTGTCAGTGTCAGTTCCTATACACTTAATGAGCGTTAAAAGGAAAGGTGATGTAACACAGTGGTAAACATGTCCCTGTCCCAGCTTCTTGTGTGTTTCAGGCAATGGCATCAAATTCAAAATGAGAGAATATTTCCAAAAAAAAAAAAAACCTAAGTTTATCAGTTTGAACATTAAATGTCTCGTCTTTGTGGTGGACTCAATTGAATATAGCTGTGAAAGGATTCGCAAATCATTGTATTTTGTTTTTATTCATGTTTTACACAACATCCCAACTTCATTGGAATTCGGGTTTGTATTTGAGTTAAATCAGGGCGGCTCAACCCTGTACCTGGAGAGCTACCATCCTGAAGGTTATCACTCCAACCAAAGCAAACCATACTAGCTGTCCCAGTTACAGATCTTGACGAGCTGCTAATGAGCTGAATCAGGTGTGCTGAATTAGTGTTGGAGCAGAAACCTACAGGATGGTAGCCCTCCAGGAACAGGGTTGGGCAGCCCTGACTTAGATGATGTTGAGATCAAGGCTCTGTAAAATCCTGTTTCAACTGTCTTTTGTGAAAATTTTTTTTAAAAGATAAAAAAAAAATATATATATTTGATGTGTCAAATGTGCTTTTTATCCACAGCAACATTGATGTGGAAAACAAAAATAAACATCTGAGACCAAATTTGAATTTTAAAAGTGATATGATTCTGCTTTGCCTGTCCATGTTTTTGTTATTACCCTGACTCCATGCCATGTTTTTTGAATTACTCCATGCCATGTTTTGTATTTTGCCTGTCTTGCCTTGCCATGTCTTTTTCCTGCCATTTACCATATTCACTGTTTAGTTATCATTCTGGTTTTTGTTATTCTCATACCCTGCATTGCACATTGTCTCCCCAGTCTTGTGTTCTAAGAAAGTTTTATTTCCCCAGTCTTGTGTGCCCCCGTAAGGTGATTTCATGGTTTCTGGGTTTCCAAACATTCCTTCCAATCTCGTTTGCTTCCTTTGCCTTGCTGTCCTATCTTTACTAACAATACTAAAAGTTTATTATTTTTGATACATTACTGACACTAACTAACATTGTTTATAGTACTAACTTACTAACAAGCACTAGGGATTGTATAGCTGCACATTACTAATTGACTAACGAGCTCTCAGCACTCGCTCTGCTCTAGTCTCCGCCCCTTCCCTTCACTCAATTAACTTTGCTGTGCTTCGGCAGATTCTCTGCACCTTGTTAATCACTGTTCAGTCTCTCACTCTGTGCACTTTAGAACTCTCTGATCGGAGCCGTTGGTTTGTCATAGACTGTCTTTGTAATCCCTGTCCGCGTTTTGGCTTTCGCCAATTTCATGTGGTTAGAAACTTCCTCTTGTTCATTCCTTTGTTAATCAATCTGATCCAGCTCACCTGTTCCCAATCATAGCATGTGACTTCCCCTAAGTATATTTATGCAGTCATTTCACCACATTCTTGTCAGAATGTTTTCCCTGTGCTGCGATTGTTGATGCCTTGTACTTTTAGTGATATACTTCTGACTGGAATGTCCTGGATTCTGATTTTGGCTTTACCTTTGACATTCCTGCACCTGTATAGCAGGCCTTGGTTGTCACTGGGGCAGTACCCTCAAAGGTACTGCTGTTGTACCTTAGAAGTGGGTTTTTTGTTTTGGAACATTAAAGTACCTTTGACCCTAAAAGTTCAAACAGGTGCCTTGAGGTCCTAGAATAAGGGTACATAATACCTTGGAGAACAGAAAGGGACTCCTGCTGTGCCCCCAATTTCTGAGTGTACCATACCTGCTTTGCCCGACCCTGAGTTTTGTCTCTGCTGCCCTGTTTATGAACTGGAGTACGTCTACTGGATTTTGGCTTTGGATTTACCTCTGATTCCTGTGCCTGTGTATCGAACCTGCTTTGCCCGACCCAGAGTTCTATGTCTGCTGCCCTGTGTACGATCTGGATAACATCCCTGGGATTCTGATTTTTGGATTGCACTCTGTACCGCAACCTTCTGCCCTGTGGGGGTTCACCCCCTAACTTCAATGAAACACCTTTTTACTGGATCTTTTGGGTCTTTTGGTTCCTGAATGATGCCTCTCAAAGATCTTGAATGCCTAAAACTTTTGCACAGCACTTTAGTTTTGATGAATTTGTGGCTTAATTGATTTTGCTGGCTGTGCCAGTCACGCCTACTGAGCATGGAAGTTCACTCATCGGCACATTTGCATTTATGTCTTCTACATGGATAATACTTACATGATTTAGCCACACTCGACCCTACCAAATGCGCCTTTACTTGATCATTTGATACTTGAATTATTTGAAAGAATTTGAGCCGGATTCCCTCATCACGACCATCCAAACCTTGCCTAGGAAACCGTGGGTTCGAGCACCCCACGGGTAGCCTGGAGTCCCTCAGCAGTAGATGAGAGCAATTTTGCAGACACTCCATAGTTGATCAAATCTTGCTAGACAGTTGCACAACTTTTTTTTTTTTTTTTTTCCCCAGAATACCCTGAGTCAGGTGTTGATGCACAGAACACCAGCTCTGCCCAACATGCACTGCCTGTCCAAAACAAAATAGTTTCTGTTTGGATGTAAAATACAATGCTTGGATCATTATTGCAGCGATTTACATGTTTCAGCTTGCAATACTTATTTTAACCGTCTCTGAAGCGTGTAGCTTCTCATTTCCTAAATTGTTGGACGGCGTATCCCTCGGTGGGGATACATTATAATGTAACAGAAGGGGTGAATTATTGGCCTGCATCAAGCAATGGAAACAAGAATGAAGAAACATTTTCAAACAGGATTTGGGCTCCACAAAGTCCTGACCTCACCCGCATTGACAGTTATTGGGACGTGCTTGAGATGATAAGTCATTCACCTATCCCGTCCTCACGACAAGACCTGAAGCCAAAATTTAAAGGAGTTGTGCCACAATTACTGCGCATGCTCACAACTTTGAAAAAAGTAAATCCCCACTAGTCAAATCAAGAGGGCTTTTTTCTTCCTCTATGATCAGGCAATGGTAACCATCTTACATCCTTCATATCCCTTTGCAAAATTAAAAAAAAAATGTTATGCTCTTCATGTATTTTGGTTGCACTACTGTCACATTTTGTCACTGTATATCTGATTTAGTCCAAAAAAAAAAAAGCCTGTTCAGGTTAAGCTGAAGAAATTGTCAGTAGTTACCTTGCTAAGTAAAGTTAACCAAAAGTACCACAAGCTACTTTCATTAAGGTTTTTTTTGTGTCAGTTTATTTTTTTTTAAGAATTGATGTTAAACATACCAAGCTAGCAATGGAAAATAAACAACTCAGCCTGTTCTGTTTACCGCCTCTGGACTGCTCTGACCCGAGTCATGCATTGAGATGGAGGTTCATTCACAAAAAGGCCAGCTGCCTTATGTGCCTGATTCCCCAGTGAATTAGGTCAATAAAGACACAAAATGAATGCCCATACATTGAGAGTCTCCTTCAGCGGACGCATTTTGTGACTCTGACGAAAGCATTTTTTTTTTTCCAAAAAGGGATCTGATTTAGAAAAAGGACCACACATTAGAGTCTGTGATGTTACTGTTTACCAGTGTAAGGCTGGTCACAGATAAACATTGCGGATTGGTTGCTCATCATGGGTACCAACTGTCATAAGCTGAATAACTGTAGGCAGGAATTGCAGCCCCTACATGTGACAGGCCTCACAGCTGGAGTTCACCAGGAAATGCTAGCTATAAACAGATTTTCCTCCCTGTATGTCGCCTGCATGTGGCTCCCTCCCATGTTAAGCGTATTTAATTGGTGATTGACATGCCGCGGAAGGCAATTAACAACCCTTATTCCTGAGAGGTGAACCCCAAGAGAATCCTGTGCAGATGTATTCTTTTGTAATGCGTGAGACGCGGTGTAAATGAGGGACCCCTGTATCCACTTCTCATTTACAGCTCCCCTGCCATCACTTCAAATTAGCTTTTAAAGGAGCAGGGATATTTCATTCCCCCAGTTTGTGTTTCTTCAATTCCCTGAGGTTATTTCCTGCTTTTATTTTTTCTTGCCTCTCTGATGGGTAGCACTGACAGCACAAGAAATGGAGTCAAAGAAAGGAAGGATGCAAAAGTAACATGATTGTAATGAGCCCTCTGTATTTTCATTATTGATCAGACAAACTGAATTTCCATGTCAGGATTACGTATACGAACCACAAGCGAGCACCAGAGTACAAAAAAAATTATTTCTGAAGGAGGGAGACCCCCAACAGAGCAGGCAACGGTACAATGTCCACAATCCAAAATCAGAATCCTAAGGGCGAAATCCAGAACCGTAAACAGGGCATCAATCACAGAACTCGTGGTTGGGCAAAAACAAGTTTGGTACAAAGGCTTGTCTAAGAAGCAAAAGCCAAAATCCAGTGGGCATAATCCAAACCGTTAATAGGGCAGCAAACAAAATTCAGTTGGGCAAAAAGGGTTCGTAAACAGATGCAGACAATAGTACCAAAGAGCAGAGCCAAAAATCGTAAGTCAGAAGGTCCAGTCAGAAGAGTAATACTATGAATACAAGGCAAAGACAATAGCAGCACAGGTAAACAAGAGAAACGTTCTGACAAGGAATTGCTCTGAAAAGACTCCTAATAGTGGGGCAGATTGCTGAAACAATCTTTCACTTGGTGATACAGGCACCAAATTTGCCACACAAGTGCTTCAGAACCTACTCACTCAGAAAAGTGCGTTATCCACTTGAAAAAACAAAATGGCCACCATTTTTCAAGATGGCCACCATTCTAAGTGGTTTTAAACAGTGTTTGAACTATATATTGATTGAATAATCCTATTTTGGTCTATACGTTGAAATATATGTTTTTGAGTGTGAGAAATCCAATTGAGCCTCTCATTTAGCTGCATGGTCATGGCTTGTTGCAGCTCTGATGTTGGCTCCATCTTTTCACATAAGAAACACCGATGCACTTCAATGATAGTTCTTCGCATTTTTGAGTGTCCTTCACCAGGATCATTCTGAATTCCAGCTGCTCTTTTAGGAGCACGCTGGAGGATGCAGTTGCTAAACATTTGGCAACAATTTTGGTGATACTTTGGTGATATCCTCAATACCACCTCCATCATCCAATCTCGATGGGTCTAACCTGATGGGCAACAGGTTGATTGCCTGAAACTGTGATATGTTTTTATCTATCATGGAATAGCTGTCAGAACTACACTCATACTCCTCTTTCATATCTATCTGACAGAGGCAACACTTCCTCCAGTCAGTTTTAGTAGTGCAACTCAATGGATTATTGGCAGACATCTTAGACAGCTTTTTTTATAGTGTAATGCGAAAAGAAGCCACTAGATGGCAGTATTTACCTTTTTTTTGTTAAGCCCAGACCGGAGATAGGTTTGGGCATGTTTTAGGCATGTCTGGGACAAGTCCCAGAGAAAAATTTTAAAAAGCCTAAAAGGTGGGAGGGGTCTGCAAAAGAGTATATAAGGAGTAAAATTGAGACAGTAAAGTAGTAGGAGAAATTTCAAGGAGAAGGATACATGTGACCAGACCTGTCATTCTGTTCAAGACCTGTGAAACTTTTAGTGGATTTTTGCCTGTGTTAGAGCATTTTCCTCACCAAGGACATCACCAAGCAACGCACCAAAGGGACTGTAAATAATTCTGTTTTTGTATATAATCAATCTTGGTCATTAGAGTAGACAGTAGATTAGTTAAAGTGTTTCTTTATTAAATGTGTTTAAGTTTTAAAATTTTTGTCTGTAATCCTTTGCTGTTGTTAATGTCATAACAAATTGGGGCCATAACAAAATGGGGGCTCGTCCGGGGGAGACCATTGTGTGAGTCAATTATTGAAAATCTAACATTTCAAATTGTTAAATTGTTTTTGTGAATTTTCCTATATATATATATATATATATATATATATACAATTTGAAATGTTAGATTTTCAATATATATATATATTGACAGATAGACAACAATGGATGATTTCTTGGCATCACCAACCGTAGAGGTTTTGAAGTCTTTTAAAAAGACAGAACTCTAGAAATATGCAGACATTTAGAGCTGACAGAGGTAAAACCAGCAATGCGAAAAGTAAGACTGGCTAGAGAGATTGTTGAATATTACATTGATGAAAATGTGTTTGCACCCGGAGATCTGGAACAGGTTCCAGTGGAAAATCAAAATATAGAAATGGAACTCAAATTAAAAATGCTAGAGATTGAAAGGGAGGAAAAAGGAAAACAAAGAGAATTTAAGTTAGAAAAATTAGCAAGAGAAGAAAAACAAAGAGAATTTGAGAGGGAGGAAAAAGAAAAACAAAGAGAAATCTGAGTGAGAAAAATTAGCAAGACAGAGAGATTTGAATTCGATAGAGAAGAAAGACTCCAAATGGAGCTACTGAAAATTAAAATTGAATCTGAAAATAAATTTTGTGCTAGCCAGGAGGTAAAACTGGTGCCTTTATTTTCGGAAAAGGATGTTGACAACTATTTCCAGTGTTTTGAAAAGATAGCAAAGAGTTGCCAGTGGCCAAAGGAACACTGGCCTCTGACGTTCCAAACTGTCCTCAAGGGTAAAGCTTAACAAGCCTATTCGGCTTTGTCTGCAGATGATTCCTCTGATTATGAGGTTGTCAAAAAGGTTATTTTGAGAGCTTATGAGTTGGTTCCAGAGGCTTACCGACAGAAATTCAGAGGTCTGAAGAAATCTGAAAATCAGACTTATGTGGAATTTGCTAATGAGAAGAAGGTTTGCTTTGAGCGCTGTTGTACTTCTATGGAGGTCAAGGATGATTTCAACTCACTAAAAGAGATGGTGTTAGTTGAAGAATTCAAGAACTGTGTTAAGGATGATATTAAGACCTACTTTAATGAGAAGCAAGTACTGAATTTGCAGTCAGCTGCCAAATTTGCAGATGAATATGTTCTCACACATAAGTCCAAATTTCAGTCTAGCAGTAACAATAGATGGTTCCAATTTCAGAAAAAAGGGAACGGTGATACCCAAAATTCCTCACCCAAAGACGAATCTGGTGATGGTGCTCAGAAATCCAGTAACAGGTCTGATCAAAGTGTCAAAGCTGTCAGTGACAAAAGTGGTCTAGTTTGCAGTTATTGCAAGAAATCTGGTCATGTTACAACTAACTGTTGGTTCCTTAAAGCTAAGAAAGAAAAAGAAAAGGATACCAAACCAAATGCCTTTGTGAAAACAAGGTTAGAAACCCCTGTAGTAGATAACCGATCTGCTAAATTGCCTGCTTCTTGTGGGGCTAAAAAGCCTGATACAGCTAACTTTGTGAGGGAGGAATTTCTTCCATTTGTGTCAGAGGGATTTGTGGCTCTGAATGAGCATACTACTCCTGTCCCCATATATATCCTAAGAGATACCGGAGCTTCTCAGTCACTTTTGTTGATGGACTCCTTGGAGTTACGTGATGAGACCACTTCTGGGGATTTCATACTTGTACAAGGTATTGAAGGGAGGACTGTATCTGTACCCCTGCTCTCTATATTCTTGAAGTCAGATTTAGTTACAGGACAGGTAAAGGTGGGATTTATGTCAAGTCTACCTATCAAAGGTGTTTCTCTGTTGCTAGGCAATGACCTGGCTGGGGGCAAAGTAGTTCCCCCTGTACATCTTACTTCACAGCCGAGCACTGAAGATGGCGATGAGGACCCATCTCTGTATCCTTCTTGCGCAGTGACTCGTGCTATGGCTAAGAAGGCTCAAGAAGTAGATGGTGTGGTGCCGTCCGGCACATTGAATAGTCAGGACTCAGGTGGTTCGCCTCATGACTCTGTTCGGCCTACTATGGTTTCTCCGTTTGAGGACTTATCAGATACTTTTATCAATTCTTTAGTCAGCCAGCCAGATGGGTCTGGTGATTCTGATGTGTCTGGAGACTTGTCTCTGTCCAGAAAGCGGTTGATTCAGGAGCAAACTAATGATCCTGAAATTTGTGTACCAAAGAGGAGAGCCCTTCCTGATAATGAAATAGACGCAGTTCCAGTTGGGTATTATCTCAAGGATGGTGTGTTCATGCGGAAGTGGCGCCTTCCTGATATCCCTGCCAATGCAGATTGGGCAGTGATTAGGCAAATTGTTGTTCCAAAGGTCTACAGGAATGAGATCTTAACAATGGCTCATAGTTTACCTTTAGGAGGTCATCTTGGTGTTAATAAGACTGTTGATAAGATCATGAAACACTTTTTCTGGCCTGGGCTTCGGAAAGATGTTTCCAACTTTTGCAAAACCTGTCACACATGTCAGGTAGTTGGAAAACACCAGTTAGACCCACCTGTAGCTCCATTGCAGCCTATCTCAGCATTTGGGGAGCCCTTCTCTAAGGTCATTGCTGATTGTGTTGGTCCATTGCCCAAGACTAGATTTGGAAATCAGTACTTGTTGACAATCATGTGTGCATCCACCAGATTCCCTGAAGCCATAGCTCTACGTAACATCAAGGCAACTGCAATCTCGAAGGCTTTGATAAAGTTCTTCACGTTGTTTGGCCTTCCCAGGGAAATTCAGTCAGACCAAGGTAGCAATTTCACTTCCGGATTGTTTCAGCAGGTTGTGTATGAACTAGGTGCAAAGCAGATTCTTTCTAGTGCCTATCACCCAGAGAGTCAGGGTGCCTTAGAGCGGTTTCATTCCACTCTCAAGACAATGATGAGGACTTATTGTTATGACCATGAGAAAGGCTGGGATGAAGGTGTTCATTTGCTGTTGTTTGCAGCTAAAGAAGCAGTGCAGGAGTCTACTGGATTCAGTCCATTTGAGCTAGTGTTTGGGCATGAAGTGAGAGGACCTTTGCTATTATTGAGTGAAGAATGGCAAGAGAAAGAGCCACATATCAGTCTGTTAGACTATGTTTGCAAGTTCAAGGAAAGATTGCGTGCAGCTTGTGACCTAGCCAAAGAGAACTTGAAATCAAGTCAGGGAAAAATGAAAACTTGGTATGATCATAAGGCTAGAAGCCATGAGTTTAAACCAGGAGACAAGGTTCTTGTGTCGTTTCCCTTGCAGTCCAATCCATTGCAGGCTAGATTTCATGGTCCGTATGAAATCCTGACAAAACTCAATGATCTCAATTACATTGTGAAGACTCCAGATAGGAGAAAGCCAAAACAGTTGTGTCACATTAACATGCTGAAGCCTTATCATAACAGAAATGCCAGGGTTGCAGCTGTCACTTCAGATTCTCCTATGGCCGAGACGTGTGAAGATGAGGGGGAGTTTCAAGATGATGAACCTACAATTAAAGCTGAAGTTCTTCCATGTAAATTGTCAAATTCTGAGGTATTGCAAAATCTTGATGTAAAACTCCAGCACTTAGAACTCTTACAGAAAGATCAGTTTGAGAGGTTGATCAAGAAATATAAAGATATATTCCCTGATGTTCCAAAGAGAGTTTCTATAGCTTCTAATGATGTTGATGTTGGTGATGCCAAACCAATAAAACAGCATTCGTACCGGATGAATCCTGAAAAGAGAGAGATTGCTGAGAAAGAGGTTGAGTACATGTTAGAATATGATATTATCAGACCCTCCAACTCAGATTGGAGTTCACCCTGTGTGCTAGTTCCAAAACCTGATGGAAGTACTAGATTCTGTACAGATTATCGCAAAGTCAATGCTGTAACTAGAACTGATGTGTTTGCGATACCTAGGATTGATGATTGTATTGATAGAGTAGGGCAAGCAAAGTTTCTGACTAAGATTGATTTATTGAAGGGTTATTAGTGTGTGCCTTTAACTGAGAGGGCGAAGAGCATCTCTGCTTTTGCCACACCATCTGAGTTGTACCAGTATGAAGTCCTACCCTTTGGCATGAAAAATACCCCAGCCACGTTCCAAAAGATGATACAGTCTACAATCGCCGGATTGCCACACACGGGTGCATAAATCGACGACCTAATCACATGGAGTGACTCCTGGGAAGAACATCTAAAAGATGTAGAGACGTTGTTCCAGCGCCTAACCCAGGCTTACCTGACTGTTAACCTGAACAAGAGTGACTTTGGTTGTGCTACTGTCACCTATCTTGGCTACGTCATAGGCAAGGGTAAGGTGGCACCCATAAATGCTAAAGTCCAAGCCATCATAGACGTCCCAGTTCCAGACAACAAAAAAGCTTTGCGCCGCTTACTTGGAATGATCGGGTACTACCGCAAGTTCTGCAAGAACTTTGCTGAGATTGCTCTCAGTCTCACCAACCAACTAAAGAAAGGCGTAAAGTTCACTTGGGATGATGCATGCCAGAGAGCCTTCGATCGCCTGAAGTCTCTGCTGTGTCACTTCCCTGTGCTCAAATCTCCTAACTTCAACAAACCATTCTCCATCGCGGTCGATACTAGCGACCAAGCTTGTGGATCTGTGCTCCTACAGAGAAGTGACTCTGATGACATTGAGCATCCCGTGGCATACATCTCCAGGAAGTTCAATCGCCACCAAAGGAACTATTCCACAATAGAGAAGGAGCTGTTGGCTCTGGTTCTATCTTTACAACACTTTGATGTTTATGTTTGTACAGGGCAAAAGCCAATGATTGTGTACACTGACCACAATCCGTTAATGTTTTTGAGTAAGATGAAAAACAAGAATCGGAGATTGTTGAATTGGAGTTTGATTTTACAGGAGTTTGACTTGGAAATTAAGCATGTAAAGGGAACTGACAATGTAATTGCTGATTGCTTATCCCGTGTTTGAGTATGTGTATATATCACACGTGTCTATTAGCATGTTGTATTCTATGTATATATATATATATATATATCCACAAGTGTCTACTTAACCATTTTTGTATTGAAAAGAAAAATTTTGCCTTTATGAGTCAAAATTTTTCCCTTTTGGAATGGAGGTGTAATGCGAATAGAAGCCACTAGATGTATTTAGTATTTACCTTTTTTTTGTTAAGCCCAGACTGGAGATAGGTTTGGGCATGTTTTAGGCATGTCTGGGACAAGTCCCAGAGAAAAAATTTAAAAAGCCTCAAAGGTGGGAGGGGTCTGCAAAAGAGTATATAAGGAGTAAAATTGAGACAGTAAAGTAGTAGTAGAAATTGCAAGGAGAAGGATACATGTGACCAGACCTGTCACTCTGTTCAAGACCTGTGAAGCTTTTAGTGGATTTTTGCCTGTGTTAGAGCATTTTCCTCACCCAGGACATCACCAAGCAACCCACCAAATGGACTGTAAATATTTCTGTTTTTGTATATAATCAATCTTGGTCATTAGAGTAGATAGTAGATTAGTTAAAGTGTTTCTTTATTAAATGTGTTTCAGTTTTAAAATTTTTGTCTGTCATCCTTTGCTGTTGTTAATGTCACAACAAATTGGGGCCAAAATATTACATTCGTATATAATGCCAGGAGGCCAAGAGTACAATGTAAAGTACCTATAAAAACATGGTACCAGTGCTACCATGTAATACCGCATAGACAGCATATACATCAAACAAACAACATCAATCTCAATTACAGCCTGTGAGCTGTAATGGCAGACATCTTGTGTTATATGGTTAAAGGCCGAGGGGCTATCCTTTCACCCCCCAATCGTACAAAACATCAAAGCACATTGAAATATGGAATGCAACTAGGTTCAAGCATCTGATGCCCTACACCTAGCCCGATAGTCATTCAGTGCCATTTAAGTCCCGTGCGATCTGTACACTATCCAGGTAACTGAAGCCCCTTTACCCTTGGCTCGGCTCTCCTGCGCTGGCACATCCTGTCAATTCAATATCTAACTACAATACTACAACTAACTAAACTTCTAGGTGAGATATATGTAGGGGCTTATTAGATAACATTTGGGACACTAAAGTATACTACAAATTACAGTGAGTACACCACTACAACAGCTAGTAAACTACAACTACAGCTAGTACACTACAAGCCGACACTGAACCCCATGCTGAGTCTCACAGCAGTGATGTCACCAGTGTGCCCTGGTTGTGCTTTGACATCACTCTTATAAAATAATACAAACCAATAGTGCTAGGCTAGACCTTCAGCATTTCAATGAATGATCATGGGTATTGCCCTTCAACTAAATACAATATCTGTGATCAGACAGCTTTCGAAAACGCTAATTTTGAGTCACGTAATAGCTGCCATCTTGGTGGCCATATTGGAATTCAATTGACACCATTGAGTTCCTCCAGTCAGAATACATTCATTTTGATGTTTGGGTCATTAACACATTTCTGTTTATTTAAGTTCTACTTCAAAAACCATTTTTTGCATTTGACAAGGTGGCCATCTTGAAAACTGGCAGCCATCTTGGATTTTCAGCTGGATAACGTACTTTTCTTAAAAAGTACATCCTGGACATCATTTCTGCCAAATTTGGTGCTTGTATCTCCAAGTGAAAGATTCTTATGGAACATTGAATTAATCTGCCCCACTATAATAGTCACCATCTTGAAAACTGGCTGCCATATTGGAATTCAGTTGACACCATTGAGTTCTTCCAGTCAGAATACATTCATTTTGATGTTTTGATCATGGCGCAATTAGAACAGCGCCATTTAGTCATTTTGAAACCGGATGTGATTTCTATTGGACAAGAGCGTGAATTGAAGATTCAGGGAGGAGCGAGGGGTGGATCTACGGGTGGATCTGACCGTATCTGAGGAGGACCAGAGGATAGCCACGCCTCATAAAGCATATCTGGCTTTATCCTTTATTCTAGTCTATTTCGGACCATCATTTACAAAAATGAACATCATGATATACCAAAGGAGACTTTACACTTGCAATGGATACCACAAAATAATGTGGAAAATCATTATTGAAATAATAAATCAGGTGAGAAAGTAGGGTCATTTTCTCATTAAGAATTCAACTTCTTTCTGCAACCACCGATGTCACTATCTGCTGACGATTAAATAGAATGCAATTTTCAGTGCTGCGTCCATCTTTTTGTACAGTCTATGCTCCTTACTAGGGTTGTCATGATACCAGAATTTCAGTAATCAATACCAATACCTGTGAATTTCCACGATTCTCGATACTTATTCAGTATCACGATAAAATAAAAAAACAGAACCCATGTACTTTTAAATTCACTACTTTATTGAAAACCGTTTCAAACTGTCAAGTATTTAAGATCACTGTGCTTTAACATCTTTTTGCACAGAATTTAAATTGCAGTATCAGCTGCCAAGAGGTAACTCTACAGTCAAAAAAGAACAGCAGTGGCATGTAGCCTTCCAGTATGTAAAAACAAAAAATACTGTGCTCATAATGATCATAACAACAATAGTCAACTTTACATTAAAAAAAATAACACCAGAGGCATGAAGCCTTCAAGTAAATAAAACAAACAATATTGCTCTCATAAATATGCTGATAAACAACTATCAACTATTTCACATTCAAAACCAGAACAGCCTTTCTAAAATTAACCGTCATCTTTTTGGTGAATGTGTGTTTCTCTGTCTTGCTTGTGACGTGATTAACATAGTTCTGTTCATTCAAGTTCTACTTTGAAAACCATTTTTTTGCATTTGACGAGGCAGCCATCTTGAAAACTGGTGGCCATCTTGGATTTTCAGCTGGATAACATACTTTTCTTAAAAAGCACATCCTGGATATCATTTGTGCCAAATTTGGTGCTTGTATCACCAAGTGAAAGATTCTTTTGGAATATTGACTTAATCTGCCCCACTATAATATACACTCACGGGAAGTCACATGCTTAACAAAACACAGATTCAGGAAGTCAGACTGATAACAAAGGAAGCAAACATAAGGGAGAACCTACTCCCCCTCGGCCCCCCCCCCCCCCCCCCCCCAGCTCAATGAAATGAAACGCTGTCGTTATGGACCGGCATTTTGGTCCTTCAAACTTGGGAGGTAGTGCTAATTGGCGATCAGCTGTTGCTTGAATCTCAAACATACCTAATTTCCTCTCATTTTCTGCTCTCAAACAAATGTTGTCACCTACAGTGTTGCTGTCTCTCAGTGGTAATGGACTAGTGTTGGCCATCTGCTACCGGAGGCGTAAGAAGTTGGCGGGCTCGGAGCTGCTGTGTGTGAACCTGGCCGTGGTGGATTTCCTGTCCTGTGTGCTGTTCTACCCGCTGTCTATCATGTCCTCTTTCAACCACACCTGGCTGGGCTGCCACGTCACCTGCACCTACTACGGCTTGGGTTGCTTCACGTTCGGCCTCTGCAGCATGTTCACCGTTGCAGCCATTAGCGTCACACGCTACCTGAAAACCTGCTACCATCTTGCATACAGTGAGGGCAAATTATTTTTCAGCAAGTTTTCGTAATTTAATTAAGTTGACTTTAAGTTGATTCGACATAGTCAATTTACCGATCATCGTCATTGTCATCATCACCTTCTTCTTCTTTTTCTTCTTCTTCTTCTTCTTCTTCTTATTATTATTATTATTATTATGCGCCATGTGGAATTTGCCAAAGCTACGCCTCCTACAGCTTAGAAGCTGCAAACCCAGGACTTGGACAGCAGCTTTAGGATGTGTAAATTCAGGTCGCTTGCACTTTGAGTGGACACCTCACTTCCATTCTGTCTTTCACTCATTTCGACATCCCTTCTTTCCCCATTGACTTATAGTCAACTATTTATCCAACTACTCATGCTCATTCAATTTCATAGCGAAAAACATCTAATTTGCTGTGTTGTTTGGGTCAGATTTTTTCATTTTCAATTTTTTTTTTGATAATCTATCACTTGCCTTTTTTCAACTCAACTTTTTCAGCTCTATCGTGGACTTCATTTTCAGAAGCCTTCGTGTTCCCCGAACGGTCTATACAGCTTCAGACTGCCCCACCAGATGGCTGTTGATGTTTCTGTAGCTTATTGCCTTGAACTAGAAGTGCTTGTTGGTGCTCATGACAGTAATGGTAATGACAGTATAGGTCATTTTTGCTGCAAGTCTACAATAATTAGACTATTCTACAGGGTGTATCAAAAAAATGTCCCACTTTGAAAAAATTGCCCTAAAATTAACATTCTTTAATTTTTTTGAAAATCTTTTTACATAGGGTGATAGAAAATGGTTCATTGCTTTTTCTTTTTTTTTGCAACTGCACATACTCAACATGTCACGCATGTTTTCATCCCAACACTTTTTCACGCAAAACAGATGAATCGCAATTTACTAATTAGCCTGTGCGCACTCACGCGTGACATGTTGATTATGTGCAATTGCAAAGTGGGACATTTTTTTATACACCCTGTATAGAGCCAATCCAGTCTATAACAACAATAGTCAACTTTACATTAAAAAAAATAACACCAGAGGCATGAAGCCTTCAAGTAAATAAAACAAACAATATTGCTTTCATAAATATGCTGATAAACAACTATCAACTATTTCACATTCAAAACCAGAACAGCCTTTCTAAAATTAACCGTCATCTTTTTGGTGACTGTGTGTTTCTCTGTCTTGCTTGTGACGTGACTGTTCAGCTAAAGCTGTAAGTCTGAGGACAAGCCACAGCTGCTGCCAGTCAAGCAGTGGAAACGCAAACGCAAATGAGACAAAGAAGCCTGCGCATCTACAAACGTAGTGAGGTGTCTCTCAAGCCCAAACAACGGAATGTATATCCGTGTTAAGTATCATGAGACACAAGTGATTGTAAACTGAAACTCACTCACCTTAAATTCTTTAAAGGGGACCTAACATGCTAATCCTTCTTTTAATACATATTAGTAACGTTATAATGTTGGCTGTCTATGCTCAACCTCTGAAAAGTTTCTAAACATAAGATGCAGGTGTTTTGCCATGATCTAAGAATGTGATTTCGTGAACGTGATTTCCTCTCTGAACAGCTTGTCCCAAGATCTTCACGAGATCTGTGCAAAACCTGACGTCAGGTTGTGCCGTCCAATTAGTACAGACCTAGCCAGAGCCAACCATTGCACTGGACCTGCCCGCACCGGAAACTATTCTAGCAGGCACTAACAACGGCAGATCATACTTTGCCTTAGTAGCGTCTACACTTTTGGAAATACAAAAGAAATACTGCAGATCATTTGAGGTGCAATTTTGTCAGTATCTCACCCAAAGCTACTTGTCCGTTTTCTTTTGGACGTGAAGAAAAACAAATATTTCTTTTCCAAAAGACAATGCCACCAGAAATCAGTGGGTAGCTTTTTTTGTTTGCTGGCTGCAAACAGCCACGGCCAAAGGGAGCGTTAGCTGATTGTGCTCAGTATTTCACCGAAGACAGCTTTGTTAATAAAGGACATTTCAACACAGGATAAGCCTTTCAGCTGCTTCTCAAACCTGAAGCAGTTGCATCGATTAAGCGCTCGGAGCCACAAGCTGTAAGTAAACATATTACAGCATATAAAGTAAGATAAGCTAACGTATTACGGGTGGCTAGCAGGACCACTAACGATGGTTAGCACTAACAACTGGCCTCAAACGCAGGCTTTGAGAAATATCTGAAGTTAAAGCTTGTATCGGTTGCGACTGTCCGTGATTCACAAACACAGAAGCTGTAAGTTGCTTTTACTGCATAAGCCAACCTGACGTGATACCCAGTTGATTGTGACTGTAGCACTTTGGCTAACGTAGCCAAGTTTCTGTTGCTAATGTTTGTGTCCTAAATATTTAAGAGTGATATCAGGGGAAATTCTACAGAAGGTATGTGAACATAAACCTCATTTGAAGCTAACTTTTAATACTTGTTTGTAATTTGGATGCTTGGTACAACTGTTCACAAAAACAGAACTTGCTGTCTGTAAAGCCTGTATTATGTTCATAACACCACCGAGATCTCTCTAGCTGTCGCATACTACCCATAAAGCTACTTTCACATCGAACACGAAAATAATTTTTCGCAGGACAGATTACCCTACATTCAAAGTCAATGCAAAGTCGCGAATAAACGTTATGGGCACGTAAAGCCGCTTTCACACCAGACGCGAAACAAATTTTTCACGCAACAGATTTGCGACATTCAAATTCAATGCAAAGACGCAAATACAGGCCTTATGGGCGTGTTAAGCAGCTTTCACACCAGACGCAAAACACATTTTTTGCGCGACAGATTACATTCAAAGTCATGACCACTTATCAGCTACTGCATGTTAGTTTTCTTGCTCTGCTAATTAAAAATGCTCCTGGTTAACGTATATGCAGCAATTATGATTGGTATGCTTGTATTACTTTGGTAAGCATCAATGTGGCAGTTTCATCACAACGTTGCCTGATTGTAGCCAATACAGTTGAAGCTAAATGGAGAGGTGCTGTATGTGTCTGCCGAGTTGGGCTGCAGTTAGACCAGACGTAGATTTTGCAGAACTTGGGGTGCGTTTTTGGGTGCTTATGAAACGATCGCTTTACTTATCCATGACCGGGGTCAGCCTGATAAATCTCCAATGGCTTGGCAAGCTCTCTTATTTTTTATTTATTTTATTTATTTATCCCTTACTTAACCAGGGAAGTCCCGTTGAGATTGAAATCTCTTTTTCAAGGGAGCCCTGGGGGTAGAGGTGGGGAGGGAGAGGAGGAATTGCACAGCCAATTAGATCAGGGGATGATTAGGTGGCAGGTCGAAAGAGCCAGGTTGGGACTTCAGCTATGACGCCAGGGGAACCCCCTACTCTTATCGAAGAGTGTCATAGGCTCTTTAATAACCACGGTGAGTTAGGACCTCGTTTTAACGTCTCATCCCAAAAGACGGTATACTACCGGTGAAAGCAATAGGGAAGCACACAGGCTATAACGTGTTCGGTATACAAATGCAGCATTGCCATCGATTGAATATCAAATTCTTTCCTGTAAAAGTGATCGATTCGCTAGCTCCACATAAGCAACGGTTCACAGAGACGAAATTTACAGTCTGTAAAACCTGTATTATGTTCATGACATAACCGGAGCTCTGTCTAGGTCTCGCATGCTATCCATAATGCACCCATTTTCCGCGAGGAAAAGCTGGTCATTCCGAAGCAATAAGTAAACCATTACCATGGGCAATTTCCAAAAAGGCTGTTTAGCTTGGTGCTTTCACCCCTCCGTCATATACCAGTGCGGAAGCTGTTCGTTTCTAAACGCTAAAAACACACCACAGCTATACACACAAACCAGCAGGTCCTAATACACACCGAAGCAGTCCATAAGCTGTTGGTCCACTTTTAGCTGCCTTTCACTGTCCATGTTTCCCTCTAAACTCAGACCCACCGGATTTCTACACTAGGGCATGTTGACCCGTTCTACAAATGTGTCTATATGGGGTGGATTCTAGCTTCCCCTGCATCCTAGCTAGGAGTAGTAAAAACTGCTGTACTCACCAACTGTTGCAAACTGTAGCCGATAGCAAATTCGTGCTGCAGCTGCCAGACTTTCGCACTGCGTCCTGCACTTTCACCATTGCGTTTATTCGAACAAGTTAATTTAATTAGATTTATGCACATGTACTGCTTTGATTGCAAAATTTCCCCGCTGATTCCTGATTGCTCAAATGGCAGACACGTCTCATGTTTCACTCTGAGACCCGGAAAACTGCGTTTTGCTGACTCGTTCCGCCTAGATCTTCCCTCCACAGACCTGGCCAGTCAGAAGAAAGTGGGCACACAGGGAGTGGGGGCCATAGCGGAAGAGCCACTCCAATGAGGCATTTCAGGCAGAGACTACTATGGACTACAAGTGGGGTATTTTTGAGGATGGCAGTAGGAGCGAAATAAGTACCTTTTTTTTTACTTGCACAATCAGGAGTACTCTAGGGGAGTCAAAGACCAAAATATAAACATGGAAAAATAGCATATTAGGTCCCCTTTAAACAAATTGGGGTGCCTGTCTTTCAGGTGTTTCGCCAGGTTCAAAGTGTTTCCTCCTTTGGTTCAAAAACTTTGAAGGCACCGTTTGCATGTCGGTTTTTGTGAGTTCATAATTGCTCCGCTTTCATTCGCCTCGAATGCAAAGTATCTCTACACGGGATTCCTACTACCTAGCTTATCAATAACAGAGATTCCAAGTCTCACGCATTCAGCGTAGGTCTTGCGCATTTTTTAGTCTTATTCACCATAGTCCGTAATTATTCAGTGAATGCTTAATGAGATTTTCATGCAGAATTAAAATCCTTGTGCTTTGAAGTTTCCGTTTCACTTGCGTAAAGGTGCACCTCATCACAAGTAACATCCAAGCGATTATGACTCTATTCCCGTGCTTCTCTTTACTCAGGGATTGGAAACAATGCATGTGTTTCATGATCGTGTAAATTGTTTAAATGAAATAAGACCATTTGAAACGTTTTGATGAGATTCCATTGCTTTTAATCCCTCAGTAAAGACAAGCCTGAGAATTCCGTGTCATTAGTGGGGAAATCCACCATAATGCATGTGAAACTGATTAACTTGATGCACAATGACTTGTGCCGCGAGTGAATTTCATCAATTTCATTCAATTTCATCAGTGCACTTTGACTGAATAATTGCTGACTACGGCACAGAAATGTGAATGCCACTAAGAGGAGAAACTCACGCCAAAGACGTAAGCCCTGGCATCTCTGCAATAAGCCGAGGTGTTGTGCCTGCACCATCACTTGCTGAAGGCATTTTTTTTAAGACCGCAGGCGTTCTTCTTCGGCGCTGACTGCTCAGCGCTGACACGCGTCTACAGCCCCCGTCAGTTTCGCCAAGAATCGACACGGCTCGCCGAGGGAAAAGTTATATATTCGGTACTCAGGGTACCAAAAAAATCAGGCATAGATGTATTTTTTGCGTGTTGGCATCGACTTAGTACCGAAGTATCGGTTCTTTTGACAACCCTACTCCTTACTTAGAATGTTTCTCTGTCCATTAGTGTCTCGAGAGGGCTCCATTGTATGGCTGGTGTGCTGCGGCAGCTGGGTGGTAGCAGCGGTCTGGTCCAGTTTCCCATTGCTTGGCTGGGGGGAGTACGTCCCAGAGCCCTACGGCCTCTCCTGCACCGTCGCCTGGAAGCGCTACCACATCTCCGCCAAGGACGCTACCTATGTCATCTGTTCCTTTGTGTGTTTCACCTTCATCCCTGTCCTACTTGTCATAGTCTCGCAGTGTCTGATCCTGCTGAAGGTGTACCGATTCTCCGCTACACTGTCAATCCACGGGATCCACTCCAACCTGCACAACGCTGAACGAAGGCTCTCCGTGGTGAGCTCACTGCATTGCTTCAGATGTGGGTGCCACTCATATTTTGCTTTGGGTTTGAGTATTTATCCCTGCTCGATTGGTCTTGCCTCATGCATTTGTATCAGCTAATAGGTGTGGTTGAGCAGGTTTAACTCTTTTTAGATTATTACATTTATTTCAATACTCCAGACAAATTTTTAATTTTTTTTTCTTAATTTCATACACTAGACTTATAATGAATGATAAAACTGGGTATGGCAGAGAGGTACATCCTGAAGTGATGATTTTTATAACTGTGATTGAGATTTCTGCTGTTGAGACCTCTATGGTAAGATTAATCCATCATACAAAAGCCAAATCAGGCAGGAATAACATGCACCTGGCCATGGAACAGCTGTCCGCCCAACTGGACAATTACTTTTTTCAATTATCAACAAATGTGTCAACGTCCAAATATTTATGGGCTAGATTGTATTTGAGCCAACTGGTTTGTCATGCTCTCAATGCGTGCTATTTTGACTCCACTCACTCCCTGTACTGACCACCATTTAGGCTGTGCTCTTGTGCCTGCATCAACTGTAATTTTGGCTTTGGTCTTTTGCTTCTTCGACTGACCACTATTTTGGCTCTCCTCCTTGTCTTTTCAGATGTTCTTCTGCATCAGCCTGGGCTTCATCCTGGCGTGGGCACCCTATGCCACAGTTTCCCTCATGTCCATCTTTAGTGGGGACGGCGGGGACCATAACATAGCACCAGAGTTTTTTGTCTTCCCTGCACTTTTTGCCAAAAGCTCCCATATCTACAACCCCTTCATCTATTTCTACTTCAACAAGGTCCTATTTCTTTCTAAGCCCCTATGTCCCTCAGAGTGGGTAGAAATGATTAATAATGAAGGTGTGGGGTTTATTGTTTTGAAATTATGTTAATCCGGGAACTTGAATTTCATAATGTATTTGGTTTTCTCCTTTGCATTTTCACCTGATTATCTCTTCTTGTGGTATTTTAATGAATTATGCTAAATTCTCTATACTGCTATATTATAGGGTACTACTGTAAAACTGATCTTGCTCCCCACCTCCCCAATCTATCTCTCTATGTATCTATCTATATCTCTTAATGTCTATCGATTGGTTTGTCCACATGGTCTATCTACATACCTACCATTCTATTTGTCTATCTACTTGTTAATCTAACTATCTATTGATCTGTCTGTTTGTCTATCTGTCAATCTATCTACCTATTTATCTATTTATCTATCTTTCTTGTCTTGTTGTCTAGGTGTTCAGGCAAGAGCTTTTGACAGTGCTGCGGTCATTGTGTTCACTAGGGCGGAAGAACCGTGTCGCGGTTCGGCCATTAGGGGGACCCCGGTCCCAGCATGTCATCCAGATCCAGCTCCAGGAACGAAAGGGTCTGTCTCAGGCCATTCGCAGGCCCAGCAGCTATGGAGGAGGCTGTTGTCCCGACAGCCTGGCAGCCGTCTACTCCTGCTGGGTGTCTAAAATTAGGATGGATTCCTTTGAAGTGGGTCCTGGGCCCCCCAGGGAGTTTTTACCCATGTCTGCATGACCCCCAGGAAGGGGTGTGAGCCTAACTGAGTCATTACTGGAGCATTGTGGATGCCAAATGACATAAATGAAGACAGCAGGTTGCCAAAGACCACTGGCGGGACTAATGTCAACACAGTGCCGAAGGAAGGCCAACTGGAGCTTTTGCTGTTCGTGTCTTGTGGACTTAAGTGATTACATAATGATGCAGTATTTGATGCAATGTAGTGAGCTCCAGTGTTTATGTTGTCGGCTATTCGGTATGTATCAGTTCTAACACACCATGGATGTCTTTGGGCTGTGAGAGGAAACCAAGTCACTCAAAGGTAGCCCTCATGAATGTTGGGAGGTGATGTAAACTTCACACAGAAAGGCCAAGGCCAGATTCTAATCCTGCTGTGCTGCAACACTGCTGCCCATTTCACCACCATTCTGCCTTCTGATTACATTCTGATTGAGTTAATTATGCTCTATGTACGTAGGTATGGAGTACGTAGGTATTTAAGAGCCAAGGAAAGTGCACTTTATCTGCCCTGTTCTGCCACAGTCTTTTGTCCCTTGGTTGCCAGGTGAGTAGGACTTCCACGATTTTAGTGTGACTGGTGATCATTATGCGACCCAGCTGCAATTGTTTGCATATTTTCATGTTTCCTATTTCAATATTTTTGAAAATAAATGCAAGAGTCTTAGTTGTCCTCTGTCCTACAATACACCTAGTCATACCTTTAATTTGGTCACAGAGAGAGGGAGAGAGAGAGAGAGAGAGAGAGAGAGAGAGTGGTGCGACTTGCATGAGAATGCAGGCAAACTCTTAGAAGTTTAACGGAAAGAGCTCATTCGAAGAATTAAAGCAAATGACATGATTAGCATTGCTGCCTCACAGCAAGAAGGTCGTGGGTTCGAATCCGGCCTGGGGCCTTTCTGTGTGGAGTTTGCATGTTCTCCCCGTGTTCGCGTGGGTTTTCGCCGAGTACTCCGGTTTCCTCCCACAGTCCAAAGACATGCATATCAGGCTAATTGGAGACACCAAATTTCCCATAGGTATGAGTGTGAGAGTGAATGGTCTGTGAATGGTGTGTGCGCCCGGCGATGGATTGGCAAGCTGTTCATGGTGGGTCCCTGCCTTTGCCCGTAGTCAGCTGGGATAGGCTTCAGCTCGCCCCGTGACCCTAGTGAGGAATAAGCGGGTATAGAAGATGGATGGATGGATGGATGGATGGATTTGATTGTGAAGCAAAACCCCACTTCACCAATCTGGGTATATTTCAGATTTAAACCTATTGAAAAAGGACTGGCCAAAAACATGGAGGAGCAGATTTGTTCAATTTGCAGAGGAATTGCATCCGTTAAAAGTGGCAACACAACGAGTCTAAAAATCATGAGAGTAATTACCATCCAAATCAACACGCAGAACTTGCAAAAACATTACACCATCTGCAGGCCCTTCCCTACAACCCAGTGTGGACTTCTTTTTGCTTGGATGTCCAAGCACAAAGCTGACAGTTCCAGATGGAGAACGCAAGATCAGTAAGTTTTGTGTTAGGCTTTTTATATAAGTTGTACATCATTATTTGTCTCATATTCCCTGAGTTATGTATGAGTATTTTTTTGTACAGCATTATTTTTCATTTGTAAATGAAGATTTGTTACATGCTGTTTTGCTGCCTTTCTGGTCAGCTATATTTGTTTTGTTCATTTGGCACCCTCTGTTGGTGTTTCTGTAAAACATGCTCTGATGTAAAATCATTAGGAAAAGACTAGGGCTTTCTAGAAGCTTCTGGCACCTTCCTGCCTGGAGGGGGCGGGATTCCCCTAGAATCCTGTGGATCTTTCTAGAAGGTTTTTATGGAATTATATTTGTGCCACAATCCTGAGCGTGCAATTGGACATTTTGAGCGCAGAAAAATATATTTCGCAAGCACACAAATCTTGTTTAGAGAAAAAAGAAATTTTGTGAGCAAACAAAACCTTCTGATTGGGCGAACAAAACTATTCTGTGCTCAACAAATATTTTTGCATGTTTGCTATGATCAATATAAACGTGCAATATTAACCCCCTTCCCTCAGTTTCACTCTATACCCTCTCGCAAACTCATGTTCTGCACGCTGGCAGACCGCAGCATGCTCGCTCAAAGCATGTCTCTCCCTCTCTCTCAGTCTGACCTCTCTGTGGGCGCTCAACTTCACCTGCGCGCTCGCTCGAGCTGTGCTGAGTGTTACAAATGTGCCACAATTCTGATTGGCTGCTTCGATCTCCAATTAGATGCATTATGCCCAACCACCAAAGAAAAGGGGGAAAGGTAATGACGAAATTCGTCTGTGACTGGATAACAGTACTGCCCTTGTTTAGGACAGGTTAAGTTTAATGTTAAATCTCTAATATCTTGAGACATCCACTGTTGTGCGACTCTTGACTCATATACCTCTTAAGCAACACTGGCTGCTGCTAACTATAGCATTGCACAATGTCTTCTGAAAATCAAAACCAAAATGCCACACCGCAGCCACGAGCACCATGTTTTATGGACCTTTATGAAATTTTGTTGGTTAATCTGTACACCTTCGGCTTGCGAACCAAGTTAGCTATCTAGTTAGGTTGCTAGCGTTAGGTCAGCCAACTAATGTCCGGAGAAAAGCAGAAGTACAGTCTTAAAAAATAGCTTTGGCACCATTCTCCGGCTGATTCATTTCAACATATAACGCCTGAAGAAGGCACTTTACAGATAAGTCTATCGACATAAAAGTTTGCCTTGACGTTCATTCACAAATGAACCAACCGAAATAATGACCTCTACCGTGGAGAGTGCTTTGAACTACTGGACCGTTGGTGCCACCGTCAGCTCAGCTCACCAGTATCACCTGGCGCTAATATTCGTGAAAGCGTGCGTTCAGTGGCGCAACGCGGGGCTCTGATGCGCGTGTCCCTGCTGGCAGCTATGAAGGCCGGCATTGCACCACCGGGCGCCGGCTCCCTGGCTCCGGACTGATGGGCCTCTTCAGCCGCGCATCGTGTGTTATTACCGTGATCTGTTTCTGTATATTTCACGAACATTAGTGCCAGATGATACTGGTGAGCTGAGCCGACGCTGGCACCGGCGTTCCCGTGGTTCGAAGCACTCGCCGCGTTAGAGGTTATTTTTCTGGTTGGTTCATTTGAGAATAAACTTCCAGGTTTTTCCAAATGTATTCCACATAGGTTTAGATTATGCTTTCAGGTTATTTGTCTAAAGCAGTACCCAAATATCACTAAACAATCACAACTGCTGTAATTTGACACCACATTATCTTTCGTTCTGTGTATACATCCATGCTGCAGTATTAAGCCAGCACAGCAACACCAACACCGGGAACGGCAGCAGCACCCTGGTTTTGTTAGCCACACCAAAATGCAATATTACCCCTAATTAATATCGTTTATCACACCTGCACTTGCTCTGCCATTTCAAGTAAAACTGATTGCTAATAGTGTTTAAGCATTAGAATGAGATGTCAATCACTGCATAAAACACGTGTCTTTGCTTACACAAAATTAATCAAGGATGATCGTGTACTTCACTTGTGGATGTGTAACATTAGATGATCAGACTTGATATGCAGGTTATAAGTGTAGCCTATTTCAGTTTATGGCGACAGACATATCGGCAAAGTTCCTTCTTCAGGGGTGTTGAAATAAATCAGCTGGGATAAAGGTGCCAAAACTATTCTTTTTTTAAGATTGTCAAGTTCGCCAGCTATCATGGAAGTAACGTTTAATGTCTGTAAGCTTCTGCTTTTCTCCGGACATTAGTTGGCTGACCTGACGCTAGCAACCAAACTAGATAGCTAACTTGGTTCGCAAGCCGAATGTGTACAGACCAACCAACAAAATTTCATAAAGGTCCATAAAACGTGGTGCTCGTGGCTGCGGTGTGGCATTTTGGTTTTGATGTTCAGAAGACATTGTGCAATGCTATAGTTAGCAGCAGCCAGTGTTGCTAAAGAGGGACACGAGTCACACAACAGTCGATGTCTCAAGATACATAGAGATATAACATTAACCTTAACCCGTCCCAAACAAGGGCAGCACTATTATCCAGTCGCAGACGAATTTCGTCATTACCTTTTCCCCTATTCTTTGGTGGTTGGGCATAATGCATCTAATTGGAGACCGAGGCAGCCAATCAGAATTGTGGCACATTTGTAACACTCTGCACAGCTCGAGCGAGCGAGCAGGTGAAGCTGAGCGCCCACAGAGAGGTCAGACTGAGAGAGAGGGAGAGACATGCTTTGAGCGAGCATGCTGCGGTCTGCCAGCGTGCAGAACATGAGTTTTCGAGAGGGTATAGAGCAGAGGTGGGCAGCGAGGGCCGTATCTGTCCCTGGTTTTCCCACCAACGTCTGGTCTTTAATTAGTTGATTGTCTCAATTAGCCAAACCATTTATGAAATCTGACGTTTCATGCGCATTTCTTAAAATTATCATGAAACTACAAAGACTAGTCTTTTCTCCCTTCATAAAACATTTTCCTTTGATCGAATCATTGCGAAAATCTATATTTGTGCATGCAATCCATTAACTCAATTAGTCAGGGTAATTGATAGGAATAAAAACCTGCATACACACCGGCCCTCCAGGACCGTGATTGCCCACCCCTGGTATAGAGTGAAACTGAGGGAAGGGGGTTAATATTGCACGTTTATATTGATCATAGCAAACATGCAAAAATATTTGTTGAGCACAGAATTATTTTGTTCGCTCAATCGGAAGGTTTTGTGTGCTCACAAAATTTCTTTTTTCTCTAAACAAGATTTTTGTGCTTGCGAAATATATTTTTCCGCGCTCAAAATGTCCAATTGCTCGCTCAGGATTGTGGCACAAATATAATTCCATAGGGGGTTTTTAGTCTGTATAAATGCTGTGATTTTAAGCACAGCAGAAGAGAGCAGAGCAGAGTTTTGTTTTGGCAACAGTTAAGTAGTGGCATCAGAGTGTTATTAGAGAATTGAATAGTGGATATATATATTTTTTGTACAACTTTTTTGTGAAGAATAAATTTGTTTTAGTTGTACTTTCTGGTTTTCATTGTTGTGATTTTTTCCAGTCATAACACCTGTACAATTGGCATTATGTCTTAAAAAGCCTGAAACACCAAATTTTAACTCAAATAATTATGTACGTCGTGGACCTATTTTCCATTGATAATTTGTTTTCCAAAAAAAAAAGATTTTTCATTCGGAGTGCATTTTAAGTTTTATTGACCAGGCATGTGCAACTTTTTACCATTTGGTACAGCGATGGTACCAAACACAAAGACAATTATATTTTTTTATAGTAATTATTTTTGAGACAATAATTGTCAACCAAATTTTTATAACCATGACAGCCCTATATGTGGCAACTTGAGGACTGGAGTAAGAAGAAGACGGATGTGAGTTTTGAAATGTGTTTCCCCAAGAATTCTTTTCAGCGTCCACTTTTAGTTATTTTAAGCACAAGGCATCCTTGTTTGAGATAGAAAACAGTTTTCAAGGAAAGAACTGCCAGTATAGTGACCGTGCAAAATGTATTCTCTGACGAATTTTTTTGACTGGTCAGCAACATTGGTTATATTTTTAACATATATTGGGGATGGGCATGTGTGTAGGGCCCTACGCGCACTTTTATTTTTAGGAGCAACATTGTCCGCATGTTAAAAAAAAGAGAGAAAAAATAAAAAAATTTACAATAAAAAAATATTGTGTACACATCCAACCATTGGAAACTTGAGCACAAATCCAGAAGTGGGCAGCATGGTGATGCAATTAATAGCATCACAGTCAGAATGTTCTGAGCTGAGAAGCTTTGTTGTTCTGTAATTAGAAAAAAGGAAAATTAGACTGAATGTGATTTTGTTTTAAGAGCTCTCCAGGTTAGAGAAGCTGTTGTGTTCTATGAAACTACAATCCCAATTCCGAAATAGTTGGAACAAAGTGTAAATTGTGAATAAAATCAAATTGCAATGACTTTCAGATCACATGAGCCAATATGTTATTTACAATAGAACATAGATAATATTTCAAATGTTGAAACTGAGACCTTTTACATTTTTAACCACAATTTTAGCTTATTTCAAAATTTCTGGCTGCAACAGGTCTCAAAAAAGTTGGGACACTGGCAAAAAAGGGCTGAAAAAAGTATTAATATATTAGAGAATCAGCTGAAAGAACATTTAACAAGTAATTAAGTTAACTGGCATCAGGTGTGTAGGTGTGTGATTGGCTATGAAAGGGATGTCTTAGACAGGCTGAGTCTCTCAGAAGTAAAGATGGCCAGAGGCTCTCCAACCTTTGAAGGCTTGTGTAAAAAAATTGTGGAATACTTTAAAAACAATACTCCCCAACGTCCAATTGCAAAGGCCTGTGGGATTTTAAAGAGAGTTTGCAGTATTCCTCCGTACTTTTGTAAGTAGAAAAATAAATGCAGGCATGTCTTAGTTGCAAAATGGATAGTTTAATAGAGTAGAGGAACTAGTGGGTCTATTCCCCAAGTACAGATGAACAAGATCCAACTACAGAGGGAAAATGTGAAGACTTATAGCTTGAAGTTCAAAGGATGCTTAGGAACAAAAGGGTAATTTGCCTAGAATGATAGGAGTTGGGGGAGAGACAAACAAGGTTTGGAGATATTGGGGTGAGGGCTGAAGGGTGATAAGGTTAACACACAGGGCTGAAGGATGATGAGGTCACCACACAAAGGAAATGATCAGAGAAGTATATAGAAGAAGCACTGGGGCCAGATGAGGTTGTGTATTGGCCCACTACAAGGCCTCTCTGCTAATGCCTCCCATGTTTTCCAACATGGCCTTGAAGGTCTCATCATTGACAGTGCATAACATCATCAAAAGATTCAGAGAAACTGGAAAAATCTCTGTGCATAAGGGACAAGGCCAAAGAACTTTACTGGATGCCCGTGATCTTCAGGCCACTTCACCAGTGCATCACTCACCGGCATGATTCTGTCATTACTTACATTACTAAATGGGCCCAGGAATACTCCAAGAAACCACTGCTGTAAACACAGTCCACCGTGCCATCCACAGATGCCATCTAAAACTCTATCATGCAAAAAGGAAGCCATTGTTGACCATGATCAAGAAGCGCCACCGTGTTCTGAGGGCCAAGGCCCATTTAAAATGGACTGTGGCAAAGTGGCAACGTATCCTGTGGTCAGACGAGTCCAAATTTGACATTCTTGTCAGAAATCATGGGCGTCGTGTCCTTCGGGCTAAAGAAGAGAGAGACCACCCCTCCTGTTATCAGCATTCAGTTCAAAAGCCAGCATCTCTGATGGTATGGAGATGCATTAGTCCATATGATGTGGGACACTTGCATGTTTTAAAAAGCACCATGAATGCTGAAAGGTACATAAAGGTTTTAGAGCAACATATGCTCCCCTCCAGACGACATCTTTTCCAGGGAAGGCCTTGTGTATTTCAGCAGAACACTGCAAAATTCACATACTGCAGCTATCACAACAGCATGGCTTTGTAGTAGAAGAGTCCGTGTGCTGAACTGGCCTGCCCGCAGTCCTGATCTTTCACCGATTGAGAACATTTGGCACATAATTAAACAAAAAGTCTGTCAAAGGAGACCCAAAACTCTCCAGCAACTGGAAGCCTGTATTAATCAAGAGTAGGGTCAAATTCCAATGGCTAAACTCAAGAAACTTGTCTCCTCAATGCCCAGACACCTCCACTGTATGTTGAAAAGAAGAAGGGATTCTACACCATGGTAAACAGGCCCCAAATTTGAAATGAGCTCATTTTGTGGATAAAACTTTTAAATTTCTCAGTTTAAACATTTGCTATGTTATCTCTGTTTTATTGTGAATAAAATACTGGCTGGTGTGAATTAAAAGTCATTGCGCTTTGATTTTATTCACAATTTACACTTTGTCCCAACTATTTCGGAATTGGGGTTGTAGATCAATTTTTTAATCAAGAGACAATTTTCTCTATTCAAAAATTGTGGTGATGACTGTGAGTTGCTTCCACTCATTATTATTATTATTATTTTTTTTTATTATACCCTTATTTAACCAGGGAAGTCCCGTTGAGATTGAAATCTCTTTTTCAAGGGAGCCCTGGGGGAAGAGGTGGGGAGGGACAGAGGAATTGCACAGCCAATTAGATCAGGGGATGATTAGGCAGCAGATCGAAAGAGCCAGGTTGGGACTTTTAGCCATGACACCGGGGAACCCCCTACTCTTATCGAAGAGTGTCATAGGATCTTTAATGACCACTGTGAGTCAGGACCTCGGTTTAGCGTCGCATCCGAAAGACGGCGTCTCCTTCAGTACAGTGTCCCCGTCACTGCACTGGGGCATTGGGGATTATCCCGCCAGAGGGAAGATCGCAACCTACTGGCCCACCAACACCTCTTCCAGCAGCAACCTGGTTTTCCTCAGTGGTCTCCCATCCAAGTACTGGCCAAGCCCACACCTGCTTAGCTTCAGCCACGCAGCTGAAGCTGATCGAATAGTGGTATGGCTGCTGGCAAATGTCTTGTTTTGATAGATATTATAGATTTTATTTGAAACACATTTTGGGTGGTGAAATCTTTTGATGGTTCTTTAACTCGTTAGGCAAGCCGCTACCAACGGTGCGGCAAATTCTACCATTCTCTACGGCAGGGGTGTCCAAACACAAAGGGCCTGTGTGGATGCTGCTTTTTGTTACAGCCCAGTACTTACACCCCGATTCTACTCATCAAGGTCTTGACTGAACCCCCTGATCAGTTCATCAGTGGAATCAGGTGTTGTAGTACTGGGCTGAAACAAAAACCTGAGCCCACATCAGCCTTTCATGGGGAAGATCGGACACCCCTGCTATACGGTAAGCCGGTACCAGCGGTGTGAATGACGTCATTCGGAGTTCTGTTGAAAACTTGCATAATGAGTTGCCTATACATGAGTATCGCGTCAATCTGACCAATCTGACGGCAGTAATAGCGACCTCGACCACTCACGGCCCGATGAAAACACAAAATCAGTTGACGATCGTGGTGTTGAGCCACCTGTAGGCTACTGGTTCAACCACAGGAGGGGAGGGGTCGTGGCCGAGCCAGGACAGGTCGTGGTCGAGCGACTAGTCGAGGAGCTGCTCAGCGTAGCAGGCAACCAAAATGACAATTGGAATGATGTTACAAATACCCAAAATGACACTGCTAGTGTGACATTTGCATTTGAACCTGTTAAAAACCTTTATTTTGAATATACAGAAGTTCAACTAAATGTGTTCATATTGTGTAATTTTCGGGAAAAATATTCCGCACAAACGCAACAATTTTATACACTGATAGACTTTAAAAACTTATAACCAGAATTGTAGCCAAACTCGGATTCAAATTTGTGACCATTTATTGACTTTACCCATTACAACACCTTCGACAAAATGTCAGATAAAATCAACAAAAAAAGAACAGCAAAAGAATCAACAATGACAAGATTCACAACAAAACCAACAACAGGGATCAACTCCAAACCGAGTGTGACCGCCGCGTGCCTGCAACAAAGCCATCACTTGTCCTGACATGGACAGCACCACTCTGTTGAGCTGTTGCTGGGGAATGGCCTGCCTCTCCTCGAGAAGGGCTTCTTGGAGCTCCACCCTCGTCCTGGGTGCTGGAGTGCGTTGCCGAACCCGCCGACCCAACAGGTACCACACATGCTGGATGCACTTCATGTCAGGGCTGAAAGGTGGCCATTCCATGACTCGCACACCATTCTGGGCTAGGAGCTACTGGGTCATATGTGCTGAGTGAAGTTGTGCGTTGTCTTGCATGAACGTGACCTCAGGGTGGTCTGTGATGTGAGGCACAATGTGTGGCCTGATGACAAGGCCACAGTAGCGGGCTGCATTTAGATTTCCATTAATTATGACCAAGTCGGACCTTCAGCTGCACCGAATGGCACCCCAGACCATCACCGAGCCTCCTCCAAAGCGATCTGTCTCAGCAATGCAGGGGGCTGCATATCTCTCACCATGTTGTCTGTAGACCCTTTGTCTTCCATCATGTCGGTACAGACAAAATCTGGACTCATCACTGAAGACAACGTTTCTCCAGAATTAGTTGGGGACTTGTCTCTGCCCTTATTCTACAGCCCAATGAAGCTTGGTAGCACTGCGCCATGCATCAAGCTGCATTCCAACACATCCCCTGTGGGCTCTGATCCTTAGCTCTGCAAGTCAGCGATTCATTGTTCTTCTGCTGATCCTTGGGCTGTGGATTCCTAGGGTCTCCTGAGCTGTCCTGGTGCAAGTTGAAACCAATCTCTCAGGTGGACGAGACGGATCTGATTGTCCTGGGATGTGGACGCGACCCTAGGCTGACCTGGTTGGGGTCGATCATTAATGCTTCCAGTCTCCTGGTAACGAACCACAAGGTAGGAAAATTGTGGGTTGGCTTACCCCAAAACACAAGGCCATGCGATTTTGGGATGTTCCAGCCATCCACTGCCCAATGGCTTGATCACGTTGGGGTCTGGAAAGGTGAGGCATGGCGCAGGTAATATTTTTGAACAAATGCTTTCGAGTTCTGGCCTTAATGACCTCAGAATTGTTTTAAGGCATTTGACAGCATCGCAATTGTGATCAGTGAAGCCGGACGAGGTTACATCACTAATTCCTCAAATTCTGCTCCACAGACACAAACAAGGTCATGACCTCACACACTGTTGTGTCTCCTTCTTAAAGACATCTGCATATCAATTATTAAATCATCTAATTGAAGTTTCCCTAACCCAACTGTACTATTTCTGTCTAGTCAGACTCACAAGTTTTTAAAGTCCATCAGTATATAAGGCTAAGTAAAAAAAAAAAAAAAAAAACTTTTATCGTCCGTGGAGGTTTTCATTTCAGCAAAACTGGGTAATCTGACAGGATCAAGCGCCAATTTAGGTGGCAGCATTGTAGCTCAGGTCGCATTACCCAGCACATGCGGCATTGGTAAACCATAAACAACCTTGATGAGGACGAGTGACTCATTGTGATGCAGCACGATAAATACGGTGTTTTTGCATATCGAGGGTTTGGAGGGCAATGGTTATATGTCCATTTTCGAGGTTTTGATAAAAATGGATTTTTAGGTTTCCAAGTGTCCAATCAGGTATTTTATATCCTTTTTTTTACCAGTCACTCTATTGCTGCATGGTTCAGAAGTGTATTGAACACCTAAGTTTTCATAGGAGTGTAACCGCAGGAGTGTCATGGTCAAAATTGCCAAAAATGGACATGTCACCTTAGTGCTCCAACAATTCTAGCACATGATGTGACATAACACAATGGTGATTAGTTGAATGTTTGCAATGGAAGACAGACTATTCTATATTAAAATTCATGTTTATTCATCAAGATGTCAATGCTTACAAGTATTCCGTACGGAATGAGTTAAATCTTGGGGGCACAAGAAGCATTGAGAAAATCTTTCATGGAAATTCTCACCAAAAAAAAAAAAAAAAAATTCGTAGCAGCAGTATTTATAAAAACAAATATTTTAATGGTTGCAATTTCATCCACATTCAGAACTTTTAATTAGTTTTATTATTTGAGGTTTTGTCTCTCCACAATCAGAATATCCCAACTTGACGGCAATATGCTGAAATATCTGGAAATCTTTTTACCACCTCTTCCTGGACTCAATTTGTCTGCTGCGACATTCGCTTTGCCGCTTTTGTTTTTCTTTTCTTTTGAAAAGGACCCTTTCAGTCAAGGTTGCTCTGCTCTCCATCACTAGAGGCAGAAATTATCATTTTTTGTTTTATATTATGCATCTGTTACAGAATTGAGCTACAGTATTACAGCTCTTACCTTAATGACACTTCCTTGCGCGCGTTAGACGAATGACAACCACAACAGTATCTATCATGCGAGGAAATAAATGTCCCATAACAGTGTTTTTCGAGTGCCAAAATGAATGCCCCAAGTCATGTTCAGCATCAGCACTCACGAGGGAGTTGTATTTTTATTTTCATGTTATCAGTCACATGCATGAGTGCATTCGACGAGTTTTTATTCATGTCAGAAGAATTGTGCTGTGAGCTCAATTTTCATGTTTTAGTTTAGATTTTTTAGTTTTTAGTTTATTTTAGTTACTTTTACCGGCAAATAGGGAGGAATGCATATACTTGAGAGCGCAGCGTAAATATCTGTTTGAATGCGCATGTGTGGTGGGAGCTCCTATTGGAATCATTCAGTTACCATGAACACCAGTCAGCTACACACAGAGGTGAAAGTGTTTGCATTCGTGGTAATTATTATGGACAGTGTGAAATTTCAGCAGCAGCGCTCATCATTGCTGAATGTAAATAGCTGTTTTGTCATGTGGCTTGCTTTGTATTTGGTCAAGTTAAATGTTTAGAAGTTGCATAAAAGAAATGTGAAAAAGGTGCTGTTATTCAGTAGATTTTTGATCTTCAAAGACCATTCTGGAAACAGGTAGTACAATTAACCCCTACCGGGGCGTAGTATGACGTATTATAAATACAGCATTTTGCCAAATCGCGACATTGTCAAGCGGCATATCCACATTTCGCGAAGAAACTCGGCCAAAAGCTCATGTAAACCATTTTTACCTCAACCGAACACAATTCAAGCTCCAAGCAAGTAAATAAGCATGCCGCAGAACATAGGATAAAATCATATCAGCGCTGAATCGCGAGGATATCTGCTGAATTCGTGCTATGCATAAAAATCATACCTCAAATAAAATAGGAAAGTCCACAGAATGCAACGATATGAGCCCCGTCATTTTAAACTGACACCACATTGAAAGAACAGCAGGCATACACTTTACAGTCTACAGAGATGAGCAGAAATAAAATTCTTACCTTTGATATTTTGCAATAACAATACTGCTCGAGGGTAAATCTGTGCTTGCTATTGTTAGCCCAATGTGTTCGTGTTATAACGAAACTAGATCTGCCGGGATCCTAGCATGTTCTTTCCCAGGGCGTTGCTTCAAATATCTCAGTTCCGTAGCATTCGGCTTCCTTACAATGTACTTTCCTATCTGCTTTCGGCTTGTGATGCTGTCAGTAAGACTATGCCGGTAGGAAGTTGATTGTATAATTCCTGATGATTCTAATGAACTCTAAATCACCTTGATGGCAGAAACCGAGCCTGAGCTACAGCCTTGCGTTCCGAGTGCGTCAAGCTGAGTCCATGGGACATATGCATATTCTTGAATATCGCAACAATATAAACGCATAACTAGTTTGTTTGAGGTATTGTCCGAATAATTATCTGCTAAATATTCAACATTCATTTTCAAAGTCGTTTTCTGACAGAATCTTTGCACTATTCCGCACAAATACTGAGACTACAACAGTACAGTACGAATTTTCCTTACCCATTCGTTGAATGGGCAATTTGACCATAGACTGTTGTCGATTGGCGCAGCCTATTGAATAAAATGCCGCGCCGGTGAAAGGAAATTGTGAAGGTACGATTCCTGATCAGGGTACCTTTTTTCTTTTCTTTTTTTGGAAATAATCGCAGTTGCCTTCTACAAATAATCGCTGGGGTTTTTGTTATTCTTACTTTTCTTTAACATATTTTTACTTTGCCTTTGTATTTATCATTTTGCTTATTTGTTTTGTTTTTCAATAAATATGCTCCAGTGGAGTCAAACTTAATTTACATTTATGTATTATCTTTGAATGGGAAATTGTATAGGCAACAAAACTGGCAGAAATAATAATAATTTTTTTTATTCTAAAAATAAAAAAATGTTGTATTTGGATGGAATGGATGCCTGTAGTGATATATAAGTGAAATTTTATGGGTTTTACAGCTTGGTATCTGAGAAATCTGATATGGAACACAAGCTACCTAATTTGCCAAAATGGAGAAGCCACCTAGACATTCCTCTCTAATTTTGCTCTGATTGACCTGATCAGAAAAAACTTTGGCTGTGAAGAATAAACAAAATAAACTTTCTGTGCTGTAATTTTTTAGAGGTTTCAGGCTGCCACTTAACAAATCGAAGTAAAACTTTGTTTGGTGCAAAATGAGATCTTTCATTTACACTGTGTTCCATCTCCATTTACTCTGACTCAGTGACATACAAAACCCAAAACCAGTGAAGCTGGCACGTTGTGTAAATCGTAAATAAAAACAGAATACAATGATTTGCAAATCATTTTTCAACCTATATTCAATTGAATACACCACAAAGACAAGTTACTTAATGTTCGAACAGGTAAACTTTGTAATTTTTTGCAAATATTAGCTCATTCGGAATTTGATGCCTGCAACATGTTTCAAAAAAGCTGGCACAAGTGGCAAAAAAGACTGAGAGAGTTGAGGAATGCTCATCAAACACTTATTTGGAACATCCCACAGGTGAACGGCTAATTGGGAACAGATGGGTGCCATGATTGGGTATAAAAGCAGCTTCCCTGAAATGCTCAGTCATTCACAAACAAGGATGGGGCGAGGGTCACCACTTAGTGAACAAATGCGTGAGCTGATTGTCGAACAGTTTAAAAACAACATTCCTCAACGAGCTATTGCAAGAAATTTAGGGATTTCATCATCTACGGTCCGTAATATCGTCAAAAGGTTCAGAGAATCTGGAGAAATCACTGCACGTAAGCGACAAGGCCTAAAACCAACATTGAATGCCCGTGACCTTGGATCCCTCAGGCGGTAATGCATCAAAAACCGACATCAGTGTGTGAAGGACATCACCACATGGGCTCAGGAACACTTCAGAAAACCATTGTCAGTAACTACAGTTACTACATCTGCAAGTGCAAGTTAAAACTCTGCAATGCAAAGCGAAAGCCATTTATCAACAGCACCCAGAAATGCCGCCGGCTTCGCTGGGCCCAAGCTCATCTAAGATGGACTGATGCAAAGTGGAAAAGTGTTCTGTGGTCTGACAAGTCCACATTTCAAATTGTTTTTGGAAACTGTGGACGTCGTGTCCTCCGGACCAAAGAGGAAAAGAACCATATGAACTGTTATAGGTGCAAAGTTCAAAAGCCAGCATCTGTGATGGTATGGGGGTGTATTAGTGCCCAAGGTATGGGCAACTTACACATATGTGAGGGCACCATTAATGCTGAAAGGTACATACAGGTTTTGGAGCAACATATGTTGCCATCTAAGCAACGTCTTTTTCATGGACGCCCCTGCTTATTTCAGCAAGACAATGCCAAGCCACATTCTGCACGTGTTACAACAGCATGGCTCCGTAGTAAAAGAGTGCGGGTACTAGACTGGCTTGTCTGTAGTCCAGACCTGTCTCCCATTGAAAATGTGTGGCGCATTATGAAGCGTAAAATACGACAACAGAGACCCCGGACTGTTGAACAACTTAAGCTGTACATCAAGCAAGAATGGGAAAGAGTTCCACCTGAAAAGCTTCAAAAATTGGTCTCCTCAGTTCCCAAACGTTTACTGAGTGTCGTTAAAAGGAAGGGCAATGTAACACAGTGGTAAAAAGGCCCCTGTGCCAACTTTTTTGCAATGTGTTGCTGCCTTTAAATTCTTAGTTAATGATTATTTGCAAAAAAAATTAAGTTTATCAGTTTGAACATTAAACATCTTGTCTTTGCAGTGTATTCAATTGAATATAAGTTGAAAAGGATTTGCAAATCATTGTATTCTGTTTTTATCTACAATTTACATAACGTGCCATCTTCACTGGTTTTGGGTTTTGTATATAGTGATTTTTACACCAAGTATGAAATCCCAAATAGTGTTACCTTTATTACGATACCAAGATTATTCAAATGGACCAAGCAGTCGCAGAGATATACTCATTTCATTTTGGGCTTGCCATTTTCAAAAAAGAAGCTCAGGGCTTAAGGGGTTAAGGTTCTCTCTCTTGTATTCAGAAAAAAAAGGGTTTCTACAGACATGCTTTCACATAATTCGTATCCCATAGTGCCAATGTCACTTTTCTGATGGCTAAATAATTGGCATGTATGACTGCCCTTTCATTTCCTTCCATCTTCTGTCTGTACCAGCTTCTATCAAAATTTCCATACATTGATTCTGTATATTTATTTAACATTTCACTGGCCTGGTGAAGAAGGAATATATCCTGCAGTACATGTAAACATTGCCGAGTGCATAATAGTACAAGAAATGCAGCGCATGGATGCAAATAATGGCTTTTCCTTTCAGGTTGGTATTCCGCATAATGCTTACTGCATAGTGATCGTTTTTTTTTTTTTGATCTGTTACTTAGTAGCTGATGTTTGTGTTGTGATAATTAGCACCTTGTGTTTAATGAAGGGCCATATCCTGGCATATTGTAATAAGTAATTCTGTGCTAAATATACTCAGAGGCAATGAAAATGCAACAGCAGCTTGGATTCAAATAATTTTGTGACTCAAATTCATTTTCTTATTTCAACAATTCAAATATGTTGGGTGGGTTGACTTTGATGAATTAAATGTGTTAATGGGCCAACTTGGACAATAATAAACAGATGCATTAAACATAACGAGCACAAGTTGAAAGTAAAAAATTGCAACAAGACTGAACGGAACAAACATTTAAAAATGAACTCAAAAGAACAGTCAGTATCGGGTGTGACCCCCATGAACATCCACACAGGCAGTACAACGTCTCCTCATGGACCTGACTAAGCGTCTTAGGTTGTCATGGAGAAGTTGTCACCACTCTGCCTGCAGTGCATTCTGGAGTTGCTGCCTGGTTTGAGGTCTGGGTACTCGATGAAAGAGCTCGTCCCAGTTGCACGTACTACACCCAAAACATACTGATGATGGACGTACTACACCCAAAACGGTGAGCCATTTGCTGGGCACTTACTCCCGCCTCTAGCATACCCTGGGCCCTGTTCCATTGTTCAGTCGACAGACGTGCTATTATGACACTTAAAAATGTTTTTTTGTGTGGCATTTATCATGCCTTTATATAGGGAAGACAACCCCTCCTTCATTTCAACCACTGTACTTGCAAAGCTCCTAATCCCATATGTTGTGCTCAATATGGATTAATGAGAGTCCTACTCACACTGTTGAGTTACATGATGATCATTCATTGTGACCCCAATGGTCACTTAAGAACTGAAATTTGACCACTCAGGTCCTGAGCAAAAATAACCCAAAATTTAGAGTATTGCGTTTTCATTGCCTTTGAGTATATTAGCTACACCTGTCAGAGAGAAAAAAGTTGTATGATCTCTATCATGTTCCTAACATGGCTGATTGTATCATAGCGTGTAAGGTTTTGCATCATTAACAAGCTTAATTTGCAGCCAAGTGATACAGTTTTTATTTTTTTAAGTTGCATACATTGTTGTGAATCTGAGAAGCACAAGATCAGTGCCCTAACTGGCAGATGCGCAGGTACCATTTGTTGACATTGCATAATTATACATTTTTAAAGGAGTATAAACAATGCTGGTGTATCAGGCTACCAGCTGGTCAACTCCTATATACACTGCTCATCCAATAAAAGGAAAAAAAAAAAAATGGCGCACACTATAATATTTTGTTGGGCCACCTTTGGCTTTGATCACGGCACACATTCATAGTTGTAATGTTCTGACCATCTTACACGATATTGCACTTTTATTTCCGCCCAGATTTGCTTTGATTTTTGGCCAAGATATTGTATTGACAATGGGTAAGTCAAACTACTTCTTTAATCCATCCTGAGCACATCCCAAAGACTGTCAATTGGTTAAGATCTGTACTCTGAGGTGGCCAATTCATGAGGAGAATGATTCCTCATGCTCGATGAACTACTCTCTCATAATTTTAGCCCTATGAATTGTAACATTTTCATCCTGGAATATGCCTGTGGCATCAGGGATTAAAAAGTCCATTGATGGGTTATTGGTCATTCAGCACATTCAGGAAGTCTGCTGAATTCATTTTATTGCTGCAGAACAGTGCTGTGCTCAGACCTGACCAATTGAAGATACCCCAGATCATAACATTGCCTCCAGAGGCTTGTGCAGTGGGTAGGACGCATGACTGACAGATCGCTTCATTGGTTTCCTTTCTTACCCTGACACGCCCATCTCTCTGAAATAGGGTAAATCTGGACTTATTTGACCACATGACCTTTTTTTTTGCTCCTCAGTTCAATCTTAATCCTCCCTTGCAATGTTTTTCCCCAAGAAGCCTAACTAAAAAGTGGCTTTCTTGTGGCAATGCAGCTGTTCAGTCCCAAACCTCCAAGTTCTTGTTGCATCATCTGTGTAGAAATGCTCTTTCCCTCGTAATATAATATAGTCATGAATTCTACTGTCGATTTTTTCAAAGATGAGACTTCACTGAGCATTTTAGTGATCTCCAATCAGGATCAGTCATAATTTTTCTCCAACCCATTTCTTCCACAAAGTTCACGGTTCACCATTACCCTTCCAGGTTTTATTTATTTATTTATTTATACTGGGAGTCCGATTGAGAGCATACTCCCTTTTGTAACTGAGCACAGTTGTGAACAATAGGAAACAACCAAGTACAATAAATACGAAATTGTCGGAAAGTTCATGACCCAATTGTAATGACTTCGGATAATTTCCTTTGCTGTTTTCATAGAGCTTGATGCAGGTCAATAATTTGCCCCTCAAGTAGCACAGTAATACCTTTTAAATGACCATTCTGACAGGATCACTCTGTCAAAAAGAGAACATTTATTGAAAGCATACAGTCATATTAGCATACAAGCATACATTGGGTTTGGTGACTTGGATCTGTTCTGAGAGATCCCTGCCTGTCCAAGCGTGGAACCAAAGGCAGGGAGTTGCTACTAACACCCCCTCTATAGAACAGAGCCCACAGCAACAATGACCTCAAAAGGAAGAGACATTATCTTCTGAACAGTAATTTAGTCACAGGCAAACATAATTAATGCATGCTATTAAAGACAGGTGGAGCTGGGATGGAGGAGGGTTGCTGAGCTAGCGCGCAGAGGAACAACTACTCGGGAAGACAAACTTAAATAAGCCCAACATATTACCAGCTAAGTAATCATGTGATGCAAAGTCAGATGACAGTCTCATGCACTCAGGTGACTCTCCAGGAGGTACCATGTCCGACGTTACGTAAGCTTGACTCTGCGGCCTCTCAGAATTTCCGTCAAAGCTCCATTTACAATTGTCTACTAACATGGTTTTACGTGCTGAAGTTACGTGCTGAATCGGTCAGGTTTAAAAGAATTTTTTGCTGGCTGAAACATATTCATCAGTGCAATTATGATTGGATTATTTTCAGCTCTACCCCCTGGTGGTGGGGTGAGTTCAACTACAGACTCAACTCTTACCTCCTCAGATCACAACCTGGCTAACTTCCCCCTGCCATAGCCACCTGCCCCACACCTACATATATTCCAGATGTACTCTTTGGATTGTGCTTTTGGTCAGGGGTGTCCAATTGTAACCAAAAAAGTACTGGTGTAGACAGAAGTTTTTGTTGTAATGTAGCCTTACAGTATGATGGCAAGATGCCTGATTCTACATGTACACTTGAACTCAGGCGATGTGCACCTGGGTGTATAGATTTGTATACTGTAAAGTTTTGTTTCCCTTGTCAGAAAATGTATATTTATAAAATTATTACTCTTTAAAGTGGATTGATAAATCTCTCATGGACTAATGAATGGACTTTCTTTGTGATGTGCAGAGTGATTATCTTCACTATTGATATATATACTGGTATGCAGTGTAACTGTGTCTTTTACCAGTTGGCATGAAAATTCAATCCACTCACCACTGGCTCAGGACTAACCTTTCTGCAAAATTTAATTTAAATCTGTGCAGAACTTTTTGAGATATCTCGGTCACAAAAAGATCAATTTTAATGGCAAAAACATAACCCCAGCCATCTTTAAGCCCTTCTAAAACTTCTTTAATTTTTCAAATTATTTATTTATTATTATTATTATTATTATTATTTTTAGAGGCGCTCAGCTTCCTGTAAACAAATTTGGGACTCACTCGCTCACAGATTTGCATATGTCCCCATTGAAAGCAATTCATTGCAGCTTTTAGTTGCAGAAATTTTTTCATAGCTGTGAATGGTATTTATCATTCTGCTTTCCAAAAATAATGCTTGCATCTGAAACTATGAGGGCACTCAGTTGAGTGCATACCTCTGCCTGCACCATATCCTTTTAACCCTTTGTGCAGAGTTGACCTTTAACAAAGACCAGTGAAATATGTGACCTTAGATCTGTTCCAACAATCTAGCTTACAGACAGACAGACAGACAGATAGACAGACAGACAGACAAAATAAAAGCGGGTGCGGAAACATAACCTCTGTTCAGCTCGTTTCGGGAAGTGATGAGTCCATAAGGGTGAGCATGAGCTCCCCTTCTCCCTGCCCCGCCCCCCCAAACTAAAATTGTTTGCAGTGGAGGAAAAGCACTGCTTTGTGAGAGCGTTTAGATACAATGGCATTGTTAGTCTCAAATGAGGGTACTAGGTGGAGGTGGGGTTGGGGGTGGCTGTGGGGGTCTCTCGATACTGTAGAAATTTGAACCAGCCTGGTGGGGGTTGGCATTGAACCCAGCGTGACATAAGCATTGTCCTGTACAGCCCCCATGCCCTCCCCGAATCTGTGTCCTGTCCTAATTATGAGACAGCCTCAAAACTCGGCTTCATTAACGGTCAAGCACATTGTCCTCTCTGCTCCGGATGGATCACGCCGACCCTCGTTCTCAAAGATGAGAAGGGGAAGCTATGACGATGCGGTCAGGTCTCTCCGGCCCGTGAGTACCAACACCAGTTGCCGTTGCCGCCCAAGTTCTGTGTTCATGAAATACGAGGGTGAGGGCAGTTTTCTGTTACCTTCAGAGTTGATTTGAGGCTCCGCAGAATATTCTTCTCAGGTGGTTTCTCACAATAGATTGTTTGCATTGATCTTTTTGCTGTGAGTACACACAATCCACACTGCATTGTCAAGGCAACCCAACAGTGTTGTAGGATATCGACCGGACTTGGTGTTTCAGTGCAACCCTCACAATGCACTCCTCATTCAACACCAAGAGATCTCGCTGCTCCACAAATTCATAGTGTTAGATCAAGTAGCACTGAAATGAAAACCCACAGGGTGGTAGATCTCAAGGAGCAGGGTTGGGAAACAGGGTCCTTAGCACAATCCTGTGTGTGTTCTCTGCCTTGTGAATTTTCCCATGAGGTTTTATTCCAGGGCTTCCCAGACTCAGTCCTGGGGACCCACTGTGTCTGCAAGTTTTGGTTCCAGCCACACTTGCAATCCCAGTATTTTAATGAGCTAATTTTTTAAATTGCGCTATCGATACTCATATGGATTATTTACCCTTTTAAGCTGCATTACGTAATAATATAGCAGTTTGGGTGATTGCTGAAGAGCAGGAGGGCAGCTTGTTAGAATTGAAATACATTTACAAATTACTTTATTGCATAAAAAGAGAGGAAAATACTTACTCTTGAAATTGTGGAATCAATTGACTTTTAATTGTTGAAACTGCGGACATGTGGTCACTATAAGTAATCATTTATTAGGCGATTAAGAATTAAAGGACAAAGCAAATTATGACGAGTCAGACTTGTATGGAGCTATTTTTGCAATTGGTTTTAGGAAAACTGTTTGTAAAGAACCTGAACACCTGTGTTCAGAGGCCTAATTAGCAGCTTATTGATTCATTACAGTGTTAATTTTGGTCATTTAAAATTTATTGCCACCTTGACTTGGCTTCCTTACATGGAATGTCACAAAATGAGCACAATATAAACGCCAGGCTTTTAAACATCATGGAATGCATAGCTTTTTTGTCAAAGCAGTTTAAGAGGGTCAAAAATCTCCCTGGCCTGAAAAGCAATTAATTTAAAAAAATTCACAGCTTGTTCATTCTGGGACTGTAAGTGTGGTTGAAGCAAAAACCACCATAGGTCCCCAGGACCAAGTTTGGGAACCCCTGTTTTACCCTGACATACAGTACAGTATTTTCGAGAAGAGTATGATGTTCCTGCATTCTTTCTTCTTGGAATTGTACTTGAGAGCCAACGTGCTCTTGCTGACCATTTTTGTAATTCAACAGCAGTGCATTAGTGCATTAGCTTCTTGCTAATGCACAGCTACTGCATCACAGAATTCAGAACAGTATGTTATTTTTCATTAGACGTGGAAGGGCACAGGCTGCACATGCTACCTTCATGAATTTCTCCGAGGCTCCGACTTCAACTTTGGAATGACATTTCATGCATTCAAATGCTCTCAAGCAGATGTAAACAAGAAAAGTGGATGCCCCAGGGGTGCGCATTTATTTCTGGCTCGCGGCTCGCAAAATAGCTCACAATGGTTAAAAAGTATCTTTGCTTATGATCATGTCTGACACCTTAAAATAAGTAACATAAACTTTCCACATAACAAAATGAAGTTGCACAGACAATTTGTTTGTGTCCTCAAACTTCTAAATTCAACATTTCCTAAAGAAAATGAAGGCAGCAATAATTTAATGCCCAATTAATTAGTAAATCTCCTTATTATACTGCCCGTTGCGTGAATGGCTGAAATTAATTTATTTCATTTGAGCTTTATTTCATGCATTGGTTGAAAAAGAAAACTACCAAGAATGTGTGAATTTCAGAATGGATTAACAGAAGCAAAATAACATCTCGAGACAAATTATACTATCAGGAACAACGAGTGTTACCTCTCTTGTATCGCTGTAGAAAGATTAATGCATGCAGGGTATACACTGCATACAGCATCCGGTCTTCAAGTAACCATGACAATAATATAGTGATTATTCACCCAGGAGACTATTAACACAAAACATGATGGAGGCATCGGAGACATTTCAATCAAAGATCCGCATTCAGTTTGGGGCATTAGTGGAGATGAGAGAAAGGGACTGCATTGTGATGCCAATGCCATTAAGACAAAAATGTTCTATAGAGCCTCGGTATGTGTGTTTTACATAACTATATTTGGATAATGGAGCAGGACAGGATGCAAGGGAGGTTGACGAATTGTGGGGGTTCAAATGACACTAATTAACAAACAACAGGAGCAGGGAAGGGTTCTGAAGTGAGTCTCTGATTGGCTCGCACAACTCCGAACAAATATTGATCCAAGATCAGTTTAGCACAAAGCTTCTGCAGGGGAACCAGAAGGGGGAATGCCAGGGAGGTCTTGAGATGGTAGGAAAATTACTGAAGGCTCAAACACGAAATGACAATGTCAATCACAATTATTCGAGTAAGTAATTGATACTATATAAAGTGTATTGCGCTTTTTACTGGCTGTTGACGTCATTATCAGCCATGCACTCTCAAATGGTTATATTTAGGCAGTTGCTACGGGTACGGCAGCCGTGTTTAGTGACCAAAAGTCTATTGGTACAGCAGTGGTTCTGTGCATGCGTCGTCAAGCTGTATCCCGAAATAAAAATTCTACAGGTATGGCAGTGGTGCATCTCAAAGCGTAGCTGCAGCCTTTCAAGGCTGCATTTTTAGGGGTCGTCGCCTAATTTCATCCGGCAAACTGACATGACATTATTTCATCTCCGTTAAACAGCTTTGATTTAAGCAAATCATCTCTAGTTTACCAAAACCTAAACTTAACTCAAACCTGTAATCCTAAACCTGACTCCAAACATCACCCCATTCCTAAATTTAATCTTATTACTAACCCTAAATGTTAGTTTGGTGGATGGAAGTAAGTGACGACCCCTAAAAATGCAGCCTTCGAAGGATGTAGCCTACGCTTTGAGATGCAGGGAAGGGGGCACTCCGGTAAACCTTACCGTTTAAAATTCCACCCCAACCGAATGGACGACTCAAGTAACAGCTGCCCTACTAACTGAATGTTAAATCTCAGATACCTAGTCAAAAATTCAAGCAGTAACTATCTAGCTAGCTAGCCACCAATAAAACCAAAGGTAATCGAAAAAGACACCGTTTCTCAAAGCCTAGGCTGCATCCTTTTGAAGGTTGCATTTTTAGGGGTCATCACTTACTTCCATCTACTAAACTGACACTTAGGGTAAGGGACAAGGTTAAATTTAGGGTTAGGTTTTGGGTTAAGGGTTAGAGTTAAGGTAAGGTTTAGGAAACCAGTGACAACTCACTGAAACCAAAGCCGTTTAACGGAGATGAAGTGACGTTACGTCAGTTCGGCAGGTGGAATTACTTGACGACCCCTAAAAATTCAGCCTTCAAAGGATGCAGCCTACGCTTTGGGTGCATCTCAAAGCCTAGGCTGCATACTTTGCAGACTACTTTTTAAGGGGTTGTCGCTTCCTTCCATCTGCCTGATGGATGTAATGTCATTTCATCTCCGTTAAACAGCTTTGGTTTAAGCGAGTCGTCACTGGTTTCCCAAACCTTAACCTTAACTCTAACACCTAGGTCTATTTCTAACCCCAAACTTAACCTTGTCCCTTATCCAAATGTCAGTTTGATAGATGGAATTAAGTGACGACCCCTTAAAATGCAGCCTTTGAAGGATGCTGCCTACGCTTTGAGATGCACCCTTTGAGATGCACCCACATAGTAAACAACTTGTTTTTTCGGTCCGTTTGAATGAAAGGGAACCGGGGCTTTAGTGTAAACAGACAGACTGAAAAACAAGTTGTTTACTACGTGAGCGAACTAATCACGTTATCTCCCCCAGCAAGCTGTCGCTAAGCACTCAAACAAGCAACTAAATTTTAATCGGCTGATCACCGCAACCGGAGGAAAATACAAAAATAACGTAATTCGTAATGTTTAATCAGAAGAACCCCTCGGTAATAATGAGCTGCGAAAAGGACAAAAAAAAATGGTTTGCGCTAATATTCAATTCAAGCTTGCCAATGCATTTATGCAGTAATGCAACAGGCCTACCCCTTGTTCCCTGTTTGTAAAGTCGGACAAAATTGGTATTCTAGTCTTTTTTGAGCGCTTTTTCCAGTTGAACCGTTGTGGTTTTCATTCAACATATTTTCAGATTGTGAGGTTCTCCCATCCTCAAGCAATTGGAGAGAGACAGATTCTTCAGAGAATTAGGCTTTATTGTGGCATGTTGATAAGTATAAAGCCGAGTTCCTTTTGCGCAAGAAGAACTGATTTCCTTCTTTTCACACCCAGGTTTTATACCTTATTTCTTCGGAAATATCTTTCAAATATGGTCTTTCAGCATACTCATTCTCGCACTGCAATTGGACAGGCAACCCGAAACTCTGTTAGCTAATCCTTCAGGAATTCAAAGCAAAGACGCATGCGAATCACTTCAAAGGAATGGAAACTAACAGCCAAGGGACATGTACAGACATGAACACAGGCAAGAGATGAATATGATATACAGACAAAGCAAAAGATACAAGTGGATACATGTATGTAGATAGATAAATGATTTAATTGATTATGTTTTCAGTAACTACTAATGATTTTACTGAACAAATATTGATCAAAGCTACAGAAATCAAGTACATCCTCTGATTATGTTTTTGAATCAACTACACCAAAGCCTGCTTACTAATCAAAGCTACAGAGGGGTCATTCCATGTGAAATCAACCCATCTGAGAAAATCCTTCCACCACACCATCGCAGATATGGCTGATAGTTTTATATTTCAAAATGTATGTCGTAACTATTAAAATGCCAAAATTTCAGCTTCCTACCACTACTACAACCCATCCAAAAAAATAATTATATCTTTAACAATAACGAGGATTGTATCATTAAATTTGACCCCGCAAGACATTTTCATATTTCAATTCTTCATAAATCAGGCAATAATCATTCTAGAGACTTTAAATTTTTCATGCTTATTCAGAAACTACTGTAGATTGCAAATAAACAAACCATTTGCTTCAATCATGATTATTGACAGTCTTATTAGGGCTCAAATTTAGTATAATTTAGAGTTTCGTCCATTTTCTGTGCCCCCAAAAATTATGATATCACCTCCACACAGATCTGTTACTTATTTTCTATGCACTGCTGTACATGTAGTTTTAGGAAATATAACAGAAGTAGCTGGAGAATTACTTTCCTGGGGATGATGGCATGACAGAAATGTAAAATGTGCCTATCGAACATGATAAAAACTTGATTTTCAAGAGGTAGCGGAGGTGATACATTCCTGAAAGTTTTTTTGTGTATTCTTCTGGTCCTAAAGATATACTATGACAAATTTCAATTTTATGTTCATTCTGTGAACACATCTGTGGTCTGTTGATCTTGGACTTAATTCCAGTGAGCTTATTTCCACTGGAAATATCCAAATATATTAGATTTACATGTATTCAGAAAATTTTTCTCAGAATTCTCCAGGGAATGATATTTTTTCACTGAATATGAGCAGAGTATCCAACTATCCATTGGGTCATATGGAGCAACATGCATTTCAGTGCTGATGTAACATGCATGGCACAACATACATGCATGTCCAAACACATTAATGACTCATGCTGTCATTCTGGAGTCCAGTCATTTGCACAATCAGCATCTATGGAATGACATCACTCCCTTGAGCCTTGATGATATAAATACTCTTGTTCATAAATTAAATCTCATTTTGCAAAAAGTTGTATCGAAACAAAGCTGAAGAATAGCACTGAAATATGGATACACCGTCAACTAGTCACTCTTTATCCAATTGTTCGTTTGGTTTGGAATTGAATACAGCATGTCACAAAATATCATATACCAAAGGCAAACAACAAATTGGGCAATTCTCAGATTTTTCTGAAGAGGACAGGTCACTGATATTATGGAGATCTGATTTGCGAAATTTGAAGAACAAACCTAATCTATCAATCTGCTTACACCATGAGAAGTACTATTTGCTGAAACACACTTCATTACAAGTTAACTGTTGTGATCCTTTCGCTGTCCATAAGAATCCCATAAAAGGATCTTTGAGAACTATTCAAATTGATTATGCCATGCAGATACAGGACCGCTTTGGGAAGTCAGTTAAACCGGGACAGAAATTGTCCCCAACATGTGTGAAGAAGATCACCTCAAATATGAACGGAGTAACTGAGAGTTCTGGTGAGGCATTCATGAAGAATAATACTTGATTTATAGGCCGAAGTATCTCAATATGTGCACTGAAAGCAAATTGCTCTTGCTCATTTTATTTACATTTTTGATAGTGATCATTTCATAATGATTTTGCTTACATATTAAAGTTATTATGACTTTTTATTAAGGTTAATTAGGATGAAAGTAAACGTACTATGTACATACAGCTAGTTTGTTAGATTTTTGTGCACTCGAAAATATGTAGAAATGTCACACACTATAAAAATGGTTACAAGAGGAACACAAATCTGAAATTTCATACATTTGTTGTTTATGATGTTAGTAATGTACACACCAAATATCATTGCCAAAGCAACTTATAGCTACCTGCTGAAATTCACAATTTGATTGTGCGTGATTTGCACTTTTTCCATTTTTAAACTTCCATATGTTCAGAATGAATGGGTTTATAATTATCTATGTTATATTTTATAAAAATATACCTATAAATGTGCAAGAACAATAAAGCACAGATCTGTGTTTGAATATTTTCTTGGTTTTTTGGACTGCTAAACATGGACGAGATTGATATTTTCTTCAATTTTAGACATTCATGGCACTCCATATGATCACCAGGGAACACATTCTGTTGCAGATTTGGAATCTACACAAAATTTTGAGTCAGCAAGTGAAATTTCAGGCCTCCATCATGTTTCATTGCTGAGTTATTAACATTTGATTTCTGGAAAATTTCAACAGGACTCAATTTAACTTTTATTTCCGAACACTAAAATTGCTATCAACATGGAAAATTATGGGAGTAGGAGGCTAAAATTTTGGGATTATTCATCTAATGCCATGTTGATTACCACAATAACATTTCAAGTAAATCTGAGATGGTGTGGCGTAAGCCCATGGTTCAATTGGCATGGAATGACCCAGAAGCGCACTGCTTATGTGTGTGAGCTGCTCATGCATGTGTGAACTGATTTGCTTGTATATGTGCGTCTGTCTGTGTGTGAACTGCTTGTATGTATGTTTGTCAGTGTGTGTTATGTGTCTGTGTCTGTGTGTTTGCACTGCTCATGCCCTCCCTATCCGTATGTGAACTACTTGTATGTGTGTGTGTTATGTTATGTGTGTGTGTGTGTGTTTCTGTTGCCAACATAATATGGTTATTGATTATGATTACTGATGGCTAAATATAATCTAAATCTAATTGTTAGTTTATTGATTATTAGTATGAGTAATGAATGAATAATGTTAAAGAATGTATTACAGTATTAGTGAATATAATGAATTAGTATGAGTAAATATAATGAATAATGCTGAAATATAATCTTCAACACAACCAAAGTTGAACTGGGAGCAATCGAAGAATTCGAGTTGCCCGCCATGATGACTTGAAGGAGGAAGTGGGCTAGATGTGGACATGCGCAAACATGATGCCGTATCTGCAGTATTTGCATTTCGGTGTACAGCTGCCATATCTCTAGACAGTGCGTTATAGGGTGTTATAAGAATGGCCAATTTCATTTTTAAAAATGTTGCGGTTTTTTGGGGGTTTGAAGGAATTAGCGCAACCGGCTGTGTTTGTCACAGGGCTAACTCAGGCCGCTTTCACACTGGACGCGAAACAAACTTTTCACACAACACATTACATTCAAAGTCAATGCAAAGACGCGAATACACGCGAAACGTATTTGCATTGACTTTGAATGTAATCTGTAGTGCGGAAAAATCGTTTCACGGCCGGGATGAAAGCAACGCCTGGGGCCTTTCTGTGTGCAGCTTAAACTCTCCAGCATACTCACTTGGGTTTCAGGTCCAGCGGTTTCCTTTAAAAATTAAAAAACATGCAGGCGAGGCGAGTGTGTGAGTGAATCGTTTGTGTTCCGTGCGATGAATTGGCGGACAGTCCAGGGGGGTGTACTACTAAGCTGGCTTTATGATTATGCCTGACTTCAGCACTTAGTAAAACCAGGAACATCTTCAAATCTGGAACATGGACTGAAATTAAAGGAGCTGCTCCGGGTTTTATTTAAGCTTAAGTCAGGCTTAGTCTCAAAACCAGCTTCGTAGTATACCCCCCTGGTGTGCGTTTCCCGAAATCACTGATGCTAACTTATATAGTTGGACCCATTTGCAGTGAATGGACAATCTATGTAAGTTAGTAATGGGACGTGCACCCCAGGGTGTGTTCCTGCCATTCGCCCATTGTTAGTATGCCGGGCCAGGCTCCCGCCTCCCTCCCCACCCTCTTAGACCTCGCCCAAATATAAGCAGGTCAGATAATGGGGAAATGGATGACCTTTATTCGAAAGCATACAAAATATGTCATGGTAATTACGGGCAGAGAGGCCGCAGAGGCTATTACAGGGGGGTCCAAACTAATCCACACAGCGCCTGTGTGGGTGCTGCTTTTTGTTACAGCCCAGCACTTACGCCCCTGATTCTACTCATCAAGGTCTTGACTGAACTTCCTGATCAGTTAATCAGTAGAATCAGGTGTTGTAACACTGGGCTGAAACAAAAACCTCCACCAACATCGGCCTTTCATGGGGAAGATTGGACAACCCTGGGCTATTATGTGAAGGCACTCTACATCAGTGCTTCTCAAACCTTTCTTGGTTGACCACTTGTCCTGCATGTTTTAGACCTCTCCCTGCTCCAGTGCAGGTGATTTGAATGATCAGCTCAGCTATAGAACCTGCAGGACAAGTGGTACTCCATGAGAGGTTTGAGAAGCACCGCTCTACATGAATATTGGCCTTGGTTATTTGGTGCAGTCTGTCGGGAGTATCGCTGTCTTTGTGGGAGATTTTGCCATGATGCTCATGGAGTCCAGAGTTGCCAAGTACTCTTATAATACTGTGGTAAACCTGGATTGTGGGTGGTGGCAAAGGTTGATTGAGGAGTTGTGTTTCAAGGTTGTTGGGAGTGGAACATTTTCAGCTGGATGTGATTGAGGGATTGACTTGATAAAGGGGGGCACAGACATGTCCCTTTTATGACAATTCGGATAGTCCTGGCTAGTTCTCAATCATTTTCCTTTATTAACGCGTTCTCCAATTATTGTAAATGGCAACTGAAGACACGGTTTCTCTCTCACTTTTGGTGAGATCTCTGTGCTGAAAGTTCCCCTCAATTCGGACAGAAGCTTATTCCTCTAACAATGGAAGATCTGCCATTGTCAAAATGTGATCACGGTCGAAGTGTCCGTAGGCATCTATATACTGAGCAACAAAAGAAACGCAAGCTAGCTAGTCTCTTATGGTTACTCAGTCGAAGGGACACAAAATAAAGAAAAGTTTGATGAAACAAGTGTAAATGTGCACGCGCCAGTAATAAATTAGATTTTTTTATAATTACGCGCAAACTTATTTTCCAGTCTGCCTTTAATTAGGCTAACTTTCGTTTCTTTTGTTGATCAGTGTATATCTGACTGAATGAGCATCTGACATACACTGCTTATCTGCCAAGCTGCACAATGTGCTTAATCAAATTGATTGTAATTGTCAGCCGTCTGGCCTGACAAGCAAGTTGTTTCCAAATAAGAGTAACTAATTTCTCAACACAGGTGCAATTTATTTATTTATTAAATAAAATAATTAGATAAATAATGACATCTGTGTAGAGAAATTAATTACGCTTATATTTGGAAACAACATGCTTTTATTAATTTATTTATTCATTCATTTATTTAGTCTATTTATTTATTTATTTTACTAATAAGAACAAGAACAGCATGACGTCCGCATCACTGCATATGGTTTATTACTCATTTTTTTGACAGCTGCACTCGTTCCTGTTTTCAGATTTGCGTATACCTGGTCAGAGCTGGCGTGAGATTTTTGCGGACCGTTCGCTCATGTTCAGATAGATAAATGTCGATTCTTTCAGGAGATTTGGCGTACACCCATTTTTTCCTGTACGCAGGTTTGATAAATGAAGGCCATAGTGCGTAAATTGCCGTGGGGTGGTTTGCAATACGGATGGCGGCTGGTTGGTGGGGGAGTCGGCTTGTGTCGGGGGGTGGGTTACAATGGGGGTGTGGTCAGTTTTTCTACTTGTTCCCTGAGAGGAGGTTGTTTGAATTTTCAAAAAATGATTCGCTTGTGTGGTGTTCTCAGTTTCGGACGCCGCACCTTACCGGTATAAAAAGGTGGTGGCAGCAATTACTGTTGAGTCCACTTCTATTCTTATACCCAGGTGGGGTTTGTTACAATACGCGACTTTGGGCTTTTTATTTTATTTTCTTAAAATATGGTTGCTTATTAGTGTAACAAGCAACTTAATTGTTATACGTAACGGATGAGATTCCATCCCAGGTCTACACCGTCTTAGTATCGTCTCATTTATATTGCGCTTGTTTTGGGCTAGTTTTTGAAGCTGCGGTCGTTTGTTTGTCTTATCAGAGTTGGCAACCCTGATTAACTCCCGCCTGCAACTCAGTAGGAGAGAAATTAGCCCCCAATTCCTGAGCAGGCCCGTCAAGGGTTAGTTGGCTTCTTGTTTTGCGCATTTATCATGAAGGCGGGGCCTCGCGTAGGAGTTAAGTCTGTTCCAGATCTCCAAATGACCGTTGTGTACCATTCAGCACGTACAAATTTCTGGTTCATAACCTACTTCCCTTTTGCTTAATTCCTTCTCTTGTTAGGAAACTGTGCCGGACATTTCTGGAGGCATTGAGAGTGCAGTCAGGCACGCTGATTTTTGTTTGTGTCAATTGGGCTGTAATTATATTAAAAAAAAAACATTCAGTGCCCCAGTTTTGTGAACAGGTCAGTGAGTTTCTCCGGCATAAAAATCTGAAGTACTGCACCATTTTTCCCTGTGAAGGTAAGTATGCTGATGTTTGGCAAGTATGTGCTCTCCTAGCCAAATTTCAGGGCTTAGCTGTTACAATTAATCATTGAAATTACATTCCCTGTCCAAAAAAATAAAGTCGCACACTCAGATTTAGTTGGAAACCCTGTAGCTTTGATAATTGTGCTAATTCATTGCTTTCACAATGTCGGAATATTTATTTTCAGAGTTGCTTTTTTTCTGGCTCTAGAACTTGTCTTGGACAGGATCGTTGAACCACTCTCATCTCAAGCACATCCCAACTTTCAATGCAGTTAAGGTCAGGACTGTGGTGGCAAATTCCTGTGTGAAAATAATTTCTCATGCTCATTTCCCTCAGCTATTGTTTTCTTTGCTGGATGCTTTGCTTTTCTGCCGCCGTGGAATACGACTTCACACATAGAAATAAGCTACACGCTTCATCAGTTATGGTCAAAATATTGGCCACCCAAAATTAATATTAATTGCTGCAATAATGATCCAATCATAGTATTTGTTTATACCCAAGTGGCAACTTTTTTTTTTTTTTTGGACACGCAATGCATTATGCATACTAAGTGGTTGTCACAAATTCAGAAGGAGTTGCACACAGATTACAGACAATGCCACTAGGACATCTTCAATAAATAGAAGATTGGAGTTTCAGTTAGTCACAAATTAAGATCATCATCAGAAGACAGTCTGAGGGAGGCCAGGAGCGAACAGGAACACTGAAGGTCAAGCTGTGCATAGTAGAAGGGACTCGCCTGAGGTTAGTAGCCTGGGTGTCAAGCAGAATGGATCAGGGCAGGTACACACTTAGACGTGGATGAAAAGGAAACTGGGAGGACTGCCACTCACCAAGATCACAGGCACTGGAACTAGATTCACTAATGAATAGATACTGCGCAGCTCAAATTTAAACACCAAAGATGGTGGACAGCAGTCTAGCAAAGGGGAGATGAAAAGCAGAAGCTTAAAAATACAAAGACAACAATTAAAGTGGGAAAGATTGTGCAAGCACAGGGAGAAAACACAGGGAGGGGCAATGAACAAGACAACAATGATAAACGAGAGCAAAATTGTCAAAGCAAAACCAAAATCGACTAACATCAATTGAGAAAAAATTTAGGACCTGACTGTAGTTGTAATATCTGTATTAGTACGGATAATATCAATTGTATCTGTGAGAATAAGATGCATTGGCAGTATTTGCATAAGTATGCGAAATCTTGGTAGTATTTGAATGAATCAGGTGTATTAATAGTATCAGTAGAGATGTGATGTATTAGTATAAGAATTTGTATTGATTGGAAGTATGAACAGTATTATTATGGATAAAGTAAGTCTCAATGCCATGGTACGTTTACTGTTTGATTCTGTCCTGGTGAACTGTGGTGGAGCCTTACTCAAACAATTGTTTTGTGTGTATGTTTGTACTGTGTTTATGGATGAGTAAGGAGATAGGGAATCATGCTTTGAATGGGAGTTTTGAATGGGTGAATGAGTACCAAATACACACTCATAAACAAGTCTGAAAGGTTCAAGCTACAAGGATACAAAGATATGATATTGGAAAGGGAAGACTATTCCTTCATCTCAGAAAACAGTGGAATTTGAGAAAAAATGGATACTAGGCTTGGTATGAGTGATATGAAGGATTTTGTTGGGCAATCTATGAAAAGTACGCTTTCTATTAGCTAGCTAGAAAGCCAAACACACGTTGTATGCAATTTGCAGTCAGTTGAACATGTTTGCTTTCATTTAATGTGTTTGCCTTCATAAATTTCTTTCTAATCCTCTGTTAAGATAGTTATTTGGGGTCCAGCATCTCATCCCCTTAGTAAAACCTGTGGAAGAGTGATTAGTTAGATAGATAGACTAATGCAAGGGACATAGCATAACATATATAAAAGAGTGGGTATCTAAAATCAAAAGTTTATTAAAATATGTTGCACAGTATTGCCATGTCCAATGACATTTTTGTTTGTGTCTTGACTGTCTCCTTTCTCTAAATATCCACACATTATATTTAACCCTGCTTAGTGTAGTGAAAAAATGAACTTTTGAGAAATTACAAATTGATACTGTCAAGAGTGGATAAACAAACACAGAAATAAGTTTATGAAGAAAATTTCCAATGAAAAATATACCAGGCTTGGACGAGGCTAGTTCTCTGTCCATCTAAGTCATCCTACATAAGTCACTCTTAAATAAATGTCAACAACAGTACTGATGCCCTGCTGATATCCAGCATTTTACAGCTCAGTTTCTCTGTCTCCCCATCCCCCCACCCCCCAGCATCTGCAGAACTTGGCCCAGCGAAGACGCTCTGCTCCCTCCCTTGCTTTAGGAAGAGCTCTTGGAAAAACCTGGAACCTCATACGGTAATCTTGCTCGTTTACAGTGCAGTCAAACCACTTGCCAACAGGTGGCACTCCTCAGCCCTCCCCAGTCTCCATCAACAAGTTAATTTCCTATCAATAAAATGTACAGCCTGTTATATACATAGACTTAATAAAAAGATGGACGCAGCACCCGGTCATGAAAACTTAGGCCAACACGGAAATCTTTAAATTTTGCATTCTATTTAATGGCCAGCAGATGGCGACGTTGGTTGTTGCAGAAAGAAGTTCTTTGCTATAGAAGTCTGTGGGAAAATGGCCCTACTATCTCACCTAATTTATTATTTCACTAATGATTTTCCTTATTACTTCATGGTATCTGTCGCAAGTTTCAAGTCTCCTTTGATATAATATGATGTTCATTTTTGTAAATTATCGTCCCAAATAGACTAGAATAATGGATAAAGCCAGAAAATGCTTTAGGGCGTGGCTATCCTCTGGTCCTCCTCAGATACGGTCAGATCCACCCTTAGACCCACCCCTTGCTCCTCCCTGGATCTTCAATTCACGCTCTTGTCCAATAGAAATCACATCCGGTTTCAAAATGAGAAAACGGCGCTACTCAAATTGCCAAAATCGAGGCTTCCTAAATGGTATGCTGAAACCAATGGATGACGTCACGGTTGCTTCGTCCATCTTTTTATACAGTCTATGGCAGGGCTATTCAACATTATGCAGAAAGGGCCGGTGTGGGTGCAGGCTTTCATTCCAACCGAGCAGTTACACACCTGATGCTACTAATCAAGCAGACTCTTGGGGTTGATTAGTAATATCAGGTGTGTAACTGCTCGGTTGGGATGAAAGCCTGCAGCCACACCAACCCTTTCCGGATAATGTTGAATAGCCCTGGTCTATGGTTATACAAAGCTGGACAACGAAGTAAACTGGATGCCCCTTCATTGAGTGAAACCTGAAATGCTCCCAAATCTGGAACATGGAATGGACTACAATGAAAAAATGAATGCAGTGTCTGGAGATACGGCAGCTTTATGGGTACGGCAGCTGATTTGAAGAGATTAGGATAAGGGTTAGGGATTATGGTTACGGTTAGGGTCAGGGTCAGGGTAAGGTTAGGGCAGGGATTTGATGTGTCCACTTTACTAATTAAAGTAATAGGTCAGACAAAATAATTTGATGTTGACTCATTGTAAATAATTTATATGGTGAAATCTGTATTTTTAGGTTCAACAATAAATATAAATGCAAAGGTTTCCCTTAAATTAACAAACTAATTTAGGTGAGAAAAAACCAAACTGAACGACTAGCAGGTTTTTTTTTTTTTTGCTTTTTCCAGTGTAGACTGCTCCATATTTAACTCGGTGCAGTTTTCTGTATAAATCTGTAATCCTTCTTCTCCTCACCTGAGGGGGTCTTTATAAATGTCCAGAAGACAGGTGCAAGAAAAAAAAAACTGGTGTTCGTATTTCGACAGCCAGTAAGTTTTTTTTTTTTTTTTTTTCCTTCATAAATTTGGCAAACTTGTTTAATCACTTTAACATTAGGAACAATGCCAGTTAACATGTTTATTTATTTTATCAGTTATACTTTCAGTTTTATGACATTCTCTGAAAATGAAAAAACAAGAGTGTAAGAAAAGAAAAAAGAACAAATGCAGAGCAAATTACCCTTAAAAAATACGCATTCACACCAAACAAAGAAAAATTCAGACTTAATTTATTTATTGTTATTTATTAATGATACATTATTTTGAGACATGTGTCGTAAAACTAAAATGTGGACTATGCAATATTTTCCCAACACATCTTCATTTAATATATTATAAAGCAGTACTCACAAAGAAACATCAGCCACTCCATTTTCTCTTTTCGCGGTAGATAAATGGTACGTACAGTGAAAACTCACTTATTCTCCAACCGCAGCCATTTAGGTCTGATGGTTATGACCGCGAACACTTGACTGTGTTTTACCTGCCCGTGTTTCAGTGTGAGTAACGATAGCTCCGTCGTGTTTTTCTGAGATCAGGCAACCTATTTTCTATTCTCCAGCGGACACAGCTGTTGCATCGTGGGACATTCCCCCGTGGGCCCAAAACCGCATCTGCAACTCAATAAAAACACCTCCTCCGTCACCACTGCAGTAAACTGAGAGGGAGGGGGCTGAATTAGGTGTATGTTTTTGAGCATATTAAACGCCACAGACATTAACGGAAGTGCTGGAAATCTGAGGTGAACTTTCCTAGTACTTACATACAGTATGCCCCTTTTCTAACTAGCATTTGTTACATTTAGCCCCTTGAATTCTAATTTTTGCAGAAATTTCCCTGTAAGAACTGTAAATTCTAGTATTTCCATATTTGTAGGATGATGCCACTATTGTATTTTAAAACTGCTGGTCGCCACGCTTCATTGAAGGTAATTCACACTTAAACTGAGTGAAATATTCAAACCCTGACAAGAGGCTATGTTTACATCAAATAGAAAATATCTTGATTTCGTGTATCAATTTGTACCTATGTCCAAACATTTGGGATGTTTGGAAAGCTTTGGATTCCCACTAGAATTTAAATCAGGACTTAAGTTCCACAGTAGCTGCTTTTGATGGACACTCAGGTATGTAGGATTGCAGAGTTGAACAGGCAATGATCCAACCATTATCTATACTGTTTCTTCCTCAATAGGGGCCCAAGGGATGCTAATTTTTATTCAATTCATTAGCCATACTAAGTAAATATGCACTCTAAAATGCCAGCTTGCACGACTGCTAGCATGATACTGCCTGTAAATCTGTACCGATAGCCAAAACTCTAATTTCACGCCAGACAATGTCCCTAGAGTCATGTTGTGAAGGTGAAGTTCTCTCCCAACTGATTGAGATTCTAACCAGAATGTCCTCAAACATTGTTCGGTCAGTTACTGGAAACACATGAACAAGATATTCCATTATGGTATGATTTTTGAAAACAGCCCTCAGCACAAGCACCCAGACTTTACCCAGGAAATGCCCTGAGAAACTATAATTTGCGAAACCATGGAGAATTTGTGTGGGATATGTTGTACATTATGACTGATTCATGTGGTTTATCAAATGTTTCTTAACTACACGTTCCTGGAAATCATGAGAGACTTAATGTGCATTCTTCAGATGACGCGATTAAAGATTAAATGGAGGGACCCTATGAACGAGGGGAAAAAATAGGCCCTGAAACTAAAGCCTTTGCCCATAATTATTCATTATTTGCTCATTTGTTCTACATTGTCATATTTCTGCTGAGCCGGCTGCCTTGGAAAAGAGAGTATTTGAGGAGCGTCGGAAAAGTATGAAAAAACAATTTCAATCAATATGACTGTGGTATTATGTCAATTGAACAGGGTCAAGGGGATGTGTTTTAATCTGTGATTAAATCTGATTGAAATTACATAGGTGCTAGTCCTAGATTAACTGAATTTTAGTCTGCGCCCACAGTAGACATGGTAACCTGTCCTCTGAGGTCAATGGGGGTGTTTTGGTGTCACAAAGGCTTGCTGACATCAACACTGGCTGACATCTCAGCCCACAGACCCCCCCCCCTCCCCCAACAGACACCTGCACACATAAATGTACAAGGACACACACACCTACCCTCACATGCTCAAGCTCATTCACGCACCAAAACACACACACGCGCGCATGCTCTAACACAAACATGCAACCACATACATATCCAGGCATTTACAGACCTATACACACATACGTAGGTACATGCACGCACATCAGTCTTGTATGTGGTTTCCCTTCAGTGGGTCGCCATGGAAATGGCGTAGGGCAAGCGTGTGTAACTAATCATTCTTTTTCCTGTCGTGGTGGGTGGCCTGGGTAAAGCTGTTACAATGAGTTTTGTACGTGGGCCCCACTGGTTCCTGCACTGGTTAGCCGAGGCAGCTTTTTCAGGTGCCGAATATTATTCACTGACACTTTAGAAACCAGGATGACGACCCAACCAAAGACTATGAGACTAATCATATGAGACAACATGACTAAAGACTAATCATATGAGACAATGATTCTAAGATTGTTTAGGGTCATTTTCCACATGTTTTGTGACACTTTTAAAAGGTCATGGAGTGGACTGCAGCTAGTCAAAGCTGGTTAAGCTAATAGAGTATTCTGGTGTTAAACCTGGTGGACTGACTATATAGACTGGTAACCTAGTGAATGGCTGATGGCCTGGATAATTCATGAGTTTCTCATACCAAACATACGCTGGATGTGATGATAACATTTTGAAATGAGCCCTCTCATTTATGTTGGTAACAGAAGTATTCTTCTAACTAGGCTTACGCTGTCGGTGGCCGACAGCGAGGGGTATATACCCGAAATTCCCCAATCCTCGAAGCACCCTTTATTAGATCCCCCTTTGCTAGACCTACAATATGAGTCAAATCTGAAGTCTGTGTAAGTAATTGTTCCAGAGATATGGTTAAAAAACTATTTTTTTCAATATATAGCACCAACTGGTGGCAAGGAGTGCATACTTGCCCAAAATCTAATCAGTTCATCCTCTCTACTATATCTACCATACGCTAAAAATGAGAAGCCAGTGTAAAATATTTTGTGAGTTATTGTGCTAACGGCTGAAATCTGCAGACGCGGTGGCGGGAGGGGCGAAACCATGCTATCCCCGAAACTTGTATTTCGTGGATATGATTAGCCTTCGATATGTTCTTTGAAGCATATTGGGAATCAAATTAATCATCGCTGTTCATGGAATTATGACCTCACCATTATTTTTGCTCTTTCTTTTTTAGCTTTGTGGGAAAAAAAACTCAATTTTTATGCAGCGTGTACAGTTAAAACCTTTGTGAAATTCATGTTTTTTGGAAACTCATCCCACACAATTACAGCCAGAAGTGCAGCGAAATGTAATGTAGGTCAACATGCACGAAGGGGAAGCACCGTCTTCTGCATCTAATCCTTGCATTAAAACTCAACACGCAATCCAAAACATCCAACTCCTGGGCACATGAAAAACACTTATCTATGAAGTTTTTCGCGAAAATAATAAAATGTAATGACGGGTATGAGCCATTCAGCAGAGCAAAACCTTCCATTGTCCTTCCATTTAACTGAACCAAATGTTTTTACTGAAGAACTAAACAGCATTAACCGCATGATCTTGTTATCCCCCCAGTTTCTATCTCTGCAACATAAACTGGTTAGCTATCCCACGCTGCGACCACTTTATGTGGAAAAAAAAGACTTTTTATTGTCTGGGTTAAATTTGCAAAATGTACCTTTTGCCAATGATCTTTCATGACCTGTCCCTCTACAAACAGAATTTAATCTAAATAAACCATTCTCGAGTGGTTCACTTTTTTCATCTGTTTGTTAATCACTTTTATCCTTTATATACACTCCTGATCAAAATCTTAAGACCAGTTAAAAAATTGCAAGAATTTACGTTTTGCACTGTTGTATCATAAGAAGGTTCTAAGTAGAGTTTCAAAATGCAAAAAGAAGAAATGTGAGCAAGAGACTAAATGTTTTGAGCAGGCAATTTATTGAAAAGAACAATTTAACTAAAATAGGCTGTTCATCAGCTGATCAAAAGTTTAAGACCATAGCTCAAAAAAACCCCTAAAACAGAAATTAAAGTCTCAAAAACAGACTCAGTAATGAGTAGCTCCACCATTATTGTTGATCACTTCAAAAATTCGTGTTGGCATGCTTGATGCGAGTGTTTCCAAAAGGCTTGTAGGAATGTTGCTCCAACTGGTGAAGATGGCTTCACGAAGGGCATCCACTGTCTGGAACTGATGTCCATTTTTGTAAACTTCCCTTGCCATCCATCCCCAAATGTTCTCAATTGGATTTAGATCAAGGGAACATGCAGGATGATCCAAAAGAGTAATGTTATTCTCCTGAAAAAAATCCTTTGTCAGACGGGCATTGTGAATTGCAGCATTGTCCTGCTGAAAGACCCAGTCATCACCACACAGACGAGGGCCCTCAGTCATGAGGGATGCCTGCTGCAACATCTCCACGTAGCCAGCTGCTGTTTGACGCCCCTGCACAACCTGGAGCTCCATTGTTCCATTGAAGGAAAAAGCACCCCAGATCATGATGGCGCCCCCTCCGCTGTGCCGTGTTGAAAAAATCTCAGGTGGCATCTCCTTGTCATGCCAGTAGCGTTGGAAGCCATCAGGACCATCAAGGTTAAATTTTTTCTCATCAGAGAATAAAACTTTCTTCCAACTTTGAACGTCCCATGTTTGGTGCTCCCTTGCAAAGGCCAAACGGGCAATTTTGTGGCGTTGAAGGAGACGTGGCCTTTGAAGACGTTTTTTGTTTTTGAAGCCGTTCCTTTGCAGATGCCGTCTGATGGTTATTGGGTTGCAGTCAGCACCAGTAATGGCCTTAATTTGGGATGAGGATCGTCCCGTGTCTTGACGGACAGCCATTCGGATCCTCCGGCTCAGAGCCGGTGAGATTTTTTTGGGTCTACCACTTGATTTTTTTGTTCCATAAACCTCAGGATCTTTTAAGAAATGCAAAATGACTGTCTTACTGCGTTCAACCTCAGCAGCGATGGCACGCTGTGAGAGGCCTTGTCTATGCAGCTCAACAATCCTGCCACGTTCGAAGGCAGTGAGTTTTTTTGCTTTTCCCATCAAGAGGTCTTGACAGTGTGATTACTTGACAGAAAATGACATGGAATCCAAATTTTTTCCACAGATTTGGGCTTTTAAAGGATGTGGTCTTAAACTTTTGATCAGCTGATGAACAGCCTATTTCAGTTAAATTGTTCTTTTCAATAAATTGCCTGCTCAAAACATTTGGTCTCTTGTTCCCATTTCTTCTTTTTGCATTTTGAAACTCTACTTAGAACCTTCTTAAGATACAACAGTGCAAAATGCAAATTCTTGCAATTTTTTAACTGGTCTTAAGATTTTGATCAGGAGTGTATCTTTGAGCCCTTTCCAGAGCCTTCAGATCTTTCTTGAGGACAGTGCTCAAGCACAGAGATTAGAAACTAAATGCTTTGGTCAACTCTTGGTCCCTGGTCTTCTTCAAATTTAACACATCCGTTGATGTTGTCGGGCCATATGTTGTTTCCATCATCTAGGTCTCTAAATTTATTTTTAATTGATTTCATTTCTGCAGTAGATTCTGTCAAAAATGTTCTTGCTTCACTTCAGTACACTCATAAATCTTAGCTAAACTTTCTAGTTTTGTATCACCTGCAGTTTAACTTAAATGTTCATATCCAGGTCATTTGTGTTCATTTGGAAGCGCAGTGGTGCCAGCACTGATCCTTGTGAGACCTTACTTTTCACAGTACCCTGCCTGTTGCATCACATTACATATATTGACAGACCACTCTGTCACGTTTTTTATTGACAGGACACGTTTTTCCAGAAGGACATACAACCTAAAGGGCATAAGCAAAAGATACTGAAAAAAGATCTCTAGATGACATATCTTTATGTTTTCATATGTTTTCTATGCCATAACCAATTCCAAATCCACTCCTGCCAAAGATATTAAAGGTTTGAAATGGGACCTTAATCAATGATCTAAGATTTTTACGCTCACAGAGTGGTGTGTAAGACCATGGTGTAGAGCTCAAGCTTAAGTACCAAACATTTTAAATACTTAATTGGAGAGCCATCAGTGTATTCCACATTTGGGCCAGTCCCATGCCCTCTGTCTCCCCATGGTTTGACAAGAATCAAAATGAAATGCACTCTTGACACCTCACCCACAGAATGTTAATGGAAGGTTTTAGATAAATCCATTGAGTTATCATGTTTGCAAAATCTAGTGCCCGTGATGGACCACCTCCAAAACAACAGTATTCTCCGCCATCCAGGGAATAAAATGAAGCGTGAGCTGGAAAGTAAGAGCTGTTTGAAGATGACAGGACAGAAAAAAAAAACCAAATGTCCTCACATTCGGGAGCTGTGGGAAGTGTGATTGCACCTCATGCATAGATAAGGTCACGAAAGGTCACTGAAGTCCTGAGGTAAGAAAGTAGGCAGATGTGAAAGATCAACAAAAGGATGAGCTGGTGACGGATGGGATTACAGGTCATACGTGGGCTCAAATAGTGTTTTTCTTGAAGTACTTGTTGGGGATCCATCCGAGTGCATTTGATTCTGGAGGAGTAGACTGGTAGCATTTAAACTTTCAGTGCTATGCCAGTCTTTCATTTTCTACATCTAGCCTTCCTTTCTTTCCTGCTCTCGCTTGCTCTTAGCTTCACCTATTGGGTAGGCAAGAAAAAAAAAGTAGAAGATACAGGAGAATCAATGAAACCTGGATTACCAAAAATTGAATACTCTTGCCCTTCAAAAGCCAGTTTGAAGGAACGTCATTTACAGGTGTTGCAAAACCATTTCGTACAGGGAAAGGCAGAACCACAGGCCATCATTGACATGTTATGCATTGTCACGTGTGACACAAATGATAGTCTCCTATTTCCTATTTCCTTGTTCAAGATATCATTGGGAAACTTACGATCTGTTTTTCCCAACTGATTTAACCGATTGAAATCTCCTTAATGATGATGGGTTGCAGTCAATTTCTGGGTCTGATTCTCGAGAGGAATGAAAAATGAGAGAAGTAAGAAATATTTGTGCGAGTACAACAACCAAAATCAGACAAATGTGGCAAAATATTTCAATAACATATGCCATTTGAACCCTGGTCTAGCAAAGATGGGATAGGGACAGCAAAACAGCTTGGTGTGTTAAAGTGACTCTAAACATCTGCAAAAATGCTGCATTTAACCATGGAATGTTGAACGTATGCCCCCAGTGAACAAAAATGAGAGGGTGATCTTTAGAGAGAAACATCTCTGCCATCATTATATATAAGTTTGAAATGACACTATTTCTGCCTGTTCTGGACTGTATGTACATTACCGACAGTCTCCCCCTCCTACTCCGCTTCGGTCCAACAAATTATGAGTAAATTGTAAACAGAACATACTGAAGCAGGGTTTCATTACTGAGGTTACTGAATAATAACATCCATAACAGATCTGTTGCTCATGCTGAGAATGAGTTAATGTTCATGGCATGAAGATGAAATTCAAACTTAGTTTGCTGCTAGCTAATCTTAGTCGTCCACAACTGCAGTGCTCTCAGCGGAGCCGACTTGGATTACGCAAATAGGAATGCTCTGGATGACATTGCGATCGCACTTTGGCCAGAAAGAAATTAGTTGGTTATAGCATCCTTCACATTTTAATTCTGAGGCAGGGAAGAGGTTTTTTTTTTTTTTTTTTTTTTAAGTTATTCAAGCTTTTTTTTAAGTACAATCGTAATATGTATGATATCCATGTGTGTGTGACTGAAATCCAAACAAATTGTCAGCTGCATGCACAGAGATTCTGAGCATTTTATCACTTTCTTTTTGGTGCAATTATAGCAGATTTTTTCAATTTTTTATTGGAGGGGGAGGCATTCTCTGGTGTGGGTGGGTATTCTAACCAACTCTTTTTTTTTTTTTTTAAACATGGCCTGACACTCACATTCATACTTGACATTACTAGCTCACTACCCTAGATACAATTTGATTTTGATTGTTTCTTACACACACAGATCTTGAATGCTTTGCTGTTGCTCACTGTTGCTTATTGAAAGCAAGGTGTATTTGGATATTAACTATGGGTGGAACTATGGGTATGAGCTCCCTTATGATTGGTAGGACGCAGAAGGTTTTGGATGGTATACAGTACATAGGGCCTACTGAAACCCAAGAGGCAACACAAATAGAGAAACCAGGAAACACTTGAGAAATTTGTGTACCCGCCACTGCCGAAATTTTGTCCTATAAATTCAGTAATATTGTATTATGAGACCCTTGTACATGTTGAAAGCAATTTAATGACCAAATAGTGTTTGTTGTCCCGTAAGTGCATCTATTGACCTATTGCCTGATACTGCACCTAGGCTGTGCATGCACTTAAAATATTGCACAAAAAAGGAAACTCATTATCCCAAAATTCGACAATGTGGTTAGGACTAATCAAGGCGTGAGATGCAACCCTCAATTTTAGATTTTATTTAAAGAAAAAAATCCATCATCAAATTGGTCACATTATTATTAAGGGCTTGAAAGCAATGAACTCATAGGTTTGGCTGAGCAATTTCCGTGAAATCTGTTGACAAAATTTGGTCGAAACATGAAGTCTTAAATTCCAGAACCAAAAGTATATCTGGTTACTAAACCTATTCCTGAGCATTTTACATCTTGTAAAGTTTAATATTGACTGCTGTGTTGCACTCTTGGCTTCCCAAATACACTGTTCAAGGGCCCTCCAGTCTGTTGAATGAATTGTGCTTTGTTATGACTGGAGTAACAAACCAGAGAACCGTGGATCTCCAAGAAGAACGAGGCTGGTTTGCACCGTTACAACGCATCCTTTGAAGGTCTGATGTCTGCAGCAGCCAGTCTGCGTGGTATTTGAGAATTCTTCAGTAATATAACCGGTATAAATCTTTCGTTTGGAAAGATGCAACTATCCGCTAGCTTCAGAATCTGTATTAGAAGTTTAGCTTCATCAAATATGCTTGTTCGATTTATTTGTAATCTGTGTCAAAATTCTTGGAAAACTACATTTTTAGATGCCTTCATCATAAAACCTTTTCAAGTTATTTTCAATTTGAAAGCCTGAGAATGCTCAGTACTATGGTGAAGCAATAAACAGAGAATGTCTATCAAGGACGTCAATGTAAATGACGTAAATATCAGAATTATTTGTTGTACAGGATCCTTAATGCTGAAGGAGAGGAATGTTAACACAGTTCACCACAGCTGCAGTGCATCTATAGAGCTGAAGTGCAATGATTGAGGAGATTTTCACGAGGCTGCCGAGTGGAATCAAAGTAAACCGCAGTTATTCATGAGGGTACATTCCTTATTCAGAATTCCAGCTATGACTTGCTGTGGGCCAAAGCAGTGGTTTGATTGATTTTACACCTGTCTAATATAGTTGTGCTGTGTTTTTTGCTAAATGTTTACTTGTGTTATATGCTTTTTATGCGTTTTTCTTTGTACTTTACTTGCAGTTCTGTACCCTCTGTAGAGCGACCGTAGGTCTGAGAAAGGCTATATCTAAAATAAAACTTCTTATTATCTCTGTCTGGTTCTAGGTAGTCAATTGGTCTTTAGCGGTTCAAAGCTGGTTTAACTGGTTGAGTAAGCTGCTGGTAGAGTAAAAATGGCATACTCGCAGCTATATAGGGCCACTCAGCTGGTAACCAGCTTTCGGCGTTCAAAACAAAACAGAAACCAGCTTGATCAGCTTATGCGGGTTTCGACTGGGGCCTGTTGAGCTGGAAAACACCGGAGATCCTATTCTTCTTGGCAAATTCGTTACAGTTCCTCTTGTTGTCGGTCTGTGGCAGCGTACTGCAAACTTTTCCTTTACTGTGCTGATTTGTGGGAGATTTAGAACCCACTATGAGGTGTCCGGTGGGAGATCACAATATATGAAGGACTCCCAGACTTCCAAATAAGGTGAAATGCCTTCATGAAGTCTATTCGCTTTGAGCATTAAGTGAACGATTTAAGATCAGGTTTCCTTTAGCTGTAAAATGCACGTTTCAGACTTTTCTCCTGCTTAATTTGACAAGAGTAAGGGGAACTGAGATGGGGAGAGACATGCACCAAATTCAGTGGCCAGACGGGAAACCGGAACGTCTCAGCTTGCAAACAACACTTGGATAGGGAGCCAATGCGGGGCCGAATTTACTTTTAAGTCAACTTGTCCATTTACTGTCTTCTTCCCGTTCACAAATTGACCATTTCCTTTGCAGTCTTCAAGCAATTTTTTTTTTATTGTCATCGTTTGAACTAAACTAATAATGTCCTGTGATCATCCTGTGCAGTTCCTGCCATTTTATTGCTTGATAAGAGTCAGTTCTTAGCCTCAACAATCAGAAAAATTACACTTTCAATACTGGGGCACATTTTCTCTGTTCCATAAACCTATCATCTTGCTATTAACTGTGCACTAACCAACCACTTCTTGTCTGGCCTCAGGGAGGAGGGTATTGGTCACATACCTGCAGAAGAGTGTCCGTTTGTCCTGGGCTTGACCAATGAGAATGCAGTGCTGGCCCTGGAAGAAAGAGTCCAGCTGACGGAGGGACTTAAGACCAAGGAGCGGCAGCTCTTCCTCTTCAGCGATATCCTTGTCATCGCCAAGCTCAAGTAGGCAAAATAGCAGAGGGATATTTTGGTCCCAACACTAGGCTTTCAGACTCCTCCTTGTTACATTGGGCACTCAGTGATAGTGTATGTGGGACGTTTTCACTATATTGGCTTGAATGGGATTCCCCTCTGCAGCCAAGTTCCTCCTGAGATTTCTGCCTGCTGGGGATTTTTTTCTTACCCCCATTTCAGGGCTTTTCCCTATATTGGGTCGTTGTTTATCTGATTTTGTTGCGATTAGTTTACCCTGAAAAGCGCTTTCAACCTGCAAACCTCAATTCCAATGAAGTTGGGACGTTGTGTAAAACGTGAATAAAAACAGAATGCAATGATTTGCGAATCTCATAAACCCACATTTTATTCACAATACCGCATAGACAGCATATCAGATGTTGAAAGTGAGACTTTTTATCATTTCATGAAAAATATTAGCTCATTTTGAATTTGATGGATTATGCCTTCATTGGAATTGGGGTTTTTTAAAAAGAAAAAAAAGAACAAAACCTAGAAGTCCACCAGGTAAAATACATAAAATCCTTGTTTGTGATTTTCATGAGACTGCTTTTGTACTTCTTGGAGGCAATAACCAAAATCATGCTGAAAAAGTCATTATGGTTCCAAATGAGATGTCAGGAAAATGAAATGTAAGTGATTCAGTGACTTATAACCTGTCATTTTGATGGCACTCAGCTGGGCAGCGTTCTGTTAATGTTCCAGGAAGTCTCATTATAATTAGCCTTGAAAATGAATGCCTTTCATGCTGAGGCCTGGAGACTCATCACTTGTCAGCATAGCCTCTAGTACTTCCATCCCACCATTCTCTCTTGCCAACTTTTCACATGGCTGTCAAATTGAGCTGTCATAGTCTGGAAAGACATAGTGAATTGTGTGTCTGCAGCAAGTGTGTTGAATGAGGAATGTTAATCGTTTTAGTGTGGTCATGCAGTAAAGTTACAAAACTTTAATGAAATTGCACTATTTACAGTTTATTTGAGCAATATAGTATAACTCCAGAGTCTCATAGTTTGGTGGGTTTGTGTTGTTAGGGTTGTTTGTACTGTGATATCGAATTGGGTTTTGATATTTTTTAGAAATCAGGGGTTAGATACTTCGTTGTACTACATTGTGTTATTGTGTAGTGGTGATGTTGCATTGCTCTCTATTCTAACAAAATTGCTTTTTTCATAGTTGTGTTGTTATTATCTAGTGCAGGGTTATTGTACTTTGTTGTGTAGTAGTACTTTTTTGTGCAGTTGTGTTTTCATAGTGCTGTATATAATATTTGCGTAGTGGTGCTATTGTTATTGTGATTATTTTGTACAGTTGAGGTCTTATATGTTAATGGAATATTTTTCTTGTGTTTTTACAGTATTGTGCAGTACATTATTTTTGTATATGTGTGGTGTGATATATAATATGGTATTTTTGTATGATTGTGCTCATAGAGTGCATTGCAGTATTTTCTACCGTCTATTTTTACTATGTTATGTTATTTTTGCATAGCTGGATTGTTACAGTGTAGGACATTTTATTAATATTGTGGTATCGTACAACTATTTTTGTACAGTTGTGCTGTTATAATATAAATGGGTATACAGTGTTGTTATAGTGTACATTATAGTTTTGGTTTTATGTTGTGCTTTTATAGAGTATTGCAGTAAGGTTGTATTGTCATACAGCAGAATGGAATGTGGTTACTTTTTGTTTGTGTGGTTCAATAAGGGGAAGTCTGGCCTCAGGATCATGTGACAACCCTGATGGATTGTCCCCTTTGTACTTGCCCTCATCAGTTTAACCACTGCAACAGAGACAGAGGATTCAAACGGCTCACCTTGGTAAACCCCTAAAATACTCAAAACAGTGTGGGTGTAGCACCTCATTTCCGCCTCTGAAAGATATTTTCATTAATTCATCGGGAAAGTCCTCACTAATGAAGTGCTATATCTGTAAAGAAAAAAAGAGGCACTTTCTGAAAAAATGTTTTCAGCTATTTATAGACTGCGAGATATAGGCACCATTCACATTTGAGAGATGAAAGGTAAATGGGGAAGCAACTACCGCCGCCGAATGAACAGATGAGTCAGGCATGAATCATACACTTAATGAGAAGCTGTTCATGTTCGTTAATTTGGCTGATAATTGCCTGCTCGGAAAAATAACTTTTTTCTGAGTCATGGTTGGCTGTTTGAAGAGCTTATAACTCTTTGTACGAGAGTGTGGTCCAACTGTTATTGTGACGGCCTTCCAACTACATCCGTCAGCCTTTTCCTAAGCCCTCCTTATCAAAAGTCCATCTTTTGATTTGTAACCATGTTGTCTTTGACAGGAAAACATTCGGCCTCCATTAATTCCCCTCTAATATGTAATTATTTGCCAGTGTCGATCCTTTAAAGGTCGGAGGGGTCCTGGGAAATTAGCAACCCCTGTTGACCATCAGAATGAAGATGTAGATCAGGGGTCCTCGATTTTTGCCAGAAAGGGCCGGTGTGAATGCAGGCTTTCATTGCAACCAAGCATTTACATACCTGATGCTACTAATCAACCCCTGGACTTCTTAATAATAATCTTCATTAGTAGCATCAAGTGCATAGCTGGTTGGCTGCAATGAAAGCCTGCACCCACACCAGCCCTTTCTGGAAAAGATTGGGGACCCCTGATGTAGATATTAAAGTTCCTTACCCACTTTGAATGGTGGGTCACATGAGACCATGGCGTGAACCCCACTGACAATTTGGAGACTAAACTAAAGCAGGTCTAAAGACCCGAATGGAGCTGGAGTCAAGTCCTTATTAATTCCTTTGGCATCAGAGTGCTGAGCTAATGAATCCGCAAAGCCTCGCTGTGAAGGATGATTTGTTTTCATGCGCAGCCAGCTGCTATCACCAGCTCCTGGAACTGAAATTATATGATTCATTTATCATATTTAGAAAAAATATATATTTTTGAAAAAAGACTGATTTACTGGCAGGGGGTTGTGCAGGGAACAGTCATTTTAACTGAGAGGGGACAACTGGTGTTAAAAGCTGTATCAACGGCTGAGTCATACAAGAGCACTGAATGATTGCAAGTGCTGGGGTTTTTTTTGGCTTTCCCCAATGCACCAGTCACATTCAGAACTTTCAGAACAAGGAAAATGCATTTCTTATGAAGCGCTCAATATGGCGTGGGAAAATTTTGCAAGACAAGGACCAAGTGGTAAAGTGTATCGTCCTGGGGCCCAAAGAAGGGCACCAGGGGGGTGAAGAAGCCTAGAGGACCCAAGTGCAGGATATGGAGTTTATTAACGCAGAATACAAAATAATGCCTATTTTTCCTATCATTTATGAGGCTATTTAAGCTTTATAACTCAGTATTTGTGTCACGGAGACCATGAAAAATTATTCCAGCGAAGCAAAACATGGAAATTCAATTACAGAATTGTTCAGGAATTAAATTTCAGAATGTATGGCTGCCGGTGTATATATCTGCGCAAAGGGGTTAAATAAACAATGCAAATAAACCAATGCAATGACAAAACTTTGAAGGGAATAACTAAAGAACAAAAAGGGAGTGCTCTCAACAAAAAGAAGTTACAAACTAAGGCTACCTGCTTGTGAAAGGAAGGTAAAAATAGACAAGGTAGGTAACCTTGTTAAAGGTAGTTAACAAAGAAAAACCTGGTGTGATAATTAACAAAGAGAGTAAAGGGGATAATTGAATAATGAGGAGAGGGCTGGTGGCCAGGGATCCAGGAACGCCAAGGGGGTGTGATGGTTCTGCCCTGCAGTCCCTCCCCCCTTCTGCTGTCTGCACCTCCACCTCAACGCTCCACACCTGTTGCTCGTTGAGGAAGAGGTGCAGTGAAGAGTATAAAAGAGCTGCACTGCCAAACTGGCAGTGCAGCTGCATTCTGTGCAACGGAGCCCTGTCTAATTTGGTTGCCCCTACTCCTCTGTTTTTATTCTTTAAATTAAAATATGTTTTTATATTTTTGCTCAGCCTGTGTGTGTGGGTCCCTTTACTTGGTTTTGGGTACATGGTCCGAGTGCAAGAAGCCAAGAAGCCGGTGGGACCAAACCATGACAGGGGGAGGAGCATTGCATAAACAGTACTAATATATCCGCTCTTCATCACCAAATCAGGCTACTTTATGCAATTCCCGGATGTTTGGCGTAGATCTATGGCTCCTTGGAGTAACTTTCAAAATGTTAAAACCCTTGAATTTCACAGAAAATTACGATGGTTGCTAATAGAGAATTTGAGTACATTTTTCATTTGAGAATTAAATTTTAGGGGGCCCTGCTAAATGTGAAAGTGAATAAGGTCAGCTTGAGAACATTTCACTCCTTTCTTGGAGATGAATAAATCTCTGTCTGCCGAAGTTCAGCCCCACAGTTCGGTTTAGAGATGGATTATTACGAGGTGCAGTTATCCTCAACGGCAATTTCCATGTCTTGGATTTTGTACTTCTCTGTTTTACATTGTTTGACATGAATATTTATTAACACTAGTTACTTGCATTGCTAGAGAACACATGCACAGCCATTTGAGTTACATGACTGACATCACCGGGGCTGCATTCGCGGGCAACAATGTTCTAACAATGTGTCAGTGTAATAATATTGAAAACCAGGGGTGCAGATAGAACTAGGAACTGGGGGGGACACAGACATGTGCTTTATGACAACAATTAGTCCTGGCTAGTTCACAATCATCTTCCTTTATCGACGCGTTTTACAATTATCGAAATTGGCAACTGAAGACACGGTTTCTCTCCATATGCGATCCAAGAGCGATGAAATCATGGGCTAAATTCAGCACAGAAATGGGCAACTTGCGTGAGGGTCAACAGGTTTGCAATTTTGAATAACATTGATTTAAATACAGCATATACGCGTCCAGATGAATGATTGCAGTCTTACTTAATCGGAGAGAACAAGCAGCACCTGTTGTGTGGAGTGCTCTCGGAGTGAACCTTCTCAGTTCTCAGTCATTTTCATAATTAACAAAAGGTTCACTCCGAGAGCGCTCCACACTTAACAGGTGCTGATTGTTCTCTCCGATTAAGTAAGATGGTTATCATTAATCTGGACGCCCAAAAAATTAGGTCATCTGACTACCTGAATATACTGAATGGCCAGGTTTTTCCATCAATGGATTTTTAATTTCCTGATGGGACGGGCTTATTCCAAAATGACAATGCCAGGAGTCATTCGGCTCAAACTGAAAGAGTGATTCAGGGAGCATGACACATCATTTTGAAACATGGATTGCCTACCACAGAGTCCAGACCTTAACCCCATTGAAAATCTTTGGGATGTGCCAGAGAGGACTTTCCGCTTTGGTCCAACTGTCCCATCATCAATACAAGATCTTGGCAAAAAAATTGATGCAACTCTGGAGAGAAATAAATGTTGTGACATTGCATTTAAGCTTATCGAAATGATGCCATGGTGAATCGGCATCGCAATAAAAGCTGAAAGCGGTACAAAGAAATAATGATGTGTGACTTTTTTTTTTGGCCGGGCAGTGCATTTCAGTGACATTGAAAGAACATGTTGCTTTGACTGGTTTCCTCTCTTTGTTCCACACACAGAAAACCAGCGCAAGGTCACCGTTTCATGTTCAAGAATGAATTTCATGAACAGCTGTTACGGCTGTCAATCATATATCTGAGCAATTTCTGCAGAGCAACACTTTTGTTCAGACCTGTTCCACTTCATTTCCTCCGCTATTCACAGTAGATTGAATTCAGAAGTGGAGAGCCATGTAAGGTTAATCATGTCTTCCTTTTTCACTTTCAGATGGACCATGTGGCATAGGGATTGTGCAAAACTCCACAGCACTCAGTGGCGCAGATAGAACTGGGAACTGGGGGGACACAGACATGTCCCGTATGAGTGCTCTCGGAGTGAACCCTCTCAGTTCTCAGTCATTTTCATAATTAACAAACGGTTCACTCCAAGTCCAAGAGCACTCCACACTTAACAGGTGTTGGTTGTTCTCTCCGATTAAGTAAGACGGCAATCATTCATCTGGACGCGTATTTGCTGTATTTAAATCAACGTTATTCAAAATTGCAAACCTGTCGACCCTCACGCAAGTAGCCCATTTCTGTACTGAATTTAGCCCATGATTTCATCGCTCTTAGATCGCATATGGAGAGAAACCGTGTCTTCAGTGTCCAGTTACGATATTTGGAAAACGCGTCAATAAAGGAAAATGATTGAGAACTAGCCAGGACTAATTGTTGTCATAAAGGACATGTCTGTCTGCCCCCCCCCCCCAGTTCTATCTGCGCCACTGACAGCACTGTTGCTAAATGACTGTACATTTGAAGAGAAAATGAAAGAGGTCTTCAGATTTGGGGATTGACAGAGGAGTAAATGGACCTAGGCACAAACAGTAGTGAAATGACAAAAACTGAATTTAATTCTTAAAATCAGTGTCAATCAGTTCGAGTCATAACCAGGAGAATAACAGCACAAAAACACTCTGCAGAGGCAAGGTCACTGCCCAGGCAGAGGATCCACAAAAACCAAAAGGCAAAAAGACACCAAGGATAATCCAAACTCGAAAACCTCAGACAAAGAAAAATCGGATGCAACACAAAACTCAGAAAGAGGCCTGTAAGTAACTGCAGGGAAACAGAGATGGACTCACACAAAAAAAACTGAGCTTAAATACACAAGGAACAAGGAACTCGTCAAAGGAATGAGGGGCAGTTGAGCAGGCAGGCAGAGGTGCTGGGAAAGGGTGTGTTTACATGTAAGGAAATGGAAAACAAACATGACAGAGCAGGAGAGGGAGCACGGAAACACAATGGAAATTGAATTAAATAAACAGAACAAGAAAAAAATTATCCAGTAAATATATGATGGTAACAAGGCATAACTAAACACCAACAAGCAGAATAACAACATTGACAGGTATGTTGCATGCGCTTTCATATGCAATGAAAATTTAAGCACGTATTAAGTGCTTTATGCAAAGATCAATAATGGCCCTCTAAATATATTTACTGATGGTCCTTATATCATGAGCCATGGGGTAATAGAGAGACAGACTGAATGTTCACTGTAAGTTTCAGGTTGAATTGAAAGAAATGCTGTACAGTGGTGTTATATGTCTCACAGGGTGGGCCAACTACAGCTGTTAGCTTGATAATGATGCAATGATGCTTGATGAGTGCATTATCAGGATATGAGAAGCTTCGACTTTGTTTCAATGCGCCCAGGACACCCTACTTGTTGACTAGGTGGCCAGTTGACTATTTCTTGGCCGTCTGTCAAATGTCTTACTTAGACCCCACTTTGTGTGAGTATAATTATATTTGCAGGTGTGAAAAAAATTGTAGTGATACCCTGCAGAAGTCTGAGAACTGCAAATTTCTTGGGTTGGAGGTAACGGATGGCAACACTGTTGAATGATCAGGGTCTGCTGAGCCAAAATGGCTTATAATGAAGTTTTCCGAGCCGAAATGGAGTGCAAGATGGTGTGTTTCCTGTTTTTGGGTGATTTTGAGATCCGACTGCAACACTGTTCCACACCTGCGGGCCCATTGTTGCACGGGAGTTGGCCCCTCACTTATGTCGGTCAACGGCACTGCACTGTGAGTCTGCAGCTAGCTGTTTCCATGGAGCGTAACCATGGTAGCTGAAAGCCCAGATCTGCCTGCTTGACCTCTGGTGATCATAACTGAGGCTAAAGCCTGGAGTACCAGTCTTCAACTGTCTTCCGTCTTCAGCTGACTGACAGGAAATGCATCTCAGAGAAAAAAAACTAGCCGAGCAGTAGAAGGAAAGGCACCTTGAGAGTGGCAGACAGAAGATCCGAACACACGTGCTTGATAGGCTGATGATTAATTAAAAAGCAAGTGGAAAAAGTGGACTCAAAGATACCCTTTAACTCTTTACTCCCTAGTAGCTATCTTAGACTGCTGCCCTATCAGCCACTGACCCCTGGTGCCCTAAGACAATATGGCTGGTGTAGCTTTCTTAATACTTAATATTTATTTACCAAATTTTCAGAACTTGTTCCAAATAGTTTAATCCTTATTCACACCAAAAAATGAATTAAAATTAAATAAATTAAATTGTCTTTTGTCCAGTTCATCACATAAACCATTTTCAAGTTTGTTTCTATTCAGTGTTTTACATAACATTGTGCTATCTATTCGTTTCATCAGCAAATTTTTGATATAATGAATCATCAACGATCAAATGGAAAAAGTTCGTCTTAGTTTCGTCAAGAATTGTTACTGGTCCGGGATTCCGAACAAAATCGTCAATATCTTTAGCAGTGAGCTGATGTGTCCACTTATCTGCGTCTGGTTCCTGAGCTTCATCAGCGCCGCCTTTATCGGCATTGTTTTGTCGAACTCTGAACAGTCTCGCTAGGGGTACATCATCGTCACTGTCGTCTAGATCGTCTTCGAAATCACTCAGATCGATGTCTGAAGCTTCCTCTAATAACCTATCTAGTCTATCCTGAGCTAACTCTAAATCGTTTGCAGTAAAACCATCAAATTCTGACCCACTACCTTCGCTAGAATCCATGTTTGTTTGTAAAAAAATCTCATTCATAAATTGCGTGAGACTTCGTCCTTTATATTGTAAAATGACCAATGAAAGAACGGCATATTGTTTTCGGAAGTTGTATAAAGCTTTATTAGACCCCTTCTGATTGGCTGGTATTCAAGGTTTTCCTCTGGAATGTCACATCTCAGCCAATCATGCATCGTTTCACAACAGGTAAATACCACGACTGTAGTCGGGATTCGCCGGCAGAAGCGATGTGTGTATCACGCCTGTAGTTGGGACTCGCCTGCACAGCGACCTAAATTATCACGACTGTAGGCGGTATCAGGGAGTAAAGGGTTAAGAGTTACTTTGACTCTGTAAGAGTTAAATTAATTTTGCTGTGTGTGCATCTGCAGTTTTTCTGGGGGGCTTGAGAGGAGATGTATTATTGGTTCCTTCAGGTGAAGAGTGCTTGTGAGATGTGGGAGTGAGCGTGGGGAGAGTTGTGCCAGTTTCTGAGACGACTCAATCTGAGAGGCGTGATAATGACAGATTCCGTTTCAGAAATTAAGCATCCCCCTCTTGTTTTTACTCACTCACTGCCACCGCCCCCCTGTCCCTGTCCCCAAATGCCAAACCTGGCTTTTTTTAACCATCCACCTAATCATTCCCCAAGTTCAAATCACATGAGCATTCTCACAAAATGGCTGCCGTGCATTACTCAGATGGATGTTACACTGTGGGGGTGGTTAAGGTGAGATTCACCTTCATGACTGTAAAGTAATTTGAGAAGCACTTTATAAACAAAACAATCATACATTCATTTCCCTTTCTTGAGTCTGTGTCACTCACTGTATTCTCCTTCTTTCTCTCCCTCTCACAACCTCCCTTTCTCTCTCACTCAGGGCCAGTTCCTCTAGCTACAGGCTAAAGCATAAGGTGAATCTGGAGGAGCTGTGGATTGTCACCTTCGAAGATGAGGACGGCGATGAAGGGGGAGACATGGGCATCGACCTGAAAACCTCCTTGTTAATAGCCTGGCCCCTGGCTCACTGTGTAGTGTCTTTTCGGTGAGTTCTCGCTTCGAGACAGAGCTATTGCGGGACCTGCTTTAACATTTCATTTTGTCGGCGAGGAGGACCATTTTATCGATAAGATGGTCTTTAATAGTTTATCCAAGAGAATACGGTTGAATTACAAGCCCACAGCTCTTCTGGAGCTCTTCTGGTTTGTCGACTTCATTTTGGGGAAGCTTCGAAGCTTCATTTGGAGAATTCCCAATTGCGTGATACCCATGCATGATGAACCCCCCAGGACCCTAGTGAAATGAAAAGGACACAGCAGATGACACAGAGGAATGGAACGTCAAGGGATGGAGGGGCACTTAATATGATAGTGGAAAGAGAGGAGGAGGTTAGATGTGTATTTCTGGGATGTGCCATTGCATAAGCTTATTGAAATGATGCCGTGGTGAATGTGTGTCGTAATCAAAGCTAAAGGCCGTCCGACGAAATATAAGGCTGAGTGACTTTTTGTTTTTTGCCTGGGCAGTGCTTTTCAGTGACATTGAAAGATTGTTTTGACTGGCTTACTCTTTTAGTGACACACACAAAAAAATAAAAAAAAACAATGCATGTAAGGTCACTGCTTTAATTTGAAGAATGAATTTCATGAACTGCTGTTATGCCTGTCCAATCATATTCATGAGCAATTTCTGAACGCTTTTGTTCAGACAAATTCCACTTCATTTGCTCCCCCATTCACAGCAGATTTAGTTCAGAAGCGGAGAGCCAAGTAAGGTTAATCATTTTAGTCTTCCTCTCTCGCTTTCAGATTGGCCATGTGGGGTAGGGATTATGCAAAACTCCACAGCACTGTTGCTACATGACCATACATTTTCAGAGAAAATTAAAGGGGACTAGAGATTAGGGTATTGACAGAACAGTGAATAGAACTAGACACAAGCAATAGTGAAATGACAAAAACTGAATTTAATTAAAAAGAAAAGAAAAAAAAATCAGGGTCAGTCAGTCTGAGTCATAACCAGAAAGAGAAGAACAGTACAAAAATAACTGGTACAAACAAGGTCACAGCACAGGCAGAGGATCCACGAAAACCAGAAGGCAAAAAGACACCAAGGATAATCCGAATTCAAAAACCTCAGTCAGAAAAATCAGACACAAGACCCTGCCCTGAGAGAGGCTCGTAATGGTCGATGCGCAGGGCTGGAACTCCAGTGGAGCTCTTCTGCTTTTTCAACTTCGAAGCTTAAATTGGGAATTCATCAAAACACCCAAACTTGACCAATCCCCCTCGGACCCCCCTGAGAGGAAAGGGAAAGAGAGGAAGAGACGTAAGAGAGGAAGGGGAAGGAAAGGAGTGACATTTGATATGATAGTGGAATGGGAGGAGGGGTTAGATGTGTATTTGTGGGATGTGCCAGATGCGTCACAGTTGAGATGTGGTTGTTATTCTGAAATTTTGCTGCCCAGCTTCAATACAACTGTTGAGCTAAAGCTTTTATCCAAAGGGACATATTTTAGAAGCCAATGTGGGCTCAAGGGCCTTGGTAACTTTCTTGGAGCTACGCTGGAGCTTCAAGTACCAACCCCAGTCTGGCGCCGTAACCACCGAGCAGCAGGTTCTCCTGCTTATTAACCTGCCTGTAAACGCAGGTCACATTGACTGGGGCTTGGTCTTTCCCAGCCTGAGGCTGGAGAAGTTAGTTAATACCTCAATGGAGAAGTGCAGTTGTCACAAGATCCGAGGAGATAAAAAGAGAAGTGCAAAGCGTGTGTCGCGCCACAGCAGGTTGGGTGTGTGTGTGAGGCACGAGGCGGCGTATAGAGAGGGCTTGGAGGAGAAACCGTGGGTATTCCAAACATTATTAGCATTTCCAGGAAACCAGAGTGATTGTAAACAACAGAAATCACCCCAGCGAAACTGGCCTGTTCAGTTTCACAATAAACTACCAAAACAAAACAAGACTGGAGGCTGTGGACGATGATAATAATAACAATAATAATAATAATAATAATAATAATAATAATAATAATAAAATAATAATAATAATAATAATGGAAGGAAGAAGTAGAAGAAGAAGAAATCCTGCCAAAAATCCTCCTCCTGGCTGCTGTATGGCAGCAAATAGTTGGTTTTGGTCCCATACGGAGTAACCTGAAAAGTTGTGGAGAAAAGAGTTATAGAAAATACACTATTTTTTTGCCTTTTAAAAATATGATGACACTGGCCATCATATGTTGAGCACCGCAACAGCCCTACAATAATAAAGCTATGAGACACATGAAGTGAAGGCATATTGCCAACATAGTCACAACTGAACAGTGTTGTTAGGCATTTACTAATTTTGCTAATTTGGTAAATTAGTGAATTTTTTATTTGGATTTGAATAAAAAAAAAAAACATTTGGAATCTCCCGCTATAACGCTAAGCTGCTTGGCAGAGCACGAGACATTGGTTGCGCATTGAGCGCGTGGTGGAACACGTTTCCACCAACGGACTTCCTGTCGTGACGTGATGCGTGTTCTTGTCTCCATTGCTGCTGGCTGAGTTTCATTCTGGCCACGCCCCCAGGTTTAGAGAGGCGCGGGTGTTCCGTTCCTGGGTCAGTCTGGTCGTGTGCATGTCGTTGACTCATACCTGATTACCATGCTCTAACTCTACCTGCAGATCCCGTGAGATAAAACAACACTGGCTAAATACTCTCCACAGGTGAGTCTACTCAACTTAGTTTGTCAATACTGCTCTCATGTGCACTGTTCATGTATGTGTTGTTTCCTTGGTTATCTTACCAATCCATGAGACACTACAGCTATGTATCAACGCAACACACCAGTCACTGAGCCGATGAAATCGTGACCAGGTTTAGTTGGTTAGATAACATGATGATATTTGGTAAGGTTCTAGTCAGGATAAAATTCACATTGACTATTAAAAGCTGGAGTTATTTTTGCTTTACTTCGCAGTGTCCAGACTAATTTTGAATCTTTAGGACCATTGATTTAGTTCAAAGTTGTGTGTGTGATCATATTTTTTAAAACTTTCAAATACGTTGAGAATTTTGGTCTTTGATGCATTTTACGTGGCTATATCTTTATTAAGTTGAGGACGGAGATGCTACATTTGAATTAAATAAATTAAAGATGGGCGTTTGTCATCAAATCTCTGGAATGTACGTAATACACATTCCTAAGTCGACTGAGTTGTAGTTCACATGTCACATTGCTCTCTAATTGTAATTTTCCTGAAGTAGTGTATTTTTTTTTATTGTAAATAAGATAAGCGAGAAACAAGACTGGGAATACAGCTCATGATGCATTCAAATCAAATTATTACGTACATACGTATTCAAATTCCACTCAGAATTTATAACCTGAACTTACACAAAACATACTTGCACAAACATGTTACACTAATGGTAGCAACTAAAGTAGTGTATTGAGGACTAACCCTGAGCCAATACACTTGCGAAAATGTGGAAGTTGGGACGTGAATGATGGAGATTTGATCTTACTTTCCCCAGAAAAATCAGGGAAGCCACAGAGCGATCCGGATCTCTATCTTCACCACCCAGCGTACTAATGACCGTGTTGGGTGGCAGCATCACGGTGAGTTTAACCCTCATCTCATCAAATTGATCGGATCGTTTTACTCGGCTAGTTCGCGTTTAATTAAATTAAACTGCTCCTTGCATTTGAATTAAGCCATTGACTGATATTGCATCACCCTGTGCATTTATCTGAGACACTTCACTGCATATAACTGCTTGGCAATTCAAGTCTGAAGTTCAATAAATATTGAAGAACCAGTACTCATGTTCCTCTTCTCTTCAAAATGTTTCAGTGCAAAACTCCTGGTGGCGGAATGAATTCAGTCATTGAGCTGCCTACACATGTAAGTAGATTCAATTACACGCACGCGCGCACACACACACGCACACACATGGACGCGCAAACATATGCATTCTCGTGTGTACCCATATAGTCAGACATGCACAGAGGCAAGGAATGCTGAAACACAGTTATCCTAAAATGATCAAGCCAAAAACACCAACAGAACGTTTGATTGACAGTAATTAGTGAGACAGACTAATTTGCTGCGCTGCACTGTTTAAGTTACCTAATCTGTTTCTCCATAGGGGCGTCAATTTATTAGTCAATTTTTTCTTCACATTTTATGTCAATATTTACCTCCGTTTATTGACGTTTCCCAGCATGCAGAAGGTGGAGGCTGTTTATCTCACACAAACACACGCACGCATGCACACACACACACACACACACCCCACACCACACACCACACAAACATAGGCCATGGCCTGTTCCCTTTCTGACTGACTGTTATGCGTCACAGGGCGATGTTTGCCCGCCACAGAAGGAGGAGCCATTACATAATGCCGAAAACAGCGGCTGCCATCCGATTGGTGAGTTTTGAAACTTTTTGAATTCCTGTGTCAACTGCTGCGGTTTGGTACTCTTTAGAGAGAGGAAGAAACAGAGAAAACAAAAAAAAACTGTTTGTTCTAAAAATTTGCTTTATCTGATGAAAAAGAAAGAAAAAAGCATCAGGACAGTGATGTCAAGAGCAATGCATGCTGGGGAAATTTTAATGCAAAGAAAAAACCGCAAGTGCCACCAGGGCATATTGTGCTGTGCCTGGCAGTTGAATAAAAAGTAAACATGTGGCACGGTTTGCAGGTGGGGTTGGGAGTTTGAATCCACCCTTCATACAGCTGCCTGTGCTGTGGTTACAGCTCTGTTTAAAATAAAACGATGGAGGGAGGCTGAACGCAGTGGACCTTTGTATGTGTCTCCTGAGCCAATTGGGCTTTCAGCAAAAGAAACAGTACAGCTAGAATAACTTCATTTTGTAGATAAAGTAATACGTCAATATGGGGTGAAATTATTGAACAAAATTTGAAATCCATTTAGTGATACGGTACTATTAACCTCTCCTTGTATGTCTGAGTTGCATCAGAGATGCTTAAGTGGAAGCAAAAGTTACTACCAGTGCTGTGTTCCAATCACCCATGTATGCATAATTCCAAATTCAGGACATAGAACTGGTTAGTTAATTCACCTAGTTTGTTCATTCGTGGGTCGGTGAACGCGATGGCAGACATTCACCTTCTAACCCCTTGGAAGGCTGTTTGTTGCTTCTTCTGATTTTTGGATATTCCATTCAGTCAGCAGCTATTTTATGTTTTGGAAACAAGGTTAACGAGCCCTTTAGTCAATCAATGTCATAAATGAAGCACTTCAAATCAAAAACCAGCAGAATTTGAGTTTGAGATCTGTGGGGTAGAGTATTTGGATGTTCACGGTCTCTTTTTCGGGACACAGAGAGCACCAACACTGGGAGGTGGAGGCTCTTTATAAAAAAGAAGCTGAGGGAAAACTCCTCCCACTCCAGAAACGCCCCCTCCACCGTCCCCTCCCACTGTAAGGCCCTCCTCTTCGGTCAGCCGCTCTCCAAGGTCTGCCCCAGTGAGGATGAGCTCCCGAAGCCAATCACGGTACAGCACATCTCTGAACAGTTGACCTCCATTACATTCCAGTGTGTTACAAATCATTACAGTCCCTTTAATCCAATTACATAACAGAATTTAATTCTCATTTCTTTGCAGTCTGTCACATCCTATTATCCTTTACATCCCACGACATTACAGTTCGTTATATTACATTGCATTACAACTAGTGCAGTGCCAATTCAAAACACCCAAACTATGTGCTGCGGCCTATGAAGGCTTACTGTGAGCGTAAGCGCTTGAAAAGTGAGAGCTTCTCTCTTGTTCATTCAAAGCTCATTAATATTAAACGTGACACATGTCCAAATTGCACCACATTCAACACTTATTTTCCCAGCAAAACGCTCGCCAAGTGTGAAGTCGATGAAATGTACGGCTCTCGAGATAGCCGAAGAACACAGCGACAGAGAATCCTTGCTTTATGGTCCGATACATTGCATGAGTGTCCATTAAATTAGTTTTTTTACAGTCCTTTTTCACTCTACTTTCCCCTTCCAACTCACAGGACATGCTCCAGCTACTTCTGAAGAAGGGCGTGTTCACGGAGGGAGTTTTCCGGAAAAATGCTAACGCCCGGAGCATGAGGGAGATCCGGGACCAGCTGAACTGTGGAGCTGAGGTGGAGCTGGAGTCCAAACCAGTCACCCTGCTGGCCGCGCTGGTTAAGGTAGGGGAGATCACCTCCACCCCCAAACCTACACTCTCACGCAATCTCTACCACTTTCTGTCAGTCCGCTGGCAGCCATTTTTCTCCCCTTCAAAGTGTGAGATTACAAATACTGTGTCATTTGAATGTTCTAACTTACAAATACTGTGTCATTTGAATGTTCTAACTGGAACATTCTAAAGCAGATATAACAATCACTTAACCCTGGTATTTGAAAGCATTGAAGTTGGAGAACATGGGCCAAAAACCTACCCTTGAAAAGCCTGAAGCAGAGACCCCACCCCTGCATGGACTAAAGATTTAGAATGCTCCATTGGCCCCTTATGTTGTCAAAAGCGCATGCTAACGCTTACAGTTGAACACGTAAATACAAAGGTCTCGGTTTACAGAGCAAAGACACGCTGGCCAACTGCAGTATTCCCAATGGTCAGGCCAGGGGCTAATTTAGGTTTAATTTTACCCACTTGCATTGACTGTGAAATTTACAGACATGACTGTTCAAGTGCAGTTGACCTTTGGTTCTCATTTCCTTTGTGGGGAGTATCAGAGTTGTAGTGGGTGGGGGTTTTTTTCAGGGAGCTGTTGAACTGAACCACCATGCTAAAAGCTAATGGCTAAAAGCCAGGCAGGCATATGTTTTTCATGATGGTAAAAGAAAAATTTGCTCAGTACAGGGATTGCCATGCTAAAAGTAATTGATGAAGTGGATCGTCATACTTAAAGCTAATATCTTAACGCTCTTAATGAAGTGGAATATTGTATTTAAGGCTGAAATTGCTTAGATGTGCTGAACTAAACGCTAATGTTTTTTCGTTCTGTGCTCCCCTGCAGGACTTTCTTCGACAGATCCCTGGCAGTTTGCTCGTGGTCGACCGGTACGAAGACTGGATGAATGCCTTCGGGAGGGAGGACATTCAGGATAAACACGCCCAGCTCCGACAGTACGTCCTTTCTTCTCACTCTATCATGGCGAGAACCATACAGTTTCATTCTTACAAACAGCGCAGACCAAATTGTGTTTGCACTGTGACACAATTGTTTTGGCTTTTTACTCCTGCTCATTAGAATTAAAAACAATGACCGCGAGAGCTGAAGGCTTCAATATCAATTGATCAATTTCGGAATTTCAGTATATTTCACGAAGAAGTCATTGTCCAAATATTCATGGACTGCACGGCTACTTTGCCTGTGTTTTTTTAGTGAAATGATCATCATAGAGTTTTGAGTCCCCAGAGTAAATTCCTGAGGAAAGGTTCCGACATGACACTGAAATTTGAATTTTCAACCGGAATGTGTTTCTATGCGTAAGCCGTGATTTCTGCAAGTCGTCATTGGATTGTAGTTCTCAGTGGTTTGACGGAACTCGCTGGGTTGCTGATTTGACACAATTGTGCTAATGTGCGTAAATCTGTGTGCGTTCAGGTGGCTTTGGCTAACAATTAGCTGGAAAGGGCATGACTGTCATTCCAAGCTGAATACAACTGCTGTCTACTAAAGCACCACATCATGTAGAGGGCAAAGCAGGTTTCACTTTCCGCCTGAGCTGTTCTCACCAGCTGCTCGGCCATGTAATGAGGACCTAGATGTGGTGTCAGGAAGTTACAAAATATGTGACGGTCGAAAGGGTGTGCGAGGGGCTTTTGAATGGAATCTTTTGAATTTTTAGCTGCTGTTTCGAGGGCAGGAAAAGGAAGTTACACCCCATTGGTGCGGGTGGAGGTTGGGGGAGGGGAGGGGTGGGGGCACGGCTGGTAGCCACTTCCCCTTTCTTTCTGTCCACTTCGAAAAAGGGGAAACGGAGAGTGAGGGTGAGGAGAGAGAAGTTGATGGAGGGCTGGCTGTAAAAGTGCACCAAAGTGAGTTTTCGTTCGCTTCCTGTTTCAGAGTGATTGACAGGCTCCCGCCAGCCAATGGGATGCTCCTGCAGCTCCTTCTGTGCGTACTGCACCACATAAGCCGCAACGCCGCCACAAACAAGATGGATGCTAAGAACTTGGCCATCTGCATTGCGCCAAACCTGCTGTTGCACCAGAGTGAGGATACCGAAATGGTTACCAAGGTGAGGCTCTCTTCCTATGACTCTGACACACATGCGTACATTTCTTAGAAAGGAAGTGTGATTGTGTGTGTGGTTGGGTGGGGGCTGGGGGGAAGCTTACCTATGTACTCACAAATAATGGCTTCAAAACATTCATGAGAGAGATTTTTGGAGAAGCTTTTACCTGTTAGGGATTCACCAGCTAAAAAGATTAAATTATGATTCACGTCTCACTCATTGATGATTCGCCTCCGAGCGAGTGAGAGCACTAAATCACATTGAGTGATCTACTTGTCAATGAGATTAAACATGACAACATGAGTGGCCTTACATGTGAATGATTCACTTGTTAGCGAGCTTGGTACCTGTGAAGTCAGTGTTCTGTTCACGGCTCACCCTGTTTGTCCATTTCCTGTCACCCAGGTTACGGACTTGACGCAGTTCCTGATTGAGAACTGCTGCGGGATTTTTGGGGATCAGATTCTGTCCCTCCTGGGAGACCCTGAAGAGGAGGAGCTTGCTGATAACTTGGGTAAGAGCAGCTCTTATTACAATAATGAGAATAATATTTTTCACTAGATGGTCAAAAGGTATTTCCATCTGAAGTAAATATGATTTGATTTGGATGATTGAGGAAATCATACAATGAAACACACAGATTTAGTGCTCTGTTATGGCTCCCTTGTGATACAGATGGGCCACATGATCTGTTATTGAACAGGGACCATGTTGGGGCAGTCGGGGAACAATTCGGTCACCCCAGCAGTGCATCTGTCCGTCTGTCTATCTTTCTTTGTCTGTCTTTCCATCTGGGTGAGCCTGACTTGTGTGACCAATAGTGTCAGTGTGTTTTAGTGTTCCGTCCTCTCCTGTAAATTCAGCGGGAGTTGTGGCAGTGAGTGCTGAAATGCACAGATTACAAAGTAGGAACCCAAAAGCCAGCGGCGTGCCATCAGGAGTTCTGAGGGCCTTCAGTAACTGCACCCTTTACTACTCGTTTGCCCTCAAGCTGTTCTCGTCTTAGTTCGCCTGATCAAAGCCACTTTCACCCCGGGCGCAAAATGAATTTGTTTCACGTTCGGTGTGAAAGCAGCTTAACAATCAAACAATTTATCGAATGAACAACCAAGACCAACATGACCTATAGTAAGAAATGATAATGAAAAAGTGAACGCCTATTGCCTATATATATATATATATATATATATATATATATATATATATATATATATATATATATATTTGATATGGCATTTTACGGATGGCAATATAAATGCAAAAAATCTAAAACTTTTGCTGACTTCGCAGCATTTATTTTTGCCATCCTTTCAATTGTCACTCAGCTCTGCATCGTGCCTAACAACGCCCTTTAGCCGTGACTTTATTCCGAATATAAAATGTACTCTTGTGGCTTATTGCTTAATGAGGCTCCCACACTAATTTACTCTAATCTGAGCCATTTCACCAGCTACATGAGTGCAGACCTTATAAAGCCCGATTGATATTTTAAGTCACCATTTACGTGCGGAAGAAAACACCTAATAATTTTACGGTGTTATGTGTAAAAATGCTATCAAAATTAAATTTGACTGTCGTTCAAGCAATTAGTCCGAGCAACTGTTGCTAATCAGGAAAATTGAACTGCGAGAGGTTTAGATTATTAAAGGCGAGGTTTCTGAAGGCTTTTGTATCTGCTGACGGACCACCTCTGCCAAAAGCCATATGCTAACTGTGTGCCTGACTTTACCCTCCAGATTCGCTGTCCTCCCATCAGCACGACTCAGCATACGACAGCACGGATCCTGACGCGGAAGGAGATTCAGGGGACCCCGCTGTGGAGGGGTTGGGGGCCAGGAGTCAAGACAAGGCAGACAGTAACCATGGCGACGGGCAGAATTTTAGGGCCCTCCCCCGCCGCAGCTCAGAGCCCGTCCTCTTTTCCTCCGCTGTTGGGACTGGCAATAGGCTCCGAGGCCTGGCCCGTAGCCACGACGACTTCTTGGGCGCTGCCCAGTTTGCGTCACAGCCGCTAAAGAAGCCAGTGTCCGAGGAGTCCGTCCTACTATCTGCTCCACTAGCCCGACCCAACGCCACAAAGCGACCGAACGGCTCTTGCTCGTCCACCTGCTCGCTGGAGAGTTCCTTCTCTAACCAATCAGAAGGCTCGGTCTTCACCCAGCCTGAGAACTCCACTGTCTCCACCCAATCAGAGAGCTCGGTCTTCACCAGCTCCCCTCTGGCCTCCCCCGTGGGCTCCAGGAAGTGTTTGTTACCCCGACACATGTCCTTCCACCTGGACTCCCCCTCTCCGTCCCCTCTACCCCCCCAGCCAGAAAAGGAAGTGAAGCGGCGAACCCAGTCGATGCGGAACGCCGTGAAAACGAGGGTGAAAAGTTGGAGCGCCTTCTCTCGGGTCGGGAGCCTGAAGAAGGGAGACTCCCAAAAAGAGGGGCCGTCCTTCCCTTGCGAGACCTTACAGGAGGACCTGCAGAGTGAGGCGGGGCTCGGAGGCCAGGCCCCAGCCGACAGGCCCCGCTCCCGCCCGCTGTCAGCGGTGGAGGTGTTCCGGCAGGTAGACAGCAGAGTTGCAGCCCACCCTCCTTCATACGAGCCAGCCCTGCCCCTGCAATACGGTACCCTTACTGTAAGGGACGCCAGAGAGCTGAAAATGAGATCCCGCCCCAGCTCTGTTAACGAGGAGTTGCTGTTCCAAATCAGCCACCCACAGGACCTGACAACCTTAGCTGTATCCACCACGGACATTCCCATTTTGGCACCACCCCACCCAACCCCTCGCTCACGGGCCATGTCAGAGTCTGTTTCCCGCGGCAACGAGAAAAGAAACCGCAGGTTTAGCCAACCAGTGTTTGAGGAGCTACCGTACGCCAAGGAGTCCTATGTGTGAACTCTTCTGGTGCACTTTTTTACCTGTGCAAAGTATGTGTTTGTGCGTGTCCAAGTTTGTGTGTGTTTGTGTGTCTGTGTGCGTGAACTTCCCCGTGTGTGTGTGTGATTATGTGCAACTTTTTTAGGCTGCACCTCTTTGAGTAGTACTGTTTATAGTACATAAATATTGCTGTAATATCAGATATGAAAGCTACTGTACAAGTGAAATAAAAAAGCAGATTAGCCATTTTATAAAGCTATGTACATTATGTAACCCTGTCTGCAGGTTTAATATATGCTAATATACAGTATAATGGTTCATATATTAAGTATAGGCTTTTATTGTTGATGTACATGTGTAAATATTATTTAGTTTTTTCTTTATTGCAGCACTTCTGTGTGTCTGTCTTGAATTACCACTTTGACTACAATCTCTTTACTTCCACTACAATAAAGCAACTTTTTTTGTTCTAAGAACGGATGTTCCACGAATGTAATCTATTGGGGACCCTTATCTCCTGGTATTTGAGAAGAACTGATAGGCACGTGGCAAGATAAGCACAGTGGTTTCTTACATATGAACACCAATGACCCAAAATATTGAAACCACTTCCAGATGAGACAAAATTGATTATCATGTAGCCACAGCACATGTCAGCATCTGTAACCACAAGCCATAAACAAACTCTTGTATTCAACATGTTGAATATAGGGAAAAACGGACCTGAGTGGTTTTGATAAGGGTAAATTGTTATGGCCTGACCAGTGATTCGGAGTATCTTTGAAGCACCACGGCCTCTTGGGTACTTTCAGCAGATGTAAGTACTTGCTGAGAGCAGACTAAGGAGGGACAAACCTAGGTTCATCAATGCACAAGGGCTAGGAGGGCTATACTGTCTGGTCCAAATTGACAAAAGGGCGACTGTGGCACAAATCACAGACAATTTTAATGATATGAGAGCAGTGTGTCACATCACACAATGCATTGTACCCAGCTTTGTGTAGAACTTTGTAGCTGCAGAGCAGTCGGAGAGCTTTATTCTAACCATGATCCATCACCAAAATGGGCACTTGAGCCCGGAACTGGACCTTGGAGAAGTTTTGCATGGTGCGAATCGCTGGAGTACATGTGAACCATTCACCTGCTGAAGAGATAGAAAAATGCACTACGTGAAGAAGAGAAGCTACCTGGGAGAAACACCTGGGTCTGGGAATTCAAGTGGAACTCAGTTTGAGACGTTTTGGTGGCATAAGGGGGGGCCTGGGCAATTGTAGCCAGGTAGTTTTAATGTTGTGGCTGATCGGTGTATGCGTGAGGGAAAGCTCAAGAGGAGTCAGCCATCCCATAATGCACTTCTCTGCTTGTATTCAGAGGTGGCTTTTCCATCTGCCAATCTCAGATCTAAAGATGGGTGACAAATTAATTGAAAGATCATTAACAGTCTTAGATACTCTTAGCGGGTCTCTACCCACTGCCAGATCAGCTTCACTGTGCCTTGGTATGGACTATAGAGTCTACAAGTGTGAACCTTTACTGGAGGGATGAAGTACCTGTCTTTTAATGGTACAGTTACTCCCTCATTCAGTGTTTTGCTGATAGTGACAGAAAGCACTGGTTGACACATTGTTCCAAGTCTCATATGTGAGTTCAGTTGTTTAGAGGTCTGGTGATCATGGTAAAGATTTCATATATCTTTGATAATTTTCAAACTAATAAGGCCAATCAGTGGCCCCTTGTCCCAGTAAAGTTAGGGCCATTTTTATCCTGGAAGACACCCCTCACCCCCTCACCATCCCATGTTGGGAAGGCCACTCAGAATATCTCTGCTTTGACTTGCAGTGACCCTTCTGCCTTTGAGGGGGTGAGCGGACTCATTCAATACCAGGAAAATTAATGGAAGCATCAGCACTATTATGTTTTCCCAAGCATCTATTCAGGTTTTTATCCCCCGCCACGCGATTAGCGCAAAGCGGGGGATATAGCATTGGACTCCGTACGGACAAATAAAATTGAGACAGTGGGGGATACTGCCATGTTAGTGGCAAACACTTTTTTTCTTTGATTTGTCACCCGTCTGTAGGTACAGTCCTAAAATGCCGTGCAAGCACATACATGCACATACATGCACATACAAGCCGATGCTTTGCTTGGACAAAAATTACTGAAGACTAAAATAATGGCATTTATGACAGAAGTCATGTTTTGATTTAAAGGTTGTGTTTTCTGGCCTGTGCGAACAGAAGGACCGATGGACGCTGTGCGCATCTTCCTCTTAAGTAGGACGTGTCCTTGTCGGAGGACTGGAGGAGATTGGTCCGTTGACCCAACTGAAAAACCAAACAAGGTGTCAGAGATGTCAGCGTAGGGGTGAATCAACTGGTGCTTTGGGTGCGCACTTCCCTGAGAGAGTGTTTGCATGTCTATGTGTGAGTGTTTGTGTGTATTTATGTGAATGTGAGTGTGTGTGTGGGTGTATATGTGTGTACTTGCAGTATGTGTGTCTTTGTGTATCCTGATTCTGTGTCAGACCTTTATATCAGAGTAATACTCAGTGTTAATTCCACAATAACATGAGTTTAATATAACTCCAGTGTGGGTATCTCATGCACACAGTCAGAAAGAAACTCTACCAGAGCCAATTTAACCCCAGAGGATGTATTAACTTGTCTACCTGATCCAAACTTGTCCCGCAGTTCACCAGGCCCCAGCAAGGGGATTGTGAAGCTGCCCACTGTTGTCAGGGTACCACTGACCCCCTAACTGTCCCGCTTGCGTAACTGCCCTTTCGTTCCATTGAGAACATCATGTACCACCCCAAACAGGAGATAAAAGCAGAAGCTCATGAGATCAGTGGGGGAAGGGTTTGATTCTGGTTTTTCTCTGAATTTCTGTCGCTTTCATTTGGAGTCAAGCCGCAGCGATTTCCTGTTACACAAGTTCAAACTTCTGCGCCACACATAAAACTTAAGTGCATGCCCTGCAGCTGGTATTATATCAAGCAAATGAGCAGAGGTCCATGAATTAGAAAGATGACTTTGATTATGGAATTGATGGACACGTGGACACTGCATGCGGTGAGGTACACGTGTACCATGTGCATAAAATTAATTTCAATTTTGGTTTTAAATTCAGGGTCAGTTCATAGAATAATCCTTAAATAATAAGCACCATTTCCACTTTCGTTGATTGATCCATCCTGCACTGATGCAACTTTCAGTCATTTTTTGAGTCATTCTTGTTTCCAAGGCAACAATTACGTTGTACATCCCCTAGTGCTCTTAAGTGTGACGGACAACTATGTTTTATTTGCAGAAATAAAATGAAGTTGTTTGTCTGGTTCATTGGCAGGGCCTGGTATCCCCTCATTTTGCATTTGATCACAGTGGGCATTGAGAACTTTCTCCAGTGAGTGCTCACATTTGAACATAGGCTGAGCTGAGAACATCAGTGTGGCCCTGATAATTGAAAACTTCAACAGCTTTGAATAGACAGAGCAGTACATAGCCACAAGCCTTTCAAAGAAAAGAGGATAGAATGGTGTTGAAACTGGGTTGAAAACACATACCGATTATGTAAAGATGGTGGCACACACTGTAAATTGAGGCTGTATGAGTTATGCAAGGCGATGACAGAAGCTTGACATCGGTACCACAGGACGCTGGTCACAGGAAAAGTCCATCACAGTGGCGAAAGGGGGACGTTTGATGGTAATGAGTTGAGGCAGGGTGAACACAGGCGACAGTGTGCAGAGCGAGATAATGCCAATGGTGTCCGACAGGCATTGATATTGTGAAGCAGACCGTCCCATCCTTCCCACTCTTTCATCTTTCCCCATCTTTACAATCATATACAACTGATTGTCAGAAAGCCTGGCCACAAAATGGCTCAGAAGTCCCAGTTATTTGATGATTCTCTGGAAACTTCTACAAAACAACATACATGGGGGAGTGTTGGTCTCTGTTTGATCGGAGGGCAAATGCTTGTTTTTATCAAATGGCTCTTTTTAAGAAAATTCCACCAGGTATTTATGACCTGTCCCTTTTGTGAACAGACACTCTTCCTTCTGGGACCCATCTCTTAGTGACAACATGAATGAGGGAATAAATCAATAAATTAATGGAATCAAAACTGATTGGAAATGGAACATGGCTGGAACTCTTGAAAGACCTCCTAGTGCCGACTCCCAGGTGAGAAGCAGTTGAAACTGGTGTCTTCCATCAGAGCATGGAACTTGACCTAAATCCAGTGCCAGCCATGTGTTTACAGTCAGAAATTTGCTGAATTATCTTTCAAGCTTTTCTTAGAACATAATATCTGATTATGGCACTCAATCCTGATCATATCTGGGCACCGTCCATCAGCTCAAAAAAGAAAAGAGAAAAAAAGTTTGATACCATGCAACACTCCCAGCGCGATAGATATATTGATTACATTTTTATTGCTCGGTATGCAATTTTAAAATCAAAACGGAGACAAAACACGGCCGTAATTGCATTTCTCAAGCTCACAAAAATAGTCACATCTGGATGCACCAGTTCGATCACTAGCATTGCATGTCGAGACTGAGAGATAAATAACGCCTGTTCTTGTAAAAATGACAACGATTCAAGTGACTCATCTACGGTAGAAACCGTCTCGATGTCTAGATCTTAATGACGTCGCTGTAATGATCAATTCGAATAAGCATAATCAAGAATCTGTTGGCGCCGCCGGAAGTGATGTCACAGTCTGACTAGCAACAATTGTGTTTGATACGGTTGCTAGGGAACATTTTTCGCTCCCACAAGGAAGGTGGATGTGAAACATAGCTGTCGCTGTGCAAAAGGTTGAGACGCGTTCTTGTCAGTGGTTCTAGATTGACTCTCCGCCACTATGCAGGTGAAAAAGGAGGTCAGAGACGGCACTTACACGTTTGCCAGCCGCCCTAGAGCTCTGCAAAACCGAAGCAAGTACAGAGAACTCGCTGCTGAACCGTAAGTTTGACACGCTAGAGACCTGACAGAGCCACAAGCTTTGCCAAAATACAACTGCTAACTCATCTGCCCGATAACGGCCCAACATTGACACATTTTTAAGGTTAACAGCTGCTTTAATTCGTCAGCTGTTGCATATGACGGGTGGGTAGGCAGTAAACGCATCTGCACGCCCGCAAAGCGGGGGCTCATGAGTATGGAATTATATTTGTGCCACAATCCTGAGCGAGCAATTGGACATTTTGAGCGCGGAAAAATATATTTCGCAAGCACAAAAATCTTGTTTAGAGAAAAAAGAAATTTTGTGAGCAAACAAAACCTTCCGATTGAGCGAACAAAATAATTCTATGCTCAACAAATATTTTTGCATGTTTGCTATGATCAATATAAACGTGCAATATTAATCCCCTTCCCTCAGTTTCACTCTATACCCTCTCGCAAACTCATGTTCTGCACGCTGGCAGACCGCAGCATGCTCGCTCAAAGCATGTCTCTCCCTCTCTCTCAGTCTGACCTCTCTGTGTGCGCTCAGCTTCACCTGCGCGCTCGCTCGAGCTGTGCAGAGTGTTACAAATGTGCCACAATTCTGATTGGCTGCCACGGTCTCCAATTAGATGCATTATGCCCAACCACCAAAGAATAGGGGAAAAGGTAATGACGAAATTCGTCTGCGACTGGATAATAGTGCTGCCCTTGTTTGGGACGGGTTAAGGTTAATGTTATATCTCTATGAATCTTGAGACATCGACTGCTGTGTGACTCGTGTCCCTCTTTAGCAACACTGGCTGCTGCTAACTATAGCATTGCACAATGTCTTCTGAACATCAAAACCAAAATGCCACACCGCAGCCACGAGCACCACGTTTTATGGACCTTTATGAAATTTTGTTGGTTAGTCTGTACACATTCGGCTTGCGAACCAAGTTAGCTGTCTAGTTAGGTTGCTAGCGTCAGGTCAGCCAACTAATGTCCGGAGAAAAGCAGAAGCTTACAGACATTAAACGTTACTTCCATGATAGCTGGCGAACTTGACAATCTTAAAAAAAGAATAGTTTTGGCACCTTTATCCCAGCTGATTTATTTCAACACCCCTGAAGAAGGAACTTTGCCGATATGTCTGTCGCCATAAAATGAAATAGGCTACACTTATAACCTGTATATCAAGTCTGATCATCTAATGTTACACATCCACAAGTGAAGTACACGATCATCCTTGATTAATTTTGTGAAAGCAAAGACACGTGTTTTATGCAGTGACTGACATCTCATTCTAATGCTTAAACACTATTAGCAATCAGTTTTACTTGAAATAGCAGAGCAAGTGCAGGTGTGATAAACGATATTAATTAGGGGTAATATTGCATTTTGGTGTAGCTAACAAAACCAGGGTGCTGCTGCCGTTCCCGGTGTTGCTGGGCTGGCTTAATACTGCAGCATGGATGTATATACAGAACGAAAGATAATGTGGTGTCAAATTACAGCAGTTGTGGTTGTTTAGTGATATTTGGGATACTGCTTTAGACAAATAACCTGAAAGCATAATCTAAACCTATGTGGAATACATTTGGAAAAACCTGGAAGTTTATTCTCAAATGAACCAACCGGAAAAATAACCTCTAACGCGGCGAGTGCTTCGAACCACGGGAACGCCGGAGCCAGCATCGGCTCAGCTCACCAGTATCATCTGGCACTAATGTTCGTGAAATATGCAGAAACAGATCACGGTAATAACACACGATGCGCGGCTGAAGAGGCCCATCAGTCCGGAGCCAGGGAGCCGGCGCCCGGTGGTGCAATGCCGGCCTTCATAGCTGCCAGCGGGGACACGCGCATCAAAGCCCCGCGTTGCGCCACCGAACGCACGCTTTCACGAATATTAGCGCCAGGTGATACTGGTGAGCTGAGCTGACGCTGGCACCAACGGTCCCGTAGTTCGAAGCACTCTCCGCGGTAGAGGTCATTATTTCGGTTGGTTCATTTGTGAATGAACGTCAAGGCAAACTATTATGTCGATAGACTTATCTGTAAAGTGCCTTCTTCAGGCGTTATATGTTGAAATGAATCAGCCGGAGAATGGTGCCAAAGCTATTTTTTAAGACTGTTCAGTTTGCCAGCTATCATGGAAATAACATTAACGTCAGTAATCTTCTGCTTTTCTCCGGACATTAGTTGGCTGACCTGACGCTAGCAACCTAACTAGACAGCTAACTTGGTTCGCAAGCCGAAGGTGTACAGACTAACCAACAAAATTTCATAAAGGTCCATAAAACATGGTGCTCGTGGCTGCGGTGTGGCATTTTGGTTTTGATTTTCAGAAGACATTGTGCAATGCTATAGTTAGCAGCAGCCAGTGTTGCTTAAGAGGTGTATGAGTCAAGAGTCACACAACAGTGGATGTCTCAAGATATTAGAGATTTAACATTAAACTTAACCTGTCCTAAACAAGGGCAGTACTGTTATCCAGTCACAGACGAATTTCGTCATTACCTTTTCCCCTATTCTTTGGTGGTTGGGCATAATGCATCTAATTGGAGACCGAGGCAGCCAATCAGAATTGTGGCACATTTGTAACACTGCACAGCTCGAGCGAGCGCGCAGGTGAAGCTGAGCGCACACAGAGAGGTCAGACTGAGAGAGAGGGAGAGACATGCTTTGAGCGAGCATGCTGCGGTCTGCCAGCGCGCAGAACATGAGTTTGCGAGAGGGTATAGAGTGAAACTGAGGGAAGGGGATTAATATTGCACGTTTATATTGATCATAGCAAACATGCAAAAATATTTGTTGAGCACAGAATAGTTTTGTTCGCCCAATCAGAAGGTTTTGTTTGCTCACAAAATTTCTTTTTTCTCTAAACAAGATTTGTGTGCTTGCGAAATATATTTTTCTGCGCTCAAAATGTCCAATTGCTCGCTCAGGATTGTGGCACAAATATAATTCCATACATGAGCAGTAGCTGAATGAGAACACTGAATATGACCTGCTATCTTCATATTGCTAATTTCACTCAAATCATCGGCGTACCATTTTTAGACTCTTCTGTCGCATTTAACATAATTTGCTTTATATGCTTTACGGTAGTACGACGGGAGGAAATAAATCATAAAGATTGCAATAGACGCCTGACATAATCCTACAGGGGTGATGTGGTCTTGATATTGCCTTCTAAGTCCCCATGGGTCGTGACGCAATGAAGCCAGGGAGCGTGTCGACATGACAAGCTTGGAACATCACCCAGAGAGTCTTATCATTTCGCGGATAGCATGGAGACTGACATTTCACTCAGACAGGTGTTAAGATGGTTATAACTGCGGTTACGCTTTCTGCCTGAAAGGTCGGATCAAGTCCGAGTGGCAGGGCCCACACATTCAACAAGGGACCCCATGCTATAACCTTTAAATGTCGCGATGAAATTCTCAACCTTCTAATTGCACAAGGCGCCGATATTATTCACTGAAGGCTTTATCATATCTGCTTATCTGGCCTAAGTATCCATGGTTGTCCTTTCCTCTGAAGGTTAGAGTAAATTTTGATATGAGGAAGTGCTTGGTTCTGACATTGATATTAGAAATCATTCCCTACATATAATAATAATAATAATAATAATAATAATGCTAATAATAATAATAATAAAAATTATTTTTTTATTATTATTATGTTTTGCCGTTAAACTTGTGTTTTGAGATAATGGCATAATACATTGCCAAACCACACTGGAAGTCTATATTGAAGCCCATAGTGGACAATATTCAAATGAAAATGTAATCCCACTATCGCATTATAATTTTCCACTTATGAATGAGTTATTTGAGACAATATTAAATTGAAAATGCATTAATCCAATATTCGGTTTCATTTTCACATACAAGTCATGCTCCGCAATACAGTGGACAGTATTCAAATGCAGTAAGCAAAACAGCACCCCCAGCCTATTGCATTTACATTAACATGTCAACACGCTCTTTTAGGCTCAACATGAAAATGCAAAATTCTATTTTCTGACTGTTTGAAAATGATATTGAAAAGTATAAAAATGATGAGAAACATTTCCCCTAACTAGCATCAGCAGGGTGGGAAGACAGATAGCGTATAATCTGAAGTGATGTAATGCGCTATAGCACGCATGGAAGGATAAGGCTGCTTTAACTAGCTATGCAATAACATGTCTCAGGCTGAAATGTCAGTTTGTTCTTTAGGGAAAAGAAGCTGCTGATCAATGGTGAAAGAGGTTGTGTGGGCGAGATGGCATTGAAAGTGACAAATAAGGGCTGTAAGAGCTTCTCCAGTCGGCATCATAGCTAGCTAGCTGTACCTAAGCGATTTCTTTTAGACTCACCAGCAAGCTTGCTAAGGTCTCTGAAATCTGAAAGCACACTTGGGTTGCAGTTGCACAACACTGCTGCGGAGCCTCAGATAAGTTTATGCATATTGCAGCTAGCTCAGTTAATAGAGTTGGGGCAAAAATCAAATCATATCGCTTTAATGCGATGATCATTTACAAATATTTTTGTTAGTTAATGTTAGCTAGCATAGTAGCTGTCGAGATGGCTACATCCAAAGCGCAACATAGCCTAATGCGCTATGGCACACAATACATAGCAGCCTAGCCATCATGATATTATCAGTAAACCTCAGTGCGTACAAGCGCTACCCAGAAGCTGATTTGTCGGTATGCAGATGAGGAACATTGTTTCCGTTCACGTCTCTAATGAGTGCCGTCCTTGCGGAAGACCCAACTTGATGAGACATGGACTGGGAGGCACCGTTTCCCTTACTGCATTTGAATACTGTCCCATGTATTGCAGATCTTGGTCCAGGGACGACTCTGTAAAATTTTGGTGATGATCCGGATCCGGATTTGGATTCTGGATCTGTATTGGGATCTGGATCTACAAATTTAGTGACATTTCTCGGAAACTGCTAAAGGGATCATCAGGAAATTTTCAGCAGAGATTGATCTTGGTCCAGGGACGACTCCATTATATTTTAGTGATGATCCGGATCTGGATTCTGGATCCGGATCCGGATCTGGATCTACAAATTTGGTGACATTTCTCAGAAAATACTAAACAGAGCTTCATGAAATTTTCACCAGAGGTAGATCTTGGTCCAGGGATGACTCCATTAAATTTTGGTGATGATCCGGATCCAGATCTGAATTCTGGATCCGGATCTGGATCTAAAATCTTAGTGACATATCTCGGAATCTACTCGACATATCATCATGAAATTTTCATCAGAGGTAGATCTTGGTCCAGGGACAACCCGAGTCCAATTCTGCAGTGATCCGGATCCGGATCTGCATTCTGGATCCGGATCTGGATCTACAATCTTTGTGGTATTTCTCCGAAACCACAGGACGGATCTTCATGAAAGTTTCACCAGAAGTAGACCGTGGGCTAGGGACGCCTTCATTCCAATTTTGTGGTGATCCGGATCTGTATTCTGGATCCGGATCTGGATCTACAATCATAGTGACATATCTCGGAAACTACTCGACGGATCTTCATGAAATTTTCATCAGAGGTAGATCTTGGTCCAGGGACAATTCTGGTGATTACATTTTGGTGATGATCTGCATCTTGATCCGGAATCTGCATCCGGATTTGTATTTACAATCTTTGTGACATTTCTCGGAAACTACCAGATGGATCTTCATTAAATTTCCACCAGAGGTAGATCTGGATCTAGGGACGACTCCAGTAAAATGTTCTAATAATCCGGATCTGGATCTGGAGTCTGTATCCGGACTTGTATTTACAATTTTATTCATCACGTACATCATGCACGTGAAAGTGTGAGATAAAGGGTGAAACTTGGGTACAAGGACACTCAGGACAAGACAATTCAAAGTAAAGTCCTCTCACATCACACCGCGGGCTTATATAGGCGATAATCACAGCAAACCAATCATTTATTCCTTAAGTCACATGTTCATTATGTGATCATTCTGTGCATTCGTAGCCCGCAAGCACCATGAGTACTTGATGAGTTTACAGAGTGTGGCTCTGTGCAGCCGGCTGCAACCATGAGGGCGGATGGACCCTCGGAGTGGCCATCCGTAAATCGGCATGGGTAAATCATAGGAGCTATATCGAGTAATACCTCACAGGAAAGCACTTGTGATGAATGATCTGACACAATTGTTTTCACTCGGACGTCATTGCTAGACGAGAATGGGTTGCTTTACACACAGAAATCCCAATTAAACTTGTCGCATGCATGGTCCTAAAATCTTCCCAAGAGACAGATCTTGCATTTGTATCAATGTCATCCTTTGGCGGAGATCAGAAATCTTGGATTGCTCTTGTTTATCTTTTTGCATTTGAATATTCTCCTCAGAAGAGCAAGTTCAGCCTTTGCAAATGAAATGTTGAATGCTGTTTTCAATATCCTTTTTAAATAGTCAGAAAATAGAATTTTGCATTTTCATGTTGACCCTAAAAGCGCGTGTTGACATGTAAATGTAAATGCAATTGGCTGGGGGTGCTGTATTGCTTATTGCATTTGAATATTGTCCTCTGTATTGCGGAGCATGACTTTGAAAATGAAATGTCAAACAGCTTTTCATTATCATTTGAATATATTTATAGATTTTGCTTATGTTTATGTGAAAATGAAAGTGATAATTGGATTAATGCATTTTCAATTTAATATTGTCTCAAATAACTCATAAGTGGAAAATCATAATGCAAAAGTGGGATTACATTTTCATTTGAATATTGTCCACTATGGGCCATCATAAGTAAATGCCTCATAATGAGCATGCATACACATGCACACCTGCGAGTGCGCGCACACAAACACACACACACTCACTCACATTGTTTCTCTCCTGGGCTGCAGGAACCATGGCGGTGGAATGCCCGTCAACATCATGTATGACCGGCGTGTCGTTAGGGGGAACACGTACGCGCAGAACATATTGCCGGTGGTAAGTGCTTGACTGACAGTCCGCTCCAAGTGATAAAATTTAACAAATTACCAGCATGTGGAAAGCTATTTGCATACTTACATTGTGCCCCTCATATACTGACTGGCGTAATGTTCTGCTGACAGAGATGTAAAAATTTAGCTCTAGAAAGTCCCCCACAGTATTTTGTCCCATTTCATTAGATGATTCACTCATTTCCTCTGCCTTGGGATAGAAATTATTATTGAAAGCAGCTGGATGATCAGTAAAAGAAAAACACGCCAGGGCATGGACTCTTGGACATTCCACCTCTGGCTGTAGATATGGGGATTAATACCTGTTGTAGATTGAGTGATGCTGTTTTTTTTTCATGTTGTTGTCATGGGGGTTCTGTAAGCCTGACAGACGCAGGTTTGATGATGTTTGATTGGTTGATTGCATAGAAAGACTCCGATTTGATGATGTTTGATTGACAGACGTGACCAATAGACCTTAGCTTGATGTGTTTTACTTGATAGGATGGCACAAAGAGACCCGGACTTGTTGCTGTTTGTTTGACAGATGGTGCCGAAAGATCAGTGTTTGATACTGCTTGATCAGCAGAAGACTTATAAAATACCAAGCTTTGATGTTGTTTGATTGACGAATGGAGCAAAAAGACTTGGGTTTAATGTTGCTTGATTGACAGAGATTGCAGAACGACCCAGGTTTAATATTGCTTAATTAACAGACTGCTGAGAAAGACCTAGTTTTGATGTTTGATTGACTGACTGCAATGAAACAATGGGGTTTTATGTTGTTTGATTTACAGACGTCACAGCCTGGAATGGGCCAGATGTTGCTTGATTGACAGATGGCTTGGAAAGACCAGGGATTGATGTTGTTTGCTTGACAGATGGCCTGGAAAGACCAGGAGTTGATGTTGTTCGCTTGACAGATGGCCTGGAAAGACCAGGAGTTGATGTTGTTCGCTTGACAGATGGCCTGGAAAGACCAGGGGTTGATGTTGTTTGCTTGACAGATGGCCTGGAAAGACCAGGGGTTGATGTTGTTCGCTTGACAGACGGCCGGGAAAGACTAGGGGTTGATGTTGTTCGCTTGACAGATGGCCTGGAAAGACCGGGAGTTGATGTTGATTGCTTGACTGATGGCGGACCAAGACCCAGGTTTAATATTGCTTAAATAACAGACAGCAGAGAAAGACCTAGCATCGATGTTCTACTGACAGACTGTACTGAAACTTGGGTTTGATATTATTTAATTTGCCGACTGCACAGCTTGGCATGGGCCGGATGTTGATTGACAGGTGGCAGGGAATGACCCCGTTTTGATATAGTTGGATTGACGGGTGGCCTGCAAAGACCAAGAGTTGAAGTTGTTTGTTTGACAGACATTGGACAAAGACCCTGTTGAGATCCAAAAGCAGCAGGAGGCCAGACGGAGAGCCATCGCCCGACGCAGGGCCAAGGCGCAGTTCCGCTCCCAGACACCAGAGGCAGTAGCAGGCAGGCAGCACATCGACGTCCAGACAGGTATGGGGGGAGGGAGTACAGTTTATTTAGCAAACATTGAAATAACAGCTTAGTTCATATGGAGATCAGATAATCAAGTGCATGTGAGAACCTGTTTACTACATCAATGTCCTATAGAAAAACAGTTTTTACAGCAGATTGACCAGTGATATGTGCACTGGTGGAAGGCACTTGCGAATTTCTACCATTTAGTACTGACTTGTTACTTTATTACTGAGCTGGGAGTTGGGGGTAATAAAGAAAGCAGAGGCGGAGATCCCTGTGAAGGCCGCTGATTTTCATTGCAAAACAGACTTGCGGAGCTGATGAACGTCAAACTTGAGTCTGAAATCCCTTATCAGATTACCACATTTCTTCCCACAAAAATATAAAAATAAATATATGCTAGCATATCGAGCGATAAAACTCTGAGCTGATAGACTGAAATGCATTCTGGGACTTGTGACAATCAGTTCCAATCTTTACAAAATGTCCTCGGCAACAAAGATTGGAGGAAATGGATAATGATCAATAGCAAGACACAAAAGTGTGCAGATCAAAATCACTATGCAAGTATAAAATATGAATCTCTGTTGGTATTGGTGCTCGTTAAAGGACTGGTTTTACAGTCCTTAACTCTTTCCCTCCCAAGAATGTCAAAAGGCATTCACATGTGACTGTCACAGAAATCCTCTGTGACTACACCCACTTTACCCCATAAAATCTTTGAAATATGAATAGAAATTTAAGCCAGTGTATTTCAGCCAAGAAGAATGGATTTGTATGTGCGATATAAAGTTTTTGTATACACTTAAAATCTGCTAGTTTTTGGGATGTACTTATTCGAAAAAAGGTCTCTAAAAACATCAATTTCTTGTCCAATTCCCTTGGGCAATGAGGACAGTCAAACCATGGACAACCTTGGGAGTGATAGGGGTGAGATTAACCCTGGAATAATAATGACTTTTGTGTGGAGAATCTTCAGTCGAAATCGAATTTGGTTCAAGACTTGGCTTGATGTGTGTCTGTGAATTTGACCCAAAATGTGTTATCAGAGCAGCAATTGGAAGCACAATGATTAATAGAACTAATATTACTACTACTATTGAAGTAGTAAGTATTTGATTAAATGCAGTGTGCAGTGGTTAGAATCCTGTGATCTGTCACAGCCTTTTTCTTCCCTCTTTTCGGATTTAGGTTGCAATACACCAAAGTTTCCTCTGCCTCCTTGACAATGCCTAAGGAGGTTAGATAATGGATGGATGGATGAATGAATGAATTGAAATGTAGTGAATATTTTCTCTTTTTCCGGCTGTATCTGGACCAAAGTGCAGCAGCACGACCCATCACTGGCTCCAGAAAAAGAGATCACATGACCCCAATCTTGGCTACCTTGCATTAGCTTCCGGTCCACTTCCGAATTGACTTTAAAATCTTATTCTAACTTTTAAAGCTCAGCCTCTTAGGTACACAGTTGACGTCCTGACTCCCTGTGAGCCTGAACATCATTTGGGATAGGCGAAAGATAAGATAAGGTACACTTTATTGAACCCCAGAGGGTAATTTGTCCTCTGCATTTGACTCATCCTATAGTTAGGAGCAGTGGACAGCCACAAAGAGCAACGCCCAGGGACCAACTCCAGTTCTAAAGCCAGTACCTTGGTCAGGGTTACTGATTGGAGTGTTCCTATTATTGTGTTTGCTAGTTGTACCCAGAGTCCGATTAAAGACTAAGGGCTTTCGGGCCTTTGCAATTCATGCCCCCAGACTCTGGAATGACCCACCAGCTGAAATCTGGCTTGCTCAAACTGTCTTCTTCTAAATCTCTTCTGAAAACATCTTTTAAAAAAGGCTTTTATTACTGTGTGATTTTATTGTTTTAATGATCTTGTTTTGAATGTATTTTAATGGTGTGTGAAGCACTTTGTAAATGTGTTAAGAAAAGTTCTATAGAAATTAATAAATGTTAATAAAAAATAATATCCCCCCTGATTACAGAGCTCTATCTGGAGGAACTGACCGACCATGTGGAGGAATCCAATGTGGAATGCCAAACGGACACATTCCTGGACAAACCGCCGACCCCACTCTTCATTCCGGCTAAGACCGGGAAGGACGTGGCCACCCAGATCGAGGAAGGGGAGGTACCTCAGGCCATTACAGAACCAGCACAGGTGTAAAGTCGAGAGGGCAGACGGTAGAGGTCCTGCCATCCGTTTCTTTCACAAGAGAACTCAGCTGGGCAATTCCAGTGATTAGTTTTACCGCCTTGGTGAAGACATACTGAAATAAACTTGATTGGAATGAAAAACTAGGGCGAAGTTGCTTTCTGAACCTCGATTTTACACCTCTGCAAACAAAGCTAAGCAATCATCCTGCACCTTTAGGTCATGTCAGTTGCAGAAAGGTGCTTTCAGAATGTCAAGAAAACCGCAATGATGTATTATAACATAGGTCAAACTGTGAGGGCTGCACCATTGTAGAGAGTCGTGATTCAATTTGTAGAGAAGAGTTTGGAGTGTCTTATTAAAGGTGAGGATGTAGTCTTCACAGATATGGCCTCTCTGCTGCCATATTTTCACATTGGCCCTCGTTTATCAAACTTGCTTAGGATCTGGTGTAGATTCTGTTGTAAATATCAGCGTTTGCCAGGTGTCACGTCTGATTTACTAAAAGTGTGTACTTCGCAGATTTCAGTGTAGAACTGGCGTGGCGTTAATAAATCTGGCAGCTGAAACCATCGCAATTTACATGACACGCCCACTGATCTATGTAGAATAACTGGATTGCTGATGTGATGCAGAACTGCGTTGGGAGGATGAAGCAAACGGAAGTGGTCGGGCGGCCATTTTACTATGCCCCGTAGTAAGCAACCGTTATATAGTATTCTATGGCAGAAAAGCGCTGATATGCAGCCTTACAATGCGGAGCGACATTTTTTGGGGGATGTGGCGAGACAATGCACTTGCTGTAGTGAAGACGGATACACATAAATGAATTTCAACAAATATATTGCTTATTATTGGCCACTGGCCATCTACCTTAGCGGCAGATAATGTGTCAGTGTTAGCCCAGCTAACGGTTATTATTGGAACAATTCAAATTAATGTTCGCTAACGTGATCCATCAGGTTAGCCTAAAGCTACCTAGATTACCGAACTGAAGTTAACCAGATCAGTCAATGTCACACTGCATAAATGAGATAATCCAGTAAAACTGCTGTGTTAGACCAGACTAACTAGACAACAAAACCAGGTGTTGACTGGTCTAATCATTAAGGCAAATTAATGCCAGCACTAAAAAAGGCTAATGTTTTGCTGACACTCAATTACCGTTGACGGACAAATTTAATTCGGCCAGGTTATCACTGAGGATGTAACGTTAGAGCTACTTAAACAGATAATGTGATTCACACTCGACGATGAATGGCAGGCAGTTTTACATACATCTACACAACGCACAACTCACTTCACTTCTCATATGAGCGCTGATTTAGCGACCTTGATAAGTTTACATCGCGTTCTCTTCAGCGAACCCACTTTATAACCCACCATTACTTGAAAATTATGACGTCATCAGCTATCCAGTTGTTATATATAGATCAGTGGACACGCCCCTATAAATTCATGCTCCAAGAGGCATAGTCCTGCCCATTTACGATATGGACTCTCGAAAGATGGCAAAGAAGAAAGAACTTCACTGAGGAGGAAATATAAATTATCACGTCCGAGGTGGAGAAAAACAAAATAATTTTATTTGGAAGCCTTAAGAGTGGCATCAAGGGAGCCTAGAAGGCTGCAGTTTGGAAAAATATTGCTGCTGCGGTAAACACTGTTTGGATGGAAAATCAGAGTGCAGCAGAGGTTTGATTTAATTCATTAATAGATTCAATTTATAGATCCATGATATTTCATGTTATATAGCCTACATAACTGACAATCCAAATGTTTTACATGTAGGTAAGAAAAAGTGGTCCGATTTTAAGAGCGCCATCAAAAAACGGGTTTCCGTTCGAGCCCCGGCGTACCCACCGGCAGGGGTCGGCAGCTTTTTCAGAGTAGCGCACAATTGGCGATCGGCGCTACAGGGTTTCAAATTGGGAAGGGACTGCCGGATTTGGATATACAATAACTGCTTTGTTCGTTGCTCCAGCGCCTCCTGTTGGCCAGACGGGCGCTCGTCAGGAAGACTCTGGGTTTGTTCACGTCCGGGTATCCTCCGCCCTCGTTCGGAACTTACGAGGATTCGACCAATGAGTGTATAAGAATCAGTGGCTGACGGACACGTGCTTCGGAGGAGAGCCGTGAGCTGTCTTCACTATCCTGAGTTGGCAGGAAGGGGTCACGTACGAGCAAGCTTTGTACAAAGTTCACCAATTGGACATTCCAGATTCGGGTGGGATTGGAGATGCCAAATGTAAAAAAAAAAAAAAAAACGGGTTTCCGTGCTCAGGCGCAGCAGCGCAAGGACCGGTGGAGGCCAACCATACTCAAACCTCCAGCTGCCACCGTTCGAGGAGCGTGTGGCTGCGGCCCTCCCCCCTACATCATGGGAATACGAGGCGGTGGGGACACGGATGAGTCCCCGCCGCCTCGATAGGAGCTGCATGAGGTTAATTGATAAAGTACAGTCTGCAGAGATCACTCTTCATTGTACTTTTATCAGTATTACTCCATGACATTTTATTGGGTGCCACACAAAACGAGCAGCCACTTGTCACTTTCCCGGAGGAGATCTCTGTGCCGAAAGTTCCTCTCACGTTGGACAGAATCGTATTCTCTAACAATAGCAGATCTGCCATTGTCAAAATGTGATCACGGTAGTTAGCTTGGTAGCTAATGTACTCTTTTGGTTACTCAGTCAATGTGAGGGCAAAATAAAAGAATGTAAAGGTGCACGCGCTAGTAATAAATTTGCTTTTCTAAAATAATTACGCGCAAACTTATTTCCCAGTCTGCCTTTAATCAAGTTGCATTTCTTTGGTTGTTCAGTATATCTGACTGGATAGCATCTGACATACCACACTGCATATCTGTCAAGCCACGCATTGTGCTTAATCAAATTAATTGTAACTGTCAGCTGTCTGGCCTGACAAGCAGGTTGTCTCAAAATATAAGTTTAATTAAATTCTCAACACAGGTGTCTTATATATTTATTTATTTAGCCTATTTATTATCTCCCGCCACGAAGTGTGGGGGATGTAGGTTTGACCTCCGTCCATCCGTCCTTCCGGCCGTAAAATGGGGACACATTAATACAAAAACTATTGTAGATAGGATTACCAAATTTTTGTGTGTAGCTTTATGACACGATTACCCAGGTCAAGTTCGAAAACCAGTATCTTGCCGCCATTTTCTACAGAGTTATTGCCCTTGTCTCGTTTATCTAACTTAGTGCATGGTATGTTCAAAGGGGACAGGTTTTCTCAGAAACTATAGTAGATAGGACCACCAAATTTTGCTTGTAGCTTCATGACATGATTACCCAGATCAATTTTGAAAACCGGTATCTTGCTGCCATTTTCTACGGAGTTATTGCCCTTGTCTCGTTTCTTCAACTTATCGCATGATCTTTTCAAAGGGGCCACATTTACACAGGAATTATTATCCGCTGTCACAAAGTGGACAAGGATATAGATTTAATCTCAGTTTGTCCATCCATCCATCCGTCCGTCCGAAACTAGCGAAAAAAGGACCCATGTTCTCAAAAACTGTTACAGGTAGGCAAACCAATGTTGGTGTGTAGTTCGGGAACATGAATACCTTGATCAAGTTCGAAAGGTCAGAACCATACTGCCAAAGCCTGCCATGTAGTTTTTATCCCCCCACCAACACAAAGTGGGAGGGTGATATAGGTTTGACGTCCGTCTGTCCGTCCATCCGAGATAAAGGGGACAGCTTTACTCAGAAACTACTACAGATACAGTAACCAAATTGTGTGTAGCTTCAGACCATAAAGGCCTTGATCGAGTTCGAAAATAAGAAGCGCACGATTGGCGGGGGATGTTGTAGACCATGCCGACTTTTCATTTTACTAATAAAAGCAACAGCAGCATGACGTCCAAATTGCTGCATATGGTTTTTTAATCATTTCGACTGCTGCACTCGTTCCTGCATGTTGTACGATGAGCGTACACCTGGTCTGAGCTGGCGTGAGATTTTTGCGGACCTTTCCCTCACGTTCAGATTGATAAATGCCGATCCTTGCGGGAGATTTGCTATACACCCTTTTTTTCGGTGTACGCATGTTTGATAAATGAGGACCATTGTGCCACACTGGAGGCTGCAGACGGTGTTGCAATTTAAGGGGAATGTGCTGTGATGTAACTGTAGAAATAGAAAAGGTCAAGTGTGGAGCTCTTATTCCCCTGACCCGGCTCTGTGTTTTCTAACATGCTATCATACTAATGCTTTCCTTCTTCTGCTGATCTTTTATGCTGTGTATGGAGGACAGGGGTGGGGGCGGTCAGTATTGTGTCACGGTAGCAAGCGCAGATGCTCCCCCTTGCCATTTTAGCTGTGACGTGGACAGGCATGGAACACAGAACAATGGGCTCAGAACGGAGGTGGGATATTGACCCTGGACCGTTGAAGATGAAACTTCAAGCCTGGAATGTGGAACATGAATGCAGTAACCGCTGGATGCTGCAATGCAAAGGCAGCCGAGGGAAACACAAGGCCATTAAATTCTCGGTTAAACGCGGAAGGAAAATAAAAAAATATCGAATAATGTGTATTTGATGGGGGGGTAAAAGCAGTGAAGAAAAAATGCTATCATTCATTTTGCCCTTGAAGTTTTCTTATGCTGGCAAGCCTTTGGTCATTGGCCTCAGAAATGAGCTCTGTAAGCATATTGTTGTTGAGCAGTGGGAAGTTTCCAGTGTGTGTTTGGGGAAACATCATCCTTGGACTACATTTTGAGACATGATAAAGGAGAACCTGTTGTACCTTGGGCTGTTTTCCTGTGGAAGGCTCTTGGTTTCAGAGTTCTTTTCTCCGGTAACATAAGGCTCTAACTGCACTGTTCATTTCAAAAGTTCAGAAGAACCAAAATCACATCCTCTGGAGTACTTGCAGATGAAACAGTATCTGTATGCATTACATCTGCTCTAGGATTCTCGAAATTCTGTGAGTCCTCCATCTTGGATACATCCTCTTCTCAAACACCGAACAATCCCAGTTGGATGGACTTACCTGTTTGCAAACCACTTCACCTAATCACAGTAACTGACTACCTGCCCTAACACTTTTTTTGCTCCATGTGGATTTGTGAAGCTTAATACTCCTGTTCCTAACAGCTCAACAGATTAACAGTTCAACCCTTGGCATGCAACTAAGACAATGCCAGTTGAGCAGAACCATTTGGTGCTGAGAAATGGAACATAGACTAGCTTCAGTTATTGAGTCTGCCCCATTTCCTTTACAACTCTGTCAGGATCTCAGTCTGTATTTCTCCTCCTGTGATTCTCCACTCAGAGATTTCATCAGGTGATTCTTCTCATGTCGTTCTCCTGTGGCTCTGCGCATGTAATTCTCCTTCCGTACCCTCGCCCCAAAGGGCGAACGAGGGTATTGTAATTGGGTCCGTCTGTCTGTCTGTCCGGACGCATGAAATTAAACAAATGTCAAAGGGGTGAGGGTTTGCAATCTCTGATTGTCTTGTTAGCTCCCGCCGCTCGCGGTGCGGGAGCTATGGTATCGGGCTCCATCCGTGCATGCGTGCGTGCGTCCATCAACACATTTTTTTTTATTTCATCAATGTTTTCAGTTACAGGCTCCTAATTTTCGCTGGACATGCTTCTCCTAAAGCCCTACAAATGACGTGCCTAAAGGTGACCTTGGCCTATTTTTTCAAGGTCACTGGCCTAAAAATATCACCAAAAACATTGACATTTTGCTGTATCTCGTCAACGATTACAGTTACAGGCTCCTAATTTTTACTGAACATGCATCTCATAAAGCCCTACAAATTACATGCCTAAAGGTGACCATGGCCTATTTTTAAAGGTCACTGGCCTAAAAATAGCACCAAAAACGTCGACATTTTTATTTATCTCATCAACTATTTCAGTTACAGGCTTTTCATTTTTACTGGACATGTATATCATAAAGGCCTACAAATGACGTGCCTAAAGGTGACCTTGGCCTATTTTTTCAAGGTCAGTGGTCTAAAAATATCACCAAAAACTTCAACAAGTTGCTTTATCTTATCAACATTTTCAGTTACAGGCTCCTAATTAGCTCCCGCTGCCTGAGTGGCACGGGAGCTATGGTATCGTGCTCCATCTATCCATGCATGCGTCCATCCATGCGCTCGTCTGTCAACAAAAACTTCAACATTTTATTTATCTTACCGGCGGGAGCTTCTGGGGCCACAAGTGCCCTATATTTTACCTCTCTCTATTCGCCTGTGTATTTCCCCTTGTTGTTGTCATGTGGTTCCTCTCCTGAAGTTCTCCCTTTGTAGCTCTGCTGTGGCTCTTCTCCTGTAGTTTTCTTGCTGTAATTCTCCTCCAGTGGTTCTCCTCTCTTAGTGAATCATGCTGGGGTTGGGGTAGAGCAAATTTAGGGCCTATGGGAGTGGCCTGTGAGTTTCTGGGGTGTTTATGAGTAGGGACGTGAGCTGTTGTTGTTCATACACACGCCCCCACCCACAGACACGGATATCTCCCCCTGCAGCTGTTTGACTTTGACATAGAAGTGCGCCCCCTGTTGGAGACTCTGGTGGGGAAGACAGTGGAGCAGTCGCTGCAGGAGGTGATGGAGGAGGAGGAGCTGGCCTCCTTGCGAGCTCAGCAGCGGGCGTTCGAGGAGCTGCACAACCTGGAACTCGTACAGTTGCAGCGGCTGGAGGAACGAGAACGGCGCCATCGTGAGGAGAAGGTGAGCACTGCTCCCTAATATTACACAGTGCCACCGTCAGGGGAAAGAAGGAACTACACTCTCAAATCATCACATACTGCCAGTAATATTTAGGGTACTGCACCTTAACACGTTGACTGCCGACTACGAGATAACTCGTAATGACTGGTCAGGGCCGGAGCTAGACCTGAAAATTCCGGGGCAAATATCTATCCCTTTATTGACAACAATTACTCCTGGCTAATTCTAGATGGTTTTCCTTTATTAACTCGTTTTCCAATTCAAGAATAATCAAGTGGCAATTGAAGACATGGCTTCTCTCCCCCATGTGATCTATACTCAGCAACAAAAGTTTCTGTGACACCAATATTGTTAATTATTTTTCATAACGCAATTATGAAATTGTCATACATGGTGATATCAGACTGAAACAGTACACGTAAACACAACATTGAAATGGAAATCATGAAAATGCGAGAAAATGACTTTGCACGTGAAAATGTGCGTAAATCATGCTTGTGGATGGCAATAAAAGAGGAGAATTTTTGGAATGTTCACATTGTGCCTGATGAACGACGGAAGCATCACTTATCGAAAACACAGCCATTTCGGATCAGGAACTCTACCCTCTAAATGCCAAGACTGTCTGAAAATGATCGGTGGAGGGCCATTGGGATGATTGAATCCGGAACCTCGCAGAGGGAAGTTGCTCATCGCCTGAATGTCCACGGAAACACCATTTGTAACTTATGGCAGCGTCATCAGCAGACAAGACATGTCAGAGACCGTCCTCGCAGCGGCCGTCCACGAGTAACCACTCCCAGACAGGACAACTGGATTCGAACAACCCATCTCCGAAATCGATTCCAACCTGCAACCATAACTGCAAGAACGATACCTGGTTTGAGGCGACTGTCTGCACAGACAATCCGTCGCCGTCTCCGTCATTTTGGCATTGTCCCACGTCGGCCAGCAAGACGTCCAATACTCACAGTACAACACCGACGACTGCGTCTACAGTGGGCACAACAACATCGACGGTGGATCCAACGTCAGTGGGATCTTGTACTCTTCACTGATGAATCAAGATTCATGCTTAACCGATGTGATGGTCGTTTACGTGTATACCGTCGACGTGGAGAACGTTATGCCAACAACTGTGTTCAGGAATTTGATCGTTTTGGAGGTGGTAGTGTCATGATTTGGGGAGGGATCACGGCTAGAAACAGAACAGATTTGCTTGTTATTGATGGAAATCTGACAGGTCAAAGATATCGCGATGAAGTGCTACGGCCATTGGTGGTACCGTTTTTGATGCAACATGGTCCCGGAATAACGCTGCAACATGATAACGCCAGACCACACGTTGCAAGGATTGTACAGCAGTATCTGATGCAACAACATGTCAATGTCCTGCCATGGCCAGCCAGATCCCCAGACATGTCCCCAATCGAGCATCTTTGGGACGAGATGGATCGACGTTTGCGGCGGTTGGATAACCCGCCAGCTACACTCCAGGAATTGCGACAACGTCTACGTCAGATTTGGAATGACATCCCACAGCAATTTCTGGCACATCTGATTCGGTCCATGCGCCGGAGATGCGTTGCTTGCATCATGGCACGAGGAAGTCACACCCGGTATTGAAGTGTGAAGGTCACAATTGGTTAGACGTCAGACAAGTGCTTCATGACGCATGAAAATGACATTTTTCGTTTTGAGTGACGTTGGCACTGAAAAGTCAGTGTTTCTCCTGTTAAATAAACATATTGATTGCATTGAGATCTTTGCGTGTCATTTATAACATACACATAAATGGTGTCACAGAAACTTTTGTTGCTGAGTATAACAGCAACAAAATAATGGGCTACATTCAGAACAGAAAAATAGTTTAATTATACACTGAACAAAAATATAAATGCCCCATGTCAAATATTGATGCCACATGGAGTTGATGATTCTACGTGAGCTTACGCTGACTTTTACTTGTATAATAGGGATATTTCTCTTGATTTGTGTACCATGTTTTAATCCATCTCTCTGTCAGTGAGCATTTGCTCAGTGATGCACTGATTTCACTCAGTACATGGGTGTGGCATTTCCAGATGGTGATCAGGCAGAATGAGCAGTACCCAGACAGTTCTTATACTGGGGACAATAAAAGGCCACCCCAAAATGTCAAATTTTGTCAAAAGTCATCAAGCCTCAGATGTCTCAGGTCATGCGGGAACGTTCCATTGGCATGTTGGATGCAGGGATGTCCACCAGAGTGATCGCTGTGCAGCTGAATGTTAACTATTGGACAAGGCCGTTTGAGAGTTCGTTTTTGACAGACAAATTGCAAATTGACCTCATACACGTCATACACGTGTGACCAGACCAGCACAAGATCGCTACATTCGCCTCGTCCACCTGGGGGATCGGCTCAGATCAGCGACACGCACAGCGGATGAGACCGTTGGTCTGCACAACAGATGCATCACACCACAGACAGTCCGTAACCGCCTGCAAGAAGCCAACTTGCATGCTCGGCGTCCTCACAGTGGTCTGGATCTCACCGCTGTCTGGCGTCGGTACCGACTTGCATGGGCAAACGCACGTTCGATGGTCCTTGGCTCGCTGGAGAAGAGTGCTATTAACAGACGAATCCCGGTTGCAGTTTTTTGTGAATAAAAACTCAAAAATTTGACACGGGGCGTTTATATTTTTGTTCAGTGTAACTAGGTCTCTGCACTGGCGCTCGGCGACGGCATTTCAGAACTCTTCAGCGAATGAAGGTAATATTGGTGACGAGTATGTGGTTTCGTCCGTTTACATTTTCCAGTTGGACAGCTGTCTATTTTTTACAGCAAGTTGTGTGGCCGTGCTGCAAAAACAGCTGTGCATACTTGTTGCTGAAATTACCTTCATTTGCAAAAGACCTCTGAAATGCCACTTTTGCTGGAAAAAAATTACCGTTGCTGAGTGCCAGTGCATAGACCTAATTAGGTCCTAAATCGGCTGCTTCTGTATATCTGACCAAATCTGACCAAATCTGACCAGTCCAAAATTTAATTTTTTTTTGTGAGGGGGTTGAAAACTGTCTGGGATTGAAAGTAGAACAACCTGATACGATCGAAGGCCCCTTTGACCAACTCGTGGATTATTGTAACAGTTCTTGAGTTATGAATGCACTTTTGATCATGTTTGGATGGAAACATTAGTAGCAGTGGCTGCTAGTGTTTACACTGTTGACTTTGAAAAGTTTACAATTTGCGAGTGAGTGAATGAGTGAGAAAGACATTTGCATATTCATCCCCCCACAACAACTCGGGGGTTTGTAATCCATGAGTAAAAAACCAGACGTTTACCATCAAAAGATGACAGCAGGACCTTTGAAAGAAAGGTGAAAGAAAGGGGCCGGTGTGTACTCTAGTGTGATTTATTTCTTTATGCCATGTACTGCCACAGTCAGGAGAGGGTGGGCACTGCACCCAAATATTAACGAACAGCGCCTCCATCAGGAGAAGGTGGGCACTGTGCTCTAACTTTCACACATTGTCATTAGCAGGAGAGGATTGGTAATGCATTTTTTAAATACAAGCACTGTGCCATCTTCAGGTGAAGGTCAGTACTGCGTTCCAACATAACTTGACAGTGCCACCAACGGATGAAGGTGGACACTGCACCCTAACATTACCTCACAGTGCCACCAATAGGAGAAGATAGGATCTCCACACTATCATTAACTTTCAGTGTCGCCATCAGATGAAGATGGGAAACGCAGTCTGACAGTTTCACACATTGCCTGCTTTTCCTATTTTTCTGTTTGGTTTTTATTAGGGCTGTACATCAGCATTTTTGTACATCAACCATTTTGCAAATTTCTATGATAAACGCAACTTAAGCATGATATCAGAGAAGTTTTGCTTCTCTGAGTCTCAGAAATGATAAGGTCAGACAGGGAGGTGAGTGAGGAAGTCTCTAGAGACATAGACACAATGGCAGAGGAAGAGAGTAGGTTCAGAGGAAATGGAAGTGACACATGCTCTCAGTATCGGCTTATCAGAGAACCTCCCCAGATATCAGCCTTTGGCAATGTCATCTAAGCCTTGGCAAAAGGTTGGTGAAAGGTTCATTCTAGTTCATGTATTCTGGTTATGAAAATCTAACTGGAGTGAGTAGTGATGAGCACCTGGAACTTTAAACTCCAAATCCCATAGTGCATTGAACTGCTCAGTATCACTGCCATTGGAGTCTACCATGCAGTTCTTATCTGGACAATGAGGCTACATTAGAAAAAGGCAGTTCCTATATATGATTAATTAATTGATTCTTATTCGTTTAACTACACTTTCAGCTATTTTCTAGCTCTTATTAACATACAACATAAAATTCATTCATACCAATGGGCAATTTAGAGTGTCCAGTTAGCCTAGCATGCTTGTATTTGGTCTGTGGGACCAACTTGTGGGCTTGGGGAGAACATGCAAACTCCACACAGAAAGGCCTGTTCCTATACAGAAACACCTGCAAAATAAAGTAACTATCTTTGATTCATCTGAATATTCATTGTTTAAGTCTTAAGTGGGAAGTACTGAGCCAAAAAAGCAAAAATGGCATCCAAAAACTTTGGAAACCCATCGCAAGTTTATGATCAGCCAGCGGGTGGGGGAGTGTATAGTGTTTTTAGGTGTGACGGGAGTAAGAGAGGGGGAGGTGTAGTGATTTTTGTAAAATCCTCTCTCACTGTAAATGTTTTATTATCCTCCTCTATGCCAGAGCAATTTGAGTGTCTTGTTCTTAAAATAGGTTTGGGTTGTGGAGGTGTTATACTAGCAGGTGTATATTGCCCACTGAGCGTGCTCTCCTCCTCAATAAGCAATCTCTCCAATATCTTATCCCCTTATGCCCACACTGAATTAGTTGTTGCGGGCGATTTCAACACCGACTGGCTATCGCCATCCTCGAACCATTTTTTTTTTTTTTTTTTTAATTTAAAAAAAATTTGGCATCTCCAATCCCACCCGAATCTGGAATGCCCAATTAGTGAACTATGTACAAAGCTTGCTCGTATGCGACCCCTTGCTGCCAACTCAGGATAGTGAAGACAGCTCACGGCTCTCCTCCGAAGCACGTGTCCGTCAGCCACTGATTCTTATACACTCATTGGTCGAATCCTCGTATGTTCCGAACGAGGGCGGAGGATACCCGGACGTGAACAAACCCAGAGTCTTCCTGACGAGCGCCCATCTGGCCAACAGGAGGCGCTGGAGCAACGAACAAAGCTGTTATTCTTAACCCAAATCCGGCAGTCCCTTCCCAATTTGAAACCCTGTAGCGCGATCGCCAGTTGTGCGCTACTCTGAAAAAGCTGCCGACCCCTGCCGGTGGGTACGCCGGGGCTCGAACCCGCAGCGTGATAGGAACCATTTTAAAGAGGTCTGTGATGACCTGATTCTGTCGCAACTTATTTCAGAGAGTATGGTGACCAAATTTTAAAGATTTATCCTGGTCAACTTTAATTGAAATAATTTTTACAAACAGACCGTATAAGTATGCTCTGAGCGACGTCTTTCCCTTGGATGTTAGTGATCACTGCCCAGTTGCATGTATTGGGGATATGAAAGTTTCAAAGACAACCCTTTGTTTTACTACTAAAAGAAATTTTAAACATTTCTGTGAACAGGCCTTCCTCCACAATATTTTCTGGAGTGATTTAAGCTTTACAGGTTTTATTCTACAAAACCCAAAACCAGTGAAGATGGCTCGTTGTGTAAATCGTAAATAAAAACAGAATACAATGATTTGCAAATCCTTTTCAACTTGTATTCAATTGAGTACACTGCAAAGACAAGTTACTTAATGTTCGAACAGGTAAACTTTGTAATTTTTTGCAAATATTAGCTCATTTGGAATTTGATGCCTGCAACATGTTTCAAAAAAGCTGGCACAAGTGGCAAAAAAGACTGAGAGAGTTGAGGAATGCTCATCAAACACTTATTTGGAACATCCCACAGGTGAACGGGCTAATTGGGAACAGATGGGTGCCATGATTGGGTATAAAAGCAGCTTCCCTGAAATGCTCAGTCATTCACAAACAAGGATGGGGCGAGGGTCACCACTTAATGAACAAATGCGTGAGCTGATTGTCGAACAGTTTAAAAGCAACATTCCTCAACGAGCTATTGTAAGAAATTTAGGGATTTCATCATCTACGGTCGGTAATATCGTCAAAAGGTTCAGAGAATCTGGAGAAATCACTGCACGTAAGAGACAAGGCCGAAAACCGACATTGAATGCCCGTGACCTTCGATCCCTCAGGCGGTACTGCATCAAAAACCGACATCAGTGTGTAAAGGACATCACCACATGGGCTTAGGAACACTTCAGAAAACCACTGTCGGTAACTACAGTTCGTCGCTACATCTGCAAGTGAAAGTTAAAACTCTACAATGCTAAGCGAAAGCCATTTATCAACAGCACCCAGAAACGCCGCCGGCTTCGCTGGGCCCAAGCTCATCTAAGATGGACTGATGCAAAGTGGAAAAGTGTTCTGTGGTCTGACGAGTCTGCATTTCAAATTGTTTTTGGAAACTGGACGTTGTGTCCTCCGGACCAAAGAGGAAAAGAACCATCCGGACTGTTATAGGCACAAAGTTCAAAAGCCAGCATCTGTGATGGTATTGGGGTGTATTAGTGCCCAAGGCATGGGCAACTTACACATATGTGAAGGCACCATTCATGCTGAAAGGTACATACAGGATTTGGAGCAGCATATGTTGCCATCCAAGCAATGTTCATGGACGCCCCTGCTTATTTCAGCAAGACAATGCCAAGCCACGTTCAGCACGTGTTACAACAGTATGGCTCCGTAGTAAAAGAGTGCGGGTACTAGACTGGCCTGCCTGTAGTCCAGACCTGTCTCCCATTGAAAATGTGTGGCGCATTATGAAGCGTAAAATACGACAATGGAAACCCAGGACTGTTGAAAAACTTAAGCGGTACATCAAGCAAGAATAGGAAAGAGTTCCACCTGAAAAAGAGTGTTGTTAAAAGGAAAGGCGATGTAACACAGTGGTAAAAAGGCCCCTGTGCCAACTTTTTTGCAATGTGTTGCTGCTTTTACATTCTAAGTTAATAATTATTTGCAAAAAGAAAAAAAAAAAGTTTCTCAGTTTGAACATTAAACATCTTGTCTTTGCAGTGTATTCAATTGAATATAAGTTGAAAAGGATTTGCAAATCATTGTATTCTGTTTTATCTACGATTTACATAACGTGCCACTTCACTGGTTTTGGGTTTTGTAGGCCCTGACCTAGAGTTGGCTCATTTTACTTCTGTATTTAATCGTGCTGTAGATAAGCATGGTCCGGTTAAGTAAAGTAAAAAGTAAAAAACAGAAGAAATCCTTGGTTTTCAGTTGCTCTCCAATGAAATACAAGCAAGGGATGAAGCTTGGGTTAAAGCTAGGGAAACCCAGGCACTCTCTGACTGGCAGGTTTTCAGAAAACTAAGAAACAATTGCTGCTTACTGATAAAAAAGGCAAAATTTGAATATTTCATCTCATCAATGGCAAAAAGTCTGGGTAATCCGGCAAAATTTTGGAAAATTATGAAGTCCCTGAATAATAGTCATTCTTCTTATTTACCACATTCTATCCACACGGATTATGGTCCTATTACTGATAAGCACAAAATCTGCAACTTTTTTAACCAACATTTTATAGCAGCTGGAAAACTTTTTGAAAACCTTTTTGAAAATTTTAATAATCCACCACAGGAGATATGTCTGACCGTAGCTCTAGTGCATTTACAAATTCTCAAAATCCTAGAGTAGGGCTGCCCACCCCTGTTCCTGGAGGGCTACCATCCTGAAGGTTATCACTCCAACCAAAGCAAACCACACCTGCATTCCCAGTTAGAGATCTTGACGGGCTGCTACTGAGATAAATCAGGCGCGTTGAATTGGGGTTGGAGCAGAAAACTACAGGATGGTAGCCCTCCAGGAACAGGGTTGGGCAGCCCTGTCCTTGAGTATTGTTTTCTTTCGGGGAATTTAATGTGAATGAGGTCCTACTGGAATTAAAACGTATAGATGTAAATAATTCCACTGGAGAGGATCACTTTTGCGTCTTGCGGCCCCACTAATTGCACATTCAATGACTAATATTTTTAACCTGTCGTTATCGACCGGGTCTATTCCCAGTGCATGGAAAGCGGCTCATGTTTTTCCTGTATTTAAGGGGGAGTGATCCCAGTTCAGTGAACAACTATCGGCCCATCTCAAAATTGCCATGCCTGGCTAAGATTTTGGAATCGCTTGTAAAACAACAACTCTGCCACTTTTTAACTTTCAACAACATTTTAACGTCACAGCAATCTAGTTTCAGGCCTGGACATAGCACCATTACAGCAGCTTCATTTGGTTATAAATGATTTAGTTACAGCTGTGGATAGTAAACAAAATGTGCTGCCGTATTTATTGATTTAGCAAAAGCGTTTGACACAGTAGACCATATTATCTTACTATATAAGTTGTCCTCCATTGGTCTTGGTTGAAGAGCATGCTTATGGTTCCAGAACTACCTCTCAAATAGAACACGAGCTATTGTTTCTGGGGATGTGCAGTCTCAATTTTTAAAGGTGACGAAAGGTGTACCCTAAGGTTCCATTCTTGGGCCAATTTTATTCACAATTTGTATAAATGACATTGCTCGTAATGTAACTAATTGCAAAGTTCATTTTTATGCAGATGACACAGTGCTTTATTCCTCTGCTCCAACATGCTTTCAGGCCCTCACACATTTACAATCTGTTTTAACACAATACAGCATCTTCCAGCTGATCTTAAACTGGTTTTAAATACTGATATAACAAAGTTCATGATCTTTTCTGCACATAATGAAATTATGCCAGGTGACTCCGTTTTCTCATTGACTTGTGCTCGAATTGAACAGGTTCAGTCTTACAAATATCTGGGTATCTGCTTGGATCATGACTTCTCTTTTGAGACGCATGTGTCCAATCTGTCCAAAAAAACTTAGAACGAAAATTGGGTTTCTTTACAGAAACAGGTCCTGTTTTTCTTTGGACAATAGGAAGATATTCCGGGGATATTTTGTTTTTAGTCCAACCACCGCTGCACCGCCCTACGTGTTAACGCAATAATTTCAGTAATGTTTCAATTAGAAATTTCAAGTTTTGCATATAAGTAAGTATCATAAAGAGGAAGAACTGATTTGATTTTGGACAATTTACAATTTCTATATTGGCCAGCAGGGGTCAAAAACTGAAAAAAATCACTGTTTTTATCATATCTCTGGAAATATTTGTCTGATTGGCCTCAAATCAAGTGCAAATGAAAGGTCATGACCTGAGGATGAGTTCCACGATGACATTATACTTGTTTGGTTCAAACTTTTGTTACAAGGTGGTGCTTTGTCACATAAAATTCACCATTTTTGCCATATCCTTGGAACTATTTGTCCAATTGACATGAAACTATGTGCAACTGCAAGGTCATGACCTAACAATGTGTCACATGATGACATCATACCTGTATGGTTCAATATTTTGCCACCAGGTGGTGCTTTGTGATGGAAAATTACCACTTTGGCCATATCTTCAGAACCATTTGTCCGATTGACCTGAAATTAAGTTCAAATGAAAGGTCATGACCTGAGGGGCTTTGTATTGTATTGGATCGATTCCAGGATTGGGGAATTGGAGGATTGGGGGCGGTCGGGGATATACCCCAAGCCGTCGCCTCTGACGGCATAAGTCTAGTTATTATTTTTTTATTTATTTTTTAAACTCATTTTATTATTTTTATTCTATACTCAGCCAAAATAAAAACTTTACAGTCGTTTGGAGGTTGATAAGTTGAACATACAAGAAATGAGGTTTTAAATAATGATTTTATTTAATTCTGTCCTCATTAAAGATGGTGTATCTTGGGGGTCACGTGATGGCGGTGAGCTGAGCAGACCCTTGTGCCAGAGCTCCGTGCCAATCTGTGCCAATTTTCTCTTTATCCTGACAACAACCGGCAATTTTTATATGAACATAACAGGCTATGTCCTTGGAAAACTTTTGGCCACAGTCTCTTGACAATATGGGAAGAACCAGAGGTAACAAAGACAAAAAAGACATCCCGACCGAGCCTGGCGGCGACACTCAAAATGGCGACCAGGTCGATTTTGAAAGCGCAGAGGGGCTTGACCCTGCCCTTGCTAAAGCTCTGAGCGTAATGACCCGCAACATTATTCAAGTTGTTGATGATAAACTCAGCCCCCCGACCGAAACCATCCACAAGAATGCCACGGAGATCCAGGCCGCTAGTAAGCGGCTAGACGAAACAGAGGCTAGGCTATTAGCAGTTGAAAACTCCGTCGCGACACAAGAACCGAAGATTGTGGAGCTGGAAAAGCGGGTTAGCGCCCTCACGGAGAGTCTGGACATGGCTGAGAACTTTAACCGGCGCCTTAACATTCGAGTCGTCGGGCTGCCGGAGGATACGGAGACTGGGCAGCCGGTGGAATTTTTCGAATCATGGCTACCTTGCGTCCTAAAGATGACCACCAAAGCTGGCCGCATAAAGCCGGAGAGAGCCCATCGCACCGAAGCCAGACCCGAACAGGAGCCCCAGGTCGCTGCTGCTACGATTTCACTTGTTCAGAGATAAACAGAGGGTTATGGATGCGGTGCGCCGGATGAGCCAGGACGGCGGCTTAATCTACAATGGAGCCAGGTTCTCTTTTTACAGCGATTTCTCCTCGACGATGATAAAGAAACGCAAGGCATGCGATGCGGTGAAGCAGCAGCTGCGAGAGCGAGGGGTGCCGTATGCTATGCTGTTCCCGGCTACACTACAGGTGACACACGGGAGCTCCAAAAAGAGGTTTTCCACGCCGGAGGAGGTATGCGCTTTCATTGACTCTTTGCCCGGATGATAACTTTGGCGAAGCACAGAGCTTCGTTTGTCTGGTTTGGGACATTCTTTAACAGCCTTAGTTTTTTCTACTCATGCTGGTAGATCATGAACACCCTGAACATTTTGAACATTCCTTAACCGAGTGGCGCGGCTGCTCGTGATGTGAGTACTACGCTTCCACCTTATTTTGATCACTCCCACAGGGAGTGGTAGAACTCTTTTAGTTTTCTTGGCATGCTATTCATCAGCTGTCAGTTCGCTCTTGGTGAGCTTGAAAGGTGTTTGTATGGTGAACAGTCCCTGTTTATATGGGGAAAGACCCTCAGTTTGTTTTTTTTGTTATTCATTTGGTATGCTTGTTCAATGTAGTTCATGTGTTCAGCTCAGATCATGACATGTCAATAAGTTGTATGTGGGCTATCAGTGTGGCGATTTCCATCCCAGCTAAATGTAACTGTCCTGTGTACTTCATAATAGTATCTTACGGCCATGTCTAGTTTATACAATATCAAGATCTGTTCTTGGAACATCCGTGGCCTCCAAAAACCCGCCAAGAGGATGGCGGTATTATCACTTGTGAAAAAGGAAGAGGTATCTATCGCCTTCCTCCAGGAGACCCACCTGGAGGATAAAGCTAATGCTAAATTGCAGAGGAGTTCAGAGGGACAGGTCTTTGCTACTTCATATTCTTCTTTCAGTAGGGGCGTAGCCATTTTGATCAGTAAAAATCTGGCATTTAGGTCTCTTGATTGTGTTAAAGACAGCCAGGGCCGGTATATAATCGTGAATGGAATACTCGCGGGAAAAGAGGTAAGTTTTTGCAGTTTTTATGGAACATGCTTCAGGGGACTCTTTTGTGGGAGGAGATTTTAACTGTCTCTTTAACCCCTCTCTTGACAAACTCCCATCTGCTATTTCTCCCCCCTCTAAGCCAGCGAAGGTGCTTGCTAACATATGTCATGATATTGAATATTTTGAGGTATGGAGGCAGCTTCACCCCACTGATTCAGAGTTCACTTTTTTTTCGGCACCACATAAAAGTTATACCGGAATTGATTACATCTTTATCCCCTCATCAAAGATGTCTCTTGCTTTATCATGTTCCACAGGTAACATCGTGTTATCAGACCATGCCCCCCTTTATTTGGTATATTCTCTTGCTGAGGACAGGGCGTCATCATGGTGCTGGAGATTTCAACCATATCGCCTCAAAGACGACAAGTTTATCTCTTACTTTACTTCAGAATCTAAGATTTTCTATTCTATCAACTTATCATCCACAGATAATCCCTCTGTTCTCTGGGAGACATGTAAAATATTCTCACGCGGACTGATTATGTCTTTTGTTGCATCCAAAAGACGTGAGAAGAATGAGAAACATAAACTTCTCGAATCGCGACTAGCTGAACTGGAGAAAAAAACGCACATCTAGCCCAAGTCCTGATTTACTCAAAGAACTGTTATCCGCACGTGCTGCATTGAATACTTTTCTGATTCAGGATTCTGAGCAGTCCCTTAAATTTGCCAGGCAGAAACTATATGAGTTTGGGGACAAACCTGGAAAATATCTTGCCAGTCTTATCAAAAAGAGGGCAGATTCTCAAAATATAGTCTCTATTACTGACCCTAATGGCGTTAGATCATTTCATACTAGAACCATTAACAAACACTTTGCATCATTTTATTCCAGCCTATATAGTTCTTAACAGCCTGACAATGCCCTAACCCTTATGCATCAATTTTTTTGCGGATTTGAGACTCCCCAAAGCTACAGATGATCAAGGATTACAACTAAATGCCCCAATTACTAGAGAGGAAGCGTTACTTGCTTTGAAATCTATGCCGTCCGGTAAGGCCAGATGGATTTGGATGCGAGTTTTATAAGGAGTTTAGTCATATTCTTTTAGACCCTTTGTTGTCCATGCTTAATCATTCGTTTGAAATTGGGATCCTTCCTCAGTCCCTCAGGGAGGCCAGTATTTCTCTCATCCTTAAAAAAGGAAAATGCCCCGAAAACTGCGCCTCATACAGGCCAATAGCCTGACTTAACTCAGACCAAAAACTGTTCTCCAAAATTCTGGCCACACGCTTAGAGAAGGTGCTGCCCCATATTGTCAAGGAAGACCAAACCGGTTTTGTTAAGGGCTGGAACTCCTGTGATAATCTGAGGAGGCTCCTTAACATCATTCCACTAACTCAGAGCCGTCAGGACCCGGCCCTCGTGCTGTCTCTCGATGCCGCGAAGGCATTCGACCGGGTCGAATGGTCATATCTGTTTTATGCTCTGGAAGAATTTGACCTAGGTGATGATTTTGTGAATTGGATTAGGGTTCTGTATAATACTCCGACGGCGGCGGTTATGACTAACGGGCTGAGATCCAATAATTTTCCCCTCCACCGCGGGAATAGGCAGGGAGATCCCCTCAGCCCCTTGTTATTTGATATTGCCATTGAGCCGCTGGCCCAAGCAAAAAGGCAAAACACTTTAATTTCTGGTATTTTCATTGGTGAAACGGAGCACAAAATCACCTTATACGCTGATGACATTTTGATACATCTATTGCAACCCCAAATTTCTGTTCCGTGCCTGATTAAGGTCATTTCATCGTTCAGCGTCTTTTCGGGACATAAAATTAACTTTGCGAAATCCGAATCTATGCCACTCGGGTCCTTGATTGGTGTTCCAGATATGACTGAGCCTTTCCCGTTCCGCTGGTCTCCCGCCGCTTTCGTTTACTTAGGAGTGCATGTAACACCTACTTTTGGTCAGATGTGTAAGTCCAACCCCCCCCCCCCCTCTTTGATGCTATGAGGGCTGACTTAGACCGTTGTCCCCTCTTCCTCTTTCCTGGCTGGGTAGGGTGGCTTTGATAAAAATGAACGTCCTGCCCAGACTGCTGTATCCACTGCAGATGATCCCTATATTGTTATCAAACAAGGTTATTAAGGTGCTTGAAGGCTGGCTAAGCTCTTTTATTTGGAGCAAGAGGAGGCCCCGTCTTAAGATGGCAAAACTTCAAATGGCAGGTTGTGATGGAGGGCTAGATGTACCAAATCTTAGATTTTACCAACTGGCTTCACACCTGCGGGTGATTTCTAGCTGGCACAACTGTGATCCAGCCTCGATTTGGCATGATATTGAGTCCTCTCAGTCGAAGTGTCCCTTGATGAATCTATTGTTTATGAATAACCCTGAATCTGTCAAAAAACTCTGCTCTAACCCTATTACTCTCAGTACCATCAGAGCCTGAAGATCCATGCGCTCTATTGAGAGCCGGGCTCAGTTAACATCTCCTCTTACTTCCATTCTTGATAACCCAGATTTCCTGCCAGGCTGTAAGGACCAGGGCTTTACAGTATGGTGCACTCAAGGGCTGAAGAAATTCGGTGACCTATTTAATGGCCAGATTTTATTATCCTTTCAGCAGTTGCAACAACAATTTGGTCTATTTAATCAAGGGTACAGATATTTACAAATTGAGACTTCATAATTAAAAACACCACCTTAATGACTAATTACACCACTTCATGTGTTGAGAAGGCCCTATCTCTACAGATTAGTTAGAAATGTATCACTGTTTTTTACAAAGCCCTTAACTCTAATTCTCCTCATACCTCACAAACCACCAAGCAAGCTTGGGAGAAAGATCTTGGCATTGCTATAGATGATGATGACTGGCGGGAGGTCTGGTTTCAGGCCATGAAGATCTCTGTGTGTAATCGCACCAAATTTATACACTTCAGAATTGTCCTTCGCAGTCATATAACACCTGTTGTTAAGAACAAAATGGATGCTAATAATTCTCCGCTTTGCTGGAAATGTAATTCTGAGATTGGTGATTACTTTCACTGCCTCTGGTCATGTATGAAGTTACAAATGTACTGGTCTAGTGAATGAACTGTCTGCAATCTTTAATGTCTCAATACGGATGGACTCTATGTGCCTAGTACTTGGTCTCCCGGAAGATTTGATCACTGACAGTAAGCACAGGAGACTTTTCAATATATTGACTTTTGCTGCTAGGAAGAACATTCTACTCTTCTGGATCTAGAAGGTTGCTCCAACAAAAAAATCTTGGCACAACATAGTTATGGGCTGCATTCCTAGTGAATACATTACATGTATGCTTTACTCCAAAATAGAGGCTTTCTATAGGGTCTGGAACCCTTACTTGCAGCATATTGGGCCCACGCTGTCATCCTCCTTGCTTTGCGGATTTCCCAATTTAACTTAGCCTGTCCTCATAACTTTGTTCTAAGTGCTCACTCTCCAACAAGTACCTTCTGGCCTTGCTATGTTTGTATGCTCTGTATTGATGGTTATCTGGATACGGTCATGTTTTGCTGCAGGGGATTGATAGGGAGGGGGCTGGTAAATGTGCCCACTGTCATCTATTTTTATTTTTATTTCCATAACATTTTTTTTTCTTTCATTTAACTGTGCCCACATTGTTTTTTCTTTCCCTTCCCCTTTTCTGTCATGTCTGAGCAGTTTAATGTGGTTTGAAAAATGCAATAAAAATAATTTTCAAAAAAAATAAAAAAAAGATGGTGTATCTTAAAAATAATGTCCATAATGTAACCAGTTCCACCGGAAATGCTATGGAAATGTCCAAGAGTAAAAATGTTAAGTTACAACTTGAATAAGAGCAGTGCACAGGCGATTATGTATGATTTGGGCCGTCACACGACCTCTAAACAATTCATTCTTGGTGGACGTTGCAGTGACAAATCGATTATGCAAATGACGAGAGACAATTTGTTGGTCTTCTGCTTTTGACGTTACACGTGGGCTACCAGAAAGAGGTCGGTCAGCTGTGGTGCCAGTTTGTTGGAGACGTGTCCGAAGATCATGGATAGTCCGTTGACTGCATCCCATAACCCTTGCAACGTCAGTGACGGACGTTTCCGTATTCAGCATGCCAATGGCGCCTTCACACTGAATATTTGACAGTTATGGCATTGAAAATCAACGAATAATTAACTGGAAAAACTTGTTTTTCCAAGATGTCACTCTAACGTGCTAACGTGAGCTCAGTTGCACATCTCTCATATGGTCACGTGACTAGGAACACGAGAAAACATGGTTATACCTTAAAGTACGCTCGCACGTGCTTCGTACCTGTGCACGTCGGAGTTGATGTGTGTCATGATGTCTTTGACAACGTATTTACCCCTAGTGATAATGAAAACTTTTATGAAAAGTTTCAAGAAAATATTTACAAATTTATGAGTGTGAAGTTTCTTTTTTGACTCAGCATATTTTAAAATTTGTTATTACTTTAATCTGAAATTGTTGTTTGTGAATTTTCTGTATTTTTATCTGCGCTGTTTGTCTTTAACCTACCGTTGTAACTGTTTTATTGTAATCAGGGCTCCCCTGCAAAAGAGACCTCGGTCTCAGTGCTCGGTCTCAGTGGGACTTCTCTGCAATTAAGGTTATTGATTGACTGACTGATTTATTTATTGAGGCTGCTGTGCTGGTGACCACACTGTTGGGATTAACAGCAATTTTTCAGAAGCTCGCTTAATATACTGAGTACAAATGAAAACGCACCACTCACAAAATCTGGAATAGCTCCACGGATTGATATGTGAAGTATATACACTCAACAAAAATATAAACGCAACACTTTTGTTTTTGCTCCCATTTGTCATGAGATGGACTCAAAGATCTAAAATTCATTCCAGATACACAATATTACCATTTCTCTCAAACATTGTTCACAAATCTGTCTAAATGTGTGATAGTGAGCACTTTTGCTTTGCTGAGACAATCCATCCCACCTCACAGGTGTGCCACATCAAGATGCTCATCAGACACCATGATTAGTGCACAGGTGTTCCTTAGCCTGTCCACAATAAAAGGACACTCTGAAATGTGCAGTTTTGTCTCACAGCAAAATGCCACAGATGGCACAAGCATTGAGGGAGCGTGCAATTAGCATGCTGACAGCAGGAATGTCAACCAGATCTGTTGCTCGGGAATTGAATGTTCATTTCTCCACCATAAGCCGTCTCCAAAGGCGTTACAGAGAATATGGCAGTACATCCAACCGGCCTCACAACCGCAGACCACGTGTAACCACACCAGCCCAGGACCTCGACGTCCAGCAGGTTCACCTCCAAGATCGTCTGAGACCAGCTACTCAGACAGCTGCTGAAACAATTGGTTTGCATAACCAAAGAATTTCTGCACAAACTGTCCGAAACCGTCTCATGGAAGCTCAACTGCATGCTCGTCGTCCTCATCGGGGTCTTAACCTGACTCCAGATCGACGCCGTAACAGACTTGAGTGGGCAAATGCTTACATTTGATGGCGTCTGGCACGTTGGAGAGGTGTTCTCTTCAGGGATGAATCTCGGTTTACATTGTTCAGGGCAGATGGCAGACAGCGTGTGTGGCGTCGTGTGGGTGAGCGCTTTGCTGATGTCAGTGTTGTGGATCGAGTGGCCCATGGTGGTGGTGGGGTTATGGTATGGGCAGGAATCTGTTATGGACGAAGAACACAGGTGCATTTTATTGATGGCATTTTGAATGCGGAGAGATACCGTGATGAGATCCTGAGGCCCATTGTTGTGCCATACATCCATGGACATCACCTCATGTTTCAGCAAGATAATGCACGGCCCCATGTTGCAAGGATCTGTACACAATTCTTGAAAGCTGAAAATGTCCCAGTTCTTGCGTGGCCAGCATACTCACCGGACATGTCACCCATTGAGCATGTTTGGTATGTGCTCGACCGGTGTATACGACAGCGAGTACCAGTTCCCACTAATATCCAGCAACTTCGCACAGCCATTGAAGAGGAGTGGACCAACATTCCACAGGCCACAATTGACAATCTGATAAACTCTATGCGAAGAAGATGTGTTGCACTGCATGAGGCAAATGGTGGTCACACCAGATACTGACTGGTTCTGAGTCCTAGACCCCAATAAAGCAAAAACTGCACATTTCAGGGTGGCCTTTTATTGTGGACAGTCTAAGGTACACCTGTGCACTAATCATGGTGTCTGATGAGCATCTTGATGTGGCACACCTGTGAGGTGGGATGGATTGTCTCAGCAAAGCAAAAGTGCTCACTATCACACATTTAGACAGATTTGTGAATAATGTTTGAGAGAAATGGTAATATTGTGTATCTGGAATGAATTTTTGATCTTTGAGTCCATCTCATGACAAATGGGAGCAAAAACAAAAGTGTTGCGTTTATGTTTTTGTTGAGTGTACGTATGATGCATTTGAGATAATGAATGATTTAAGAAGACATGTAAACATCATTCAATTTCATTCACGATAATGTTAATGCGCGAGAGAGGTTTAACTGGTGTAGGGGTCAAACAGGAAAGTCAATAACGGGTGTGACTGCCATTTGCATTGACACATGCGGTGCATCGTCGTTGCATGGAGTCGATCAGTCTCTGGATAGTGTTCTGAGGGATAGCATTCCACTCCTGAACAACGGCAACCTCAAGTTCTCGGATGTTGTCCATCTGGCGTTGACGTGAATGACGTTGTCCAATTTCATCCCATAAGTGCTCGATAGTGGAGAGGTCGGGTGACAGAGCTGGCCACTGAAGCACGGGGATGTTCTGCTGTGCAAGGTACTGCATGGACACCCTTGCAGTGTGTGCCCTGGCCTTGTCCTGTTGGAACGTGTGGACATCGTGGTGTTCGTTGAAGAACAGCACAACATGGTTCTACAGCACCTGGTCCGGTAGTAGACGCCGTTCACCCTTCCTCTGCAGATATGGAGAGGGGTTCTGTCACGGTAGCTTATTCCACCCCACACCATAACGCTGCCACCACCCCAACAGTCCGTTTGAACGACACAATCGGTGTTATAACGTTCACCACGTCTCCGCCAAACATGTATACGGCCATCTGCGTTCCTTAAGTGAAATCATGACTCGTCAGAAAAGATGACACCATGCCATTGTCGTAGTCGCCAATTCTGGTGCCTGTGTGCCCACTGTAGACGCTGGTTTCGGTGACGGTCCGTCAATATGGGGCCGAAATAAGGATGTCGTGCACACAGGCCTGCAGCTCGCAGACGGTTCCGTACGGTGTTGGGTGAATGAATCCACGTTGTCCTTGGACTTGAGCAGTCATTCTTGTCGTTGGTAGTGTTCGGTCTCGGACATGATCCCGTACGATCTGACGGTCCTGACGTGCCGTTGTCACATGTTGTTGACCCGGTCGAGAAAGGTCCCGAGTGCTCCCCGTTTGCAGAAACCTTTGATGGAGTCTTGCGATCGTTGTGTGTGTGCAGTGTAGTCGTCTGGCAATTTCCCTGGTGCTGGCGCCAATTTGAAGCATGCCTATGGCACGTTCCCGTTCAGGAGCTTTAAGTCTCGGCATAGTGTCGACGTTTCCCAAGTGTCAGTGAAGAAGTGAAATTTTATTCGGATTCACATGCTTTTAAAGGCAATGTGTGCACAAATTCAGAGTGAAATTCATTTTTCCCGTGGTGTGCGTGCAAGATGTTGCGTTTTTGCAAAAAATTGCCTAGCGTTACAGTTAACTTGAAATTCTCGCATTTCTTGCACCTGGCATGTCGGGTGACGTCACTGTAGTGTTGTTGTTGTATAAAAATTATACTGAAGTTCATTTGAACTTAAATATTGACTTTTTTCCAAGTGGTGCTTTTTCATTTGTACTCTGTATATAAGTTTGTCTTTCAAATGATTCAGATGGTGAATAAAGCATTCGATCAAGGAATGACTTCGTTGACTAAATGAAAGACTTTGAAGAACTAAGCGTAAAAAAACCTTTCCTTTTAACATAACGTAAACATGAATGGCGAGAACAGGCCGTTCAGCCCAACTACGCTCGCCAGTTTCTTTATACTATTGTGAATATATCCCTTCAGATACTCAATAACTCAGTGGTTTCTAGCTTTAAGTCAAGCCTGCTCTTGAAAACCCCCAAGGTTTCTGCCTCAATAATATGTTCAGGAAAGCCATTCCACATTGAAATTACTCTTTGAGTGAAGAAATATTTCCGAATATCAGTGCTGACCTTTGGTCAACTTTGGTCAACTTCCATTTGTGACCCCGAGTTATACTCACAACACTTGGTAAAGGAATCCTACTTAATTCACTTTGTTAATCCCTTTAACATATTTAAAGACCTCAATCAAATCACCCCTTAGTGTCCTTTCCTAAGACTAAAGAGGTTAAGGTACTTCAGCCTTTTCTCATAGCTTTCATCTTTTGTACCTGGAATTAGCTTTGTGGCTCTTCTCTGAACTTTCTGTACAGCCTCTATATCTTTCTTAAAGTATGGTCCCCAGAACTGTACACAATGCTCCAGATGTGAGTCTTTCACCTTTTCACCTCTCCATTCCCCTCCCTCCCTCCCACACACACACACACACACACACAGGAACGCAGGCTGCAGCAGCAGAGGGAGGTGTTGCGGAAGGAGAAGGAGACTGTTGAGAAGATGGCCGCCCGGGCGTTTGCTCAGCAGTACCTGGTGGATCTCCTCCCATCCGTCTACTCCACACTGAAGGATCATGGGTACTTCTATGACCCAGTGGAGAGAGGTCAGAGACCCCCCCCCCCCAAAAAAAAACTCAAAAAACCAATGCACTAAGTACTTAACTGTGACTATAAGATGGCTGACATTCCTACAGCGCTTAGTCGATATGGATATTGGCATCTCGAAGCTGACAGTCTTCAGTGTCACATTCATCACTTTCAAACATAATGTGCTTAATTAGTCAAAAAGCATTAATTGCATCTCAGATAAACATTGACTGTCCCATTCTGCACTTATTTAATTCCAGTTTCCAAAGTAATACTTTAATGAGGGGTTTCAAATTGAGTTTTTTGTCAACAATGTGCTTGTCAGGCCGATGGAAATTATTCCAGAATGGCCATTTTACCTTGAGAATTATCTGTACATAAAGCATGTTGTTGGATGTAGATGATGTTTGAGAACAATCCCTGTTTTTTTTTTTCTTTCTGACTGCCAGATGTGGAGACTGGGTTCCTTCCATGGGTGATGACTCAAGTAAACGGCAATTTGGAGAAACGCTGTGTAGCAAGAGCTGTTGCAGACAGTGAGTGCTCGCTATATTATTCAGTAATGCAATGTATGCGAATGTACATACATTCAGATACATGAGCAACATGTGGTTTTTCTCCTCTGATCACGTGAATGTTTACAAATATGGGCCGCGTTTGACTGCTTGGGTCTAACTTCTGCAAGTGTTTCAGTGCTGTCATGTTATTCAGGAATTAGAACTGATGCACAAAAAAAACATGGAAAACATTGAAAATAAAGTCCCAGCCCACTCAATATAGCTATGTACCCAGTGACCGGTATTTTGACTCCTCATTTGAGGAGTCTGGGCAGGCCAGAAGAAGAATCTATTTGAAGGGATAAGTCAATGAACCAGCTGATTATGTGATCCAATTTTTTACAGCTTAGTTCTGCCATCTAGTGGATGAAAACTTCACAGCATTGGAACACCTCTACCTACTCGAATAACCAGAGTTTGATTCATTTAGAGAAGTTTTATATTTCCCCTTCTTGATAGGCCAGCTGGTTTGTCAGGCTGAATGAAATAGTCCTAGTATTTGTATCAGAATTAGGGACCCCTGTACTACAAAACCAGAATTTTTTGGTGTAATGTCTAGTAGAATTAGCCAGGCATTGTTGATGTGCTGCCAAAATGACCAAGTCCTGGGAAGAAGCTGGCCTTGTTTGTGGTTACCTAGTCAAAACTTTTCTCAGCCATGTTGACCGGAACTCTGCGGTCTCTGGTGGAGATATTGTACGTCTCTGGGACTTTCCTGGCTAAACAAGGGATTAATTCAGTGATTGAATAATTTAGACGGAATACCACCACTGTGTAATTCTGACTGTTCTATCTTCCAGTGCTCAGCCGCGATGTCATTCAGCGCAAGGCCCACTTCTTCCAGCAGATGGCGCATGAGTCCTCTGATCTCTGCTGAGGAAATATAACAAACCTACCCATCACCAATTCAATAAACACATTTATAATTCTTTATTTCTCTAACTGTGGATGTTTCTTTCTTGGGCTGAGAGGAAACTATGAAAAATATGAACTAAAAAAAAAAAATTCCTCAGAGGAGAGTTAGTTGGTGAGCTGATTGCTGAACTGGTCTTCCAAAGACTGAGAAACTGGGACACATCATAGTGATTTAACAAATCTGGTGCGAAAAATGATGTGAAATCTATTGGCTTTGAGAACCACTCTGGTGACTTACTGAATGTTGTTGAGCTAAACCATATTCTGTCTTTACACTGTGATAATTGTGCTCCCTGAAATAATGGTAGCACTTGCACCTGTTGGATTGGCATCACAAAGTTCAAGTGACTTGACTTTATGATTGAGTGCAACTACAATTAAGTCAGAGCAGCTGTTGGGGCCCTTGATTAAGGCCCTGTACCTCACATTGCTCCCAGGGAATCTGGCTTCTACTTAGTTGAATCAGCTGTAACTTTCTCTGTATAGGTGTGCTAGCAAAACTAAAGCTAATGTCAAAGACTTAATGAAGAAAGCCATTGTCTGCTGCATGGTGGGAATAAACATAGCCAAACATAAGTGTAGTATTTTACCAGGCAGTGAGAAATTAATGTGGCATGGCTACAACAGCTAATAATGATTTCACATATGTGTTTAGCTGCCACTAGAGGAGCACAGAATGCTGCTCAGCAGCTTACGCACACCCCACTATAGCTGAATTTTCACAGCACAGCTTGGCACGGCTTTGCAGCATGGTAATGGCAGCAGCTACCAGACAGGCTGGTTTCTCACCCAGTAGATCAGGTTATTACTAGTGGCAGTGATGCTGAATATACCGTTTTGACATCACTTACGTGACACACAGTAACCAATCAAAGGTTGTTTTTTTTTTTTTTAGTTTTGTCAGTTCATTTCTATAATGTGCAAGTGTAGTTGTGAGTAGCCATCCATTGCAAAACCAGTTGAAAACCTTGTTTGGACACTGCTGTCCAGTTCTCTCTGCATTCCTCCTCCCCCACATTACTGAAGAAGGCTAAAATGATTACACGTGGTCGTTGTTGGAGCCACTTGCTACTTGGATGAATGTGAATGAATATGCTCGCCTGCTTTGCAAATAGCTAGTTTAGGAAGGTAGTTGGTAAGTTGCATATTTTAACAAAAACTCACTTTTTACAAGCAAGCCATCATTAAAAGTATCTTTATTTCTTCCTCCCCCACAAAACCGCTGTACCTTGTTCATCAACCAAGGAACCAGCCTAAGGTCATTGTGGTCTGACCAATCAATGGTTTTTGGTATCTCTAGTTTCACCTTTCAGTCTTAGATATGCTTTAGACCGCATGCTTGGAATCGCAGTGGAAGAGGTACAAAAATCTGCTCCATCTGCATCACCCAAAACGTTTTACAACCAACATGCAAAAAGTATGGTTTTAATCATGATGAGCTGTATTGTGTGTTCCAGTGTAAATGAGGCTTGCTGCCAAGTTACCACAGAACTCCAGCAAATAAAAGGATTCTGATTTAGAATGAAGTGTGAATGGGAAATGGGCTCAGGACTGACCCTTGAGGTCCCCCAGCGTTACTCAAACACACATTGTACTCATCCTGTCGGGTTATCAGTGATCATAAATACCATAAGGCTGGTTAAGGCAGTTAAACTCTAGTCCAGAGCTTGTCTATTCCTACATTATTACCATAATCCGTTTAGTTGCAGAGACACTGGCTGGCGGAGCAAAACCTATAGCTTGCCCAAGACGGTGCAACTTTGAGGCAAGTGCCATGTGTATACTGCATCAGGCAATGCTGCACCGTGTGGGGATGGTTTCGTCCTCGCTTCCTCGCGTGTCAGTTCCCTAGCGTATTTAGCATGCTAGATATTTTCGTGTTACTCGAGGAAGTAACTCACAGTGTGGGGACTACCTGCTGCAATGTTACACATCTTGACCAATCACAACGTCCAGACCCGTCATATGATGTGCAGACGAGTCACGTGATAAGAGAAAAATGGCCACAATTCAACTAATTTATCCTCGGCCAGGATGTGTGTTACAGTTACAGAGGGTGCCGCCATTTTTGTATCATGTGACTCGTCTGCACATCATATGACTGGTCTGCACATTGTGATTGGTCGAGCACGTGTAACATTGCAGTAGATAGCTCCCACACGGTAACTTCCTCGTGTGACGTGAAAATATCTGGCATGCTAGATAAGCTGCTGCACTGTCATGCAAGGAAGTTATGCAGCAAAAACCATCCCCACACGGTGCAACATTGCCTGATTCAGAATACACACGAGTCACTTGCCTCAGGCAAAGTTGCACCATCAGGGGCGCGCTTAAATGAAAGAAAGCTACTGGTACCTCACTTGAGAGCCTTGACATGTGAAGTATCTTTATAATTTAAAATTGGACCAACAATTTGGAGGCTGAATGCCCTCATGAGGGTGGCTTTAGTTTCTCAAAATGATTTTTCCATTAGACCATGAAGATAATGTGTATGGAAGCTCTAGAGTATGACAGCTCCTTTTTATCCCCCCGGCATATAATGCGGGGGGATATAGCGATCAGTATGTCCGTCCGTCCGTCTGTCTGTAATAAAGTCGTTTCCGGACCAGAACTCGAAAACTATACCACTTACAAACACCAAATTTGGTATAGAGCTTCTCCTAATGGTCTAGTTGTGCCTTTTGGGGGTTTTGGTCCATCCGTCTGTCCACACAACCTGTAGGTTACACAACCTACAGCCGGGGGGATCCGCCATTGCCAGATGGCTCTTATTTAAGTCCTCAGCTTTTCTGATTCAGATGGAGGCTGTGCAGTGTTGTCACATCAGTGAAAAATGTGCCTTGCTAACCTGGAAGTGCGGTCCTAATGGGAACATTCCGTGTGTAATAGTAGGTCTGAGGACACACTTCTCAAGCAGTGGCGCCCCCCCATCCTACAGTGGGATTACTAGCAGAAGGACAGAAGGGGAGGACGTGTGGCCTTACGGAATAAAAAGAAGTAAAAGCTCTGAGAAAACAGCTTTACCCGTCAGTGCTAGTACAGTACCACAGATTGTGGAGTCATTAGGGCATATACTCTATTGCCATTGCATATATTGTGATTCATCATCACCTCCAAAAACCTAAACCTATTTGTGGCGACAAAGGAAACAAAGAGTGAGAACCAGCCCTCCTCATTCGTCCACAATCAAGAATACAAAGTGTGAAAACAACAATTGTCATTTTGAACTCCGTTTTCCTTCAGCAAAAAATTCGAAAGAAAATAACTTTGAGTACAATATGAAGATAAATAGTTACGTTTTGAAATTTCCGGGATTCATTGGAATTCAACGCCCGCAAATTTAGTTAACGTCGTCGGTTTTAAACGTTTAAATTTGCGGGCGTTGAATTCCAATGAATCCCGGTAATTTCAAAACGTAACTATTTATCGATATTGTAAACCATAAGCGAGAAAGAAACGTTTTTTGCACGGACTCTTTCGTATGGCGACGTGATCCGTCACAATTAGGTCATCGAGTCACGCGCTTAAATTCCGCAACCTGTCAAGTTGAACTGATGGGCCTAATGAGCGAAAGTAGGTCCGTTTTCATGCTAACAGAGGTGTATAATCCAGGTTCAGAAAGTAAAAGTCCATCCCAGGATATTGTTCCAGCCACAAAAGGCCTGGCAGCTGACACTATTCTTCAGCTGGGTGGTAAAACTAACAAGTCAAATCTGCTGACAGGAGTTTACGGTTGGAATGAAAACATGGTAGGATTTTTACTTTCTGACCCCTGGATTATACACCCCTGCATGCTAATGTATTCATGAGCAGGTGAAAAGGTCCTGTCATTTCAGGGATGTCGAACACTATTCGACAAGGGTAATTAACCAATCAGATTGTGGAAAACACCTACTATTGGTTTACAATATGTCTTAAAAATTCAGAAAGTTTTGGTCCCTAAAACAATATAATTGTCGTTTAGTTCTTTGCGAAAACAGCAACAAAAATCTAGCAAAATGGTGTTATTGGTGATTAAAGAGGCATAAATGCAAGCTGAGCTCTCGAATGCAAAATTTGAGATGTTCGTTCTATTTTATGAGCAATGATTGGGTGACAAGAGAAATGGCAAATTCGAAAGCCGTAGTCCTGTGCGTGCGATATCTATACAAGCAGCAAGAGCGTTCAGTATGGCAGGAATGGCGCGTACACCGGCGCTTCTCCCTTTACTGTTACCAGCTGTCCGCTTTGTTTTGATGTACGACAGCGTTTTACTGTACCAGTGGGCATTACGTCATTTGCATTTTCCTGAGCAAACAAGCAGTGTTGTCGCAGAAAGGTTAAGCTGCCCACACACCTCCTCGCATGTACACAGAGATGAGATTACTTCCTTTCGTCATGTGGGCAACTCCCACAGCTATCCGCGTTTAAAATCGCCCATAGGTGTATTGTTAGACTATACACTGTTTTATTTTATGTGCACTGTGTCGGGATGCAATGTCCAATAAACTAACGAGCCTAGTCTAAGATGGGGCTTACATTTAAAGCGAATACTTAAAATAGATTTCGTAAAATGAATTATGTCTGAATTGAGGAAATAAACTTTAAATGTCCTCTTCAAGCTTTGTCCTTAACAGAATCAGTTCGAACAGAATTATTTGCGTAATTCTTAGTTTTCAGTTACTCCTGAAGCATCAGGTGTCCAGCAAGCGCCTGACTCAGCGCACTACGCACGATGTCCACCAGAAACCGGTCGCACTCAAGCTAATAGAGCACTGGTGCAAATTACCGTAATATATACGCTTCTATTTTAATCCCATTCTGTCATTGGTCAGTCTCCAGTCGTGAAACCACCCCACCAAGTTTACAGTACGGTGTAAGGCCATGGGCGTGTGTATGCCGCACACTGCGTACTCAAACCTTGTTGAAATGCTCCTCCCAGGGATGAAAAAGTTTCGACTTTCTATCTTGGGGACTAACGCTGACAAGCGTTTCTCTTGGTTTAGGCATTCTTCAAACGGCATTAAACAGATTACGCGTTTACCCTGTGAAGGTTTCACGGGCATGGTAACTTTAACAGGCAATTGAACTTTAATGGTGTAATGGCCTAGATGTTTCATGGAAATAATTTTGACAATGCAAGAATTGAGGCTTAGAGTGCCGTGGATAAGTATTGGCCCCTTCTTGATTTCTTATATTTTAGCATAATTGTCATACTTATAGGTTTCACATCGTCAAACAAATTTCAATATTATACAAAGATAACCCGAGTAAATACAAAATGCAGTTTTAAAATGATGATTTAATTTATTTGGGGGGGAAAGCTATCCAAACTTACCTGGCCATATGTGGATAAAGTAATTGCGCCCACTTGTTCAATTATGAATTAACTGTGATTAACCACATTTTTAAAATTCAATTTCACTCGCAACACCCAGGCATGATTATTGCCAGACCTGTTAAATCCAGAAATCACTTGAAAGGAACCTAACTGATAAAGTGAAGTAGACTAAAAGATCTCAAAAAGCAATACATCGTCCCGCAAACTAAAAAAATTCAAGAACGGGTAAGAAACAAACTATTGACATCTTTCAGTCTGGAAAAGGTTACGAAGCCATTTCTAAAGCTTTGGTACTCCAGCGAATCATGGTGAGAGCCATTATCCACAAATGGAGAAAACTTGGAACAGTGGTGAACCCGCCCAGGAGTGGCTGGCCAACCAAAATTACTCTAAGAGTGCATCGACAACTCAGGAGGTCACAAAAGAACCAAGGACAACATATAAAGAACTGCAGGCGTTACTTGCCTCATTTTTAAAGTCAGTGTTCATGATTCAACAATAAGATAGATACTGGGCAAAAATGGCATCCATGGGAGAGTTCTATGGTGAAAACCACTGCTGACCAAAAAGAACACAATGGTTCGTTTCACATTTGCCAAAATATACTGCTCAAAAAAATAAAGGGAACACTTGGAGTTATATTGTGTTGTTTAAGTGTTCCCTTATTTTTTTGAGCAGTTTACATCTTGATGATCCCTAAGACTTTTGGGAAAATATTCTGTGGACTGAGGAGACAAAAATTGAACTTTTTGGGAGGAGTGCATCCTGGTACATATGGGTAAAACTAACACAGCATTTCATAAAAAGAACATCATACCATAAGTCAAACATGGTGGTGGTATTTTGATGGTTTAGGGCTGCTTTGCTGCGTCAGGACATGGACGATTTGCTGCAATTGATGGATCTGGATCTGCTCTCTACCGGAAAAACCTGAAGGAGAATGTCCAACCATCAGTTTGTGACCTCAAGCTCAAACGCATTTGGGTTATGCAGCAGGATAATGAAGTAAGGCCACAATTTGGCAACGAACAATCTTAGAGAGCTTCTTCCATCCTACCATCGTGTTTAATACTGTGACACGGCTCACAGTTCATGTCACCTTATGTTCTGGAACAACTAACCATTAGAGGTAATTCTACAGAATAATGTTGCCTCAAACCATCTTAAACAAATTTTTTAGCATCAATAATCCTGGAGTGAGCCTTCAAACATGCATTCAGGCTATGCAAGAGCCAAAAACATAAAATTTGCAACACCTTTCATTTGCCATAAAAAAAAAAAAAGTTTTGTGTTTTTGTTTATTGCCCATATTTTTACCCCAATATAATGGTGGGAAAGATTTTTTGTTCTCATTGTCTACACCAGTACAACCCCAATTCTGAAATAGTTGGGACAAAGTGTAAATTGTGAATAAAATCAAAACGCAATGACTTTCAAATCACACCAGCCAGTATTTTATTCGCAATCGAACAGAGATGACATAGCAAATGCAGAAACTGAGAAATTTTACAATTTCATGCACAAAATGAGCTCATTTCAAATTTCATGGATGCTACAGGTCTCAAAAAAGTTGGGACAGAGGAATGTTTACCATGTTGTAGCATTCCCTCTTCTTTTTAACGCGGAGAGGAGGTGTCTGAGCATTGAGGGGACAAGTTTTTTGAGTTTAGCCATTGGAATTTGATCTCAATCTTGTTTAATACAGGCTTCCATCTGCTGGAGAGTTTTGGGTCTCCTTTGACAGAGTTTTCATTTAATTATGCGCCAAATGTTCTCAATCGGTGAAAGATTCGGACATGCAGGCAGGCCAGTTCAGCACACAGACTTTTCTCCTACGAAGCCATACTGTTTTAATAGCTGCAGTATGTGGTTTTGCATTGTCCTGCTGAAATACACAAGGCCTTCCCTGGAATAGATGTCACCTGAAGGGGAGCCTATGTTGCTCTTAAGCCTTCATATACCTTTCAGCATTCATGGTGCTTTTTGAAAAATGCTAGCGTAACACTGATAATAGGAGGGGTGGTCTTTCTCCTCTTTAGCCTGGAGGACACAACGCCCATGATTTCAATAGGAATATCAAATTTATTCTCGTCTGACCACAGGACACTTTGCCACTTTGCTACAGTCCATTTTAAACGAGCCTTGGCCCACAGAACACGGTGGCACTTCTGGATCATGCTCAACAATGGCTTCCTTTTTGCATGATAAGAGTTTTAGGTGGCATCTGTGGATGGCATGGCAGATTGTGCTTACAGACAGTGGTTTCTGTAAGTATTCCTGGGCCCATTTAGTAATGTCAATGACAGAATCAAGACGGTGAGCGATCCAGTGGCGTCTGAGGGCCCGAAGATCACGCACATCCAGTAAAGGTCTTCAGGCTTGTCCCGTATGCACAGAGATTTTTCCAATTTCTCTGAATCTTTTTTTGATGTTATGCACTGTCCATGATGAGACCTTCAAAGCCTTTACAATTTGACATTAAGGAACATTGTTTTTAAAGTATTAAACAAATTCTTTTACATAAGCCTTCACAGGGCATCTGGGCATCTTTACTTCTGAGAGACTCAGCCTCTCGAAGACATCCCTTCTATAGCCAATCACGTTACAGACCTGATGCCAGTTAACTTAATTACTTGCTAAATGTTCTCTCGGCTGATTCTCTTGTATATTAATTACTTTTTCAGCTCTTTTTTGCCTGTGGCCCAACTTTTTGAGACCTGTTGCAACCAGAAAATTTGAAATAAGCTCATTTTGTGGATAAAAATGTAAATGTTTTAGTTTCAACATTTGAAATGTTACGTGTTCTATTGTAAGTAACATACTGGCTGCGTTTACATGGGTCCAAAAATCCTACATAATCGGGTTGACAGGTTAGTCAGATTCAAAATGTCTCATGTAACCACCTTAGCCGATTCAATTCCCCCGGATCGGTTTAAATTTTCAATCGGACTGAAAGAGGTAGTCTACGCTGATTGATAATCAGCTTGATGCTGCATATTAACGGCTGAACAAAGTGGATTCGGTTGATGGATTGGATTATTTGTTCTGTGCATGCACTCCCTAGTAAGTAGGAGTCACGTAATGATGTTGTTGGGACCTTTTGCTCAGGTCAAAGAAACTAATCGGTTCCAGCTAGGGCCATATATACGCGGATTGAACGTGGCTCGCCTAACTATGCGTTCATTATTACAGATCGAATCAGATTCATTTAATCCGTTTGATTTCAATCAGATTGAGGAAACCAATCCATGTCAACGAAACCATTGGCTCATGTGATCTGAAAGTCATTGCACTTTGATTTTATTCACACAATTTACACTTCGTCTCAACTATTTCAGAATTGGGGTTGTATTTTTCAATATATTTTCTCCAAAAAATATGGAGAAGTAATATATAATTAGGACCCTTTTAAATGTAAGTAGTGGTGTACAACCATCACTACACACCCCTGTTCCAAGGGGTTGATTGTTCCATTACTTTTTGCTTCAAAGCTAAGGTGGAACACCAGATTCCATGGTCATCTGATGCTTCCCATTGATTATGTAATTCCCAAGATTGCCAAGCACAAAGTATACTGGTCGGTTTACGAATATATTTTGTCACAATAGATACATCCTGTTCCTTGAGCCTCCCTTGGGCGTGAGCCTAGAATATCCCATTTGACCCCCTCCCATCCCACAGCCATATCTTACTAATTAGCACCTCAGAGACATCTCTAGCAGTTAAATGAGGTGTGCTTTCCTCGAGTTGGAATGAAAGCCCCATAGGAATTCAGATCTCCAGGAATAGGGCCGAGCAGCTAAAATGCACGCTATACCTTATAACACTGTACTTGTTCCACAAGCGAAGGTCATTGCAGTTGCCACTATATTGGCAACATCTAATTGAATCTCTGCTTGGCATCCATTATAGTCCTTGGGAACTTAAATCAGCAATTCACTTTCAGCTAATTTTTTTTTATAATTATTCCTTTTATTTTTTTTAGCTTGGGCGATCACAGCGCGAGTGTTGAGTGCCTTTACCTAAACTGACTTATAAATCTTAAGACTCACAATGGCAAAATTCAAACTGGGCCTGAACCTTCTCATCCCAAAGTGACAACACGGTGTACTCAAGTAATCCAACCAATTTAATTGGTTTGGAGTTCCGCCTATGAGAGTTTAACATAACTTGCTCCCTCCCTGAAATGTTCATTAAAACCAAACCCATACACTCCGCGAGATATACACAAATATCTTTTAACATAAACAATCGAGTTAATTATTTCTTTCCATTCAAACTTTGGTGGGTTTTTCAGAACAATCAATTTTGAAGTGTCAATTAAAAGGACTGATTTTGGGTTCCAAGTTACTTCTAAAAATACGTATTCCAAATTCTCAAGTTCGGCTACCCAGCTGAAAATTCTAGCTTTGACCAGCCTAGGCTGGTTTAAGCTGTGTTTTGGACAGTTTTAGCTGGTCAACCAGCCCTTCGCCAGCTGAAAATACCAGCTTAACCACCTTCATCAAGCTATAGAGACCAGCTAGTAACACAACTCAGACAATCTTAAACCAGCTTAGAATTCTAAGCTGCTAAACTGGTTTAAAATGGTCTGGGCTGTGTTCTTAGCTGGTCTCTGTATCTTGATGAAGGTGGTCAAAGCTGGTTAAGATGGTATTTTCAGCGGGAGTCAGCTGGTGAAGGGCTGGTTGACCAGCTAAAACTGTCTAGAACACAGCTTAAACCAGCCTGACCAGCCTAGACTAGTCAAAGGTGGAATTTTCAGCATGCCTTATCTAGATCACCAACATCAAGATGTTGTTTCACAAACATGAAACTCAAATCATGGGCCTAAATGTTAATAAAGTTCTGAACTAAATCCTGGAATGGGAAAAACATCCATCCTCAAATCCCCTTGATCCTGGTAAGAATTTCAGAGAGGCTAGCTAGAGCACGAAGTTAGAGAGGCTGGCACATGCCCTGGATTTTTCGCCCGTCTATCGCTGAGATCTACACGATTTACCCATACTCTCATACCTAGAGCCGTCAGTTTCCAAGGCTTGCATGTCTGTGAGATCAGACCAGACTACCAGGAGGAAACCTACATGAACTGGTGGAGAACATGCATGGACTACGTAATCTCATTCAAAATTTAATTTGGGATGGGAATGAAGTTCATTTATGTATAAGTTACGGAACAGGCTGCAAATAAAATTAACCCCCTTTTCCGCGAGGCGTTTCTTAGTGACAAGACAACTGTCCAAAAAAATCCAGCATTATTTTTCAACTAATGCAATTTTCATTCGCTGGGACTAAATAAACCCTTGGATTATGCTGGTCAGATCACAGGCCCGAACATAGCTTGTAGGCAATGTCCAATCTCCCCCTCCTCTATTGCAAATTGCCTACTCATAAATGGTAGCCTATTTTTCGGCAATTAATGTTTAGTCTACCTGTTCCGGCGAATAAGTCGGTATTATCTTAACTTTCAAAATTCAAATCATATGTAGCTCGGACAGGTGTCACCGTTGTCACTTTCCCCCGGCGGCGACAACCAGCAAGCCAGGCTGACGGCCGGAGTAATGAACAGAGAGCTCAACAACGCGCAAGTCAGCCATATTGCGCGACTTCGGCAGAGCGAGGGGAGTTTCCGCGGCAGCACATCAACACCGACGCTGCTGAAATCATACCTGCCCTGGTGAGTAGATTAAAAAGAAAAGTTTCGCCTAAAAATGCTGGAACATTTGTTATCCCAAGAGAACTGTCCGAAACATGGTTCTGGAGGACTGCTTTGCTTTGCGCTCGTGAGATTTTGGATCTAAAAATTAAGACCTCTCAACAGGTGTTCTTAGGATTATCTTATTGTGGGATGTGGCTAAGCAGCTAAGCACAGCAATCAGCAGATATAGAGCCTGGCGACGAGCCTGATTTCAATATTTGTTTAGAACCGAGGGGGAAAAAGGGAATCGTCAGTCAGATTTATGTTTCAAGTAGCCTAGAAAACACCCGCCTTCTATTTGTCAAATGTAACCGGTCCGGCTCACCCGGTGAAGTTTAGAATTTGGTTTTGACTGTGGAAGGAAACGTACCAGATCTTTGTTATTGCTTGATATTGATTCTAATCGCAAAATGTTTATAGTTTTTTTCAGATTTCATTATCATTTTGTGTGTTGCATTTTGCTCGTTTAGACATCGGTGAAGCAAGCGATGAAGTTGATATGTCGCTCTCTCTATCAATAAATTGAATCAGGAACAAGTGAAGTTGGCTTAAATTTGGAAATACCTGACTAGTTTGTTCTCAGTGGCATGACACTGATGTGAAGGGACTATAGCAGTTTGCAAATATTTAGCAACTCGTGTATTTTGAGATGTCATCGGTGCGGTCCCTACAGTTATTTTGCGGCGTCTAAGTTCTGCCGTTTCATCTCATATTGGAGTAAATTTGTTCTCCATTAACAACACTTAGATGTAAGATTTGTTTAAAGGGCGGGGACAGTCCGACTTATTAAAACGGTACCATACTTTTTCTGTTCTTGGGTGAGGCTGTGATTAATCAGCTATCTACTAATGATTCATTGGTGCACCCGGAATTCTAATGGGCAAATTCTCGTATAGGCGTTTAAAGAAGGTGTAGTCCTGGCAGGAGCTATTCCTCTTCAAGGTGTGTGAAAACTCGTTCCTCTTCTTTTCTGAAAGCGGAAGGTGGCTGAGTCAGACTTCTGCCTGAAGAAGGCTATCGGACGCCAGTTTTCCAGACATTTACGACGACTTTGAAAACGGACCCAAAATGCCCAAACCGGTAAGTATGGTCCATGCAGTAATTTTATGCGCGTATATGACGTGTGTCATTAAGATGTGTTAGTGGCTTTGGTGAAATGGTCGTTAACACATTTCACTAATCATACGGGAAAAATCAGTATCTCATTATTTGTTTTAAGCCTGGAATTTCGGGCGATAAATGTTTTACCTTTTGAGTAATAGCCAATAGTCCTGGCTGGTTTATTATTGTTCTCTAACTCAAAATTATTGACTCGTTGGAGGGCACTGTTTTACCTGCATTTGGGTGCTAATTTTCTCTACGAAAGACTGTTCTTAGCCTGCCTCCCTCTATAATGTACGGTGATCTTCTCATTATGGTAATGTTATGCTTTAGGCAATTATACCTTTAAATGGAGTTGCTTTGTTTGGATCTGTCACAGAGTCACCTTAATTTTTCAGACACGAGATTGCTGTATACAGTTAAAGGGAGAGGGCTACACTGTGGCCAATGAATAATGAAGCTGTTTGTGGTATATTATGCATTCATGATGCTTCATGTAATCTGCACACATGCGTATGGAAAGACCATTCCCAGTTTTAGGCCCCATTGTCTGTCTGAGCTCTTACTTTGCTGGTCTGCAAAATGGCTCAATTACGAGGCTGTCCATATTTTTTTTCTTCATTGTAGACAATGTGATATGGGAAGTCTTTCAAAGACAGGCATTTAATTGTTTCAAAGCCCTGTTGAGCAACGGCAGTGGTATGAGTCACATACATGACATTCTTTTCAGTTCGGAGTCACAAATGACATGATGTTAATGGAAAGTAAAATATGCGGATGTGGTCAAAAATCTACTAGTGTGGATGACCCCCATGCTGTTGAATAGAATCATGGATGGTCACCTCAGCAAAGCACTACAGTTTGCTGCCTGTTTTTGAACAGACAACATTCTATCTGATGTGCTGAGGAAAGGAATTCCTTCGTAAAGTTGCTTTGACTGTGACTATGATCAGGACTTGGTTCTCAGTTTTCGAGTTTGTTTCTGGTTGATGATATGTGACTTGTTGCCATTGCAGTGGTAACATCACTGCTGCTGACCTCTTTGAGTTTCTCACCATAGTTGATGCAATGATGTAAAAGTTGACTCTGACTTTAAAAATTAGTCACAGGAAATTTTCCAGTTCCCTCAAACTGAGATAAATCTGTCTGGATCAGATGACTGACTTGAGCCAAATGATCAGTTTTAGAGCATTGACTGCTTGTGAAATCAATTTCCTTCTGCAGTCTGTTGAAATTGGAAAAACAAAACTCTATGAATTTGTCAATTTTGACATTAAGAAAGATCCTATCTGTTGGAATAAAATTAGAGAAAGTAGTTTACTTCATTGTACAGATTTGCTTTTACTGTACGGAGCCTTGGGGGGTTTTCTAATACTGGCCTGGGCACTGGTTTGAAGTTACACAGTACTGCTTAGCCTGTGGTTTGCTGTAAGAAAATGAGTGGAAGTGATTAGGGAACTCCAGTAATGGTGCACTTTAAACCCCATGAGCAACAATTCTATTTAATTTATTATTATTATTATTATTATTATTATTATTAATTTAAAGCCCACATATAAGAGCTGGTGTGCTTTCATATATGGTGAAGCTTGTGGCATGAGGACTGATATAGGGCCGGTGATCCCAAAACTGTGTTATGGAGTTAGCTGGATAATGGCTCATATTAAAACCTGTGACCAAAGTTGATAGGGCTGTTCTCACTTTAACTTGGTGCAGTTATCTGACTAACTTGATAATCCTACTTTGTGTTACAGGCCAGGTTCAATGGCCACCTGAAGCCATTGCATGTTACCATGGCAACCTGTAGTTTAACTATAGTATAGTTAACTTAAGTATAGTAGTCTGTAGTTTAGCTTTGTGGCAACGGGCAGTCCCTACACATCATGGTGGCAACTTGCACTCGCTACTTTACTGTGTTGGGCGTGGCGTGTGTGTATTTGATTTACCTTTGTGCATGCTTGATGTACTTTGATGTATCTGCGTGTGCGTGTTTGATGACACATGCGAGAGTGAGATGTACTTGTGTTGGTGTTTGATGTCCCTTTATTTATGCGTATGTTCTCCACCTGAAGCTTTTTGTGGGAGCCATTTGTTCAGCTGAATAATTCATCAGACTGTTGCCGTTTGTCTGCGGGGAGCAGTATCAGGGAAAAGAGCAGCTGTAACCAACATGGTGCCTGTGGGGCGAGGGGCTCAAATAAAGAGACAGTCGGTGGCCCCCCGACCAGCAAAACAGTGTTTGGCCTTTTGTGCAATTCTTTGATATCGCCTGCCTGGCTGGGGATGTGATCTCTTTCAAGTGACTTCTGGGGGTTGCAATAGTGTTTGTGCCGCTTGGTAGTTTTTAGCATTTAAGACCCTGGCATGCAAAACCTTGAAAAATAACCTTTTTTTTAACCTTGATTTGACATTTTTTCTCTATCTGGAGCCTAACTCAAACAGCTAACCTTAAATCTAGCCTGAATCCTGACTGTGGCATCAATTGTAACCTTACACCTGAACTTGGCCTTTGGCCCAGAAGTAAGCCGCCGTAAGGAGACAGACAAAATGTGCCCCATTGTGGCATTTTTCAAATTTAATTATGCTTATGGGGTTTTCTTAAGTCCACAAAAGTATAGTGAAACCAGATCATACGGGGTCAGTCTGAAGCAAATTCTCTTACTGAAGCATGATCTATTCTTTACCCTTTTGGGCCCATATACAGAAATTTCTGTATGACATTAATTGACTCTTCTGAGGACAGATTTTTCTGTTTTTCAATTGCCTTGGGGTCCTTAATCTTATCTAGAAAGAGCGGGTGTGGGCGCAGGCTTTCATAATATCCCCGAACGCCGAATGGTGTTCCGGAGGATATTATGCTTTTGGTCCGGCCGCCGCCGCCACACTACGTGTCAACGCGATAACTTCAGTAATATTTCAATTACAAATTTCAAGTTTTGCACATAAGCAAGTATCATGAAGAGGTAGAACTGATTCGATTTTGGACAATTTACGATCTCTAGATTTGCCACCAGGGGCCAAAAACTGATTTACATGTTAACGCGATAACTGCAGTAATATTTCAATGAGAAATTACAAGTTTTTCATATAAGTAAGTATCATAAAGGGGAAGAACTGATTGGATTTTGGACAATTTACAATTTCTAGATTGGCCACCAGGGGCCAAAAACTGAAAAAATCACTGTTTTTATCATATCTCTGGAAATATTTGACCTCAAGTCTTGTGCAAATGAAAGGTCATGACCTGAGGATGAAAGGTCATGACATGAGGATATGTCCCATGATGACATTATACCTGTTTGGTTCAAAATTTTGACACAAGGTGGAGCTTTGTCACATAAAATTCACTATTTTTGCTATATCTTTGGAACCATTTGGCTTGAAACTATGTGCAACTGCAAGGTCATGACCTCACAACATGTCACATGATAACATCATACCTGTATGGTTCAATATTTTGCCACCAGGTGGCGCTTTATGATGGAAAATTACCATTTTGGCCATATCTTCAGCACCATTTGACCGATTAACCTGAAATTAAGTTCAAATGAAAGTCTATTCAAGGATTGGGGAATTGGATGATTGGGGGCGTTCGGGGATATACCCCCAGCCGTCGCCTCCGACGGCATAAGCCTCGTTACAGCTAAGCAGTTACTCACTGGATTCTACTAATCAGGCTCTCGAAGATTTAAATTCAAACTGATCATTTATCTCTGAATATTTGTTCTCGAGACGTAAGATCTACTGCATTTTGGTGTAAATATATGTATCCAACTTGTACTGAAATGTGAAAGCAACCTTTAATTGTTTCATACCATGAAATGCTATAGTTAATATGCTCAGTTTATCTGACATCTGGTCTTGACATTGAGCTGAGCAGTAATGTTTGATTTTGTGAAGGCTGGGTGTCAAGGGGTTAAGCACTGATTTTCTTCAGTGTGGCGGATGTGTAGTCCAGCAGGTAGTGCGCTACACTAAGCATCAGGTGTGGCTCTATAATTGTGTGCATCAATGAATGGATAGTGATGGGAATGATGCAAGTGTGTTTCTATGGAGTGAAATGGATCTGCTGTAAATTCGGTCGGTTTTTGTGAAGTGCAGCGTGAGTTAGCCAGTTTCCCGCAGTGGGAACATAGTTGGGGTCAGCCCTGCTTCTTCCTCTGTGAAACATCGCCGCCTCCTTCTTTGAGCTCCTACCTTCCCCTCTGCGGGCCGGAGGACGGTGACTCTGCCAGTCGATACTTTGACAATGAACGCTGTGACAGCCTCTGGATTTTGTTGCGCAACAGCCATCCACTACCTTTTATGAAGGTGACTAATCCGCATGAATGACAACCTGCACCTCTCTGAAGGTGAACCTGAATTCTTACTTAAGACCGTCACCAAGGCCAGTGTATTTCTCTTGGCATCTCGACTCCAATCCTACCCTAATCTGAAATGTCTAATTGGCGAACTGTGCACATGACTTATGCTGCCTTCTAAAAGGAGCGCAGACAGTCTACGGTTTTCCTCTGAAACGCATTCATCAGCCGCTGCTTCTTTATACTTGCTGCTTCAAACCTCATAAGCCCTGAACGAGGGCGGGGGAAACCCATACATGGGCTAGCTCAGAATTTTTCTGTCGAGCTCCAGGATGGCCTGCAGGAGGCGCTTGAGCAACAAACAATGCTAATCCAAACTGACTGTGTCCCTCCCATATCCCTGAGCAGTGCAAAGCCAATTGTGCCCTGCTCTCATAAGGCTGCTGGCCACCATCAACGCTGGTGCGGCTGGATTTCCTGCAGTCCTGTGGTGGTTACTCCTGCCCCACAGTGCGGCGCCTTTCTGAGTGAGCCAATATGGCAGCTCTAGGTTGAATATGTTTAACCCCTTTCTGCAAATGTAGATGCTTGCGTCTATGGAACTGCAAATTTAAGCACGCAGTTACTGTACTTGATCACTAGATGGCACCCCCGGATCAGTTATTGAATATTCACATGCAAGCAGAGTTCGAACACAGTTTTGAATATGGGCAAGTTTACTCCACTCCCTGTTTTTCAAGAGTTGCGTGAATTAAACTCCTCAGCTAAGCCTGATGTGCAAACTGGTCAATATCCTTGCCCATAGTATCGATCCAGCAGTTTAAAATGGTGATCTCTTGTGACAGAAAAAATCGTTGTCCTATTTAGCAACCACTTCAGCTACTGTGAGCCAACGGTATTCCAATTAGTGGTTCAGAAAAATCAGTTTTCTGAAGCAAAAAAATTCAACATGGTATTGATTCTCTCACATTCTACTGTCAATTTCAGTCATCACATACAAAAAATGCGTAGTTCCCTACCGTAGATTTACGTGTAGATTCCTTCATTGACTAATTCAGCGCTTCCTTATATCCACCCAAGGACTGGTGTTGATAGCCAATCACTCAATTATACACTCAGGCGCTTCTGCGTAACTGCACAGTGATAGTTCACACTCTTGTGAAACTTTCCCGGTAACAATGTATTGATTGGCTCATTTCTTGTCCATTTCCCAAGTGTTTAAATGTGCCACAGTAAGTGAAACACATTTATTGGACAAACACAGAGCATACAAGCCTATGTGTGTCAGCAGGCTCTGTTGTATCCTGTCTATGTTGCACAAATTGCGAGGCTGAAGTAGACGCGATTTATAGAAAAAGACTTGCAAAACGGGCCTTGAAGTGTTTATTTACATTTACAGAATTTAAATGAGATAAGGACATGGTCAATGGAAATAATTTCAAATGAAACAGGATCCTTATACTGGATATGTCGGTCTCTGGAGGAGGGATTAATTGAAATAGGTTAGGCTGCTACTTTTGCTTTTTGTCTTGGAATGTATACCATATTCAATGAAGTCGAATGCCGAGGGTTTTTTTTCCTGTTTAAAACGTGAACTGCCCATGCATTTGGGTGGACCCCCAGGTACGTTCATTGCACGGTTCTGTTGAATCTAGGGAGGCAATATTTGATCTTCCCTGAAAGTGGAATGTCTATTCTGTTAAAATAAGGCATATTTCAGAATTCAGATATTACTGAGGTATGAGGAACAAGTACAACTCACTAAGTGTTGAAATGAGTTTGAGCTCGGAAGTCAGGACTGCTAGTTTCATTGCAGGTGTCCTGACTGTTTAATCAGCAGTTTATTTAATGAGTGTGTGTGTTCTGGCTTGGGGGACTGGACAAAACTCTAAACTTTATGATGGAGAAAAGGCATATTTTGTGTTTGTAGAGATTACTGGTGACCACTGATGTTCAGCTGCACTAATATTGATAAATTCATGCTAAGCTCAACTTGAAAATCATTTGTTCATATTAAATTTCATGCCTCCAAACTTTGTGTTAAATACATGATTATTTTATGATGTGACAGTGCACCATTTTTACGGATCTCAGACTTTGGGGAGCCACTTGGATAGCTGTATAATTTGGCTAATGGCATGTAGGTAATCTAGAATGTAATGCTGAAGATGAATTCTACTTGTGGTCAAGGAGTTTATGATCTGAGAAATGTATAGATTTAAGCCCCAGCAATTTTTCAATTCTCAGTCTTATTTCATTTTATTTTTTTTTTGCAATTTTAATGGTGAATTCTCATGAAGATTTTTTTGTGTTTGCAGTGTAAAGCCACATTTTCCTCTTTTTGAAGCTTAAATCTTGAATTATATAGCATTAAATTAGGTAACCCATAAATAACCAAATTCGGCTTCTGCGCTAAGGGGTTAAGGAAGGACAGATGGGGTGTGTGCGAGGGGAGGGGCGAGTGTTGGATTGGCCATTTGATATTTTCACATGTTGTTTATCTTGCTATCGTGTTTCTGATCCAACCATCATCATTTTAATTTGGCTGAGGGGCCGTGGTGCACAGAGCGAGAGCAGGTTGAGGGAGGGAATGAACGACTAATGGATGAAGAGAGGGGTAAGTATAGGAAGAGTAGTGAATGAGTGTAGAATGGGAAAGAGAGCTGGCCCATTAGTATAAGGAGTTGGAAACTCATCTCTCATTTGAGTTGCATGGCCTGTGCATATGAAAGGAAGGCCTTGTTTTACTGTGTTACTGGGATACCCCCCCCCCCCCCCCAAACTCCAGCCTGGCAGGCTGTGTTTCCTGCAGATGTTTTTTTTGCCAGAATTGGAAGGGGAAGACCCAGAAAAGACCAAGGTTTCGGTTGGCTGCTTGATTTTGCCCATTAGAGAAGTTCAGGCGTCCCAGCAATGCTAAGCACTATGGGAAAAAGGAAGTTGAGCCAAATGATTACCCTGAGAATTTTCATGCATGATCCTGCGAGAAATGTGCAAACTCACACATGCACACACCCTCATCCTTGTGCATCTATCCCTGTGAAGACATGACCTTGATTTCCACTCATTCTTTGTGTCTTTACAGCCTTTCCCTAATCTAGATTATAATCATAGCATGCCGTACCCAAAACTTGACCCTAACCTTAACCTATCTTTAGTTCTAACCTAAATCCGAACCTTAACCAATAAATCATTATTTACCTTTGTCGTTTTGAGCACTGGCTAAAATGTCCTCAATTCCCAAAAGTGTCCCTACTCTCTTATTTAAGTGTTTTGGTCCTCAGTAGTTGGCAAGTACATGAACAGGCACGCATGCACACACTCGCACAGTCATGTTTTTCACCCTCTCTTTGTTCATTTCTCCCTCCTGCTCTGCTCTCTGCAGTGTCAGGTGTTATCGGGTCCATTTCCCTGCAGGGCTGTTTCATATCAGGGGCCTGCAGAGCCAAAATGGTCGTTGTTTCCCAGGTGATGATATTGTCTTGGGTGTACTCACCTGATGGATGCTCAGATCAAAGAAGGTCCAGGCTGAGGATGGTATCCCGAGGGATACTGGTACATTCACATCACACAAATACTTTAAAAAAAGAAGTTTGTAAAATGTGTTTGATATTAATTAAATATTAATTAAAGCCATGGTTCTGGGATTCTCTTTTGGGTCAGACAGAATTAAACTGAACCACTACAGGTTTGTCCATGGGCGTTCGTGTGGGATTTTGTTTGCGTTTCTGTTTCTTTTGATGATGTTCATCACGGTCACAGTTTTCAGTGTGTTAAAATATTACCAGCTGATTAACGTCTGATGGGCAGTTGGGGAGACGGGATCCCTGCACCTAGAACTTCTGTCTGATTGGTCAGCCAGGTAACCTATGACCCTTTCACAGAAAGGAAGATTTTTTTGTTTTGTTTTGTTTTTTCAATCAAAATGAAAGACTGCAGTGGCAGCTGAACTAATATTTTGATTAGCTGCCCCATTTTGTGTGGAGGGAAGGCATTAAGGCGTGATCTGGGGTTAAATGGGCAAAATTTTATCATTTTTTCCAAAATTGTTTTTTTTTTTTTTTTGAATAAAAATATTCTGTAATAACCCATCTTTTAATAATCACTAATTGATGCAACGATTAAAAACTGAACTCAACTTTTCAATGCGGTGTAATGCATTTTCAATTGATTTCCTAAGGTATTACTTTTTCCACGTTTCTCATGTTTGTGGCAGCCGTAACTTTTTTATTTATCATTGAAAATCAATGACATTTGGGCTGCAGGTACTTCATTAGAAATGCAATGACAGGGAAATTTTGCCTATCTGTTACTCAAAATATTCAAAGTATGTATTTGTCAGATTCTGTGGAAAAAAATTTCAAATTTGAGTAAAATGCCCCAAAATCACAAAACTGGTAAATTGGGGAAAGAATGGCTATGTCATTGCATTTGGATAAGCAATCGCTTTTAAATGATGGAATAAAAGAGTCCTTGAGTTAAAGAGGAATTGGTGCCAGAAGTTTTCTGCATATTTAATGAGCTTGCTCAGTTACCATGGCAACCACATAAACAGAAAAACGCCAGCTTGCCTCTATTTTGGTGGTTATTACTTATACCTCTTTAGATTAATTCTGAGTTGTTTCCTGGTGTCATTTTTCATTTAACCCCAGATCACCCCTTTAATCCAAAAATTGGCAGTTATAGTGATGACTGTCATTCATATGATTTCATTTATATTTCATATTGAGTACTTTTAATATTTGCAAACTAATGTTTGGTTTGCAGTTTTTAATCTTCAGGCTCTGAAGGGATAAGTCGGTCAGTCACAGTAGGGGGGCGTGGTCTCTGGGTGAAATTGTCTCATTTTCACTGGAGAGCAGGAAATGGGGTCACTTGAATAAAACACCAACATTTGTTCACTTTAAAGGTGGTCAATAGTTTGTATGAAATTGCAACTAACCCATTAATCTCCTAACCAAATAATGATTTTTAAACGACCTCACTTGAGGCATGTTGAACTGAAATATATTTTTAATTGTACAATAGATATGTACTTGCATGTCTTTTTTCAGTGGTTCGCCTTCATGCACTAAAGAGTAATTGGCCCTGTGGTAATTGATCATGAGATAAAATGCAATTTTCAGGTTCCTTGAAACATGGGTTAAAATTGCACACAACATTACCCAAGTTGGTGTTCCCTACTACTCACTTTATGTGTCTAATGATCAATCCATGCTTTATCTAAGGTGAACCAAAAGAAATGAGTTTTTCATACAGTTAATAAGTAAGCGTATGACTGTTCCTCTTTGAAATTTGCACTGCATTCAACGACCGATACCGGTGTAATCTTATAAAGTTGTGAAATTGTATTCTGTTGGCATTCCATTGGAAAAGTTACTCATTGTGTCTTATCTGCTTGGAAGTCGGTGGATGGGTGGGTTGGGGGGGAATCCTCTCCCTTACCGCCCCAGTATAGGAGATATCTCCACCACCTGACCCCAGTGTGTGAGTGTGAGAATGTGTGTGTTTGGGTTTCTCCATCTGCGACTAACCACTCGATGGTGTTTTTAGTTTAAGTTTGTGGAATGAATGAGTCTGCAGATAAACCTCTTCATTTTGAAAAGCTAGTTTTGAAACTTTAGTGGCTCTGCGTTGAAAGAAATTGAGTAACATAGAGATTCTATTGGATTCAGTGACACTGCGGCAGATGCGCTGTCAGGGACAGTGTGGCCTGTGGCAGAGGTTTGATTTTTAGGGTGTGGTGCTACCTTTTCATTGCTCTAGTCCCTCTGTCTCCAATGCCTTGCATACTGCATACAGCCTCACTGTTGCATCAGTGACTGCAAATCCTGTACTGTCCCTGTCATACCTCAGAAAGAACTGGTTTTCAGGGAAAGGGGGTGGTTTGTTCTTACATTAGGTATGTGGTTTGCACATGCCATTTTGTGCTTTGTGGTATATTGAATCATGTTGGCTTTTTTTAAACGGAGCGCTGTGATCATCTGCGGCTGGCTCACTGGAGGTTCATGAAAACGGGCAAAAGAAAATCCGGGATGCAGCGTTTGTCAGTTACGCTGCGAAACTCTGGAACACACTGCCTAAAGATATCAGGGATGCCAGCTTGCTATTTTTTTAAAAGAAACTTGTAACCTGATCGCTTCACTTGAGCCTTTAACTAGCTCTGACTAGCTTTCACTGTTTATATTTTACTTCACATTGCTGCACTTCCTTAACATTTTATATTTTCCCTCATGTTAATGTTGTCTATACGCTCTATTTTTATTATTATCTCAATGGGTTTTATTTGTCCTCTTATGCTTTCTATGCAGTATATTTTATTCTTTTTTAAATCCTAATTTTACTAGCATTATTGAGTGGGTTTTAACCATGAGAGGATTTATTCTGTGTGCTCTGTTGTGATATAATTTTTTTTTTATGTTCATTTTATGTCTTTTCATTTGAAGCACCAGGTGCATAGGGTTTCTCTGATGTAAACTATGTTCGGCTGCATTTCTTGTATGAGAGGTGCTTTGCAAATATTTTTGAGTCAAAATGATAATAATAATAATAATAATAATAATAATAATAATAATAATAATATTATTATTATTAAATTAAATATTATATAATAATTATTATTATTATAAAAAATAAAAAAATAATAACATTATTATTATTTTTATTATTATTATTATTATTGCTATTATTGTTATTATTATTATTATTAATAATAATAATAATAATATTTATCAAACCCGAAGGGTACAGCCTGCGCCAGCCTCTGTCTCTCACTGACTGACTGACATGTTTTGTTAAAACAAGCATATGCTGTACTTTACCTGTTTGCTCAGACTTTGTGTGCTGCCGTGCTGCCAAAGCTGATAAAAATGTATAGACTGTTCTTTGTAGGTGTGCTAGAAGGTATGAAATTGGCCACTATTGAGGTAATGAATTGTAATCTTCTTCAGTGCTGCTCCATTTTAATGCTAATCGATCGCTTATCTTTTATGTTAGTTTGGGAATTAACTATGAGCATAAAAGTAGTGGCCTGCCTGGTCTGAAAAGAATCGTCTCAGTTTGTTCCGCTTAGAAAATGCAGTAAAGCAAAATGAGCCAACAGAATGCCCTTGGGTCATAACGATTTATTTCTCTTTTCTGAGGGACATGAATCAAAGTTGAACACATGATCTTGGTAGAATGTCAGTTGCAGACTTGGTAGCTCACTAACATGGTAACCTATTTTAAAGTTGCTATCTGGAATAGGACCAGATGACATCAAAGTTTGAGGATCATTACGCATTAACTTTACTCAGCCAGCAAGCCACTGCGACCCTGGTCCGTGCTTCTGCAAGTTCAGTCAAGGACTGGCGCATATCTCACTCAGTGTTGGCAGCTGTCTGAATGTATGGGACAGTTATAAACAGTACATGGGAAAAATGCTACTTGTACAGACTGACATGTTTGGTAAGTTTACAACCAGTTATGGGAATGGCTAGTTTTGGTTTGTATTTTTTCTAATCTTGTTTGGTTTGAATTTTTATTGAGTAGAAGACAAAGCTCTTTAAATCATCATTTTACAGCTGACCGCTGATCTTCATTGGGCTCATATCCACTGCATTTTTTTAGTCCACACCAGTTACATCAACCTAAATGGTCCGGTTTAGACTACCTGCATAGTTATTTTATTTTTTCATTATTATGAAACTTCCACGCCTTCCACGTGGGGGAGTTTGTACTCACTCTAGTCTGTTCAATGTATTGACTTGCTCCGGGTCCCTTTGTTTTGCTGTTCTACCACATTAGTCGTTGTTTAGTTTTGTGATTCACATTTTTACATTCCACCTTTGAGATCTTGTTTCATTTATAACTAAAACCTCTTCAGCCCTCCCAACGTGAGTGAGAGAGTGGAGGGTAAATGTTTGCTTCTGATATTGGTCACATTTGCAAATACCTTAAAGGTCCCCTATCATGTCAGCTAATGAATCATTACAAGCCTTTTCAGAATCTGTTTCTTTGTGACATCAGATGGTGAAGTGACCACCCAGAGGCAAGAAGGATTGATCAACTTCAGCCAACCAGTTAATCAGTTTTTTGATTATTCTGGGTGGTCCCCCCTCCCTATGATGTCATGAGGGACACATTTGAAAAATGGCTCATAATGGCAAAGTATTTGAGCACCTGATAACATGATAGAGGACCTCTAAAGGTGTACACAAGCAGTGAGTAAGAATCATTCAAATGTTTGCCTCAAAGTAAAAATTACATTGTCTGAGCAGTATAGGTTGGGCTGAATGGCAGCATTCAGTTAAATGGCCTTTTCAAAGTCAAACTTGCAAATTGTACAATTTCTAGTTCAAATGGCATGTTTTACAAGATATTGAAATGATGCACAGTTTCTGTACAATCAGTGAGTTTCTCATTTTGAATAATGTTAACTTCTTTTCAAATTGAACTCATTCCATCATGCTCTTATCTCTTGCCTTTGGGTTTGAAGTTCTTGTTTTTGACTAGGCGTTGTTTCTGTTTTTGCTGCGCGTTTCACCAATGGGAGATGTTTTTGACCGTTGCAGTGCGTCTGTCCTCTTCGGACACTGTAGCTAATTGCTAGTATAGCAAGTACTAAATCAATTTATTTAACCGAATGAAATGGGTGACTACTTCACTACTTCACCCTAAACTAATTCAAACAAACAAGAACAAGACTTGAGGTCATGCAAAATGTTGCAATTTTCAAAGACTTCTAGGATTGAAAATATAGAAGATTGCGAACATATGTATTGAACACTTATAGGAAGTCATATATGAACTTTCATTTGGTGGCCTTCAACTTGACCTTCGGTGACTTCGAAGGCCAAACTCCGCATGGTGAAATTTTAATGACTTTTATGTCCAGAACTATTACAGAGAGGGAGAGAGAGCTTAGGTTTCTATTGTGGGCATATACGAAGTAATGTATCAAGTTTCATTTGGCAACTTTGAACTTGACCTTCAGTGACCTTCAACGGCCAAACCTTACATTGAAATTTCAATGACCTATATCTGCACAATCATGACCGATAGAATGTAGGTTTGTGAAAACCAAAAATGATGGTGCGCTCAAAAAATATTAAATACAGAACCTCAAGGAAAAAAAAGCAGGTGCTCTTGAAGGAGAGGGCTCAAAAATCCATGAATGACAAAAAACAAAGGCAAATTTTTTTTTAAAAAGTACCCTTTTTTTTTTTTTTTCCAACCCTGATGAACACACTTTGTGGTCAAAACTGGTCGGTTTTTTTTTTTTTAATTTATTTTTTTAATTTGGCATCTCCAATCCCACTCGAATCTGGAATGCCCAATTGGTGGACTATGTACAGAGCTTGCTCGTATGCGACCCCTTGCTGCCAACACAGGATGGTGAGGACAGATTACGGCTCTCCTCCATGTGCCTGTCAACCACTGATTCTTATACACTCATTGGTTGAATCCTCGCTAGTTCAGAATGAGGGCGGAGGATACCCGGGCATGAACCAACCCAGAGTCTTCCTGACAAGCGCCCGCCTGGCCAACAGGAGGCGCTGGAGCAACGAACAAAGCTGATTTTTGCATCCCAAATCCGGCAGTCCCTTCCAAATTTGAGACCCTGTAAGAAAAAGCTGCCGACCCCTGCTGGTGGGTACGACCGGGGCTCGAACCCACGACGTGATAGTCATCTCTGTGCCTTAACCAAGTGAGCTATCCGGCAGCTTTTTTTAAATTTCTATGAACCAGCCATGACATCATAAAGGCTTTTTAAGTTTCAGATACTTTTTTTTTTCTCTGCTCCATGCAAGAGTGCTTGAAGATTGTTTTGTCAGTCACAGAATGTAGGTTTGTATTGGAGACGTTTAGAAAGTCATATATGAACTTTCATTTGGTGACCTTCATATAGACCTTTTGAAGGTCAAGGTTGACCAAGTGACAATTGAATAACTTCTGTAACTAAAAAGGTGACGGATGGAGCCGAAGGCTGCGTCTGAAAAGTAAAAAAATTACGTCCTATCATCTAATTCCTGACCACTTTTCTTTAACATCTGTGTAAAATGTCATGAGGTGAAGGAAAGGTGTAAAGGGGACTCCTTTACAGCTTAGGAAGAGAACCGCGCAAATAAGAGAATCCGAATGCGCTTACACGAGGCACAGTGATCACGAGGCACAGGAACGGGCGGGCCAGTCCATAGCATCAATGCCTTCGTCTTGCAGGAACTGCTGACACACTCCAGCCACATGAGGTCTAGCATTGTCTTGCATTAGGAGGAACCCAGGGCCAATCGCACCAGCATATGGTCTCACAAGGGGTCTGAGGATCTCATCTCGGTACCTAATGGCAGTCAGGCTACCTCTGGCGAGCACATGGAGGGCTGTGCGGCCCCCCCAAAGAAATGCCACCCCACACCATTACTGACCCACTGCCAAACCGGTCATGCTGGAGGATGCTGCAGGCAGCAGAACGTTCTCCATTGCGTCTCCAGACTCTGTCACGTCTGTCACGTGCTCAGTGGGAACCTGCTTTCATCTGTGAAGAGCACAGGGCGCCAGTGGCGAATTTGCCAATCTTAGTGTTCTCTGGCAAATGCCAAAACGTCCTGCACGGTGTTGGGCTGTAAGCACAACCCCCACCTGTGGACGTTGGGCCCTCATACCATCCTCATGGAGTTGGGTTCTGACGATTTGAGCAGACACATGCTCATTTGTGGCCTGCTGGAGGTCATTTTGCAGGGCTCTGGCAGTGCTCCTCCTGTTCCTCCTTGCACAAAGGCGGAGATAACAGTCCTGCTGCTGGGTTGTTGCCCTCCTATGGCCTCCTCCACATCTCCTGGTTGCGCCTCCATGCTCTGGACACTAGGTTGACAGACGCAGCAAATACTCTTGCCACAGCTCGCATTGATGTGCCATCCTGGATGAGCTGCACTACCTGAGCCACTTGTGTGGGTTGTAGAGTTCGTCTCATGCTACCACTAGAGTGAAAGCTCTGCCAGCATTCAAAAGTGACCAAAACATCAGCCAGAAAGTATAGGAACTGAGAAGTGGTCTGTGGCCACCACCTGCAGAACCACTCCTTTATTCGGGGTGTCTTGCTAATTGCCTATGATTTCCACCTGTTGTCTATTCCATTTGCACAACAGCATGTGAAACTGATTGTCTATCAGTGTTGCTTCCTAAGTGGGCAGTTTGATTTCACAGAAGTGTTATTGACTTGGAGTAACATTGTGTTGTTTAAGTGTTCCCCTTTTATTTTTTTTTTGAGCAGTGCACAATGACTTATTTTGCCAAAACGGTCACAGATGGAGCCTAGGTTTGTATTCGAGACTTGTAGGAAGTCATATATGAAGTCCGTTTGCTGACCTCAACTTGACCTTCTGTGACCTTTAAAGTTCACAATGGACATATTGACTTTTCAGTGACTTGTATCACGAAAACTGCTTCAGAGCTTAGGGTTGTACAACGTATTACAGGAGGTCTAATAAATGTGTGTGAACTTTTATTTAGTCACCTTGACATTGACCTTCAATGATTTGAAGGTCAAATTTCACATGAAATTTTCATAACTTGTATCATCACTATAAGATTGCTTGCCGGTAAGCTACAGGACCCTTGGTCCTATTTTTATAAAATGATCTTTCATTTACCATGAAATGGCCTTGATGCTGACCTGGTGTGTATACTTAACTAACTAAACACTCTGAAGCTCAAGTGCTATTTGTAAAATATAGAGTGGTAATTTGCCCCATAATGAATATTCAGACTGCATATTTATTTGAACAGGGATATGTGCTAAACCTGGGAGGCTACTTGGTCTTTTCCCAGTAAATAACTAAACAATGAGAGCACTTAATTTGCTTTGGCTCATTGCTTGCATTTAGATGTTATACTGGATAATTAACTTGGGCTTTGTTCCCGTTTAAAAAGGCTTATGGATTCCGAATGAATATCAGTCCATTGCAGCTTCTTTAGCGAAGGTATGGCCTCGGTGTGGAGTGGCAATTACAGTTTTCAATTCTGTTTCTTAGGCCATTTCTCTTACTTTCCGTCTGTTTGTTCCTCCCTTGCTTTTGTTTTTAAACAAATGGGCTCTGGTGTCTCGCCGTATCCCATTGGGTTCGTTCTTGGAGACCTGTGTTCTCTGTTGATTCACCGCCCGGTGGGAATAGATCAGAGGCTGTTCAGCCTGGTTTCAGGATGAAAGCTTGCAACGTCTTTCATCCAATTTTCTGACTACACTCTCTCTTTCTTTCTTCTCACTGCAGGTTAACGTGCGCGTCACCACCATGGACGCCGAGTTGGAATTCGCTGTGCAGCCCAGCACCACGGGAAAACAGCTCTTCGACCAGGTCTGCCCAACATACTCACACACACACACACACACACACACACACACACACACACACACAAACATGCCACTGCTGTCAGATAGGTGTTGTATTAATTGACTGGGACCTCGGAAATGGTGGCTCACATCTCAGGGCAGTGGCCAGAAGGTCAGTGCAGCTGTTGAGCCCTGAGCTGGGCCCTTAACCCCTCACTGCTCCAGGGGAGATCGACTCAATCTCAGTCTAATCATCTTTAAGTCTCTTTAGATTAAAGTAAATCGGCTCTATAACTGTAATGTATCAACATGGTCATGTGCTTAACCACTGGCCAACATACGCACACAAATTTCTGGTGGTTGGGCAGTCTGCTTCTGATGAGGTTCTGGGTTCCAGAAGAACTAACGGAAAGTGACGCAGCCCTATAAATGTACAGCTTTTATACCGCAAACAGACTAACATTTCAAGTCATCTGTCCTCATCAGAGTGAAGTAGGGCAAAAATATGAGGCAAACTACATGTAATGAACCTAAACCGTGTACAATTGTCATTGAATAACCGGGATTTCAAATCTGTTTGATCGTGAATACGGAAGTGGGAGTTGTCAAAGTGGGTGTCCCAAGGGCCATGCCCCCAACATCCTGTCATAAAGATGATCGATTTCTCTCAAAGTAACGAGGGCAAGTACACTTACTCAGATAGTGAGCGTGAGGTGATGAGAGGAAACATAACAATTCAGTGCGTCAAAGGGCCAACACTTTGTCAAAAAAAAAAAAATAAACCCCAGGGAACCCTGTTTTGACAAATTTTTCAGGACCTAAGCTCAGTTCCTTTCTGTTTCTCTGGTCTGTTATCTAAGGAGTTTCACATTATTGGTTGAAGCCCATGATAGGATTTAACACCTTGACTGCTGACTACGAGAACTCGTAATGACCTGAAAATTCGGGGGCAAATATCCATTTCTTTATTGACTGAAATTTAGTCCTGGCTAATTCTAGATGGTTTTCCTTTATTCACATGTTTACCAATTCAAGAATAATCAAGAGGCATTTGAAGACACTGCTTCTTTCCCCCATGCAATACAACAGCAACAAAATAATGGGCTACAGAAAAATAATTTAATTATAAATGGGTCTATGAACTGGCACTCAGCAGCGGTAATTTTCTTTTTTTCCAGCGAGAGCAGCATTTCAGAACTCTTTTACGATTGAAGGTAATTTTGGCAACAAGTACGTACACTTGTTTTTGCAGCACAGTCATGCAATTTGCTGTAAAAAATAGACAGCTGTCCGATTAGAAAATGTGAATGAACGAAACCACGTACTCGTCACCAATATTACCTTCATTCGCTGAAGAGTTCTGAAATGCCGTCGCCGAGTGCTAAATTCTGCCAACAGCCCTCCTCTCTCACGTGGCTTTCCCAAGTTTATTTCTGAACTCATCTGAGTAACTCGATGTGCAAAGCTAACACAGTTTTCTATGTAATTTGAAACTAGTCTGATGACTTGCTGTTCCGGAAGTTCCTTTAGTCATTGCATCCAGTTAGTAACGCATTGCTTCCCTGTAGCATTCCTTCTCTCTACAGTTTGTCATCTATCATGTGTCGCTGCTTAACTCCCCTGCCTACAGTATTTGTGTGCAACGATTAGAGGATCAGACCTGACCTGTCATCCATTTTATGATTGGTTGAGATCTCTTGCCTATTCACTGACTGGTGGATCAGACCTCTTGTTTGTGTGATGATTGGCACATTAGACCAGTCTTCCGGTCTGTGATTGACTGTGTCTCCTCTTCTTCGTGCGACGAGATCAGGAAGCCTTGTTCAAGTCATGCCTCAGCTGAGTTTCCGCCTTCTGCTGTAGAACGAAGTTTAACTTCTCCGTTCCATCATTCATTTGCTTTTTACTCTACAATCAATAAACTTCACATGCTTTACCTGTGTGATTTATAGTTTATGCACCATTTCAGTGTCTTTGGTATATCAGAGCTCGGACTTAAAGAGAATTTCTCGGGCTTTCTTCTCTGAACACTCGTTGCCTCCATTCCAATTGCATATGGGCTACTATAATCTCTGTTTTCTTGAGTGGGAAACAGGCCTTGGTGATAACCCTATTTAAAACTAAAATTGCCTTCTGAATTCTCATAGCTTGGCAAATTTACCATTCTTGTCGAGATTGGTGAGAACATTGTTCTGTGGAGCCTGCAACAGATTCCTGTTTCATAAATTACTACTGTACCATTCCAGCTTTAATTTTGAATATGGGGGCCGCCAAGCCAATGTTGACATGGAGATTAAAAAAAATTTTTTGAAGTATGTATTATGATTGGTCATAAGTGGAAAACTCATTGAAATATTTTGCTAAACTGTTAAAATGTGAATAATTATGTATACATGTATAATATATTGAAATAAATACATTGAAACTAATTAATACTATTGTTGTCATTCCGTGACAATATGCCTCTTGTAATTCCGTCACATTGACTTCTTGAAATTTCTTGCCCATAAAGCAGGGTTAAAGTCAATTTTTGTTTCTATAACTTACAGCATTAACAAAAACACCTTAAATATGAACATCATAACTTAACTATGATAGGAACATCACTTTCTGGATAGTTAAACAAAACATTAAAAAAACCACGTCAATTTTGTGTAATTCCGTGACGGAGTAGTTTTTGCTTGTTTCTTCTATGAAAATTTCTCAAAATATTCATTTTCACTTAATAATATTGAAGAACAAGTTAATACCTTTTAATATGACATATCATACTTGATTTTATCTTATTTAGTTGTAGAGTTACAACCCAAAATGTAATGGGACTGTAATTCCGTGACAGCTTGGCGGCCCCCATATGTGAAGTTGTGTTTATTGAACTCTGTACACATTCATGGTCATTTATTCCTCCCAAAAATTCTAAGATTTCTTTGTATTGCTGATTAAAGTTGTAGCTGCTATATTTTTATTCAGGTATTTGTGTCTTGTTGTTGTGGTGATTATTTTTAGTCCTATCTCTATTGGAAAAGAGCTCTCTTTGGGAGCTAAAAGGGAAAAATAAGATAGATGCTCTCATGAATAGGGTGATTGTGTATGATTGGGTAAGAGGCTTTTAATTACTTGTGAGAAACGGTGAGGGAGAGACTGAAACTTCAGCTGGGCAGTCAGTGAATGCCGCCCATTCATTTTGGCACGGCAGGGAGATGAAGGGGTGCTAGATAGGATAGTACCCAGACACTGTTAAATTTGCAATTTGGCTGTAGAACTGGTTGGTGGTCAGAGATAGGTGGTGTTTAATGCTGCTCTATTGCATACTTTCTTGATTGATCGGAGTTGAATGGTGTTTCGTGAGTGATTTTTGCCGCAGTTGTCGTCAGCAGTCAGTGTTAGGTTGTGCATCCTTTAGAATTTAGCTGCAGTTGTTTTTAGTCTGTGTTAAATTTTGTATTAAACGCCATCCATCTGCAGTTTTTGTTTGTGGTCTGTGTTGGGTGGTGTTAAGTTTGCAGTCTAGCTGCAGTTTTTGTCTGTGGTCCGTATTACGTGGTATTCAGTGTGCAATTTATTTGCTTTTTTTGCTTGTGAGTATGAGGTGGAGAATGCAATTTTGCTGAAAGTTTCATTAGTGGTCAGTGTGAGGTGTCGTTTATTGTTTGATTTGGCTGCAGTTTTTGTTAGGGGTCTGTGTTAAGTTGCGTAGAATATGGAATTAGCCTGCAGTTTCTGTGGATGGTCTGAGTTTGACGGGGGAGTAGTTCTTGTGTTCGCTGCTGTATTAGCAATGGGCACATGGGTGTGATTTATTGGGATTATTAAACTGTGATGTGGCTCTTTGTTAGTAGGTTGGGTGGTGTTTTGTAGGTGGACATTGGGGCCTGGCCGGTGTTTGATAAGAGATTTGGCTCCGGTATTTGATGACTTGGCTGTGGTTTTTGATGTTGATTGGGGGGGGGGGGGGGGGCAGGATGGTGTGGAGTTTGAGACGTGGGGGTTTGTAGCTGAATGTTCTGGTGCAGGTGGTGGGGTTGGTGGGGGGTCATTGGTTATCTGGGGATTCGAGGCTTGGTCTCTGTGTGCCTGGCTGGTGACTCATTGCTTTTTGCTGGAACGGATGCCTTTGTTAAGTCACTTCTGTGCCTTGTCGCGAAGGTAATAAATAGGCAAGCGACTGAAGGTGTGCTTCCGCTGCGAGGTAGGCGTCGGCGACCTGCACTGCATTGCGAGGGCGTGGTCCTTCCCAACCCTCTTGTGGAATCTTTCCCTGGCTTGGAATGCCTAGTGCTTGACAAACTCTTGTGACTGGACGAAGTGATATATGCTGGTTTTTTGGAGGATCTGAGCACAAGCTGCTGAATACATGCAAGTTGTCTGATTATTCTGAAGTAGGAGCCCTCCACTTGAACTGAAGAGGAATACATGGAGATGAGCTGCATTGAGAACTGTGATATTGGGTTGGAGTACTGGTGTGGATCTTGGTGAAGAGAGGATTATGGAATGAGAGTGAGGCCAGGTGCAGAGAGGATTATGGGTTGGATGAGGTGCTTGGTACCGGAGGGATTATGGAATGGGTTTTGAGGTTGGTGCTGAGAGGATCATGGGATAGGTGTAGGGCCAGGTGCAGTGAGGATTGTGGAATGGGTGTAGAAGTTGGTGCTGTGAGGATAATGGGATAGATGTGGAGCTGGATTGGGAGGGATTGCGGGTTAAGTGTTTCTGGGTGGGGCCCTGTTTCTCTTCAGTAAACTACTTCTACAGTGGGTAAGTGGGGGGGACCTAAAATAAGTAAGCTATGCACTCACCTGTCCCCATGGATCCTCTTATTTGAACAGCGACATTGCAGAATGTTTTCTCTATCACAAAGGCTTACCTCACTGGCTTTATTTAATTATTTATTACCCCGTGTCGTGGGCCGACAGGCCCCGAAAGGGGGTCTAGTGGAGATCTGCGTACGTATGTACGTACGTCCGTCCAAACATTTTGCACTATATCTCGGAAGCTCCTGGGCTGAATCCAACCAAACTTGGTACCATAATACGTTGGGGTGGGAGAAGGGTGACCATGGTGACCTTGACCTAATTTGCATAATAATTAGGTCATGGGGTTAATAAGTGCAAAAGTCACATTTATGGCCATTGTTAGCTGAGTGATGAAGTTAGGTGGCGGAAATCTTTACAGCAGCTAGTCCTTCTCCCTTGACATCATCTGGATGCCAAGACATCTTGAAGATGACCTTTACCCCAATCGCCAGCCGATAAGCGCTGAAAGGGGGTCTAGTTCAGAAAGATGCAACAGGGGGTTCGCCGCAGCAACGGCTTTCTTGTTTAGTTTTAGTTTCGGTGACACTTGACCGCATTTGTTCAATTTAGTTTTTTTTTTTTTTTTTTTTTTTTAAACATTGTGAGAAGGTGCCATTTGTTTGCTTTTTGTTCTGGTCATGAAGCTCTCCTGAGACTTTCCCTTCTTTTTCGCACAGGTTGTGAAGACCATCGGCCTGCGGGAGGTGTGGTATTTTGGCCTGCAGTACTTCGACCACAAAGGCTACCTCACCTGGCTGAAACTGGATAAAAAGGCATGTCACTGTTCTATGGTCTGTTTCACATTTTCAGGCCTAGGGAGCAGCATCGATATACGAGACATGTCGGGTTCTAGCATTGGCCGTAACGCTCATAGGAATGAATGATGACAATCAAATGGCTAACATTCTATTCATTGCAAATGGCCTTGCCATGGATTATGGGTAGTATTGCTGCACAGGAGTGCTCAGCCTGTTACGAGTTGAAAAAAATGAATGGAAGTCAGTTCGGAACTTCATTAAGGATACAACTTGAGCCCTAATTGGGTCAGTTGTAAATCTTCTACACCATATTTTAACGTAAAAACGCAGCTTGTCTGCATTAATGTACTGCTGCGGCTAAAACATCATTTAGTAGAAGACCACTGTTTATCTTATCTTGATGTTCAGTTAATGCAATGCTAGCACTACTGCATCCCAATATGCTGCTATCCAGTCTATACGCCCCTGTTGACATGTATCATATAACTAACTGTCTGTGGTGAGAAAAGCCTGTAGATCTACATCACTTGGCAGTCAAAATTACTTCTAATTCACCTGCCGATACAGTTGGTCATTGGTTTTGTGTTGGACCTTATACATGAGACACAAAATGGTATAAAAAAGGAAATGATGCATTGATGAGATATTCATTATGTTCTTGGTGTACTTTAGTCTCTGTGCACATGAGGAAAGTGGTGTCTATGAAGATATGGAGTGATATCAGGAAGATTTTTTTTGCTGTATATAGACCAAAATACAAGAGTTTGGAGTGAATGAGGGATTTTTGTTTTCAAAAACACGTCTGCTTGCCTATAGAAGCTTCCCTCTTGAATAAATGTTCCTGTCGATCATGGGGCGAAGCCCCTTTTTAATAGCCATGAGTGGACTTTCTCAGTCTTTCGATGCGCTGTAATTGTTTTGCCCTTGCTGTGAAGCACTTTTTGATTTTATCTGTGAAAAGTGCTATATAAATAAAATTTACTTACTTACTTAAATCAAAACGATTGGTGCAGTGCAGCGAGATTCTTGTGTTTTGCTCTGGCCATGGTGCTCGGCTGCAACTTTGAAGATTGTTGGTTCTAGTCCCAGTGAAACCACAATGAGATATGCTGCTGTTGCTACCTGCCTAGTCACTTCAATTGTAAGTCAGTTTGGATGAAAGTTTTGGCTGAATATCTGATAACTGTGATGTAATGGGGTAATGGCAGCCTCCCGGGTGACCTCTTTGAGGGTTGTGTTACTGCTGTCCTGCTGATGCTGCTTGTTCACCCATCAGAACAATACTGCTAACCTCAGAATATTCCGCGCATCCCAGCCCCTATTCAGCCCTGTCGGGAAATGTGTGGAACGTCAGCTGGCTCGCTGGGAATGTGCGACTCAGTTGAGGCTTGGACGTGAGGTGGGATTAGCGGGAAAAGAGTTTCACACGGACGCTGCAAAACCCATCCTTTCTCTCGGTGCTGCCAGCACTCGCTGCTTGTGTGGCAGTGAAACAAAACTTGTTTTAGCTGTCGTCTTCATTTTTGGCTGATCGCGGTTTGTAAACCAGACATGGCAGAACAGTTGAAATCTTAGGCTATAGTCATTAAAACTCGCTTGCAAACCACTTCACAGATGTTCATGTTCATGTTGGGAAACCGTAGTTTTGGCATGTCGATTAGGACGTCTGTTTCGCATGACACTTGTGATTTTTTTTTTCCAACACTTGTTTACCGACAGGTTATTTCACTTACAGTTCACACTGTCACAACTCCAGCGCATCAGATTTTTACGTACACAAAATTAACTGCACCTTTTAAACAGCTTTGAAAATTCCAGAAAATGATGTCAAGAAGCTTAGAAGCTTTAGACACTTCTGATAAGCCAGGTGACATCATTTTCGTCAATTGGAGGTGTACCTGTCCATACATTTTAAGGCCTATCTTCAATCTTGGTGAGTCTTTGCGTGAAATGATGGAAAAGTCCGAAGAAATCAGCTAAAACCTCAGAAGAGTGTTCACCTCTGAGTCAGGTTCATTCTTTGGGATCAATTCCAAAATGCCTGAAGGTACCTTGCTCATCTGACAAACAACAGCACCCAAGCATAACATTATGAGACCAGGCAGCCATCATACCGCTCAGGAAAGAGATGCATTCGGTCTCCTTGAGATGAACGTGCTTTAGCGAAAAAAGTGCAAATCAATCCCAGAACAGCAAAAAACCTTGTGAAGCTGCTGGATGAAATTGGCACATAAGTACCTGTATCCACAGTAAAATGAATCCTGCATTGACGCAACCTGAAATGTCATTCGCAAGGAAGACGCCATTGCCCCAAAACTGCAATGAACAGCCAGTTTATGACTTGGAACAGCACATGGGAACAGAAGTTCTTTTTGGAGAAATATTCTCTATTCTTATGGGGAAAAAATAACTGGTTAGCTGTAATGACCATTGTTTTGTTTGAAGGTAAAAGGAGAGGCTTGCAAACCGAAGAATACTCCCAACTGCAAAGCATGAGGGTGGCCATCATGTTATGGAGACGCTTAGCTGCAGGAGGGAATGGTGCACTTAATATAATGGATCGCATCATGAGGGAGGAAAATTGTGTGGATATATTGAAGCAAAATCTCAAAACTAGGAAGTGAAGGCATGTTTACAAATGAGTCTTTCGAATGACCAGTAACCCTAAGCTTACCTCTGAGGTTGCGACAAAATGCTTTAAGGACAACAAAGTCAAGGTATCACTGAGGTGATCACAAAGCCTTGACCTCAATCCAACCGAAAGTTTGTGGACAGAACAAAAAAAAATTGTGTGTTAACAAGGAAGGCTACAAACCTGACTCAAATACACCAGGAATGGGCGTATTTGGAGGAATGGGCCAAAACTGCTGAAACTTCTTATGAGGAGCTCGTTGAAGGCTCACAAACAAGTATGATCTAAATTAAATGATTCAAAGGCAATGCGACGAAATGCTTGTAAAATTCTGCCCCCCTGACAATGCAATGGAAAAAAAAAAAGGGCTGAAATTATTTATTTATTTATTTTCCTTTCTCCTCCCTTCTAGTATTGACGTTTCACATTCTTTGAAGGAGTGAACCTAACTGTGACCTTAGTGAGGGAAAGCCCACTGAAGATAATGGTCAGGAATTGCGAATTAAACTGAGTTTAAATCCATTTTGTACCGTCCTTCGGAGAAATGGTCAGAAAATCTGTGTTTGGGTTATATTTGTTGTATTGGTGGATACAGTTCATCACAGATCGTTAAAATGCCTGTGTTTTGGCTGTGGGAGGTCTCCAGTGAGAGCTTTTTTTAAACATTTGCCATTAAAGAGCTATGGGGCATTAGAGGTCAGTGTTAAGGGGAAAATGGCTGATTGCGTGAGTGTTTGAATCCGGATGTTTAAGTCTTTATTATTCAGTTCAGCTTTACATAGAAGTACCAAATAATATTTTGTTACACCTAAGGGGCAGGTCTTTGGTTTGCAGTTCTCTTCAGATGAAGGTTTTCTTTCACTTCAAGGTAATTTTTATTTATTTATTTATTTTTTTTTACTCAAGAACCTAAGTTACACACGAGCCAGAATCATAATTCAGCAGATTGGAGCCTTGACTGGAACTTCCAAATTGCTCACCAGTTTGAAGTTTGTAAACTGGTGTTTTTGGGGAGTCAAATGAGGTGCTCACCTCCCTGTTTCTCCCTCTCCTGCAGGTGTCACATCAGGACGTGAAGAAGGAGAACCCGCTGCAGTTTAAGTTTCGGGCGAAGTTCTTCCCCGAGGACGTTTCTGAGGAGCTGATCCAGGAAGTGACGCAGAAGCAGTTCTTCATGCAGGTGAAAGAGGGCATCCTTTCCGACGAGGTGTACTGTCCCCCCGAAACCGCCGTCCTGCTCGCCTCCTACGCCGTGCAGGCAAAGTTCGGCGACTACGAGAGCGATGTTCACCGCCCTGGATACCTGTCCACCGACCGTCTCCTGCCACAGCGGTATGAAACCGGCACCGCGACAGTTGAGAACATAAATACGACTTTGAGTCGCACTCCTGCTCACATTCGCGGTCACATCCAGACGGTGCTGAGACGCGAGCACCAAACTTATAATGTCTCTCGTTCTTTTTTGGCTTTTTTTTCTCCTTCGTCTGACACTTTCCTGCTTTCTCTTTCTCCCTTTTCCCCCCCTTCCCTCCTCTCCTCCCTTTCCCCCTCCCTCCTCCTCCCCCCCCCTCTCCCTTTTCCTCTCCTTGTTCCTTACCCTCTCTCCCCTAACTCTCTCACCCTCTCTTCCCGCCCCTCTCGCCTCCATCTCCCAGTGTGTTGGAGCAGCACAATCTCTCTCGGGATCAGTGGGAAGAGAGGATTCAGGTTTGGCATGAGGAACACAGTGGATTGCTCAAGTGAGTGTGCACAGCGTGCAAGTAAAATCTTATTCACAAACTCTCGCACTCACTCACTCACTCACTCACCCACCCTGGTAATGTGATCCCACCCCCTCGCCCCTCCCAGAGAGGATGCCATGATGGAGTACCTGAAGATCGCTCAGGATCTGGAGATGTATGGAGTGAACTACTTCGACATCAAGAACAAGAAAGGGACGGAGCTGTGGCTGGGAGTGGACGCACTGGGGCTCAATGTCTACGAGAAGGAGGACAAGTCAGTACATCTTTCCTGCACTGCAATATATTACACTGCATGTACAGCACTGCAACATTGCACTAACATTGCACTGCACTTCCCTATCCTTATCCTAACTACTCTGTTCTACAGCACTGCCCTGACATATAATGCTGTAGTATAATGCACTGTAATGTATACCATTTGGAATGCAGTATATTACACTTCAGTGCAGGGATGCAATAAGGAACATTGCAGGATAACCATGCGATGTACGTAACTACTTCATACTGTAGCACTGCAGTGTTCTACCTTATACTGTATTGTGGGGCATGTCAATAGTTTGAAATTTTTGTGTTTGAGGTAGAATTTGAAATCTGGCTTCTCACTTGTCCATAGATTTCAAAGACAAACCTGTTACCTGTCAGCTTAAGGCAAAATTGCCCTCAGCTAGGGGCAACAGAGTTACTGTCGAATTTATGAGTCGTGTTGCTTGTTTGTAACCTGATATGGGGCTTCTGCTTTATTTGACTACGCATGCATCATGGGTAAACTCATATTTGCTTAGATCGACAGGAGTTTAATGCGGTTTATTTGGTTGAGTTTGGGGAAAATTTGAGTGAGTTTAGGGTCAATTTTGGTGCGCGAGGTCAATTGGGTGTGTGTTTGTGGTCTGTAGGGGTCAGTTTAGGGCCTGATGGGGTGGTTGCAATGCTGAACTACAGTGATGATCCCCAGAGACACAAATGCTCCAAAGTTTCATTTTCTCTTAAAATCAGAACCCTTAACATTCTGATCTGAGTAATCAGGTGTAGCAAGTTTGCTCGGAAGTCAGCTGCTCTTCATAATAAAATGAAAGTAGAGTATCGATGAACATGCATAGACTTTGGCTTTCCTCAGCCAGGACTGCAGATCCCCCTGGGAAGCAGCAGAAAAAAGTCCCCTTTGGAGCAGCCCTAGGGGACTGGAGTGGTGCTTCCTGATTGTCTGTGTATTCAGTTCTTTAACACCCCTTGGAAGGCTATTTTCCTAGGGGGGGTATTGTCGTAATCATCATGTCTGCTTGTGTTTGTGTCCATAATCAGAAGCATACCATCAGGAGAGACAAACAGGCAAACATTTGGGGTCCCAAAAAAAAGTGAAAAGGGGCCCCTGATGGCCGCTCATATTAACATTTTTTGTAATTACTACTAAAAAAAAAAAAAAAAAAACTGCTGCAGAGGGCCTTAATTGGCTTCTTTGCATCGGGGCCCTCCGTGAGTCTTAGATCGTCGCTATCCATAACTAATACTCCTTTCCCACAACAAACTGCTAAACCCAGAGATTTGTTGCCCCGGGTTAAGCTTTCCCTGCCCTGGGGCTGGTCATCTCTGAGTTGTGTTCCCATTACTACTCATTAACCCGGAGTTTCACGAAGCGAGCGGCAAGCTTGCCCTGGGTTAGCGCCTTACCCTGGTGTTTGTGAACCCTGCCAGTGACCAGGGTTAAGTGCCAATTTTTTAGCATTATCCTGGGGTGGCTAAAGAGTAGTGGGAACGCTTGTGCTGCCTGGGGATATGTTGAGGTTAGGCCTCGCTGTCACTCGCAAGATAACCCAGAGATTTGGTTGTGGGAAAGGGCTATAACTTACAAAATGCGCATTAGCAGTGCAATAGCTGTTTGTGCCACAAGAGGCAACAGCGTCATTACAAACATGTGCTGGGTCTAACTCCCCTACCCCGCTTTAGGTAAAAGTCCTGTCAGGCTTTCACCTCTCCCCACACACAAACACACACACACACACACACACACACACACACACACACACACACACACACACACACACACACACACACACACACACACACAGCACTGCTGCACCTTTTCACCCAAAATGAACCTGGTGTTAGTGCCGTGCTGGTGCCAGTGCTTAGTTGGTTCAACCCACGCACCTCCTAAGAACCTGTTTGGTTTTCCATCGCCGAGGAGCCAAATCAGAGACACACGATTACATCACTGTAATTTAAGACCAGCAAATCAGAAGAAAATGTTTGAGATCTGCGTCTCTCTCAGCAGTGCTAATGTAACATCTGACAATTTCAAATGTAGTATGGACTGCGGCAAACCACGAATAATAATGTAAAACTGAGATAATGCTTGTGTTTCTAGGCTCAGTAATACTATTATTGTCATTGAGGTATTATCGTTAGTAGCGGGGAAAAGGAATATAGCCGATTAGATTGCTATGAGCTTGTACTGGATTAAGATCAGATATTTAATAATCAGCAACATAAGGCGCGTTCCGTATCTTGCATTGTTGTCCGTGCACGTTAAAAATACCGAAACCTTGTGCAGAAATAGGGTGTAATAATAGGAACACGCCATCGATCTTTACTTTTCCCAAGGAAGCAGGCAGGTAATAAATAAAGGAGCAACTGTCGTATTTCATTCCAGCTTCGTAACTTCGAATGGGCTAATGTAGTTTTGTTTTGAAATGGCATTCAAGCTCGCTAATGGCAGTAATTCGCGAATGCCCTAGCTAGCCAGCTAACTCTTATCCGTAATGCTTATTATAGACGTAAGCGGCGCAGAGAGTAAAATGAAATCTAAACGTGTCGCGGTCACGTTTGTCTAGGGATGTGATTTCACTTATAAAAGAAGGCAGGCTGGCCTGGACTGGTGAATCTGGAACGAAAAGCCGGGACTCGCCTCCCCTCACGACGACACCGTTGCATTCCAGGGCAAGCTCAAGCTGCCGCTCCACCGGCGAATAGCTCCGCGTCGTTCAGTTCTTGGGATCAGTGTAGTGAGGTATTTACTAAAAGCACGGAAATACTATAGGTGACAAGTTAAAAAGATGAGGCGCATACACGTGGTTGGGAACGAACGTTTGGGGAAGGTGTCCTCCGCTTCAGGGCTCTGACACATCGCACCAACTACTTTTGATTTTGGCCTATTTAAAAGGGATACCCCTCCCATGACCAGCCACTGCCCAATCAGGACATAAGGCATCGTCCCGATTTCCCCAACCAATCACAGTACACAGCCGCCATGCCTCTAAATGTGTGTCACCTCTATCTACATTTTAATACAAAACAGAGGAGCTACTAGTGCTTCTATTATTATGCCTCCTTCCTGGATCCGAGGGCATAACAAACACATCACGCAGATATAAGACATATGCTTATACATCCCAACGTTTACTGCGAGCAGAACGCTCAAAATACTCCCACAACTGCTCTGGTCATGTTGGTAAACTCCGCCCCACGTAATCGGTGTTTGCTCTGAACCAGCAAAGAGTTTGTGCTTACTCTAGCACCGGTTTTTAGAGCCAGGAGCTGGTGCTTAGGCTATGGAAAATGAATGAACCGGTGCCAAGTCAGACTCTGGCTCCGAACCAGCACCAGCTTGGTGGACAAGGGGGCTGAGAGACGTGATCTCCCAGCACTGACCAAGAGGGGTTTGCGGATAATTTGGGCACGATTGCGTGTGTGCATCGCAGAAAAGTGACTGCACAGTGCTGCGAATACAGCTGCATGTCTCAGTGTCTGTACAGTACTTTTATTCCTCACTGAGACACTCCAGTTTGGAGGAGTCAGAGGAAGTATCCTCACTGCAGAATGCTAAATGTGTCGCGATGTGGGAAAGGAAAGGCTGCGGACAGCGCTTCCCCTGTGAGAGGGATTGAGGGACAGAGAGGGAGAGCGGAGACGGACAGAGAAGAGTCAGAGATTGTGTGACTCGCATTTATAAATGTCTGACAAAACTTTTTCAAACTTTCAGAGTTGCAGGAAGAAATGGTGAGCGTGAGGGAGGGATGTTTAGTAAGAGCTAGGTTGTGAGAACTAGGGAGAAATGGAGAGAGAGCGAAGGGAGACTGTATGAGAGAAGAAGGACTTGCTCTGTTCTCTGGGCACCGCTAATGAAACGCCTCTCTCCCACAGCGCTCTCCTGCTGTAACCATGGCGACAGCAACTGGTTTTTCGAGCTGTGCAGCACTTAAGAATGTGGGGGTAATTTAAAAAAGGGGGGGGGGGGGGGGGGTGGGGGGAGGAGGATAAGATAGTAGGCCTTACCCTGTTAACCCCTCGGGCACCTCCGCTCAATAGAGCCACTTCCCAATTGGCTGCCAATGGCGCAAAATGGCGGCTTGTGCGCAGTCACTCAGCAGGTCTGCCCGTGGCACGTTCCTGCTGTTCAGCTATGGTGTCATTGGCTGTTTCCCTGAAGTTAAATGGGTTATCAAAGGTGGCACAGTATGATTTCAGGTGTTCAGAATCTGTATATCTGTGTGTGTGTGTCACACATTTTGAAATGTTTTGTGCTTTCTTAGTCATCTTTGCATTTTTCCCTGACAGGAAGCACAATTGAGTTGGTTGTTTAGCGTAGCAATTCACTACAGCTGTCTCCACTTAAGTTGGTCAAACAAGTATATTAATGGTTTCATTCTGTGAGCTATAGTAAAAAGGAGTAATGCACACCAAAGAGTCTTTCAAAAGTTGAGGTTCAGGCGACGGGGCAACCGCATAAATTAACAAGAGTTGTCAGAAAGACAACAAAGCTCGCCAGGGCAAGGTTAAAGTTTTTCTGCACGCGGACGGACGCGGACGCGGACGCCGGGGGAACGACAATAGCTCTCCGGACATTTGTCCCGGCAAGCTAAAAAGAAAAAAGAAACGCCGCACAGTCAAAACTCCACCAAATTTCTTTATTGGACTCCAAAAAATTCTATAGGACAACGTTTCAGCAGACAGACTTCGTCAAGTCTTAAAGTGCACGAAACAAGGGAGGAATTTAAGTTTTCAAAAGGTAATAAGCACACCTGGTGTGCATTACGTTAATTAACTTGTTTAAGTGTCAAATACAGAAATTAGTACTGCAAATATATACATGGTTTGAAAGGAGACCCAACAATTTCAATATACCTAAAGAGTGCGCTAGTAAGATTATATAGATATCTAAATAGTGCACAAATCAGCTAACAATTACCAATGGCGAGGCAGCGTGGATCAGTCAGTACCCAGCAACCAGGTTGCACCTGATGGTTATACCAGATTTAATGCAACAATGGAGCATAAAATCATAAAAAGCATCTTAAATCAAAATCAATTTTAAGGCCCTTTGGTGCCAAAGTATTCAGAAAATGTATATTTTATTGTTCCCTTCTAGATAGGAGATTTTCTAAATTGCCACCTCCTCTAGAGAGGGAAACCTTCTCAATGCCAATATACTTGAGAGTGGTTATGGGATGATTAGCCTCTATAGAATGAGCAACCACAGGATAATTAAAGTTTTTACATCTGATAGTGCTGCGGTGCTCTCCAATGCGGGTTTTTAATTCCCTACTTGTTTTACCAACATAAGCCTTCCCACATGGACAGGTAATAAGATAAATCACACCTGTAGTGTGGCAGATGATAATTCTCTTAATCGGGATAGAATCAGCAGAATGTGGATGTCTTAAGGAATTACAACGATAAGTATAGTGACATTGAGCACAGGACCCACAGCGTCTATGACAATCTGAGATGGGTGCAAGTAAATTTCAGTTGGGATCAAAAAACGAGATTAAATCAGATTTTACAAAGTGATCCCTCAGATTGGCTCCTCGTTTAAAAGCCACGAGAGGCGGGTGTCTGAAAATGTGATGAAGATTAGAATCCAATTGAAGAATGTACCAGAGCTTTTTTACAGTGTCCTTGATTGTTTCCGAACATTTAGAATATTTAGTAGAAAGTATAACTAAAGAATTTTTAACTTTACATCCTTTGAAAAAAATCTGACCTAGGTTGAACATTAATGCGATCCACAGCTGGATTAATTTGAGTAGGGTTATAACCCCTTGTAATAAATTTGTTCTTCATCTCAATCATATTTCTTTGGAAATCCGGTTTTCTACTGCATATCCTCTTCACCCAACAGAATTGACTGTAAGAGAGACTGTTTTTCAAGGGCAGAGGATGGCATGAGTCAGCTAAGTAAACTATTGTGAGCTGTGGGCTTAATAAGAAGGTCAGTATGAAGAGTATCGTTTTCGCAAATGATCCATAAATCGAGAAAATTGATACGGTAAGAATCAAAGGACATTGTAAATTTGAGGAATTCAGAACAAGTATTAAGATATTCAAAAAAAATGTTTTAATTGATCCACACTGCCTCGCCAGAGAACCCACACATCATCAAGAAACCGTTTCCATACAAATATGTTATCCTTAAACTAAATATTCTAAATGTTCGGAAACAATCAAGGACACTGTAAAAAAGCTCTGGTACATTCTTCAATTGGATCCTAGTCTTCATCATATTTTCAGACACCCGCCTCTTGTGGTTTTTAAACGAGGAGCCAATCTGAGGGATCACTTTGTACAAAAGTAAAATCTGATTTAATCTCGTTTTTTGATCCCAACTGAAATTTACTTGCACCCATCTCAGATTGTAATAGACGCTGTGGGTTCTGTGCCCAATGTCACTATACTTATCGCTGTAATTCCTTTAGACATCCACATTCTGCTGATTCTATCCCGATTAAGAGAATTATCACCTGTCACACTACAGGTGTGATTTATCTTATTGCCTGTCCATGTGGGAAGGCTTATGTTGGTAAAACAAGTAGGGAATTAAAAACCCGCATTGCAGAGCACCGCAGCACTATCAGATGTAAAAACTTTAATTATCCTGTGGTTGCTCATTTTATAGAGGCTAATCATCCCATAACCACTCTCAAGTATATTGGCATTGAGAAGGTTTCCCCCTCTTGAGAAGGTGGCAATTTAGAAAATCTCCTATCATTATAATATACATTTTCTGAATACTTTGGCACCAAACGGCCTTAATATTGATTTTTATTTAAATGCTTTTTATGATTTTTTGCTCCATTGTTGCATTAAATCTGGTATAACCATCAGGTGCAACCTGGTTGCTGGGTACTGACTGATCCACGCTGCCTCGCCATTGGTAATTGTTAGCTGATTTGTGCACTATTTAGATATCTATATAGGCTGACTTGTGTACTTTTTAGGTATATTGAAATTGTTGGGTCTCCTTGGTTTAAATAGTTCAAACCATGTATATATTTGCAGTTCTAAATTCTGTGTGTGAACTTAAACAAGTTAATTAATGTAATTGTCTCTGAAATTTGTTGGATTTGTTGGATTGAAGTCTTAAATTCCTCCTTTGTCTAATGCACTTTAAGACTTTACAAAGGCTGTCTGCCGAAACGTTGTCCTGGAGTCCTATAAAGAAATTTGGTGGAGTTTTGAGTGTGTGGCATCTCTCTTTTTTTTTTTTTTTTTCTTTTTAATTCATACTGTGAGCTCCCACATTACTGACCTCAATGGAGCTTCAGGGGAGTCGCCATTATTAGATCGATCAGGTGAATGGGCAGATTTTCAGCAGGTTACCGGCACATCAGAAAAAACAGTGAAATTTTAATTAGCCTGTCAATACACAGTTTTAAATTGCAAACATTCTGTAAATTATTTATTTGTGTGAGTGACTGACATTGGCTGTTGTTTGCATATGGCGGAGGACGTTTGTAGTCCTGCTTATATGAATGACGCATCTCGCTAATATGTGGGGCATGTCCAAGTCAGAACTTTATCAGATGGTCGTCAGTGTTGAATATAAATTGACAGTAATATTTGATTAGAACGGTGGATAATCCAGTAAGAGTCTTGAGTGAAATTCTTGATTGTGCTTGTTTTACAGTACTAATTACTCAATAATCCTTCATGATTAACACCTTGATCTTTTTTCTCCATTGTTTAATTTTACACTGGAGGGGTTGCATGCATTTCACTAGACAGAATTGTTGTCGTATAAGTGCTGCATTTCTCATATGACATAAATGTGTGGTTTGTGTGTGTTGTTCAATAAAACACAATCGAAATGCTACCCCTTGAATACATTTGTATTTATTGAACCCCTTCATTTCAATGTATTTATTTTAAAACCTGTTGTTTGGGCCTAGTGTTGGATGGTGTGGAGAAGTTTTGTGTTTCCTAAGGGTGTGTGTCTTTAGAGTGGGTCAGTAGAGTGACATTTGAAGACCTGCTTTGACCTGCTCAGACACCCTGAAACCCCTGCCTTAAACCCACAGGCTGACCCCCAAGATTGGCTTCCCCTGGAGTGAAATTAGGAACATTTCCTTCAACGACAAGAAGTTTGTCATTAAGCCCATTGACAAGAAAGCTCCGGTAAGTACAGTATTGACTGCTGACAGCTCAGTGTGTGAAACTTTGTAGGCTTTTTAGCATTGTTTCTCTTGTTTCAGGATATACATATTATTATTATTATTATTATTACATATTATTATTATAGTACTAGACTAGTACTTTCACTAACTCTTTGAACTACTCAAAGAATGGGAACCTCAATATTTTTTGATAGTAATTGTTTTATTTTGTGTTTTTGGTATTTTTTCTGGGAAGAAAAAAAAAAGCCAAAGTTAATATTGGCTCACAAAAAATCGTGTAAGAACTGCCTGACGGGATGTCACCTTATGTGGCCGATGGCGGCATAGCACAGAGGAAATTTTTCTGAAGGAATTCCCACTTTCCCATGAATCAAACCTCTTTTTTTTTTTTTTGGCGATCACAACGCCTGAAGAAAAATCTGGAAGTGCAGAAATCGCAGCAGGTAACATCAGCATGTCTGTTGTATCGAATGCTCAGGAAAAAAATCCATTGTTTCAAATTCTTACTGGGGGGAAATTTGTGTATACAGAACTGAATATGGCCCTACCCTGCTATCGTTCGCTCTCAGCACAGCCGTATCATCCGCTTGATCTCGCTGTGTCAACAGAAACCTGGCGCCCAGCCCGGTCCTACCTCCCTCAATAGAGAATACAAGTACATTCATACAATTCATTCAGTGACACACGCGCGCACACACACACACACTCACACCCTTACACAGAGACACGCAAGCACACATTTGTTAGCATAGCTGGGCGCATTTGTGTTTTGTATGTGGAGACGTACACATACAGGTACATCAACGCTCTGGTACAGAGTTGGATCAGTAGGTGCTCGCAGTCTCGCACTGACTCACTTGTACACGTTTACTTGTGCAGAGGATGCTCATACACCATCATACAGGCATAACCAGACTGACAGACAGATGGATGGACAGACTGACTGCTGGACAGACAGACCCGTGCACACACTCACACCAAGCTTTTAATTTGATAGTGTCCCTCTCCTCCAACAGGAGTCCACTCATTTTACCCAACTCTCCCTGGTCCTCACATTCCAAGGTCCTCAGTCCAGCTCTGCTGAGGTTCAGCTGATCTACCATATAATGTCTGTACCTTTTGCTCGTTGCGTGGGGTACTTACCTTCGATATCCTGGTCGGCTACAGAGAGCACAATGGCGGTGAATAAGCCTTACAGGACAGCTAGGTGTCCAGGCCCAAAAAATCCTGTTCTCTAGTGGAGCTTTGGCAAATGGCTGCAAAAATTTTATCATAAATGGGCTGCATTTTTTCAGGCTTAATCCCAGGATGCACTGTGTTACTCCTGCTTCCTCCTAAACACAGTGGCTGTGTCACTGACTGACCCTGGAAGCACAACAAAATGGTACTGCAGTGCCACCTGGATGTTGCAGAAGGGCAATGCATTGTTTCCACACTTTTAATGGCATTATAAAGCTACAGGGATCGATTTGAGGGCAGTTGGCTATGAAGGCTTACAAGCTTGCAGCGGCCATTTTATTTTGGCGGGAAAAATGGCAAAAAAAAGAGGCCACGTTGATACGGTTATTCAGCAAGTTGTTTTTTACTCTGTAAATGCGTTCACAAATTTGTTTCGAGCACCACAGCGGTGTGCTGTTCTGACTAGCCAAAGTGCTGGACGCGGAAACCATGGCGATGGAGTCCATGGCAACCTTTCACCGCCCTCCTCTGACCCCTGCCGAGCCCTCTCTCCGCTCATCCCCATCTCTGTCTATCTTGGCTCTTCTATGCCCACCCTCTGACACCCCTTCCTTTGTTTGCCTGTGTTTGCTGTCCGCTCTGTCCTCTCTCTTTATATCCCTCCGCCAGGCTCTTTCATCTCCTCTGTTTGTTCTCTCTCCTCTCCTCATCTGTCCCTCCCGTCCTCTCCCTCTGTCTTTATTCAGCAAAGCTGTTCAGGTACTGAAATCTCATGTCATTTTGTATGACTTCTCGTTGACTGATTTTTTTTTTTTTTTTTGTCAG